>OZ010612.1:12069760-12249760 GCA_963932145.1 Acanthosepion lycidas | reverse complement strand
CTGTTTTATGCTTTTTTGTATTTTTCTCATTCTTTTTTTACTTCCTCTTATTGATGTGAAAAAAAAAAAAAAACTTGGGGAGTTAGGTGGAAGAGTATCTTATAGGTAAGTCCCCACTCCTATTTAAAGCCTGTGTATACTTTTTTTTTTTTTAAATCTGATATTAAATAAAGATGGTTCATTATTATATTATTATTAAAACTAAATTAGCCAAAACTTTATGGTAACAAGAAACAAAATAGCATCCGTAGTCTAAATAATTCTTAGAAGAATGAGAATAGAAATCAAAACACCTCCTGAACTAATCAGAGGATCAGGTTACTTACCAGTTTGGTCTGTTGAGGAAGTTGGAGGTATACTTGTGGTTGTTGAGAAAGTTGTATTTGCTTCTTTAGAACATTTAATGGCAACATCCTCATTGTGTCCACAGTTATGCACTCCCCAATTAAGGTTGGGACAAACTTCAAGATCATATTCTGATCCAGTACAACTGAGGTCATCAAGCCAGATTACACCTTTCCCTTCTCCAAATGTATTTGGAATATCTTCTCCAGAACTGAAATGAAAATTTATTTTAAAAATAAAAAAAACTTCAAGACATAAGTGGTGGGTGAAAGGTTCTTGGCGTGACCTCACAAAATATAACGAAATGATCAGAACTGATTTTCGAACACCTTTCAATTCATTTGATAACTTTTTCAAACCTCCAAACATAAATAATTTTTAAAACATTTAGTAAAGTCCAAATTTTAAAACATCTGTGAAATGCTTTTGATAATGACGTTGATTGGAATTACTCCATAACAATAGTTGTTGCTATGATTTTTATAAGGACGTGGAACTCGGCAGCATCTATCAACAAGAAAGGGGAAGAGATCTTCCTGTCAGATTGTCTGTAGATTCTCAGTAGATTTGTTTATTTACAACAGTAAAGTCTGACAAAATATGTTATTTATAACATACTATGCCAATGTCTGAATATGCAGGTGGTATAACGGATAGCAGCATATCACAGAGCCAAGTATGTATTCCGGTCAAGTTGATTTGATTCATTACTGTGTAAATACTCGTGGGAAATGTATGAATCCATCTCCTCCTCCAGCTATGGGTTAAATAGCAGGATAGACTGAAGTCTCTAGCTGTTGTTGGCATTTATTCTAAAAGAAGGAAAACTCTCAATTCAAAGGCATGATGATAAAATCATGAGTTGCACTTTGGGAAGGTAAAGCACAGGAAGCCACGACTGCCATGGTTACAGTGAAGACATTGGTAGCAGGATGTTGGATGTGGTCATTATTCCAATGCAGCATGAAAGATTTGTACTGGATAATGAAGGAGACATAATTATTCTAACTAAGATGGATACTGTGAAACCAGAAAGAGTCTTTTTTTATGTGCCGTGTCCCTTCAGGACATAGGCAATCATGGCTTTCTATTTCTTCCTATCCCTTCTCAATAAGTTTTGTCTTTTTGCTACTTCTCCCAGACCCTGTCCTGTCATTCACTTGCTTAAGCCTGCTAGGTATGTCACGTATTACTTTCCCTTGTTCCTCTTTCCTTCTATTCACACTGTGAGTATCAGATTTTCCAAGTCTTCCTTTCTTATTACATGTCCCAGAAATTTAAGCTACCTCTTCCTGATGTTAAGTATAAGTTTCCTTGTTGCTAGCATCCTTCTGTAGAACCATACCTCTGTTGTCTCATGTCTCTTCTTCATCTTTGAGGAGACCATCCAACGTTTGCTGTCATGAAAGAGGACAGATATCACATCGCAGTTCAGTACTCTTTTCTTTGTTACCAATGAAATCCTTCTATCGTATAATAATCTGCCTAGCTTTTGGAATGTGTCTTTGACCATCTCAATGAATGCATCTTTGGATCTCAGCAGTGCACTTACCGTCCTCTGTCAGAACACTTCCCAAATATTTAAATTTCCGCACTATCTTGATTTTAAAGTCCTCGACCTGTAAATCACATTTGGGGGCTCATCTTTCTACTGATGACCATGTATTCTGTCTTCTTGGAGCAACGTGTCATCTGCATATCTTATGTTGTTAAGATAGTGGCTGCCAATGTTGAATACTGGTAGGATTTCCAGTTCTCTCAGAATTGCCTCACTGTATAGGTTGAATAAGTCTGGTGAGAAGACGCATCCTTGCCTTACATCCCTTTCTATTTTTGTATATCTGCCGAACTCATTTTCTACCGGTATGCATGCCGTTTGCTGCCAGTATAGGTTCTTGATTATTCTAACATCTTTCCCAAATATATCAACGTTACTGAGCAGTTCCAACAAATCTTTGTGGCATACTTTGTCAAACACCTTTGCATAATCTATAAAACATGGGTGCACATCCTTCTCCATTTGTATTGCTCTTTCAGTTAACATCCTGAGCATGAATATTAATGTTCCTTGTTTGTATTTAATGAACCGTAATGTTCTTGTCCTATCTTTGGCCTGATTCTGCTGCACACACTATTCATCAGAACAGATGATGATTTTTGTTATGTGGCTCATTAGATTGATTGTTCTGTGGATTTCAACTTCATTTGTGTCTGGTTTCTTAGGCAGTGCTATGAAAATAAATCTTCTGAGATATTCCAGTATATTGCTGCTGTTGTAGATTTCATTTATTATTTCCATAATCTTGTCTATGCCAAAATCACCTAAGGCTCTCAACATCTCTGTTACAATTCTGTCTGGCCCTGCCGTCTTGTTCCCATTCAATTTGTCCAGTGCTGCTTCTACTTCATTTTTTTTAGAATTTCAGACCCGTCAGTACAGCGTGAAATGGGTTAAATCTATGGGAATTAACTCCACGCCCGGTAAGGACTGACATGTGCAACAGGTGTCACCTGGCTGTCATCCAGCGACTGCTAGCACAAACGGTATAAAGGGGGATAAAATTCCTCAGAACTGATCCCTCACCTGCAAAGGAGTGACATGAGCAACAGGACCGTTATCAGACCATTATCCAGCAACTGCTTCCAGTGTCAACTTGCATTTTTATGTCTACACTGTTTAATGTTGATGAAGGTGTTCTTTTTGTTTCACCTTTCTATTGAAAATATGTTCCTTTGACTTTTTACATCGTAATGTATTATTTCAACAGTTTTTACATTGGTGTCTCACCATGTACATACAACGTGAAAGTGATTATTCTTTTTGCACTTATTTCATGTCTGTCCCAATGCTGGACATTTCTCTCTCTTTGATTCATGTTTATAGTTGCAATATCTGAATTTTATCATTGTTCTTTTTATCACACATGTGTCCATAAGCTCAGCTTGCTTTCATTTATATTAAATTTTTCAATTATTTCCTTTTGTTGTATGAAGTCAATACAAGCTTCTAAAGTCATTTGGTTTGTCTGTAACTGCTACAAAATTTTTACTCTATGATAGGTGTTGTACAGTTCTTCTACCAATCGAAGGTGAATTAATTCTTCCTCTGTGCTTATTCCTTGTTGTCCTAGTTCATGAAATTCAATATGTCTGCTGGTACCTTCTTAGATATTTCCCTGAAGGCTCCTAAAATTCTTGGTTCAATGCTAAGAATTTGGTTTGTTCGGCTATGACCAATCTTTTCTTTGGTTGAATATTTCTCAATATTATCTCTTTGACTACCTTAAATGTCAAGTTTTCAATTTCAGCCAGGGAAGTAATTAACGAAATCTGTTTAATGACTTTGCATCCCACAGTGGCCAAAAACAAATCCATGATTTCTTTCTATCCTCCAGGTGTTTGGTCATTTTGTAAATTCTTTATTCTGGCATGTGCCTCAAAGCATTTTATTAAAATCTTTACATTTACAGGTTCTTCTATTTTCAACAGATCTCCATCTGACAACGCCATTTTGTTATGATGATCAAACTTGGTAGCTGTAGATGTTCTACATATACTGATTCTAAGTTAACCCATGAGCTATAATTCTAGTTCTCTTTATACTAATTACCTATTTGCTAAACCAATCCCATTACACTTACTTTTAAGAGAAGTGTATTTAAAAGAAAACCATACAGTAAATAAAACATAAATTTCATGTGATACATTTGTTTCTTAAATTTTCTAAAAATAGAACTGGTGCAAAAAGAACTGCCAAAAATAATTTGGTCAAGGAGGATAGTTTGTGATTTCCTTTTCAAATTTGAAAAATATATACCCATTGGATCTATTCACTAATCACAAAAATGGCTTTCACTTATTTAAATTTAAAAGCTGAGATCTGTCTTGGAGCTTTTTTTGACGATGTTTAAGATAACGGGTTAGCTGATAATTTCAGAATGTTTAGAAAATTTTGGAGAAGAAGGTAACAAAAATTTCAATAAGCTGAAAATTTTGAAGAGAAAATTTCAACCCGAAGGTATAAGAAATAAGATTCCAGAAGGGAAAAAACTATTCTGGCTATCACCTGTAGATGGACTGGGCTGTTTCTAACAAAAGAAACAAATGGAAAATAGAGGCAGAACCAAAGTGAAACCTGTGAAAGGAATGGTATTCAAGAAAAACAACATTAAAAGTCCTAAGGATGCAAGTGAATTTTGCCAAAGCCCTTCTGTTTTTTCATCCTCCTATTAGATGGAGGTATCTTCTTTGAATGCATATTGTTATCCTTTTTTAAGTTTAGTTGTATCTTCAGAAGGTTTTCACTTTTCAATTATGGAAGTTTGAATTGTTTAAAGAACTATAACTCAAAATTTTGATCTGGTTTCCCATCATGTTAACAGGATGCACGAAAGGTAATTTTTGTGCAAGCCTATTTTATAAAATTTTTATTTTCTTCATTGTTTTTTATGTCTATATAATAAATGTTTGTTCCTTTCCAATTTCACATAGTAGCTTTGAGTTTTGTTTGTTTTTGTATGTTCCTTATCCTGAGAGAGGAGATGTTTTCGATATTCACCCAAAGCCTCCCCACTAGGAATGTGGCACAAGGCTGGTTTTTAATGTGGGGCATTCCGAGAATGTACCCTCAGGCAAAAATTCCCCATAGACCCAGCATACACAGTATAAAGGTGGCTGTCTACCTTTCCGGATCAGACTCTGCCCTTTGGCATAGCCTCATCTGGGCTCTTCTTTGTCCAGAGGCAGAGAGTTCTCTTCTCTCTCTCTCTTCTTCCATTTACTCCCCACCCAAAATCATTTAACTGTAGAATGGATCAAACAAAACCTTCATTTTACAAAAGAAAGCATACAGAAAATAATTTGAGGGTTGTAACAATTTTGTTTCTCTAAATAAAATATGTAAAAAAAATAAAAGTCAAAATCACCTGTATCCAATCATTCTACAAATAACTTTTGCATCATTGTCATCAAATTGGTCATCACAGACAGTTCCTTTGACTCCATTACGAACGATTTCAATTCTTCCACTGATTTCTGATGAGCCACCAATAAGCTGGATTCTGACATCTGCAGAGAAAAAGGCATAACAATAAAAGAGAGTGAGATTTATGAAAACTGATGCATGAATTTGAACATAGGTTCTGTACATATGCAACTGTTTATTTGTGACCAAAATATATAAAATATATGTATACACACATACACACAAACACAGACAAGGATGGTAACAAATAATTTTGACACATTCCTTTGTAAGTTTTCATTATAGAAATCTATTGCAAATAATGATTACTACAGAAATGCATTGCATATCATTTTACGATAGGACTGTATTGACAATGGTTTGCATTATGGAAAATTACATTTTTCTGTAGAAATATATTATGCATCATTTACTATATAAATACACTGCTATCCATCATTTACTATATAAATACACTGCTATCCATCATTTACTATATAAATAAACTGCTAGTTGTCTCATAGAAAATAAAATGAGGGAACATTTCTTTTATTCTCTATCAATGCTTCATATCTATTACATGAAAAGTATGACAAAGATGCTTAGGTTGGTTAATTTACTGACATATCAACACATCTTGGTTTATTTGACATTGAATACATCTTTTATAGCATAAAAATCCCAATGAATTAATTTCAAAGGTAGATATAGACCCAAGTTTGTGAAAGAATCAAAATCATAGACACGTCTGGTTGATACCAGAGTTTAATAGTTATGCACTGACAAGCTAAATTCCTGAGTTTGGACATGTCCACCTGGAAAGAGGCACTTTTGAGGAAGGTTTTGTGTCTCTTTGGGAGATGCATTCTAAGCACAGCTAAGATGGCAGGAAGGGATCATTGTATCCCTTCTGGGATGGTAGATGAGTATATGACACTGGATAACACGATCACTTCTCTCTACAAATATTTTTTTAAAAATAGCAGAGAATTTGTGAAACCAATTTGGAAAGTGTTCTTTCTGCCTTTCAAACAGATTATACATTTGAAGAAGGCTGAAAACTGGATTGGCAGAAATTTAATAATAACATGAAGTAAAATAACATCAATATTCAAAATAATTCTTGGAAGGATACGAATGCAAATCTAAACAACTCATGAATTAATCAGAGAAACAGGTTACTTACCATTTGAAGTTGGAGATATACTTGTGGTTGTATTTTCATCTTTCAAACATTTAATGGCAACATCTTCATAGTGTTGACAGTTATGTGTTCCCCAAGAAATGTTGGGACAAACTTCAAGATCATATTCTGATCCAGTACAATTGAGGTCATCAAGCCAAATTGTACCTTGCCCTTCTCCAAATATATTTGGAATTACTTCTCCAGAACTGAAATGAAAATTTATTCAAAAAAATTAAAAATATTACATAGGTAGTGGGTGAAAAGGTTCATAGCCTGACTTACTTTCCAAAATATAACAAAATGACAATAACTGACTTAGGAACAACTTTCAATTAGGCTGATGACTTTTAACAAAATACAAATAATTTAAAATAGGTACCTGTGCACAGAGTTGCAATACATAAGGTTAAAAAGAATTCTTTGAAATGAAAAATCTTACTCAAAGTTTTTATTTTAGTTTTAATTTCAAATTAATAAATTAAATTTAATTAGGTACCTCCACTATTTTGATAAAATTTTCCAGACCTAAAGTTTAGGATGAATTTTTAAAAATGAAAAACCATTCTTGAAGATTTCATTTTAGCTTTAACTGAAAGCTGAAAGATTAAATTTATTATTTCCAGGAAGTAAAGTATTCTGGTGTATTTCAGATAGAAATTATATAGATTGTAATGTCAAATTTAATTTTGACTTCTTAAAATTTTCTTCTAAGCGGCCATTTTCTTAATTTTAAGAAATTTGTAAACAAAACAAATTTATTGATTTTAAGATTCTGACACGTTATTTGAGTAAAATTAAAAAATTTAAAGTTAAATTAATCTGATTTGAAATAAATATTACTTACTTATAGCATAAAAAAGTAATATACAACCATTTATTTAATGATTGATCCTGCTTATCAAAGCTTATCTGAAGTGATAACGGATGGCAAATTGAGTAATGAAGCATTGACAGCTAGAATAGCTAGCTAGAATTGATATAAAATTTATGAAATCTAAGTGGACACATTTTTGGTGTCTTCATCTACCTAGTAATTTTTACAAATAAAAATATTTTCCACAGTTATCTAACAATTTATTGATTTTTATTTACCTTTCAAAAATGTTTATGCAAAAATAAAAAAAATTAAAATATCATGAAATTATCTTAAATCAATTTTTCTGTAAAGAGACAAAACTCTTAGATCACATGACCATTTCATAATAATGTTACGTTTAGACTTTCATAGATGAAAATAGGGAACTAAGTAAAAAAAAAAAAAAAAAAAAAGAAATTAAAAAATTATTTTTAAAATAGAATAGTGTAACTATGTCTATTAATCTTTTCAATTCTGGATTCGTAAATTTTGTTTCCACTTAGTTGCTATATCACATCCAGGAAATAGAACAATATAGAATTTTTAACGATTTTAAACTATTATAAATTATAATTAAAATTTTAAAAATTGAAAAAATTCTTGTAATAACTTTTTAACAAAATACAAATAATGTAAAGTAAGTACCAGCATCGATCTGCAATACTTAAGGTTTAAAAGGAATTTAAAAAAATGAAAAATCTATCTTGAAGCTTTTATTTTAGTCTTAATCTCAAGTTAGTAGATTAAATTTAGTACTTCAAATAAATAAAATATTTGCTGTATTTCAAAACTATTTTAAATTCAGTAGAATGGGTTTTTTTTATTATTTATTTTTTTTTGCTAAAAAATCTGATTTCAACATCCATTTTTAGCCCACGTTCATTCTCTTTATTTAGAAACCTTCTAGAAATAATAAAATATACTCTTCTGAAACTTTATTTGAGGAATATTAGTTGATTTAAAGCTTAATTAATGTAATTTGAAACAAATATTATTTTCTCTAAGTTTAATATATCTCAGGAATGCAATTTTTTTAACATGTCATTAGCTGTTCAATTAAGCTGTTGACATGTTAACAGCTTGTTGACAGATGGATGTTTATCTGAAGAATATAATGTGAGCACCTTTTATCCAATTTTGTTCTATGGGGGCTTTAACTGTCAAAAAATAACTGATATTAACACCTTTTAAGTATTCAGTAATGTTAAAAATTTAGGAAGTTATTCTCCATCATCTAATGTTTTATTGATTTTTAGATACTTTGGCTGTAAATTTATTATAGCTATCACTCTCATTTTCTGATAATGTTCTGTATGAACATCCATAGCTAAAAAAATCTGAATGTTTATAGACATACAAAAAATTCAAATTTTTTAAAAAAATATTAGTGTCTAATGAATTGTACTAAGCTTTTCAATTTATGATTAGCACATATAGTTTTTCTTAATAATAATATTATCTACAAATTACTAATCGAAAAATGTTTTTTTTTAAGACAATAGTGTCCTTAATATATATTATTTTTAAAAGCAATTAAAAGTGCTACTAATTAAATAATATCTTAGTTTTACTGCATCTGTTATTGTAATATTCAGAATAGATTATAGATAAATAATGTTTCTGTTTTACAAAAAAAAAACAATGATGATTTAAATTCTCCAAGGACTTCTGCTTTTAACTAATATAAATATTAAGTGTCTGAAAAATTAAATTTCACAAAATTTCATAAAAAGTGTGTGTGGTGGGGGTAACAGAAATAAAAAAATATATATATTTTTACCTAGTTTTTATAAAAGGAAATAATATATTTATTAGATTTTTTATAAAAAAAAAAATTCTAAAATAATTAAATTCATTTCTGATTAAGTCCTGATTGTTTCACATATATTTGATTTTGATAAGAATTTGCCAAATAAATGGTTACATAAGTGACCACGCATTATATTAAGTGATCACATGAGTATCTGAGGTACCTAATATTGCATAAATAGGCCAGACCAGTTTGTACATTCATGAGTAATTTTTGTAGCTAGTTTCCTGTCGTCCTGGGCAAGAAGTTTCTTTTTTTTCTCATGAAATACAGCTAATGAAGGCTGGAGAATGGATCAGGTAAAATGATGTGTCAATAAATATTTAAAGAAGATATTTGAGCAATGAAAAAATTAAACCTGTGAGGGTTGGAGAACAGATCAATTAAAACCTTGTCTTAACAATAATACGCATATGAAGAATTGATTTGAGTGTTCCGACAATTTTGCAGTCATTTCATCCATAAACTAATTCCTTGTTTCTCGAAAGAAACTATATAAAAAGACTAAAAATCAAAGTCACCTGTATCCCATCATTCTACAAATGACTTTTGCATCTTTGTTATCAAAGTCATCATCACAAACAGTTCCTTTGATTCCTTTATGAGTGATTTCAATTCTGCCACTGATTTCTGATGAGCCACCAAGAAGCTGGATTCTGATGGCTGTAGAGAAAAAAGCACAACACAAAAAGAGAGTGAGACATGTGAAAATTGATACATATATTTAAACTCAGATTTTCAATTTTATGACCACAATGGTTACAAATAAATTTTGACATATTCTTTTTTAAGTTATGATTTTATATCTGTTATTATAGGAAGACATTGCAAATAATGATTACTACATAAATGCATTGCACATCATTTTCCGACAGGAATGCATTAAACATGCTTTAATTATAGGAACGCATTGCTAATAGTCTGCATTATAAAAATGTATTGCCAAATATTTTAATGCAGAAATATATTACCCATCATTTATTAGATGAATATATTGCAAGTTATTATACTATTGCAATGCATTTTTCTCATTAGTTTAAGATTAATAATTATTTTTGCTGCAGAAATTCATTAAAATTATTTTCACTATAGAAAATAAAATGAAAGAAGTAATCCAATAAATTTGAAAAGAATGCAGAAAATTAGTGAAAACTACATGGAAAGTTTTTGTTTTCCTTTCTTTTTTTTGTAAGTTTGAGGAAGGCTTAGAATTATCCTCAAATGTAATAACAATAAATAAAATAACAGTGATATCCTAAATAATTCTTGAAAGGATAAGAATGCAAGTCTAAAGAACTCATGAATTAATCAGAGAAACAGGTTACTTACTATTTAAAGTTGGAGGTATACTTGTGTTTAGACTTGCTTCATTGAAACATTGAACAGCAACATCTTCTCTGTGGGTACAGTCATGAACTCCCCAAGAAAGATTGGGACAAACTTCAAGATCATATTCTGACCCAGTACAATCGAGTTCGTCAAGCCAGATGGTACCTTGCCCTTGTCCAAATACATTTGAAATTACTTCTCCAGAACTGAAAGGAAAATTTATTTGAAAAATTACATTCTCAAGGTAGGGACTGTAAATTCTTGGTCTGAGGCTTTTTCAATCATTTCAAGGCCATAAACCCACTAGAACGCAGCTAGTTACAGGTTGAACAGGTTGACTGATGTCCTTGATAGGATCTTATCCTGGTGGCACACCACCAAATATAACCAGTTGCTGGGGTATGGTCAGCTCCCTGTTACGGTACTCAATTTTGGTTGCTACTTACAAAGTATTACTGATAGAAAATGGGGAGAAAAGATCGTTAATAAATGAACGAAATGCTTTCTGTAAATTTAACAAAATTCAATGTGAAGAGAAAGAAATATGTCTGTAGAATTTAAATCTTATGAAATCATGTCTGAGTGGTAACTCTATATACAATGTGTCTGTGTGTTCAGTGAAATGTGGGTGTGTTCGAATCTGGTCTCTTTCTTTCACTCAATGAAAATGACTGCCAACTGATATGTGCACCGGCTTTATAAAGGGAAAACATTTTTGATAACAATGATTAATGACTTCACTTTAGCCAAACCACAAAAAAATTACAATTCGCAAAGCCCTTAGCTAACATTTCATTATCTTCATCGCCCCATAAATTAACCAGCTGGCTTTCTTACTGATGAAAGATTCCTTTTCAGAAATGATGAGGTCCAGATAATAAGGAACTTTATTCAAGGAGTAAGGTAGCTGAAGGATGTGACATATATCAAACTGTTAATAAGTTGTGCTAGAGGGGCAAGTACAAGTTAAAATACAATCACACAATTAGGGATTTCTTTGCTTAGAAATGCACCGTTAGGGAACTATACATTTATTATATTTTATTATCACCTGGACAGTTGATGCAACTCATAATGTCAGAATAGACCAAACCAATTATTACTAATTTTGTTGATAATTCTTTTTTTTTTCTTTCAGAGAAAATGGTTAAGTTCATTCTCATGGATTTCACTTGATGAGGGCTAGAGAATGGATCAGATAAAATATTTTCTTTCCTGTCATTATTTACATTATCTAATTCCTTGTCTGTCCAAAGAAAAAATATGTAAAAATATCAAAACTAAAAATCACCTGTATCCCATCATTCTACAAATAACATTTGCATCATTGTTATCAAAACTATCATCACAGACAGTTCCTCTGATTCCATTACGAATGATTTCAATTCTTCCACTGAGTTCTGATGAGCCACCAACAAGTTCAATTCTGATGACTGAAGAGAAAAAGAAAAATCATAACTCTAGGCAAGCCTGTCAAAAGTGATGCATGCATTTAAATATAGGTTATGGAGATTTTCAATTCTTTATTTCTGTTCAGGTTGTATAAAACAAAAAGAGATTAACAAAAATAAGAAGGATCTGGTGTAATGCTTAACATTAATAAGAAAAAACAATATGGAAGGGACAAAACAGCAGCGATAAGCCGTAGTTGAGATAAGTGAAAGGGTTTTTGTTTCCTGTGATTTATAAGCTTTGAATGTTTGCTCATTCTTGGACATCATATATCAATTGTGCGAAAAATAGAGTACATTCAAAGTATAACACAAAGTAGTATTCGAGATAAACACATGGAGATCATCAACATGCATATCTGTTGGAAATTAAAATAATAAAAATAAGTATCTTGTTATATTTTCTTATCTTCACTTATTTTGTAGATAGGCTGTATTTTATTTTAAAATTTAAAAAAATGTATGCAAGTGTCAAACTATTTAGCAGAGACATTGATTACTAGATTAATGAATTTTCCGCAGACAATTTTTTTGTATACTAGTGGGAAAGGGAAAGAAAGGGTAACTGATCTATTTATTTTGCCTATATTGGTTCTTCTTGTGTGTATGCAAATTGAATTCTTTGAGTTTAGCAATAAAATGGAGATGCTCATGAAAGATTGCATTCACACCTTTTGAGAATTTTTTTTTTGTGTTGGTAAACAGGGTTTGATTAGTGCCTTTAGGTAAAAGGGAGAGTGACATGATCTTACCTTCATTCTTCAACTTAAGAAATTTCCAACACCAGAAAAAGTGATTGTTTCCATGACAACCCAAAACACAGAATGGAGCAAAAGGTTTCTTCACAAAGAATACAGTTTTGTGAGCCAAAAATTTACTTTTTTAAATATACAGCAGAGGAACAAAAGATTTTAAAGGGTTAAATTAAATTGAAAACATGTTATTAAGATATATTATTATATTTGATGTTATATCTATTTGAGTGAGATAGACACATGGGATAAATTTTGCATGAATTATCACATTGTAGTAGTCGAGAAATTGGTCTCTGCCACTACTGCTGGCTTCATTGCTGGCTGAAGGCATTGCTATTCATGGAAGTATCTTGGTGATGCTACTGATGTCCTGGGAAGTTATTTAATTTAGTCTTCCATAGCTTTATAGGGAGTCAATTGTTCAAAAAGGACTACTGCAGAAAGCCATGTGGGCATTTAATGATTGGTCAATATGACCCTAGTATTTCTGGATAGCATTCCAGAAAAAATTAAGGTTTTCTAGAAGGTGGTGTGTGATGTTCTGTTGCTTGTAGACTTGGTGCTAGAGTGGAGGTAATGTAAATATAAAACGCGACTCTTGCCCAAGCTTTCCAATGACCAGGCAATTATTACCTAACATTGCATTTCCATTCAAAATCTCGTCAGTATGCGCTGAAAGCTGGGAAAGGGCATGGTGCTCCTCATAAGGTAACAAGATGAAAGAGAAAAACCACATTGAGAGATAAGAATGTTTCTCATATTATATGTAGATTCTGGGTTTTGCCTGTGCGGGTAGGTAGGTGGTACTTAGGAAAACTTGGAACAATTATGTCAGCAGTTCCCCCTACTAACTCAGTGTACATGTACATGTATGTGATATGTGGCTGGCAGTAGCAATGGATAGCACAGGAACCAGGGTGTTTGAAATAATTGTCAGATTCTAATGAAATTTTCAAGACATATTGACAAATGAATTAAATTGCTTTTGGGATTTGTTTTATTAGAAAATCTTGGTAAATTGTTTTTTTTTTTTCCATGTATTTCAGGCCCTTCCTTAATTTTATGGAAACTTGAGAAAGTCATCAAGATAATTTCTAGTGACTATATTAGTTAAAAGCTAAATTCTTTGAAGAATTTAAATCAATTCATTTTATTTGCGAAATTCAAAACTTATTTTACTGAAAATCTGTTCTGAATCAAAAAAATGAAACATGCAATAAATTGAGCTATTATTTAATTAGGTAAACTTTTAATTGCATTTATGAATAATATATATTAAAGACAATATTGTCTAAAGAAAAAAAAATTTTACATGAAAAATTAATTTTTACAAGATTTGTTATTTTTTTTTTTTAGTAATTTATAAAGTTTTTAAATCTTTTAAAATTCAGTTTCGTTGTGATAACTCTCGGTAAATATTGTTATTAAGTAAAACTATATTAAACCAATCATATATTGTAAAGCTTATTACAATCTGACAACTCTGAATATTTCTTTTTAAAAATTTGATTTGTTTCTGCATGTGTGATTAAATAGAGAATTTCTGAAATATGGACGTACAAACCAATAAATCTATCTTTAAACTTTACCATCTGCTCTGTTATACTTAAGATATTTAACTACTCGACATGTTTATCTGTCAATAAATTGATTAACACATCAAAAAGAAAAAAAACAAGACCCCATAGTTAATAAATGTTTGTATACAATATTTCATGCTATCAGTAAGTAATATTTGTTTCAAATCAGATTAATTTAACGTTAAATTTGCCAATTTCCTTTAAATAATATTTCAGAAATATATATTTTATTTTTGCAAGATTTTTAAATCCAAGAATTAACTGTTGTTTACAAATTTGTCAAAATGGCCGATTTTTATTGATTCTACTGAAAAAAAATCCATTCTGACCAATATAATTTCTGTTTGAAATGCGCAACAGAGTATTTTGCTTAATAGTAAATTTTACATCATGATGTAGCTTTCAATTAAAGTGAAAATGAAAGCTTCAAGAAAGCTTTTTCATTTTTAAAAATTCATTTTAAACCTCATGTATACTGAGTTACAAATATAGAATATCGACTGGATATACTGTATTTCCATTTTTGTTTCCACTTTTTCTTAAAAACCTTCATCCACTGTTTTAATTCCCATCCCTCCTTCTGTCAAAGTGGATGCTGCTTAAAAAACTAGACATAAAAAACATCAGCTGCTGGCTGTTAGAAACTTTTGAAATCAATATAAAATCACATCTTTTTCTATATGAGTGTCATTTTAAGGTGTGGCATTTTTCTGAGGAAAGAAGACAGGTAACACACATCTTGGGGTCTAGCCAGCTTGCTACTTGCCTTATTCTCCATATGCTTTTCTCACCCCTCTTTTTTTACTGTGCTGTTTTTAACAATCTGTGAAATCATTCAACTGAATAATAACAACATGAACCCTGTTTCCCAAGTATTATTATATGTAGAAGTTTTATTCTAGGTTTCACCTCTGTGGGTAGGTAGGTGATATTTAAAATAACTTCTGTTACATCTGTTGTTCCCTTTACCAACTCCTCATCCATGTAAATGTCCCAACGTGTGGCTAGAAAGTCTGTCTACCATCAAGAGTGGACAAGAACTTCCAAGCATGACTTAATATAGACCAGCATTCCAGTTTTGTTGAAATTTTTTCTCCTTTACTTCCCAACCCTCTTCTGTCAAAGTGGATGTCACTTAGAAAACTAGACATAAAAAAAGACACCAGCTGCTGGCTATTAAACAGAAAGACTTGAGATTGAAATAAAACCACATCTTTTTCCACACAGGTGTCCGTTGTATCATCTTAAAGTGCGTCATCTTTATCACTTTTGGCTTTAAACTGTCAATAGTGATGATGTCTGCATTACTGCCCCATTTGATTAGGTAGTATTTATCAGCTCAGTCAAAAACTTTAAGGGGCGCGGGCGCTTGGTAGTTGGGTGTGTAAGCGAATACATACTTGCAGTTGTGAAGTGTGCAGCCTAAATTTTCTTTGACAATATTCCTGGTGAGGAGTGGTTGTCTTTAAATGCTTTGAACCAAGCAAGTTGTTAAATTCCTAGAATAGATTTTTCTAAATAGCTGACTGCACAAAAAAAAAAAAAAAAAAAAAAAAAAAAATCAAAGACGTCAAGCAAGTTTTTGAATTTCTTGAGAAAGACTGACTGGAATTGTTTTTCACAGTAAGTTGTGATCACTTGTGGAGTTCTAAAAGTTGCAACCTAGTCTCTTAGAATCCCTTTGTGACAGCTGTGACATCTTTGATCGTTTCTGTGCTCAGCCATCAGGAAAATCTATTGACTAGAGTAAATAAGTACCGGTGGTATCCCTGAAACATGGGAAGGTAGCAGACTATATCAATGTATAGATTTGTTAATCATGCATCAGGGCTGGTAAAGGTGCCTACAGGTGATTTGATATGATGATGAATTTTACATCATTGACTTTCTAGGCGTATGGTAGACTATTCTCATGCATCAGTCTTCATGTTCTGCCAAATGAAGTGCTCTGTGATGACTTTGACTGGAGCTCATTTGCTAGGATGTTATATTCCATGTGGTGTTGGAAAACATTTTTCCTCTGTGTGAGAGGGATATAGGGTCTGGGGCTATTCATTGTGAGGTCAAAGGAAAGCATCTTGTTACTGAAGGAAACTGGTAATTCTCAGGGCTTAAATGAAGTGTTTGTTCATACATCTTGTAATGTCGACTCTGAAACCTGTTCTGATATTATTATCTTGGTGCATGTGTTGATGTCTTCTCTTAAGACTGTGACTGTGTTGTTCTTGCTTTTAACATGTGCTTAAAAGTTCATAGGCTGTCTGTGAAAGAGTGATGCTAGCATTGTGAAACCATGCATGCTTTAATTTCAGCTCTTTTTATTAATAACTGCATTGTTTGTTTCCAACTAACCTGATATCTGACTCTTCAAAGATGGCTTACTCAATAGTAAACCTGGCAGTTCTGACAAAGTCAACCTGGCCACTGCTTTCAAACAGGAACTTCAGTCAGTGGTTAACTGGGGTAGGAAATGGCTTGTAAATTTTAATGCCTCCAAAACAAAACTGATCTTATTTAACCACCAGAGAGATAATTGTATGCTTTGAAGCTAAACTTGAGGAGAGTGTCTCTCTGTGCCTTTTCAGCCATATTCTTTTGAATGACTTGAAGTGGAACAATTATATTGAATCAATAGTTGCTTCTGCTGCAAGGAAATTTGGCTTACTGTGTATATGCCAGAAGGTTTTTTCTTGTCAGAGTCCATCCTGCATATTTACAAACGTACCATTTGTCTGTGCATTGAGGACTATTGCCAGCTGTTCATCTTGAGGTTCTCGACAAAAATGCAAAGAAGGATGTGCAATGTAATCAATCCTGACTTGGCATCTCGCCTCCAGTCATTTTCTCATAGGCATGATGGAGAAAGAGAAGATTGCATAGAGTTAACCGATTGCTTCCATTCACCAGCACAAGGTACTGCTGGTTACTAAGTATCTCCATGGTTCTCCCTGTTTTTATCCACTGATGAGAGTAAGGGACATCTTGATTCTGGATCTGAACAGAATCACCAATTTGTAATTCATGAAGTGGGTGAAAATGTTAATTGTAAAAGTGTTTGCTGCACATGTGCCTTTTAGCCATTGCTGCCTCTCTCAGTACCAATTTCTCTCCACTGATTTACGCATCTGGTATTTGTCCCATAGGACAGGGAGATGGCCTTTGATAACATGACCGTATATCATCATAGCAGGAGACATGGCAAGATCCTGGACAGGCATGTTGTGTTGGCTCAGCAAAGCATGGACTGCATGATCATGACACATCCAACTGCATCTGTCCATGTTGCCTGCAAGTAGACACTTAGCCATTTTGACAGCCAGTTCTGCCCAACAATTGCTTTGTGATGAAGTACGTTTCCTTATTCCCCAATTCTTAAGGACAAGTTGTTTCCTTGGGAATCAAAAGATGGTTCCTTGTGGGAAGAATGTTCTTTGGTGGACCATATGTGCAGAACCAAGTTCTCAGGGTGTTGCATAGTGCCCAGGCCTTCCCAGAGGACATTAGGGCCACTTCCACCTAACCAGTGTACCAATCTGCATATATAACATAATTTATACCATGTAAGTTGAATAAGTCAATCAGTTTGTTGGAATGGGAATTCAGGGCTAGACAGTGGCATCAAGGGCTCCTTGGGCTGTGACGGGGTGATAGAGTTAAATATCTGGTATTGGGTTCTGGTCGACTGGACACTGGCATCCAAACCAGGCTTTATTCTGCATTGGTAGCATGCCATTTACAACTTAGATGTGTAGAATATAGGGATTCAACTACTTCCACATGAGGTTGTTGAAGTATAAGGATTTTATTCTTGATCTGTACTCCTTTGTCACAGTAAAAGTCTTCAAACATAGGCCAAAACTGAGAGATCACCAACGAGAGGTCATGGCATGATTTGGGGAAACCTGTCCGTATATATTCCATCAGAGTCCGACATTCTTCATCAATGGCTCTGCAGTAACAATCCTATTCCATGCGAGATGATATTTGGAAAGTTCTATTGAGTTCTCTGACGTGATCCATGCTGAAAGTGCAGTTGAGTGGAGCATTAAGTTTTCCAGGGAGATGTTTAATGCTGAATTGGTACACTAGTGTGCATTCCTTGACATTAAAGAGACATGTGTGCTTTATGTTCTCAAGGGCCTGATCTAAGAAAATTTTTATGAGTGGTTGGTGGTCAACAGTCACTAGCAAATCTAGGCATTTCAATATAAACATTCAACATGATTCTAGCCCATAGACAAATGCCAGGGCTTCACTTTTAACAGGTGCACAGCAGGATTCTGTGTCATTGGGAAAGCAAGATCCAGCCAACTTATTTTCCAATGACTATCACTGCTATTTGGGTTCACAGGGTAATTACAGTGTCTTTGAAAAAGAAAGTAACCGATTCCTCTTTTACTGTAATCTGTTGAAAGGCATATCATTCTATTGATCTCAAATATCTTCAGTCCATCCTCAATTTTATGCATAATTACTCGCTTTGACTCCCCAAAACGTTGGTTAAGCATTTCATCTCAATAAAATTTTTGGTACATTGAGCGCAATAATTCCTAGAAGAGAGCCAACACCTCAGTTTGCAAGAATGCATAAGATACCTGATTCCCCATTCCAAATTAGGGCCTGGCACCCATGACATTTGTAAGTGAAGGAAAGTGAAGGATGGCCTCTCATTTCCATAATGAGTTTCACAGCATCAGCAATTATTAAGAACCTGGAAACGCCACCTCATTCTCTGCAAAATGAAATTTGTCAGGGTTAAACACAATTCCACTCTTCCAACAATGGGTTATATATACTGTTTGATCACTCTTCTCCTGATTTAGCTGCATCTGACTATTATCTGTTCCCCAACATGGAAAAACAGCTGGCAATTGGAATTGCAGTGATGATGTTATCAAGTCTGTGTTGATGACTTTTTTGATCAACAGGATGAAAGATTATTCACCAATGGGATCCAATCACTGCAACATCAATGAAAGAAGTATATGGACCACAAGGGGGACTACGTTAAAAAATAAACCATATTTCGTCAAATTCAATCATAATAACTCGGTCAGCCGATGAACTTTTTAGACATCCCTTGTGTATTGGTCGTGAATTGCAACATATAGTCAAAGTGTCTAATTTCTCTGAATGTATATTTATCTGAGCTTGTGTTGATTTTGGTTGTAAGCATTTTGTTGTTAGTGTATACCACAAATTTGATTCTTTGGTAGTGTGTTGGTAAAGAAAAGAAAAAGAAAAACAAATAATGAGTGTCAATTTCTGGTAGGAATAAGTCTGCAATAGATTCGTCTCTCAACCACAACAGTTGTAGCCAAAATCCAGTTCAACTACTGTCTGACGTAACAATCCAACAGGCCACGTAGAGACGGCAAAATTAGGTCACACACCCAGCCTTCGCTTTTCACCAACAAGAACGCCTCTGTCTCTCCCAAAAGACGGCTCGCTTTATACAGCCGAGGACCAACCATAATTTACATACGAATCACTAGCCAATGAGATTTCACGTTAGTCGTCTGAGACCACCTGTCATAAAACATGGGCACCGCCATTTTGCTTCTTTTTTTGTTGTCGAGCAACCGGACTTTACATTACGCACAGATTCGTGGAAGATTACAAAGTAGGTCATTCTTTTCTTTCCTCGTTCGTCCAGTATTTCATTTTGCCAGGGACTGTTGCTACATTTGTGTAAGCGTCCGCTATTCTGCTTACATATTATGCATGCCACTCATTGCCTCTTAGAATGGCGAACTGTAGTCAGTTCAGCAGAACCCACAGACTGCTGCCTTTCAGTTCCGCTACAGGTAGCTCTTTGGAAAATGTACTGTATATTGATTGTGTTGATGAGAGTTTAGCTGAGATGAAGTGATTGGTTTACATTGGGAATTTACTTCTTGTTTGATGACTGCATCTATGACTGTGTCAGATGCATTTGTGGTTAGCAGAATTTTCATTTCTGGATCGTTGTCAATGTATGACAGTTTCATAAAGTTGGAAAGTGTGGATTTAGCAACACTGAATGTCTCTAAAGCGTCCTGTTTGAGGATAATGCTTTTATTGTTCTTCTAAAGGAGATTTATTAGCAGAAGAAGTGTCAAGAAACAGTTTGGTACAAATCTTTAGTGAAAAATGAGGTAACCTGAAGCTGGCATCTTTACTGGTATAGGGAAGTCTTGGTTGGCTTTAATCTTCTCAAGTAGAGGTGAGATGCCATCAGTGTTAATGTTATACCAAAGGAAATTGATGTTGGAAGACCAAAGGTGCATTTGTCTAAATTGCTCCAGAGGAAAAATTAGACAATTGCTGGAGGTGTTACCTGTGTTTGCCAATTTTAGAAATATATACAAGGTATTGTTATTGTTATTGATGTATATGTATGCAAATTGTAATCTGCACAGGACATTGTCGATAAGACATTGAAATGTCAGGGCATCTTTCCTTAAACTAAATAGTATTTTTTAAAACTTTATAAAGTCCAAATGATGTTATCATTGCCGTCTTGGGTATGTTGATGTTGACTGTGCGGATCTGGTAATATGTTCTGGTGAGAGAGACTTTTGAGAGTATGAGTGCATCCTGAAGTGCATATGAAGGACTGGATAATGGTCAGGAACAGCTTAAGAATTTAGTTTCCTGTGGTCGACAAATATTCTAAATTGTTGCTGTCCAATTTGTGGGCTAAGTGAAGTCGTGAAGTGTATGGATTAACTGAGGTACAAATGATTCCTTCATGTAGCATTGGGTGAAGTTGTATTTGTGTGTGTGTGTGTGTGTGTGTGTGCACTCTTCCTCAGTGAGAATTTACTGGATGTTTGGTTGTTTTTATGTAGTGCTGTTTCTGGTATTTGATTGAGTCTGTTATTTTGTACTGATTTAGAAATCTATATGTAGTCTGTGTTATAGCAAATTCTAATATGGAACCCTGTTGAGTTTTAATGCATATGGATACTGGCGATACAGATGTTTGATATGTTATTTGTTCTTCATAAAGGCCATCTCTTTCCTGATTTCCTGCACAGTGGGGAAAAACTGGCTGGTCATATTCGAGATGCCTCAAAGACCAAAATAGTGACCTTTCACCATTACCAATTGGATCCAGAACTTTCACCAATCGTGATGAACAGATGTTAACTCAGGGAAACCAGTTCAAACCAGACTTCAAGTGTAACTTATACACATAATCCATTGCTAAAGATGTTGAGAAAATAGTTGGTTCCCTGTATCGCTCCAGTAAGTACTTCACTCCTCCTCTTATCCTCTACCTTTACAAGAGCCAAATCAGACTGAAAATGGAATACTGCTGCCAAATACGGACTGGAGCTACACAGTCTTCACTTTCAATGCTCAATAAGTTCAAAAGCATCTCTGCATCCTGGTAAGCAATAAATTATTTTCCACTCTGACAAGACATTGCAAACCTCTCACTGTTGCTCTATCACTATTTCCATTTTGAGTGTTCAAATGAACTACACTCCTTAGTTCCACCTGTCCTAACCTTCATGGCTCAGACCCACCATGCCACATACATTGTAGCAAATGGCTCCCATTCCCTTCACACCGTCCTGGTGAGATGTAAGTTCCACTCAAGCAGCTCTTCCCACAAACCACTGCCTTGTGGAACTGACTCAAGAGGATGCTTCCCCAATCACTGCAATCTTAACTTGTTCAAGACTAGGGTTAACCGTCATCTTCTGCACATATCCACGTAAGCTGTACCTCTTACTGTGTAACCCTCTACTTCTAGTGGCCCCAGGGCCATGCACAGGGTGAACAAAAATAAAATGCATGGACAAATTCAAATCAGCTAAAAAGTCAGATCCCAGGATGTGTAAGTGATCACATTACCTACCAATATTTAGCATCAGTTGCATCGTTCCAATGTGGGCACCATTCGCTGCCTGTAATTTGAAGACAGTAGGGGTGTGATTGTGTCCATAGGCAGGGCTCCTGTGTCCATAAAGAATTTTAGTCTGTTGTTTTTGTCTCATATGTAGAACAAGTGACATTGTTTTCACCAGAAGGGTTCACTGCCATAAATCTCTGGTTTACTTGTTTCCCTGTTGTATTGTGAGGTAATTGTAATGGTTTTCTGCAATTCCTAGCCTTGTCCTGGAATATCTGGTGGTACCAGCAGATATCTGAGTTTAGTTGGTGGTCTCTGCTGAAACTAACTAATAACTACATCAGTCATTTTATACAGTGCAGTAACTCTCTGGTCCTATTTGACAAATATCTTGTCCACTATGTTAGGATATGTGCCATAATTGTCAGTAGTTTGTCTATTCAATAACAGCATAGGATAGACTCAGGTATTTTGCTGACCTCAACAGTTTTCATGAAACTTAGCAGTTGTGATGAGGTTCTGTCATTAATGTATATATAGTTGAATAGCTATCAGAGTTATTCTTTGTTGGCGGATTCAGTTCTCAATGATCGCATCCTTCAGCATTGTGTATGGATGATTTTTAGGAATGTTTTCTAAGATGCCTGGTACTTCATTGACAATGTTTGCTGCTTACGCTTGAACTAGTTTTCCAAACTTGGTTCTCTGTGAGGTCATTCTAATGAATGCAAAAATAGCTTTCAGTTGTAGGAACTAGTTTTTGCTTTTGCACCTGTTGGAAGGCAGTAACTGAAACAGAGATGACATGGTAGGATCCCCTTCAAAGCCATGACGAGTTTTGAGGTTGTAAATGGAGAAATTCTGCTTTGTTTCATATTCTCCAGGATATTAAGTGGTGGGTTCAGTTGAGCATTGGGGTTTTTGACAAGATGCAAGATTTTCCTTAGAAATACCAATATGTATATACAAAACACACACATATACTATTTCTTATTACTATAAAACTATTTTTTAATATTTTTTGTGGATACATGTGTTTGAGTAGATATCATGTTTTTTTTTATTTTACTAAACGATGAAATTAATAACAACTGCAAATATATATGTATTTAGAACATAACATAATTTTGATGCATTCGTTTATAGATTTTCACTTTACCATAGTCATGTTTGGTATCAAAATACACTACCAATGCTGTTTGTTCTAGGAATGCAATGCAAAACATGTTTGCTATAGCTAAGCATTGCCAATCATTTTTGCTATGGCAAAGCATTGTCAATCTACGGGAATTCATTGACAGTTATTGTATATTATAGGATTTTATTTTTACTATAGAAAATGAAATGAGATCTCAATTCTTTCATTTTTCATCAATACTTCATAAGGATTATTTGAAAATTAAATCAAGCCAATTTTTTGTTTGCATGAACAACACGCACTTTATATGAAGTTGGTTGTCTACGATGTCATGTATCCAATGACAAATAATCTAAAAAATAATAACAAAAAATAATTGATGATGAATAATCCTTACTTGATAAAAATTATGCAGAAGACAAGAGGATCATGCAAATGTTAGGTTGCTTAATTTAGTGTCATATCAACATTTTGGGGGTTTATTTGAAGCATACAGCACAGAAATCAAAAGAGACTAGTGGATAGGTATAATTACGTCCAATTTAAAATAGAGGCAAATAGGTAGGCATTGATAAGGTTTCCAAACCTGAGTTTGGAAATGTCCATCTGGAAGGTTAAAAAGAAAGAAAATAAGGAATTCAAACACTGCCTGAATTACTTGAAAACTACTTGGAAAATATCTATTTTCCTTCTAAATAGGAACATCTGAAGAAGGCTGAAAATTATTTCTTTTTATTCATTTAAAAAATATAATTGGAAATATTTATGGATTCACAGGAAATTTTGTATTGCTCTAATAAACAATTATTAAAGTACTTTCTTGTTTGGTCAGTGTTGATTCCTTATTAGCTTCTACCAATAATCTGTATATGTGTATGTAGATATATTTCAATTTTTTTCTCTTTTTATGGGGATAGGCACAAGTATCACCGTTGTTTTTTTTTTGTTGTTGTTGATGCGTTTTACTGTTTTATGCTTTTTTGTATTTTTCTCATTCTTTTTTTACTTCCTCTTATTGATGTGAAAAAAAAAAAAAACTTGGGGAGTTAGGTGGAAGAGTATCTTATAGGTAAGTCCCCACTCCTATTTAAAGCCTGTGTATACTTTTTTTTTTTTAAATCTGATATTAAATAAAGATGGTTCATTATTATATTATTATTAAAACTAAATTAGCCAAAACTTTATGGTAACAAGAAACAAAATAGCATCCGTAGTCTAAATAATTCTTAGAAGAATGAGAATAGAAATCAAAACACCTCCTGAACTAATCAGAGGAACACGTTACTTACCAGTTTGGTCTGTTGAGGAAGTTGGAGGTATACTTGTGGTTGTTGAGAAAGTTGTATTTGCTTCTTTAGAACATTTAATGGCAACATCCTCATTGTGTCCACAGTTATGCACTCCCCAATTAAGGTTGGGACAAACTTCAAGATCATATTCTGATCCAGTACAACTGAGGTCATCAAGCCAGATTACACCTTTCCCTTCTCCAAATGTATTTGGAATATCTTCTCCAGAACTGAAATGAAAATTTATTTTAAAAATAAAAAAAACTTCAAGACATAAGTGGTGGGTGAAAGGTTCTTGGCGTGACCTCACAAAATATAACGAAATGATCAGAACTGATTTTCGAACACCTTTCAATTCATTTGATAACCTTTTCAAACCTCCAAACATAAATAATTTTTAAAACATTTAGTAAAGTCCAAATTTTAAAACATCTGTGAAATGCTTTTGATAATGACGTTGATTGGAATTACTCCATAACAATAGTTGTTGCTATGATTTTTATAAGGACGTGGAACTCGGCAGCATCTATCAACAAGAAAGGGGAAGAGATCTTCCTGTCAGATTGTCTGTAGATTCTCAGTAGATTTGTTTATTTACAACAGTAAAGTCTGACAAAATATGTTATCTATAACATACTATGCCAATGTCTGAATATGCAGGTGGTATAACGGATAGCAGCATATCACAGAGCCAAGTATGTATTCCGGTCAAGTTGATTTGATTCATTACTGTGTAAATACTCGTGGGAAATGTATGAATCCATCTCCTCCTCCAGCTATGGGTTAAATAGCAGGATAGACTGAAGTCTCTAGCTGTTGTTGGTATTTATTCTAAAAGAAGGAAAACTCTCAATTCAAAGGCATGATGATAAAATCATGAGTTGCACTTTGGGAAGGTAAAGCACAGGAAGCCACGACTGCCATGGTTACAGTGAAGACATTGGTAGCAGGATGTTGGATGTGGTCATTATTCCAATGCAGCATGAAAGATTTGTACTGGATAATGAAGGAGACATAATTATTCTAACTAAGATGGATACTGTGAAACCAGAAAGAGTCTTTTTTTATGTGCCGTGTCCCTTCAGGACATAGGCAATCATGGCTTTCTATTTCTTCCTATCCCTTCTCAATAAGTTTTGTCTTTTTGCTACTTCTCCCAGACCTTGTCCTGTCATTCACTTGCTTAAGCCTGCTAGGTATGTCACGTATTACTTTCCCTTGTTCCTCTTTCCTTCTATTCACACTGTGAGTATCAGATTTTCCAAGTCTTCCTTTCTTATTACATGTCCCAGAAATTTAAGCTACCTCTTCCTGATGTTAAGTATAAGTTTCCTTGTTGCTAGCATCCTTCTGTAGAACCATACCTCTGTTGTCTCATGTCTCTTCTTCATCTTTGAGGAGACCATCCAACGTTTGCTGTCATGAAAGAGGACAGATATCACATCGCAGTTCAGTACTCTTTTCTTTGTTACCAATGAAATCCTTCTATCGTATAATAATCTGCCTAGCTTTTGGAATGTGTCTTTGACCATCTCAATGAATGCATCTTTGGATCTCAGCAGTGCACTTACCGTCCTCTGTCAGAACACTTCCCAAATATTTAAATTTCCGCACTATCTTGATTTTAAAGTCCTCGACCTGTAAATCACATTTGGGGGCTCATCTTTCTACTGATGACCATGTATTCTGTCTTCTTGGAGCAACGTGTCATCTGCATATCTTATGTTGTTAAGATAGTGGCTGCCAATGTTGAATACTGGTAGGATTTCCAGTTCTCTCAGAATTGCCTCACTGTATAGGTTGAATAAGTCTGGTGAGAAGACGCATCCTTGCCTTACATCCCTTTCTATTTTTGTATATCTGCCGAACTCATTTTCTACCGGTATGCATGCCGTTTGCTGCCAGTATAGGTTCTTGATTATTCTAACATCTTTCCCAAATATATCAACGTTACTGAGCAGTTCCAACAAATCTTTGTGGCATACTTTGTCAAACACCTTTGCATAATCTATAAAACATGGGTGCACATCCTTCTCCATTTGTATTGCTCTTTCAGTTAACATCCTGAGCATGAATATTAATGTTCCTTGTTTGTATTTAATGAACCGTAATGTTCTTGTCCTATCTTTGGCCTGATTCTGCTGCACACACTATTCATCAGAACAGATGATGATTTTTGTTATGTGGCTCATTAGATTGATTGTTCTGTGGATTTCAACTTCATTTGTGTCTGGTTTCTTAGGCAGTGCTATGAAAATAAATCTTCTGAGATATTCCAGTATATTGCTGCTGTTGTAGATTTCATTTATTATTTCCATAATCTTGTCTATGCCAAAATCACCTAAGGCTCTCAACATCTCTGTTACAATTCTGTCTGGCCCTGCCGTCTTGTTCCCATTCAATTTGTCCAGTGCTGCTTCTACTTCATTTTTTTTAGAATTTCAGACCCGTCAGTACAGCGTGAAATGGGTTAAATCTATGGGAATTAACTCCACGCCCGGTAAGGACTGACATGTGCAACAGGTGTCACCTGGCTGTCATCCAGCGACTGCTAGCACAAACGGTATAAAGGGGGATAAAATTCCTCAGAACTGATCCCTCACCTGCAAAGGAGTGACATGAGCAACAGGACCGTTATCAGACCATTATCCAGCAACTGCTTCCAGTGTCAACTTGCATTTTTATGTCTACACTGTTTAATGTTGATGAAGGTGTTCTTTTTGTTTCACCTTTCTATTGAAAATATGTTCCTTTGACTTTTTACATCGTAATGTATTATTTCAACAGTTTTTACATTGGTGTCTCACCATGTACATACAACGTGAAAGTGATTATTCTTTTTGCACTTATTTCATGTCTGTCCCAATGCTGGACATTTCTCTCTCTTTGATTCATGTTTATAGTTGCAATATCTGAATTTTATCATTGTTCTTTTTATCACACATGTGTCCATAAGCTCAGCTTGCTTTCATTTATATTAAATTTTTCAATTATTTCCTTTTGTTGTATGAAGTCAATACAAGCTTCTAAAGTCATTTGGTTTGTCTGTAACTGCTACAAAATTTTTACTCTATGATAGGTGTTGTACAGTTCTTCTACCAATCGAAGGTGAATTAATTCTTCCTCTGTGCTTATTCCTTGTTGTCCTAGTTCATGAAATTCAATATGTCTGCTGGTACCTTCTTAGATATTTCTCTGAAGCCTCCTAAAATTCTTGGTTCAATGCTAAGAATTTGGTTTGTTTGGCTATGACCAATCTTTTCTTTGGTTGAATATTTCTCAATATTATCTCTTTGACTACCTTAAATGTCAAGTTTTCAATTTCAGCCAGGGAAGTAATTAACGAAATCTGTTTAATGACTTTGCATCCCACAGTGGCCAAAAACAAATCCATGATTTCTTTCTATCCTCCAGGTGTTTGGTCATTTTGTAAATTCTTTATTCTGGCATGTGCCTCAAAGCATTTTATTAAAATCTTTACATTTACAGGTTCTTCTATTTTCAACAGATCTCCATCTGACAACGCCATTTTGTTATGATGATCAAACTTGGTAGCTGTAGATGTTCTACATATACTGATTCTAAGTTAACCCATGAGCTATAATTCTAGTTCTCTTTATACTAATTACCTATTTGCTAAACCAATCCCATTACACTTACTTTTAAGAGAAGTGTATTTAAAAGAAAACTAGACAGTAAATAAAACATAAATTTCATGTGATACATTTGTTTCTTAAATTTTCTAAAAATAGAACTGGTGCAAAAAGAACTGCCAAAAATAATTTGGTCAAGGAGGATAGTTTGTGATTTCCTTTTCAAATTTGAAAAATATATACCCATTGGATCTATTCACTAATCACAAAAATGGCTTTCACTTATTTAAATTTAAAAGCTGAGATCTGTCTTGCAGCTTTTTTTGACGATGTTTAAGATAACGGGTTAGCTGATAATTTCAGAATGTTTAGAAAATTTTGGAGAAGAAGGTAACAAAAATTTCAATAAGTTGAAAATTTTGAAGAGAAAATTTCAACCCGAAGGTATAAAAAATAAGATTCCAGAAGGGAAAAAACTATTCTGGCTATCACCTGTAGATGGACTGGGCTGTTTCTAACAAAAGAAACAAATGGAAAATAGAGGCAGAACCAAAGTGAAACCTGTGAAAGGAATGGTATTCAAGAAAAACAACATTAAAAGTCCTAAGGATGCAAGTGAATTTTGCCAAAGCCCTTCTGTTTTCGCATCCTCCTATTAGATGGAGGTATCTTCTTTGAATGCATATTGTTATCCTTTTTTAAGTTTAGTTGTATCTTCAGAAGGTTTTCACTTTTCAATTATGGAAGTTTGAATTGTTTAAAGAACTATAACTCAAAATTTTGATCTGGTTTCCCATCATGTTAACAGGATGCACGAAAGGTAATTTTTGTGCAAGCCTATTTTATAAAATTTTTATTTTCTTCATTGTTTTTTATGTCTATATAATAAATGTTTGTTCCTTTCCAATTTCACATAGTAGCTTTGAGTTTTGTTTGTTTTTGTATGTTCCTTATCCTGAGAGAGGAGATGTTTTCGATATTCACCCAAAGCCTCCCCACTAGGAATGTGGCACAAGGCTGGTTTTTAATGTGGGGCATTCCGAGAATGTACCCTCAGGCAAAAATTCCCCATAGACCCAGCATACACAGTATAAAGGTGGCTGTCTACCTTTCCGGATCAGACTCTGCCCTTTGGCATAGCCTCATCTGGGCTCTTCTTTGTCCAGAGGCAGAGAGTTCTCTTCTCTCTCTCTCTTCTTCCATTTACTCCCCACCCAAAATCATTTAACTGTAGAATGGATCAAACAAAACCTTGATTTTACAAAAGAAAGCATACAGAAAATAATTTGAGGGTTGTAACAATTTTGTTTCTCTAAATAAAATATGTAAAAAAAATAAAAGTCAAAATCACCTGTATCCAATCATTCTACAAATAACTTTTGCATCATTGTCATCAAATTGGTCATCACAGACAGTTCCTTTGACTCCATTACGAACGATTTCAATTCTTCCACTGATTTCTGATGAGCCACCAATAAGCTGGATTCTGACATCTGCAGAGAAAAAGGCATAACAATAAAAGAGTGAGATTTATGAAAACTGATGCATGAATTTGAACATAGGTTCTGTACATATGCAACTGTTTATTTGTGACCAAAATATATAAAATATATGTATACACACATACACACACAAGGATGGTAACAAATAATTTTGACACATTCCTTTGTAAGTTTTCATTATAGAAATCTATTGCAAATAATGATTACTACAGAAATGCATTGCATATCATTTTACGATAGGACTGTATTGACAATGGTTTGCATTATGGAAAATTACATTTTTCTGTAGAAATATATTATGCATCATTTGCTATATAAATACACTGCTATCCATCATTTACTATATAAATACACTGCTATCCACCATTTACTATATAAATAAACTGCTATCCATCATTTGCTATATAAATACACTGCTATCCATCATTTACTATATAAATAAACTGCTATCCATCATTTACTATATAAATACACTGCTATCCATCATTTACTATATAAATAAACTGCTAGTTGTCTCATAGAAAATAAAATGAGGAAACATTTCTTTTATTCTCCATCAATGCTTCATATCTATTACATGAAAAGTATGAGAAAGATGATAGCTTCAGACAAATGCTTAGGTTGGTTAATTTACTGACATATCAACACATCTTGGTGTATTTGATGCTGAATACATCTTTTATAGCATAAAAATCCCAATGAATTAATTTCAAAGGTAGATATAGACCCAATTTTGTGAAAGAATCAAAATCATAGACACGTCTGGTTGATACCAGAGTTTAATAGTTATGCACTGACAAGCTAAATTCCTGAGTTTGGACATGTCCACCTGGAAAGAGGCACTTTTGAGGAAGGTTTTGTGTCTCTTTGGGAGATGCATTCTAAGCACAGCTAAGATGGCAGGAAGGGATCATTGTATCCCTTCTGGGATGGTAGATGAGTATATGACACTGGATAACACGATCACTTCTCTCTACAAATATTTTTTTAAAAATAGCAGAGAATTTGTGAAACCAATTTGGAAAGTGTTCTTTCTGCCTTTCAAACAGATTATACATTTGAAGAAGGCTGAAAACTGGATTGGCAGAAATTTAATAATAACATGAAGTAAAATAACATCAATATTCAAAATAATTCTTGGAAGGATACGAATGCAAATCTAAACAACTCATGAATTAATCAGAGAAACAGGTTACTTACCATTTGAAGTTGGAGATATACTTGTGGTTGTATTTTCATCTTTCAAACATTTAATGGCAACATCTTCATAGTGTTGACAGTTATGTGTTCCCCAAGAAATGTTGGGACAAACTTCAAGATCATATTCTGATCCAGTACAATTGAGGTCATCAAGCCAAATTGTACCTTGCCCTTCTCCAAATATATTTGGAATTACTTCTCCAGAACTGAAATGAAAATTTATTCAAAAAAATTAAAAATATTACATAGGTAGTGGGTGAAAAGGTTCATAGCCTGCCTTACTTTCCAAAATATAACAAAATGACAATAACTGACTTAGGAACAACTTTCAATTAGGCTGATGACTTTTAACAAAATACAAATAATTTAAAATAGGTACCTGTGCACAGAGTTGCAATACATAAGGTTAAAAAGAATTCTTTGAAATGAAAAATCTTACTCAAAGTTTTTATTTTAGTTTTAATTTCAAATTAATAAATTAAATTTTATTAGGTACCTCCACTATTTTGATAAAATTTTCCAGACCTAAAGTTTAGGATGAATTTTTAAAAATGAAAAACCATTCTTGAAGATTTCATTTTAGCTTTAACTGAAAGCTGAAAGATTAAATTTATTATTTCCAGGAAGTAAAGTATTCTGGTGTATTTCAGATAGAAATTATATAGATTGTAATGTCAAATTTAATTTCGACTTCTTAAAATTTTCTTCTAAGCGGCCATTTTCTTAATTTTAAGAAATTTGTAAACAAAACAAATTTATTGATTTTAAGATTCTGACACGTTATTTGAGTAAAATTAAAAAATTTAAAGTTAAATTAATCTGATTTGAAATAAATATTACTTACTTATAGCATAAAAAAGTAATATACAACCATTTATTTAATGATTGATCCTGCTTATCAAAGCTTATCTGAAGTGATAACGGATGGCAAATTGAGTAATGAAGCATTGACAGCTAGAATAGCTAGCTAGAATTGATATAAAATTTATGAAATCTAAGTGGACACATTTTTGGTGTCTTCATCTACCTAGTAATTTTTACAAATAAAAATATTTTCCACAGTTATCTAACAATTTATTGATTTTTATTTACCTTTCAAAAATGTTTATGCAAAAATAAAAAAAATTAAAATATCATAAAATTATCTTAAATCAATTTTTCTGTAAAGAGACAAAACTCTTAGATCACATGACCATTTCATAATAATGTCACGTTTAGACTTTCATAGATGAAAATAGGGAACTAAGTAAAAAAAAAAAAAAAAAAAAAGAAATTAAAAAATTATTTTTAAAATAGAATAGTGTAACTATGTCTATTAATCTTTTCAATTCTGGATTCGTAAATTTTGTTTCCACTTAGTTGCTATATCACATCCAGGAAATAGAACAATATAGAATTTTTAACAATTTTAAAATATTATAAATTATAATTAAAATTTTAAAAATTGAAAAAATTCTTGTAAAAATTTATTATTCATTGGAAATAATTAATTTCTTTCAGACAATAATGTCCTTACTACAACTTATTTACAAAAGCAATTAAATCTTTTCTAATGAAATAATGTCATAGTTTTATTGGATTCATTATTTTTCAATTCAGAGCACATTTCAGAGAACTGAAATGAAAATTTATTCAAAGGAATTAAAACTATTACATAGGTGGTGGGTGAAAAGTTTCATGGCCTGATTCACTTTCCAAAATATAACAAAATGACAAAAACTGACTTAGGAACAAATTTCAATGAGGCTGATAACTTTTTAACAAAATACAAATAATGTAAAGTAGGTACCAGCATCGATCTGCAATACTTAAGGTTTAAAAGGAATTTAAAAAAATGAAAAATCTATCTTGAAGCTTTTATTTTAGTCTTAATCTCAAGTTAGTAGATTAAATTTAGTACTTCAAATAAATAAAATATTTGCTGTATTTCAAAACTATTTTAAATTGAGTAGAATGGTTTTTTTTTATTATTTATTTTTTTTTTGCTAAAAAATCTGATTTCAACATCCATTTTTAGCCCACGTTCATTCTCTTTATTTAGAAACCTTCCAGAAATAATAAAATATACTCTTCTGAAACTTTATTTGAGGAATATTAGTTGATTTAAAGCTTAATTAATGTAATTTGAAACAAATATTATTTTCTCTAAGTTTAATATATCTCAGGAATGCAATTTTTTTAACATGTCATTAGCTGTTCAATTAAGCTGTTGACGTGTTAACAGCTTTTTGACAGATGGATGTTTATCTGAAGAATATAATGTGAGCACCTTTTATCCAATTTTGTTCTATGGGGGCTTTAACTGTCAAAAAATAACTGATATTAACACCTTTTAAGTATTCAGTAATGTTAAAAATTTAGGAAGTTATTCTCCATCATCTAATGTTTTATTGATTTTTAGATACTTTGGCTGTAAATTTATTATAGCTATCACTCTCATTTTCTGATAATGTTCTGTATGAACATCCATAGCTAAAAAAATCTGAATGTTTATAGACATACAAAAAATTCAAATTTTTTAAAAAAATATTAGTGTCTAATGAATTGTACTAAGCTTTTCAATTTATGATTAGCACATATAGTTTTTCTTAATAATAATATTATCTACAAATTACTAATCGAAAAATGTTTTTTTTTAAGACAATAGTGTCCTTAATATATATTATTTTTAAAAGCAATTAAAAGTGCTACTAATTAAATAATATCTTAGTTTTACTGCATCTGTTATTGTAATATTCAGAATAGATTATAGATAAATAATGTTTCTGTTTTACAAAAAAAAAAAAAAAAAAAAATAAACAATGATGATTTAAATTCTCCAAGGACTTCTGCTTTTAACTAATATAAATATTAAGGGTCTGAAAAATTAAATTTCACAAAATTTCATAAAAAGTGTGTGTGGTGGGGGTAACAGAAATAAAAAAATATATATATTTTTACCTAGTTTTTATAAAAGGAAATAATGTATTTATTAGATTTTTTATAAAAAAAAAAATTCTAAAATAATTAAATTCATTTCTGATTAAGTCCTGATTGTTTCACATATATTTGATTTTGATAAGAATTTGCCAAATAAATGGTTACATAAGTGACCACGCATTATATTAAGTGATCACATGAGTATCTGAGGTACCTAATATTGCATAAATAGGCCATACCAGTTTGTACATTCATGAGTAATTTTTGTAGCTAGTTTCCTGTCGTCCTGGGCAAGAAGTTTCTTTTTTTTCTCATGAAATACAGCTAATGAAGGCTGGAGAATGGATCAGGTAAAATGATGTGTCAATAAATATTTAAAGAAGATATTTGAGCAATGAAAAAATTAAACCTGTGAGGGTTGGAGAACAGATCAATCAAAACCTTGTCTTAACAATAATACGCATATGAAGAATTGATTTGAGTGTTCCGACAATTTTGCAGTCATTTCATCCATAAACTAATTCCTTGTTTCTCGAAAGAAACTATATAAAAAGACTAAAAATCAAAGTCACCTGTATCCCATCATTCTACAAATGACTTTTGCATCTTTGTTATCAAAGTCATCATCACAAACAGTTCCTTTGATTCCTTTATGAGTGATTTCAATTCTGCCACTGATTTCTGATGAGCCACCAAGAAGCTGGATTCTGATGGCTGTAGAGAAAAAAGCACAACACAAAAAGAGAGTGAGACATGTGAAAATTGATACATATATTTAAACTCAGATTTTCAATTTTATGACCACAATGGTTACAAATAAATTTTGACATATTCTTTTTTAAGTTATGATTTTATATCTGTTATTATAGGAAGACATTGCAAATAATGATTACTACATAAATGCATTGCACATCATTTTCCGACAGGAATGCATTAAACATGCTTTAATTATAGGAACGCATTGCTAATAGTCTGCATTATAAAAATGTATTGCCAAATATTTTAATGCAGAAATATATTACCCATCATTTATTAGATGAATATATTGCAAGTTATTATACTATTGCAATGCATTTTTCTCATTAGTTTAAGATTAATAATTATTTTTGCTGCAGAAATTCATTAAAATTATTTTCACTATAGAAAATAAAATGAAAGAAGTAATCCAATAAATTTGAAAAGAATGCAGAAAATTAGTGAAAACTACATGGAAAGTTTTTGTTTTCCTTTCTTTTTTTTGTAAGTTTGAGGAAGGCTGAAAATTATCCTCAAATGTAATAATAACAATAAATAGAATAACAGTGATATCCTAAATAATTCTTGAAAGGATAAGAATGCAAGTCTAAAGAACTCATGAATTAATCAGAGAAACAGGTTACTTACTATTTAAAGTTGGAGGTATACTTGTGTTTAGACTTGCTTCATTGAAACATTGAACAGCAACATCTTCTCTGTGGGTACAGTCATGAACTCCCCAAGAAAGATTGGGACAAACTTCAAGATCATATTCTGACCCAGTACAATCGAGTTCGTCAAGCCAGATGGTACCTTGCCCATGTCCAAATACATTTGAAATTACTTCTCCAGAACTGAAAGGAAAATTTATTTGAAAAATTACATTCTCAAGGTAGGGACTGTAAATTCTTGGTCTGAGGCTTTTTCAATCATTTCAAGGCCATAAACCCACTAGAACGCAGCTAGTTACAGGTTGAACAGGTTGACTGATGTCCTTGATAGGATCTTATCCTGGTGGCACACCACCAAATATAACCAGTTGCTGGGGTATGGTCAGCTCCCTGTTACGGTACTCAATTTGGGTTGCTACTTACAAAGTATTACTGATAGAAAATGGGGAGAAAAGATCGTTGATAAATGAACGAAATGCTTTCTGTAAATTTAACAAAATTCAATGTGAAGAGAAAGAAATATGTCTGTAGAATTTAAATCTTATGAAATCATGTCTGAGTGGTAACTCTATATACAATGTGTCTGTGTGTTCAGTGAAATGTGGGTGTGTTCGAATCTGGTCTATTTCTTTCACTCAATGAAAATGACTGCCAACTGATATGTGCACCGGCTTTATAAAGGGAAAACATTTTTGATAACAATGATTAATGACTTCACTTTAGCCAAACCACAAAAAAATTACAATTCGCAAAGCCCTTAGCTAACATTTCATTATCTTCATCGCCCCATAAATTAACCAGCTGGCTTTCTTACTGATGAAAGATTCCTTTTCAGAAATGATGAGGTCCAGATAATAAGGAACTTTATTCAAGGAGTAAGGTAGCTGAAGGATGTGACATATATCAAACTGTTAATAAGTTGTGCTAGAGGGGCAAGTACAAGTTAAAATACAATCACACAATTAGGGATTTCTTTGCTTAGAAATGCACCGTTAGGGAACTATACATTTATTATATTTTATTATCACCTGGACAGTTGATGCAACTCATAATGTCAGAATAGACCAAACCAATTATTACTAATTTTGTTGATAATTCTTTTTTTTTTCTTTCAGAGAAAATGGTTAAGTTCATTCTCATGGATTTCACTTGATGAGGGCTAGAGAATGGATCAGATAAAATATTTTCTTTCCTGTCATTATTTACATTATCTAATTCCTTGTCTGTCCAAAGAAAAAATATGTAAAAATATCAAAACTAAAAATCACCTGTATCCCATCATTCTACAAATAACATTTGCATCATTGTTATCAAAACTATCATCACAGACAGTTCCTCTGATTCCATTACGAATGATTTCAATTCTTCCACTGAGTTCTGATGAGCCACCAACAAGTTCAATTCTGATGACTGAAGAGAAAAAGAAAAATCATAACTCTAGGCAAGCCTGTCAAAAGTGATGCATGCATTTAAATATAGGTTATGGAGATTTTCAATTCTTTATTTCTGTTCAGGTTGTATAAAACAAAAAGAGATTAACAAAAATAAGAAGGATCTGGTGTAATGCTTAACATTAATAAGAAAAAACAATATGGAAGGGACAAAACAGCAGCGATAAGCCGTAGTTGAGATAAGTGAAAGGGTTTTTGTTTCCTGTGATTTATAAGCTTTGAATGTTTGCTCATTCTTGGACATCATATATCAATTGTGCGAAAAATAGAGTACATTCAAAGTATAACACAAAGTAGTATTCGTGATAAACACATGGAGATCATCAACATGCATATCTGTTGGAAATTAAAATAATAAAAATAAGTATCTTGTTATATTTTCTTATCTTCACTTATTTTGTAGATAGGCTGTATTTTATTTTAAAATTTAAAAAAATGTATGCAAGTGTCAAACTATTTAGCAGAGACATTGATTACTAGATTAATGAATTTTCCGCAGACAATTTTTTTGTATACTAGTGGGAAAGGGAAAGAAAGGGTAACTGATCTATTTATTTTGCCTATATTGGTTCTTCTTGTGTGTATGCAAATTGAATTCTTTGAGTTTAGCAATAAAATGGAGATGCTCATGAAAGATTGCATTCACACCTTTTGAGAATTTTTTTTTTGTGTTGGTAAACAGGGTTTGATTAGTGCCTTTAGGTAAAAGGGAGAGTGACATGATCTTACCTTCATTCTTCAACTTAAGAAATTTCCAACACCAGAAAAAGTGATTGTTTCCATGACAACCCAAAACACAGAATGGAGCAAAAGGTTTCTTCACAAAGAATACAGTTTTGTGAGCCAAAAATTTACTTTTTTAAATATACAGCAGAGGAACAAAAGATTTTAAAGGGTTAAATTAAATTGAAAACATGTTATTAAGATATATTATTATATTTGATGTTATATCTATTTGAGTGAGATAGACACATGGGATAAATTTTGCATGAATTATCACATTGTAGTAGTCGAGAAATTGGTCTCTGCCACTACTGCTGGCTTCATTGCTGGCTGAAGGCATTGCTATTCATGGAAGTATCTTGGTGATGCTACTGATGTCCTGGGAAGTTATTTAATTTAGTCTTCCATAGCTTTATAGGGAGTCAATTGTTCAAAAAGGACTACTGCAGAAAGCCATGTGGGCATTTAATGATTGGTCAATATGACCCTAGTATTTCTGGATAGCATTCCAGAAAAAATTAAGGTTTTCTAGAAGGTGGTGTGTGATGTTCTGTTGCTTGTAGACTTGGTGCTAGAGTGGAGGTAATGTAAATATAAAACGCGACTCTTGCCCAAGCTTTCCAATGACCAGGCAATTATTACCTAACATTGCATTTCCATTCAAAATCTCGTCAGTATGCGCTGAAAGCTGGGAAAGGGCATGGTGCTCCTCATAAGGTAACAAGATGAAAGAGAAAAACCACATTGAGAGATAAGAATGTTTCTCATATTATATGTAGATTCTGGGTTTTGCCTGTGCGGGTAGGTAGGTGGTACTTAGGAAAACTTGGAACAATTATGTCAGCAGTTCCCCCTACTAACTCAGTGTACATGTACATGTATGTGATATGTGGCTGGCAGTAGCAATGGATAGCACAGGAACCAGGGTGTTTGAAATAATTGTCAGATTCTAATGAAATTTTCAAGACATATTGACAAATGAATTAAATTGCTTTTGGGATTTGTTTTATTAGAAAATCTTGGTAAATTTTTTTTTTTTTTTTCAGCCCCTTCCTTAATTTTATGGAAACTTGAGAAAGTCATCAAGATAATTTCTAGTGACTATATTAGTTAAAAGCTAAATTCTTTGAAGAATTTAAATCAATTCATTTTATTTGCGAAATTCAAAACTTATTTTACTGAAAATCTGTTCTGAATCAAAAAAATGAAACATGCAATAAATTGAGCTATTATTTAATTAGGTAAACTTTTAATTGCATTTATGAATAATATATATTAAAGACAATATTGTCTAAAGAAAAAAAAATTTTACATGAAAAATTAATTTTTACAAGATTTGTTATTTTTTTTTTTTAGTAATTTATAAAGTTTTTAAATCTTTTAAAATTCAGTTTCGTTGTGATAACTCTCGGTAAATATTGTTATTAAGTAAAACTATATTAAACCAATCATATATTGTAAAGCTTATTACAATCTGACAACTCTGAATATTTCTTTTTAAAAATTTGATTTGTTTCTGCATGTGTGATTAAATGGAGAATTTCTGAAATATGGACGTACAAACCAATAAATCTATCTTTAAACTTTACCATCTGCTCTGTTATACTTAAGATATTTAACTACTCGACATGTTTATCTGTCAATAAATTGATTAACACATCAAAAAGAAAAAAAACAAGACCCCATAGTTAATAAATGTTTGTATACAATATTTCATGCTATCAGTAAGTAATATTTGTTTCAAATCAGATTAATTTAACGTTAAATTTGCCAATTTCCTTTAAATAATATTTCAGAAATATATATTTTATTTTTGCAAGATTTTTAAATCCAAGAATTAACTGTTGTTTACAAATTTGTCAAAATGGCCGATTTTTATTGATTCTACTGAAAAAAAATCCATTCTGACCAATATAATTTCTGTTTGAAATGCGCAACAGAGTATTTTGCTTAATAGTAAATTTTACATCATGATGTAGCTTTCAATTAAAGTGAAAATGAAAGCTTCAAGAAAGCTTTTTCATTTTTAAAAATTCATTTTAAACCTCATGTATACTGAGTTACAAATATAGAATATCGACTGGATATACTGTATTTCTATTTTTGTTTCCACTTTTTCTTAAAAACCTTCATCCACTGTTTTAATTCCCATCCCTCCTTCTGTCAAAGTGGATGCTGCTTAAAAAACTAGACATAAAAAACATCAGCTGCTGGCTGTTAGAAACTTTTGAAATCAATATAAAATCACATCTTTTTCTATATGAGTGTCATTTTAAGGTGTGGCATTTTTCTGAGGAAAGAAGACAGGTAACACACATCTTGGGGTCTAGCCAGCTTGCTACTTGCCTTATTCTCCATATGCTTTTCTCACCCCTCTTTTTTTACTGTGCTGTTTTTAACAATCTGTGAAATCATTCAACTGAATAATAACAACATGAACCCTGTTTCCCAAGTATTATTATATGTAGAAGTTTTATTCTAGGTTTCACCTCTGTGGGTAGGTAGGTGATATTTAAAATAACTTCTGTTACATCTGTTGTTCCCTTTACCAACTCCTCATCCATGTAAATGTCCCAACGTGTGGCTAGAAAGTCTGTCTACCATCAAGAGTGGACAAGAACTTCCAAGCATGACTTAATATAGACCAGCATTCCAGTTTTGTTGAAATTTTTTCTCCTTTACTTCCCAACCCTCTTCTGTCAAAGTGGATGTCACTTAGAAAACTAGACATAAAAAAAGACACCAGCTGCTGGCTATTAAACAGAAAGACTTGAGATTGAAATAAAACCACATCTTTTTCCACACAGGTGTCCGTTGTATCATCTTAAAGTGCGTCATCTTTATCACTTTTGGCTTTAAACTGTCAATAGTGATGATGTCTGCATTACTGCCCCATTTGATTAGGTAGTATTTATCAGCTCAGTCAAAAACTTTAAGGGGCGCTTGGTAGTTGGGTGTGTAAGCGAATACATACTTGCAGTTGTGAAGTGTGCAGCCTAAATTTTCTTTGACAATATTCCTGGTGAGGAGTGGTTGTCTTTAAATGCTTTGAACCAAGCAAGTTGTTAAATTCCTAGAATAGATTTTTCTAAATAGCTGACTGCACAAAAAAAAAAAAAAAAAAAAAAAAAAAAATCAAAGACGTCAAGCAAGTTTTTGAATTTCTTGAGAAAGACTGACTGGAATTGTTTTTCACAGTAAGTTGTGATCACTTGTGGAGTTCTAAAAGTTGCAACCTAGTCTCTTAGAATCCCTTTGTGACAGCTGTGACATCTTTGATCGTTTCTGTGCTCAGCCATCAGGAAAATCTATTGACTAGAGTAAATAAGTACCGGTGGTATCCCTGAAACATGGGAAGGTAGCAGACTATATCAATGTATAGATTTGTTAATCATGCATCAGGGCTGGTAAAGGTGCCTACAGGTGATTTGATATGATGATGAATTTTACATCATTGACTTTCTAGGCGTATGGTAGACTATTCTCATGCATCAGTCTTCATGTTCTGCCAAATGAAGTGCTCTGTGATGACTTTGACTGGAGCTCATTTGCTAGGATGTTATATTCCATGTGGTGTTGGAAAACATTTTTCCTCTGTGTGAGAGGGATATAGGGTCTGGGGCTATTCATTGTGAGGTCAAAGGAAAGCATCTTGTTACTGAAGGAAACTGGTAATTCTCAGGGCTTAAATGAAGTGTTTGTTCATACATCTTGTAATGTCGACTCTGAAACCTGTTCTGATATTATTATCTTGGTGCATGTGTTGATGTCTTCTCTTAAGACTGTGACTGTGTTGTTCTTGCTTTTAACATGTGCTTAAAAGTTCATAGGCTGTCTGTGAAAGAGTGATGCTAGCATTGTGAAACCATGCATGCTTTAATTTCAGCTCTTTTTATTAATAACTGCATTGTTTGTTTCCAACTAACCTGATATCTGACTCTTCAAAGATGGCTTACTCAATAGTAAACCTGGCAGTTCTGACAAAGTCAACCTGGCCACTGCTTTCAAACAGGAACTTCAGTCAGTGGTTAACTGGGGTAGGAAATGGCTTGTAAATTTTAATGCCTCCAAAACAAAACTGATCTTATTTAACCACCAGAGAGATAATTGTATGCTTTGAAGCTAAACTTGAGGAGAGTGTCTCTCTGTGCCTTTTCAGCCATATTCTTTTGAATGACTTGAAGTGGAACAATTATATTGAATCAATAGTTGCTTCTGCTGCAAGGAAATTTGGCTTACTGTGTATATGCCAGAAGGTTTTTTCTTGTCAGAGTCCATCCTGCATATTTACAAACGTACCATTTGTCTGTGCATTGAGGACTATTGCCAGCTGTTCATCTTGAGGTTCTCGACAAAAATGCAAAGAAGGATGTGCAATGTAATCAATCCTGACTTGGCATCTCGCCTCCAGTCATTTTCTCATAGGCATGATGGAGAAAGAGAAGATTGCATAGAGTTAACCGATTGCTTCCATTCACCAGCACAAGGTACTGCTGGTTACTAAGTATCTCCATGGTTCTCCCTGTTTTTATCCACTGATGAGAGTAAGGGACATCTTGATTCTGGATCTGAACAGAATCACCAATTTGTAATTCATGAAGTGGGTGAAAATGTTAATTGTAAAAGTGTTTGCTGCACATGTGCCTTTTAGCCATTGCTGCCTCTCTCAGTACCAATTTCTCTCCACTGATTTACGCATCTGGTATTTGTCCCATAGGACAGGGAGATGGCCTTTGATAACATGACCGTATATCATCATAGCAGGAGACATGGCAAGATCCTGGACAGGCATGTTGTGTTGGCTCAGCAAAGCATGGACTGCATGATCATGACACATCCAACTGCATCTGTCCATGTTGCCTGCAAGTAGACACTTAGCCATTTTGACAGCCAGTTCTGCCCAACAATTGCTTTGTGATGAAGTACGTTTCCTTATTCCCCAATTCTTAAGGACAAGTTGTTTCCTTGGGAATCAAAAGATGGTTCCTTGTGGGAAGAATGTTCTTTGGTGGACCATATGTGCAGAACCAAGTTCTCAGGGTGTTGCATAGTGCCCAGGCCTTCCCAGAGGACATTAGGGCCACTTCCACCTAACCAGTGTACCAATCTGCATATATAACATAATTTATACCATGTAAGTTGAATAAGTCAATCAGTTTGTTGGAATGGGAATTCAGGGCTAGACAGTGGCATCAAGGGCTCCTTGGGCTGTGACGGGGTGATAGAGTTAAATATCTGGTATTGGGTTCTGGTCGACTGGACACTGGCATCCAAACCAGGCTTTATTCTGCATTGGTAGCATGCCATTTACAACTTAGATGTGTAGAATATAGGGATTCAACTACTTCCACATGAGGTTGTTGAAGTATAAGGATTTTATTCTTGATCTGTACTCCTTTGTCACAGTAAAAGTCTTCAAACATAGGCCAAAACTGAGAGATCACCAACGAGAGGTCATGGCATGATTTGGGGAAACCTGTCCGTATATATTCCATCAGAGTCCGACATTCTTCATCAATGGCTCTGCAGTAACAATCCTATTCCATGCGAGATGATATTTGGAAAGTTCTATTGAGTTCTCTGACGTGATCCATGCTGAAAGTGCAGTTGAGTGGAGCATTAAGTTTTCCAGGGAGATGTTTAATGCTGAATTGGTACACTAGTGTGCATTCCTTGACATTAAAGAGACATGTGTGCTTTATGTTCTCAAGGGCCTGATCTAAGAAAATTTTTATGAGTGGTTGGTGGTCAACAGTCACTAGCAAATCTAGGCATTTCAATATAAACATTCAACATGATTCTAGCCCATAGACAAATGCCAGGGCTTCACTTTTAACAGGTGCACAGCAGGATTCTGTGTCATTGGGAAAGCAAGATCCAGCCAACTTATTTTCCAATGACTATCACTGCTATTTGGGTTCACAGGGTAATTACAGTGTCTTTGAAAAAGAAAGTAACCGATTCCTCTTTTACTGTAATCTGTTGAAAGGCATATCATTCTATTGATCTCAAATATCTTCAGTCCATCCTCAATTTTATGCATAATTACTCGCTTTGACTCCCCAAAACGTTGGTTAAGCATTTCATCTCAATAAAATTTTTGGTACATTGAGCGCAATAATTCCTAGAAGAGAGCCAACACCTCAGTTTGCAAGAATGCATAAGATACCTGATTCCCCATTCCAAATTAGGGCCTGGCACCCATGACATTTGTAAGTGAAGGAAAGTGAAGGATGGCCTCTCATTTCCATAATGAGTTTCACAGCATCAGCAATTATTAAGAACCTGGAAACGCCACCTCATTCTCTGCAAAATGAAATTTGTCAGGGTTAAACACAATTCCACTCTTCCAACAATGGGTTATATATACTGTTTGATCACTCTTCTCCTGATTTAGCTGCATCTGACTATTATCTGTTCCCCAACATGGAAAAACAGCTGGCAATTGGAATTGCAGTGATGATGTTATCAAGTCTGTGTTGATGACTTTTTTGATCAACAGGATGAAAGATTATTCACCAATGGGATCCAATCACTGCAACATCAATGAAAGAAGTATATGGACCACAAGGGGGACTACGTTAAAAAATAAACCATATTTCGTCAAATTCAATCATAATAACTCGGTCAGCCGATGAACTTTTTAGACATCCCTTGTGTATTGGTCGTGAATTGCAACATATAGTCAAAGTGTCTAATTTCTCTGAATGTATATTTATCTGAGCTTGTGTTGATTTTGGTTGTAAGCATTTTGTTGTTAGTGTATACCACAAATTTGATTCTTTGGTAGTGTGTTGGTAAAGAAAAGAAAAAGAAAAACAAATAATGAGTGTCAATTTCTGGTAGGAATAAGTCTGCAATAGATTCGTCTCTCAACCACAACAGTTGTAGCCAAAATCCAGTTCAACTACTGTCTGACGTAACAATCCAACAGGCCACGTAGAGACGGCAAAATTAGGTCACACACCCAGCCTTCGCTTTTCACCAACAAGAACGCCTCTGTCTCTCCCAAAAGACGGCTCGCTTTATACAGCCGAGGACCAACCATAATTTACATACGAATCACTAGCCAACGAGATTTCACGTTAGTCGTCTGAGACCACCTGTCATAAAACATGGGCACCGCCATTTTGCTTCTTTTTTTGTTGTCGAGCAACCGGACTTTACATTACGCACAGATTCGTGGAAGATTACAAAGTAGGTCATTCTTTTCTTTCCTCGTTCGTCCAGTATTTCATTTTGCCAGGGACTGTTGCTACATTTGTGTAAGCGTCCGCTATTCTGCTTACATATTATGCATGCCACTCATTGCCTCTTAGAATGGCGAACTGTAGTCAGTTCAGCAGAACCCACAGACTGCTGCCTTTCAGTTCCGCTACAGGTAGCTCTTTGGAAAATGTACTGTATATTGATTGTGTTGATGAGAGTTTAGCTGAGATGAAGTGATTGGTTTACATTGGGAATTTACTTCTTGTTTGATGACTGCATCTATGACTGTGTCAGATGCATTTGTGGTTAGCAGAATTTTCATTTCTGGATCGTTGTCAATGTATGACAGTTTCATAAAGTTGGAAAGTGTGGATTTAGCAACACTGAATGTCTCTAAAGCGTCCTGTTTGAGGATAATGCTTTTATTGTTCTTCTAAAGGAGATTTATTAGCAGAAGAAGTGTCAAGAAACAGTTTGGTACAAATCTTTAGTGAAAAATGAGGTAACCTGAAGCTGGCATCTTTACTGGTATAGGGAAGTCTTGGTTGGCTTTAATCTTCTCAAGTAGAGGTGAGATGCCATCAGTGTTAATGTTATACCAAAGGAAATTGATGTTGGAAGACCAAAGGTGCATTTGTCTAAATTGCTCCAGAGGAAAAATTAGACAATTGCTGGAGGTGTTACCTGTGTTTGCCAATTTTAGAAATATATACAAGGTATTGTTATTGTTATTGATGTATATGTATGCAAATTGTAATCTGCACAGGACATTGTCGATAAGACATTGAAATGTCAGGGCATCTTTCCTTAAACTAAATAGTATTTTTTAAAACTTTATAAAGTCCAAATGATGTTATCATTGCCGTCTTGGGTATGTTGATGTTGACTGTGCGGATCTGGTAATATGTTCTGGTGAGAGAGACTTTTGAGAGTATGAGTGCATCCTGAAGTGCATATGAAGGACTGGATAATGGTCAGGAACAGCTTAAGAATTTAGTTTCCTGTGGTCGACAAATATTCTAAATTGTTGCTGTCCAATTTGTGGGCTAAGTGAAGTCGTGAAGTGTATGGATTAACTGAGGTACAAATGATTCCTTCATGTAGCATTGGGTGAAGTTGTATTGTGTGTGTGTGTGTGTGTGTGTGTGTGCACTCTTCCTCAGTGAGAATTTACTGGATGTTTGGTTGTTTTTATGTAGTGCTGTTTCTGGTATTTGATTGAGTCTGTTATTTTGTACTGATTTAGAAATCTATATGTAGTCTGTGTTATAGCAAATTCTAATATGGAACCCTGTTGAGTTTTAATGCATATGGATACTGGCGATACAGATGTTTGATATGTTATTTGTTCTTCATAAAGGCCATCTCTTTCCTGATTTCCTGCACAGTGGGGAAAAACTGGCTGGTCATATTCGAGATGCCTCAAAGACCAAAATAGTGACCTTTCACCATTACCAATTGGATCCAGAACTTTCACCAATCGTGATGAACAGATGTTAACTCAGGGAAACCAGTTCAAACCAGACTTCAAGTGTAACTTATACACATAATCCATTGCTAAAGATGTTGAGAAAATAGTTGGTTCCCTGTATCGCTCCAGTAAGTACTTCACTCCTCCTCTTATCCTCTACCTTTACAAGAGCCAAATCAGACTGAAAATGGAATACTGCTGCCAAATACGGACTGGAGCTACACAGTCTTCACTTTCAATGCTCAATAAGTTCAAAAGCATCTCTGCATCCTGGTAAGCAATAAATTATTTTCCACTCTGACAAGACATTGCAAACCTCTCACTGTTGCTCTATCACTATTTCCATTTTGAGTGTTCAAATGAACTACACTCCTTAGTTCCACCTGTCCTAACCTTCATGGCTCAGACCCACCATGCCACATACATTGTAGCAAATGGCTCCCATTCCCTTCACACCGTCCTGGTGAGATGTAAGTTCCACTCAAGCAGCTCTTCCCACAAACCACTGCCTTGTGGAACTGACTCAAGAGGATGCTTCCCCAATCACTGCAATCTTAACTTGTTCAAGACTAGGGTTAACCGTCATCTTCTGCACATATCCACGTAAGCTGTACCTCTTACTGTGTAACCCTCTACTTCTAGTGGCCCCAGGGCCATGCACAGGGTGAACAAAAATAAAATGCATGGACAAATTCAAATCAGCTAAAAAGTCAGATCCCAGGATGTGTAAGTGATCACATTACCTACCAATATTTAGCATCAGTTGCATCGTTCCAATGTGGGCACCATTCGCTGCCTGTAATTTGAAGACAGTAGGGGTGTGATTGTGTCCATAGGCAGGGCTCCTGTGTCCATAAAGAATTTTAGTCTGTTGTTTTTGTCTCATATGTAGAACAAGTGACATTGTTTTCACCAGAAGGGTTCACTGCCATAAATCTCTGGTTTACTTGTTTCCCTGTTGTATTGTGAGGTAATTGTAATGGTTTTCTGCAATTCCTAGCCTTGTCCTGGAATATCTGGTGGTACCAGCAGATATCTGAGTTTAGTTGGTGGTCTCTGCTGAAACTAACTAATAACTACATCAGTCATTTTAAACAGTGCAGTAACTCTCTGGTCCTATTTGACAAATATCTTGTCCACTATGTTAGGATATGTGCCATAATTGTCAGTAGTTTGTCTATTCAATAACAGCATAGGATAGACTCAGGTATTTTGCTGACCTCAACAGTTTTCATGAAACTTAGCAGTTGTGATGAGGTTCTGTCATTAATGTATATATAGTTGAATAGCTATCAGAGTTATTCTTTGTTGGCGGATTCAGTTCTCAATGATCGCATCCTTCAGCATTGTGTATGGATGATTTTTAGGAATGTTTTCTAAAATGCCTGCTACTTCATTGACAATGTTTGCTGCTTACGCTTGAACTAGTTTTCCAAACTTGGTTCTCTGTGAGGTCATTCTAATGAATGCAAAAATAGCTTTCAGTTGTAGGAACTAGTTTTTGCTTTTGCACCTGTTGGAAGGCAGTAACTGAAACAGAGATGACATGGTAGGATCCCCTTCAAAGCCATGACGAGTTTTGAGGTTGTAAATGGAGAAATTCTGCTTTGTTTCATATTCTCCAGGATATTAAGTGGTGGGTTCAGTTGAGCATTGGGGTTTTTGACAAGATGCAAGATTTTCCTTAGAAATACCAATATGTATATACAAAACACACACATATACTATTTCTTATTACTATAAAACTATTTTTTAATATTTTTTGTGGATACATGTGTTTGAGTAGATATCATGTTTTTTTTTATTTTACTAAACGATGAAATTAATAACAACTGCAAATATATATGTATTTAGAACATAACATAATTTTGATGCATTCGTTTATAGATTTATTAAATAAAGATGGTTCATTATTATATTATTATTAAAACTAAATTAGCCAAAACTTTATGGTAACAAGAAACAAAATAGCATCCGTAGTCTAAATAATTCTTAGAAGAATGAGAATAGAAATCAAAACACCTCCTGAACTAATCAGAGGAACAGGTTACTTACCAGTTTGGTCTGTTGAGGAAGTTGGAGGTATACTTGTGGTTGTTGAGAAAGTTGTATTTGCTTCTTTAGAACATTTAATGGCAACATCCTCATTGTGTCCACAGTTATGCACTCCCCAATTAAGGTTGGGACAAACTTCAAGATCATATTCTGATCCAGTACAACTGAGGTCATCAAGCCAGATTACACCTTTCCCTTCTCCAAATGTATTTGGAATATCTTCTCCAGAACTGAAATGAAAATTTATTTTAAAAATAAAAAAAACTTCAAGACATAAGTGGTCGGTGAAAGGTTCTTGGCGTGACCTCACAAAATATAACGAAATGATCAGAACTGATTTTCGAACACCTTTCAATTCATTTGATAACTTTTTCAAACCTCCAAACATAAATAATTTTTAAAACATTTAGTAAAGTCCAAATTTTAAAACATCTGTGAAATGCTTTTGATAATGACGTTGATTGGAATTACTCCATAACAATAGTTGTTGCTATGATTTTTATAAGGACGTGGAACTCGGCAGCATCTATCAACAAGAAAGGGGAAGAGATCTTCCTGTCAGATTGTCTGTAGATTCTCAGTAGATTTGTTTATTTACAACAGTAAAGTCTGACAAAATATGTTATTTATAACATACTATGCCAATGTCTGAATATGCAGGTGGTATAACGGATAGCAGCATATCACAGAGCCAAGTATGTATTCCGGTCAAGTTGATTTGATTCATTACTGTGTAAATACTCTTGGGAAATGTATGAATCCATCTCCTCCTCCAGCTATGGGTTAAATAGCAGGATAGACTGAAGTCTCTAGCTGTTGTTGGCATTTATTCTAAAAGAAGGAAAACTCAATTCAAAGGCATGATGATAAAATCATGAGTTGCACTTTGGGAAGGTAAAGCACAGGAAGCCACGACTGCCATGGTTACAGTGAAGACATTGGTAGCAGGATGTTGGATGTGGTCATTATTGCAATGCAGCATGAAAGATTTGTACTGGATAATGAAGGAGACATAATTATTCTAACTCAGATGGATACTGTGAAAGCAGAAAGAGTCTTTTTTTATGTGCCGTGTCCCTTCAGGACATAGGCAATCATGGCTTTCTATTTCTTCCTATCCCTTCTCAATAAGTTTTGTCTTTTTGCTACTTCTCCCAGACCCTGTCCTGTCATTCACTTGCTTAAGCCTGCTAGGTATGTCACGTATTACTTTCCCTTGTTCCTCTTTCCTTCTATTCACACTGTGAGTATCAGATTTTCCAAGTCTTCCTTTCTTATTACATGTCCCAGAAATTTAAGCTACCTCTTCCTGATGTTAAGTATAAGTTTCCTTGTTGCTAGCATCCTTCTGTAGAACCATACCTCTGTTGTCTCATGTCTCTTCTTCATCTTTGAGGAGACCATCCAACGTTTGCTGTCATGAAAGAGGACAGATATCACATCGCAGTTCAGTACTCTTTTCTTTGTTACCAATGAAATCCTTCTATCGTATAATAATCTGCCTAGCTTTTGGAATGTGTCTTTGACCATCTCAATGAATGCATCTTTGGATCTCAGCAGTGCACTTACCGTCCTCTGTCAGAACACTTCCCAAATATTTAAATTTCCGCACTATCTTGATTTTAAAGTCCTCGACCTGTAAATCACATTTGGGGGCTCATCTTTCTACTGATGACCATGTATTCTGTCTTCTTGGAGCAACGTGTCATCTGCATATCTTATGTTGTTAAGATAGTGGCTGCCAATGTTGAATACTGGTAGGATTTCCAGTTCTCTCAGAATTGCCTCACTGTATAGGTTGAATAAGTCTGGTGAGAAGACGCATCCTTGCCTTACATCCCTTTCTATTTTTGTATATCTGCCGAACTCATTTTCTACCGGTATGCATGCCGTTTGCTGCCAGTATAGGTTCTTGATTATTCTAACATCTTTCCCAAATATATCAACGTTACTGAGCAGTTCCAACAAATCTTTGTGGCATACTTTGTCAAACACCTTTGCATAATCTATAAAACATGGGTGCACATCCTTCTCCATTTGTATTGCTCTTTCAGTTAACATCCTGAGCATGAATATTAATGTTCCTTGTTTGTATTTAATGAACCGTAATGTTCTTGTCCTATCTTTGGCCTGATTCTGCTGCACACACTATTCATCAGAACAGATGATGATTTTTGTTATGTGGCTCATTAGATTGATTGTTCTGTGGATTTCAACTTCATTTGTGTCTGGTTTCTTAGGCAGTGCTATGAAAATAAATCTTCTGAGATATTCCAGTATATTGCTGCTGTTGTAGATTTCATTTATTATTTCCATAATCTTGTCTATGCCAAAATCACCTAAGGCTCTCAACATCTCTGTTACAATTCTGTCTGGCCCTGCCGTCTTGTTCCCATTCAATTTGTCCAGTGCTGCTTCTACTTCATTTTTTTTAGAATTTCAGACCCGTCAGTACAGCGTGAAATGGGTTAAATCTATGGGAATTAACTCCACGCCCGGTAAGGACTGACATGTGCAACAGGTGTCACCTGGCTGTCATCCAGCGACTGCTAGCACAAACGGTATAAAGGGGGATAAAATTCCTCAGAACTGATCCCTCACCTGCAAAGGAGTGACATGAGCAACAGGACCGTTATCAGACCATTATCCAGCAACTGCTTCCAGTGTCAACTTGCATTTTTATGTCTACACTGTTTAATGTTGATGAAGGTGTTCTTTTTGTTTCACCTTTCTATTGAAAATATGTTCCTTTGACTTTTTACATCGTAATGTATTATTTCAACAGTTTTTACATTGGTGTCTCACCATGTACATACAACGTGAAAGTGATTATTCTTTTTGCACTTATTTCATGTCTGTCCCAATGCTGGACATTTCTCTCTCTTTGATTCATGTTTATAGTTGCAATATCTGAATTTTATCATTGTTCTTTTTATCACACATGTGTCCATAAGCTCAGCTTGCTTTCATTTATATTAAATTTTTCAATTATTTCCTTTTGTTGTATGAAGTCAATACAAGCTTCTAAAGTCATTTGGTTTGTCTGTAACTGCTACAAAATTTTTACTCTATGATAGGTGTTGTACAGTTCTTCTACCAATCGAAGGTGAATTAATTCTTCCTCTGTGCTTATTCCTTGTTGTCCTAGTTCATGAAATTCAATATGTCTGCTGGTACCTTCTTAGATATTTCCCTGAAGCCTCCTAAAATTCTTGGTTCAATGCTAAGAATTTGGTTTGTTCGGCTATGACCAATCTTTTCTTTGGTTGAATATTTCTCAATATTATCTCTTTGACTACCTTAAATGTCAAGTTTTCAATTTCAGCCAGGGAAGTAATTAACGAAATCTGTTTAATGACTTTGCATCTAACAGTGGCCAAAAACAAATCCATGATTTCTTTCTATCCTCCAGGTATTTGGTCATCTTGTAAATTCTTTATTCTGGCATGTGCCTCAAAGCATTTTATTAAAATCTTTACATTTTCAGGTTCTTCTATTTTCAACAGATCTCCATCTGACAACGCCATTTTGTTATGATGATCAAACTTGGTAGCTGTAGATGTTCTACATATACTGATTCTAAGTTAACCCATGAGCTATAATTCTAGTTCTCTTTATACTAATTACCTATTTGCTAAACCAATCCCATTACACTTACTTTTAAGAGAAGTGTATTTAAAAGAAAACTAGACAGTAAATAAAACATAAATTTCATGTGATACATTTGTTTCTTAAATTTTCTAAAAATAGAACTGGCGCAAAAAGAACTGCCAAAAATAATTTGGTCAAGGAGGATAGTTTGTGATTTCCTTTTCAAATTTGAAAAATATATACCCATTGGATCTATTCACTAATCACAAAAATGGCTTTCACTTATTTAAATTTAAAAGCTGAGATCTGTCTTGCAGCTTTTTTTGACGATGTTTAAGATAACGGGTTAGCTGATAATTTCAGAATGTTTAGAAAATTTTGGAGAAGAAGGTAACAAAAATTTCAATAAGTTGAAAATTTTGAAGAGAAAATTTCAACCCGAAGGTATAAGAAGGGAAAAAACTATTCTGGCTATCACCTGTAGATGGACTGGGCTGTTTCTAACAAAAGAAACAAATGGAAAATAGAGGCAGAACCAAAGTGAAACCTGTGAAAGGAATGGTATTCAAGAAAAACAACATTAAAAGTCCTAAGGATGCAAGTGAATTTTGCCAAAGCCCTTCTGTTTTTGCATCCTCCTATTAGATGGAGGTATCTTCTTTGAATGCATATTGTTATCCTTTTTTAAGTTTAGTTGTATCTTCAGAAGGTTTTCACTTTTCAATTATGGAAGTTTGAATTGTTTAAAGAACTATAACTCAAAATTTTGATCTGGTTTCCCATCATGTTAACAGGATGCACGAAAGGTAATTTTTGTGCAAGCCTATTTTATAAAATTTTTATTTTCTTCATTGTTTTTTATGTCTATATAATAAATGTTTGTTCCTTTCCAATTTCACATAGTAGCTTTGAGTTTTGTTTGTTTTTGTATGTTCCTTATCCTGAAAGAGGAGATGTTTTCGATATTCACCCAAAGCCTCCCCACTAGAAATGTGGCACAAGGCTGGTTTTTAATGTGGGGCATTCCGAGAATGTACCCTCAGGCAAAAATTCCCCATAGACCCAGCATACACAGTATAAAGGTGGCTGTCTACCTTTCCGGATCAGACTCTGCCCTTTGGCATAGCCTCATCTGGGCTCTTCTTTGTCCAGAGGCAGAGAGTTCTCTTCTCTCTCTCTCTTCTTCCATTTACTCCCCACCCAAAATCATTTAACTGTAGAATGGATCAAACAAAACCTTGATTTTACAAAAGAAAGCATACAGAAAATAATTTGAGGGTTGTAACAATTTTGTTTCTCTAAATAAAATATGTAAAAAAAATAAAAGTCAAAATCACCTGTATCCAATCATTCTACAAATAACTTTTGCATCATTGTCATCAAATTGGTCATCACAGACAGTTCCTTTGACTCCATTACGAACGATTTCAATTCTTCCACTGATTTCTGATGAGCCACCAATAAGCTGGATTCTGACATCTGCAGAGAAAAAGGCATAACAATAAAAGAGTGAGATTTATGAAAACTGATGCATGAATTTGAACATAGGTTCTGTACATATGCAACTGTTTATTTGTGACCAAAATATATAAAATATATGTATACACACATACACACACAAGGATGGTAACAAATAATTTTGACACATTCCTTTGTAAGTTTTCATTATAGAAATCTATTGCAAATAATGATTACTACAGAAATGCATTGCATATCATTTTACGATAGGACTGTATTGACAATGGTTTGCATTATGGAAAATTACATTTTTCTGTAGAAATATATTATGCATCATTTGCTATATAAATACACTGCTATCCATCATTTACTATATAAATACACTGCTATCCACCATTTACTATATAAATAAACTGCTATCCATCATTTGCTATATAAATACACTGCTATCCATCATTTACTATATAAATAAACTGCTATCCATCATTTACTATATAAATACACTGCTACCCATCATTTACTATATAAATAAACTGCTAGTTGTCTCATAGAAAATAAAATGAGGAAACATTTCTTTTATTCTCCATCAATGCTTCATATCTATTACATGAAAAGTATGAGAAAGATGATAGCTTCAGACAAATGCTTAGGTTGGTTAATTTACTGACATATCAACACATCTTGGTGTATTTGATGCTGAATACATCTTTTATAGCATAAAAATCCCAATGAATTAATTTCAAAGGTAGATATAGACCCAATTTTGTGAAAGAATCAAAATCATAGACACGTCTGGTTGATACCAGAGTTTAATAGTTATGCACTGACAAGCTAAATTCCTGAGTTTGGACATGTCCACCTGGAAAGAGGCACTTTTGAGGAAGGTTTTGTGTCTCTTTGGGAGATGCATTCTAAGCACAGCTAAGATGGCAGGAAGGGATCATTGTATCCCTTCTGGGATGGTAGATGAGTATATGACACTGGATAACACGATCACTTCTCTCTACAAATATTTTTTTAAAAATAGCAGAGAATTTGTGAAACCAATTTGGAAAGTGTTCTTTCTGCCTTTCAAACAGATTATACATTTGAAGAAGGCTGAAAACTGGATTGGCAGAAATTTAATAATAACATGAAGTAAAATAACATCAATATTCAAAATAATTCTTGGAAGGATACGAATGCAAATCTAAACAACTCATGAATTAATCAGAGAAACAGGTTACTTACCATTTGAAGTTGGAGATATACTTGTGGTTGTATTTTCATCTTTCAAACATTTAATGGCAACATCTTCATAGTGTTGACAGTTATGTGTTCCCCAAGAAATGTTGGGACAAACTTCAAGATCATATTCTGATCCAGTACAATTGAGGTCATCAAGCCAAATTGTACCTTGCCCTTCTCCAAATATATTTGGAATTACTTCTCCAGAACTGAAATGAAAATTTATTCAAAAAAATTAAAAATATTACATAGGTAGTGGGTGAAAAGGTTCATAGCCTGCCTTACTTTCCAAAATATAACAAAATGACAATAACTGACTTAGGAACAACTTTCAATTAGGCTGATGACTTTTAACAAAAAACAAATAATTTAAAATAGGTACCTGTGCACAGAGTTGCAATACATAAGGTTAAAAAGAATTCTTTGAAATGAAAAATCTTACTCAAAGTTTTTATTTTAGTTTTAATTTCAAATTAATAAATTAAATTTTATTAGGTACCTCCACTATTTTGATAAAATTTTCCAGACCTAAAGTTTAGGATGAATTTTTAAAAATGAAAAACCATTCTTGAAGATTTCATTTTAGCTTTAACTGAAAGCTGAAAGATTAAATTTATTATTTCCAGGAAGTAAAGTATTCTGGTGTATTTCAGATAGAAATTATATAGATTGTAATGTCAAATTTAATTTCGACTTCTTAAAATTTTCTTCTAAGCGGCCATTTTCTTAATTTTAAGAAATTTGTAAACAAAACAAATTTATTGATTTTAAGATTCTGACACGTTATTTGAGTAAAATTAAAAAATTTAAAGTTAAATTAATCTGATTTGAAATAAATATTACTTACTTATAGCATAAAAAAGTAATATACAACCATTTATTTAATGATTGATCCTGCTTATCAAAGCTTATCTGAAGTGATAACGGATGGCAAATTGAGTAATGAAGCATTGACAGCTAGAATAGCTAGCTAGAATTGATATAAAATTTATGAAATCTAAGTGGACACATTTTTGGTGTCTTCATCTACCTAGTAATTTTTACAAATAAAAATATTTTCCACAGTTATCTAACAATTTATTGATTTTTATTTACCTTTCAAAAATGTTTATGCAAAAATAAAAAAAATTAAAATATCATAAAATTATCTTAAATCAATTTTTCTGTAAAGAGACAAAACTCTTAGATCACATGACCATTTCATAATAATGTCACGTTTAGACTTTCATAGATGAAAATAGGGAACTAAGTAAAAAAAAAAAAAAAAAAAAAAAGAAATTAAAAAATTATTTTTAAAATAGAATAGTGTAACTATGTCTATTAATCTTTTCAATTCTGGATTCGTAAATTTTGTTTCCACTTAGTTGCTATATCACATCCAGGAAATAGAACAATATAGAATTTTTAACAATTTTAAAATATTATAAATTATAATTAAAATTTTAAAAATTGAAAAAATTCTTGTAAAAATTTATTATTCATTGGAAATAATTAATTTCTTCAGACAATAATGTCCTTACTATAACTTATTTACAAAAGCAATTAAATCTTTTCTAATAAAATAATGTCATAGTTTTATTGGATTCATTATTTTTCAATTCAGAGCACATTTCAGAGAACTGAAATGAAAATTTATTCAAAGGAATTAAAACTATTACATAGGTGGTGGGTGAAAAGTTTCATGGCCTGATTCACTTTCCAAAATATAACAAAATGACAAAAACTGACTTAGGAACAAATTTCAATGAGGCTGATAACTTTTTAACAAAATACAAATAATGTAAAGTAGGTACCAGCATCGATCTGCAATACTTAAGGTTTAAAAGGAATTTAAAAAAATGAAAAATCTATCTTGAAGCTTTTATTTTAGTCTTAATCTCAAGTTAGTAGATTAAATTTAGTACTTCAAATAAATAAAATATTTGCTGTATTTCAAAACTATTTTAAATTCAGTAGAATGTTTTTTTTTTATTATTTTTTTTTTGCTAAAATATCTGATTTCAACATCCATTTTTAGCCCACGTTCATTCTCTTTATTTAGAAACCTTCCAGAAATAATAAAATATACTCTTCTGAAACTTTATTTGAGGAATATTAGTTGATTTAAAGCTTAATTAATGTAATTTGAAACAAATATTATTTTCTCTAAGTTTAATATATCTCAGGAATGCAATTTTTTTAACATGTCATTAGCTGTTCAATTAAGCTGTTGACATGTTAACAGCTTGTTGACAGATGGATGTTTATCTGAAGAATATAATGTGAGCACCTTTTATCCAATTTTGTTCTATGGGGGCTTTAACTGTCAAAAAATAATTGATATTAACACCTTTTAAGTATTCAGTAATGTTAAAAATTTAGGAAGTTATTCTCCATCATCTAATGTTTTATTGATTTTTAGATACTTTGGCTGTAAATTTTTTATAGCTATCACTCTCATTTTCTGATAATGTTCTGTATGAACATCCATAGCTAAAAAAATCTGAATGTTTATAGACATACAAAAAATTCAAATTTTTTAAAAAAATATTAGTGTCTAATGAATTGTACTAAGCTTTTCAATTTATGATTAGCACATATAGTTTTTCTTAATAATAATATTATCTACAAGGGTGAAATTAATTCAAAATTTTAAAAGATTTGAAACTTAATAAACTATTTTAATTACATTTTTTAAAAATTGAAAAACAATTCTTGTAAAAATACATTACTAATCAAAAAATGTTTTTTTTAAGACAATAGTGTCCTTAATATATATTATTTTTAAAAGCAATTAAAAGTGCTACTAATTAAATAATGTCTTAGTTTTACTGCATCTGTTATTGTAATATTCAGAATAGATTATAGATAAATAATGTTTCTGTTTTACAAAAAAAAAAAAAAAAAAAAAAACAATGATGATTTAAATTCTCCAAGGACTTCTGCTTTTAACTAATATAAATATTAAGGGTCTGAAAAATTAAATTTCACAAAATTTCATAAAAAGTGTGTGGTGGGGGTAACAGAAATAAAAAAATATATATATTTTTACCTAGTTTTTATAAAAGGAAATAATATATTTATTAGATTTTTTATAAAAAAAAAAATTCTAAAATAATTAAATTCATTTCTGATTAAGTCCTGATTGTTTCACATATATTTGATTTTGATAAGAATTTGCCAAATAAATGGTTACATAAGTGACCACGCATTATATTAAGTGATCACATGAGTATCTGAGGTACCTAATATTGCATAAATAGGCCAGACCAGTTTGTACATTCATGAGTAATTTTTGTAGCTAGTTTCCTGTCGTCCTGGGCAAGAAGTTTCTTTTTTTTCTCATGAAATACAGCTAATGAAGGCTGGAGAATGGATCAGGTAAAATGATGTGTCAATAAATATTTAAAGAAGATATTTGAGCAATGAAAAAATTAAACCTGTGAGGGTTGGAGAACAGATCAATCAAAACCTTGTCTTAACAATAATACGCATATGAAGAATTGATTTGAGTGTTCCGACAATTTTGCAGTCATTTCATCCATAAACTAATTCCTTGTTTCTCGAAAGAAAATATATAAAAAGACTAAAAATCAAAGTCACCTGTATCCCATCATTCTACAAATGACTTTTGCATCTTTGTTATCAAAGTCATCATCACAAACAGTTCCTTTGATTCCTTTATGAGTGATTTCAATTCTGCCACTGATTTCTGATGAGCCACCAAGAAGCTGGATTCTGATGGCTGTAGAGAAAAAAGCACAACACAAAAAGAGAGTGAGACATGTGAAAATTGATACATATATTTAAACTCAGATTTTCAATTTTATGACCACGATGGTTACAAATAAATTTTGACATATTCTTTTTTAAGTTATGATTTTATATCTGTTATTATAGGAAGACATTGCAAATAATGATTACTACATAAATGCATTGCACATCATTTTCCAACAGGAATGCATTAAACATGCTTTAATTATAGGAATGCATTGCTAATAGTCTGTATTATAGAAATGTATTGCCAAATATTTTAATGCAGAAATATATTACCCATCATTTATTAGATGAATATATTGCAAGTTATTATACTATTGCAATGCATTTTTCTCATTAGTTTAAGATTAATAATTATTTTTGCTGCAGAAATTCATTAAAATTATTTTCACTATAGAAAATAAAATGAAAGAAGTAATCCAATAAATTTGAAAAGAATGCAGGAAATTAGTGAAAACTACATGGAAAGTTTTTGTTTTCCTTTCTTTTTTTTGTAAGTTTGAGGAAGGCTTAAAATTATCCTCAAATGTAATAATAACAATAAATAGAATAACAGTGATATCCGAAATAATTCTTGAAAGGATAAGAATGCAAGTCTAAAGAACTCATGAATTAATCAGAGAAACAGGTTACTTACTATTTAAAGTTGGAGGTATACTTGTGTTTAGACTTGCTTCATTGAAACATTGAACAGCAACATCTTCTCTGTGGGTACAGTCATGAACTCCCCAAGAAAGATTGGGACAAACTTCAAGATCATATTCTGACCCAGTACAATCGAGTTCGTCAAGCCAGATGGTACCTTGCCCTTGTCCAAATACATTTGAAATTACTTCTCCAGAACTGAAAGGAAAATTTATTTGAAAAATTACATTCTCAAGGTAGGGACTGTAAATTCTTGGTCTGAGGCTTTTTCAATCATTTCAAGGCCATAAACCCACTAGAACGCAGCTAGTTACAGGTTGAACAGGTTGACTGATGTCCTTGATAGGATCTTATCCTGGTGGCACACCACCAAATATAACCAGTTGCTGGGGTATGGTCAGCTCCCTGTTACGGTACTCAATTTTGGTTGCTACTTACAAAGTATTACTGATAGAAAATGGGGAGAAAAGATCGTTGATAAATGAACGAAATGCTTTCTGTAAATTTAACAAAATTCAATGTGAAGAGAAAGAAATATGTCTGTAGAATTTAAATCTTATGAAATCATGTCTGAGTGGTAACTCTATATACAATGTGTCTGTGTGTTCAGTGAAATGTGGGTGTGTTCGAATCTGGTCTCTTTCTTTCACTCAATGAAAATGACTGCCAACTGATATGTGCACCGGCTTTATAAAGGGAAAACATTTTTGATAACAATGATTAATGACTTCACTTTAGCCAAACCACAAAAAAATTACAATTCGCAAAGCCCTTAGCTAACATTTCATTATCTTCATCGCCCCATAAATTAACCAGCTGGCTTTCTTACTGATGAAAGATTCCTTTTCAGAAATGATGAGGTCCAGATAATAAGGAACTTTATTCAAGGAGTAAGGTAGCTGAAGGATGTGACATATATCAAACTGTTAATAAGTTGTGCTAGAGGGGCAAGTACAAGTTAAAATACAATCACACAATTAGGGATTTCTTTGCTTAGAAATGCACCGTTAGGGAACTATACATTTATTATATTTTATTATCACCTGGACAGTTGATGCAACTCATAATGTCAGAATAGACCAAACCAATTATTACTAATTTTGTTGATAATTCTTTTTTTTTTCTTTCAGAGAAAATGGTTAAGTTCATTCTCATGGATTTCACTTGATGAGGGCTAGAGAATGGATCAGATAAAATATTTTCTTTCCTGTCATTATTTACATTATCTAATTCCTTGTCTGTCCAAAGAAAAAATATGTAAAAATATCAAAACTAAAAATCACCTGTATCCCATCATTCTACAAATAACATTTGCATCATTGTTATCAAAACTATCATCACAGACAGTTCCTCTGATTCCATTACGAATGATTTCAATTCTTCCACTGAGTTCTGATGAGCCACCAACAAGTTCAATTCTGATGACTGAAGAGAAAAAGAAAAATCATAACTCTAGGCAAGCCTGTCAAAAGTGATGCATGCATTTAAATATAGGTTATGGAGATTTTCAATTCTTTATTTCTGTTCAGGTTGTATAAAACAAAAAGAGATTAACAAAAATAAGAAGGATCTGGTGTAATGCTTAACATTAATAAGAAAAAACAATATGGAAGGGACAAAACAGCAGCGATAAGCCGTAGTTGAGATAAGTGAAAGGGTTTTTGTTTCCTGTGATTTATAAGCTTTGAATGTTTGCTCATTCTTGGACATCATATATCAATTGTGCGAAAAATAGAGTACATTCAAAGTATAACACAAAGTAGTATTCGAGATAAACACATGGAGATCATCAACATGCATATCTGTTGGAAATTAAAATAATAAAAATAAGTATCTTGTTATATTTTCTTATCTTCACTTATTTTGTAGATAGGCTGTATTTTATTTTAAAATTTAAAAAAATGTATGCAAGTGTCAAACTATTTAGCAGAGACATTGATTACTAGATTAATGAATTTTCCGCAGACAATTTTTTTGTATACTAGTGGGAAAGGGAAAGAAAGGGTAACTGATCTATTTATTTTGCCTATATTGGTTCTTCTTGTGTGTATGCAAATTGAATTCTTTGAGTTTAGCAATAAAATGGAGATGCTCATGAAAGATTGCATTCACACCTTTTGAGAATTTTTTTTTTGTGTTGGTAAACAGGGTTTGATTAGTGCCTTTAGGTAAAAGGGAGAGTGACATGATCTTACCTTCATTCTTCAACTTAAGAAATTTCCAACACCAGAAGAAGTGATTGTTTCCATGACAACCCAAAACACAGAATGGAGCAAAAGGTTTCTTCACAAAGAATACAGTTTTGTGAGCCAAAAATTTACTTTTTTAAATATACAGCAGAGGAACAAAAGATTTTAAATTGAAAACATGTTATTAAGATATATTATTATATTTGATGTTATATCTATTTGAGTGAGATAGACACATGGGATAAATTTTGCATGAATTATCACATTGTAATAGTCGAGAAATTGGTCTCTGCCACTACTGCTGGCTTCATTGCTGGCTGAAGGCATTGCTATTCATGGAAGTATCTTGGTGATGCTACTGATGTCCTGGGAAGTTATTTAATTTAGTCTTCCATAGCTTTATAGGGAGTCAATTGTTCAAAAAGGACTACTGCAGAAAGCCATGTGGGCATTTAATGATTGGTCAATATGACCCTAGTATTTCTGGATAGCATTCCAGAAAAAATTAAGGTTTTCTAGAATGTGGTGTGTGATGTTCTGTTGCTTGTAGACTTGGTGCTAGAGTGGAGGTAATGTAAATATAAAACGCGACTCTTGCCCAAGCTTTCCAATGACCAGGCAATTATTACCTAACATTGCATTTCCATTCAAAATCTCGTCAGTATGCGCTGAAAGCTGGGAAAGGGCATGGTGCTCCTCATAAGGTAACAAGATGAAAGAGAAAAACCACATTGAGAGATAAGAATGTTTCTCATATTATATGTAGATTCTGGGTTTTGCCTGTGCGGGTAGGTAGGTGGTACTTAGGAAAACTTGGAACAATTATGTCAGGAGTTCCCCCTACTAACTCAGTGTACATGTACATGTATGTGATATGTGGCTGGCAGTAGCAATGGATAGCACAGGAACCAGGGTGTTTGAAATAATTGTCAGATTCTAATGAAATTTTCAAGACATATTGACAAATGAATTAAATTGCTTTTGGGATTTGTTTTATTAGAAAATCTTGGTAAATTTTTTTTTTTTTTTCAGCCCCTTCCTTAATTTTATGGAAACTTGAGAAAGTCATCAAGATAATTTCTAGTGACTATATTAGTTAAAAGCTAAATTCTTTGAAGAATTTAAATCAATTCATTTTATTTGCGAAATTCAAAACTTATTTTACTGAAAATCTGTTCTGAATCAAAAAAATGAAACATGCAATAAATTGAGCTATTATTTAATTAGGTAAACTTTTAATTGCATTTATGAATAATATATATCAAAGACAATATTGTCTAAAGAAAAAAAAATTTTACATGAAAAATTAATTTTTACAAGATTTGTTATTTTTTTTTTTAGTAATTTATAAAGTTTTTAAATCTTTTAAAATTCAGTTTCATTGTGATAACTCTCGGTAAATATTGTTATTAAGTAAAACTATATTAAACCAATCATATATTGTAAAGCTTATTACAATCTGACAACTCTGAATATTTCTTTTTAAAAATTTGATTTGTTTCTGCATGTGTGATTAAATGGAGAATTTCTGAAATATGGACGTACAAACCAATAAATCTATCTTTAAACTTTACCATCTGCTCTGTTATACTTAAGATATTTAACTACTCGACATGTTTATCTGTCAATAAATTGATTAACACATCAAAAAGAAAAAAAACAAGACCCCATAGTTAATAAATGTTTGTATACAATATTTCATGCTATCAGTAAGTAATATTTGTTTCAAATCAGATTAATTTAACGTTAAATTTGCCAATTTCCTTTAAATAATATTTCAGAAATATATATTTTATTTTTGCAAGATTTTTAAATCCAAGAATTAACTGTTGTTTACAAATTTGTCAAAATGGCCGATTTTTATTGATTCTACTGAAAAAAAATCCATTCTGACCAATATAATTTCTGTTTGAAATGCGCAACAGAGTATTTTGCTTAATAGTAAATTTTACATCATGATGTAGCTTTCAATTAAAGTGAAAATGAAAGCTTCAAGAAAGCTTTTTCATTTTTAAAAATTCATTTTAAACCTCATGTATACTGAGTTACAAATATAGAATATCGACTGGATATACTGTATTTCCATTTTTGTTTCCACTTTTTCTTAAAAACCTTCATCCACTGTTTTAATTCCCATCCCTCCTTCTGTCAAAGTGGATGCTGCTTAAAAAACTAGACATAAAAAACATCAGCTGCTGGCTGTTAGAAACTTTTGAAATCAATATAAAATCACATCTTTTTCTATATGAGTGTCATTTTAAGGTGTGGCATTTTTCTGAGGAAAGAAGACAGGTAACACACATCTTGGGGTCTAGCCAGCTTGCTACTTGCCTTATTCTCCATATGCTTTTCTCACCCCTCTTTTTTTACTGTGCTGTTTTTAACAATCTGTGAAATCATTCAACTGAATAATAACAACATGAACCCTGTTTCCCAAGTATTATTATATGTAGAAGTTTTATTCTAGGTTTCACCTCTGTGGGTAGGTAGGTGATATTTAAAATAACTTCTGTTACATCTGTTGTTCCCTTTACCAACTCCTCATCCATGTAAATGTCCCAACGTGTGGCTAGAAAGTCTGTCTACCATCAAGAGTGGACAAGAACTTCCAAGCATGACTTAATATAGACCAGCATTCCAGTTTTGTTGAAATTTTTTCTCCTTTACTTCCCAACCCTCTTCTGTCAAAGTGGATGTCACTTAGAAAACTAGACATAAAAAAAGACACCAGCTGCTGGCTATTAAACAGAAAGACTTGAGATTGAAATAAAACCACATCTTTTTCCACACAGGTGTCCGTTGTATCATCTTAAAGTGCGTCATCTTTATCACTTTTGGCTTTAAACTGTCAATAGTGATGATGTCTGCATTACTGCCCCATTTGATTAGGTAGTATTTATCAGCTCAGTCAAAAACTTTAAGGGGCGCTTGGTAGTTGGGTGTGTAAGCGAATACATACTTGCAGTTGTGAAGTGTGCAGCCTAAATTTTCTTTGACAATATTCCTGGTGAGGAGTGGTTGTCTTTAAATGCTTTGAACCAAGCAAGTTGTTAAATTCCTAGAATAGATTTTTCTAAATAGCTGACTGCACAAAAAAAAAAAAAAAAAAAAAAAAAAAAATCAAAGACGTCAAGCAAGTTTTTGAATTTCTTGAGAAAGACTGACTGGAATTGTTTTTCACAGTAAGTTGTGATCACTTGTGGAGTTCTAAAAGTTGCAACCTAGTCTCTTAGAATCCCTTTGTGACAGCTGTGACATCTTTGATCGTTTCTGTGCTCAGCCATCAGGAAAATCTATTGACTAGAGTAAATAAGTACCGGTGGTATCCCTGAAACATGGGAAGGTAGCAGACTATATCAATGTATAGATTTGTTAATCATGCATCAGGGCTGGTAAAGGTGCCTACAGGTGATTTGATATGATGATGAATTTTACATCATTGACTTTCTAGGCGTATGGTAGACTATTCTCATGCATCAGTCTTCATGTTCTGCCAAATGAAGTGCTCTGTGATGACTTTGACTGGAGCTCATTTGCTAGGATGTTATATTCCATGTGGTGTTGGAAAACATTTTTCCTCTGTGTGAGAGGGATATAGGGTCTGGGGCTATTCATTGTGAGGTCAAAGGAAAGCATCTTGTTACTGAAGGAAACTGGTAATTCTCAGGGCTTAAATGAAGTGTTTGTTCATACATCTTGTAATGTCGACTCTGAAACCTGTTCTGATATTATTATCTTGGTGCATGTGTTGATGTCTTCTCTTAAGACTGTGACTGTGTTGTTCTTGCTTTTAACATGTGCTTAAAAGTTCATAGGCTGTCTGTGAAAGAGTGATGCTAGCATTGTGAAACCATGCATGCTTTAATTTCAGCTCTTTTTATTAATAACTGCATTGTTTGTTTCCAACTAACCTGATATCTGACTCTTCAAAGATGGCTTACTCAATAGTAAACCTGGCAGTTCTGACAAAGTCAACCTGGCCACTGCTTTCAAACAGGAACTTCAGTCAGTGGTTAACTGGGGTAGGAAATGGCTTGTAAATTTTAATGCCTCCAAAACAAAACTGATCTTATTTAACCACCAGAGAGATAATTGTATGCTTTGAAGCTAAACTTGAGGAGAGTGTCTCTCTGTGCCTTTTCAGCCATATTCTTTTGAATGACTTGAAGTGGAACAATTATATTGAATCAATAGTTGCTTCTGCTGCAAGGAAATTTGGCTTACTGTGTATATGCCAGAAGGTTTTTTCTTGTCAGAGTCCATCCTGCATATTTACAAACGTACCATTTGTCTGTGCATTGAGGACTATTGCCAGCTGTTCATCTTGAGGTTCTCGACAAAAATGCAAAGAAGGATGTGCAATGTAATCAATCCTGACTTGGCATCTCGCCTCCAGTCATTTTCTCATAGGCATGATGGAGAAAGAGAAGATTGCATAGAGTTAACCGATTGCTTCCATTCACCAGCACAAGGTACTGCTGGTTACTAAGTATCTCCATGGTTCTCCCTGTTTTTATCCACTGATGAGAGTAAGGGACATCTTGATTCTGGATCTGAACAGAATCACCAATTTGTAATTCATGAAGTGGGTGAAAATGTTAATTGTAAAAGTGTTTGCTGCACATGTGCCTTTTAGCCATTGCTGCCTCTCTCAGTACCAATTTCTCTCCACTGATTTACGCATCTGGTATTTGTCCCATAGGACAGGGAGATGGCCTTTGATAACATGACCGTATATCATCATAGCAGGAGACATGGCAAGATCCTGGACAGGCATGTTGTGTTGGCTCAGCAAAGCATGGACTGCATGATCATGACACATCCAACTGCATCTGTCCATGTTGCCTGCAAGTAGACACTTAGCCATTTTGACAGCCAGTTCTGCCCAACAATTGCTTTGTGATGAAGTACGTTTCCTTATTCCCCAATTCTTAAGGACAAGTTGTTTCCTTGGGAATCAAAAGATGGTTCCTTGTGGGAAGAATGTTCTTTGGTGGACCATATGTGCAGAACCAAGTTCTCAGGGTGTTGCATAGTGCCCAGGCCTTCCCAGAGGACATTAGGGCCACTTCCACCTAACCAGTGTACCAATCTGCATATATAACATAATTTATACCATGTAAGTTGAATAAGTCAATCAGTTTGTTGGAATGGGAATTCAGGGCTAGACAGTGGCATCAAGGGCTCCTTGGGCTGTGACGGGGTGATAGAGTTAAATATCTGGTATTGGGTTCTGGTCGACTGGACACTGGCATCCAAACCAGGCTTTATTCTGCATTGGTAGCATGCCATTTACAACTTAGATGTGTAGAATATAGGGATTCAACTACTTCCACATGAGGTTGTTGAAGTATAAGGATTTTATTCTTGATCTGTACTCCTTTGTCACAGTAAAAGTCTTCAAACATAGGCCAAAACTGAGAGATCACCAACGAGAGGTCATGGCATGATTTGGGGAAACCTGTCCGTATATATTCCATCAGAGTCCGACATTCTTCATCAATGGCTCTGCAGTAACAATCCTATTCCATGCGAGATGATATTTGGAAAGTTCTATTGAGTTCTCTGACGTGATCCATGCTGAAAGTGCAGTTGAGTGGAGCATTAAGTTTTCCAGGGAGATGTTTAATGCTGAATTGGTACACTAGTGTGCATTCCTTGACATTAAAGAGACATGTGTGCTTTATGTTCTCAAGGGCCTGATCTAAGAAAATTTTTATGAGTGGTTGGTGGTCAACAGTCACTAGCAAATCTAGGCATTTCAATATAAACATTCAACATGATTCTAGCCCATAGACAAATGCCAGGGCTTCACTTTTAACAGGTGCACAGCAGGATTCTGTGTCATTGGGAAAGCAAGATCCAGCCAACTTATTTTCCAATGACTATCACTGCTATTTGGGTTCACAGGGTAATTACAGTGTCTTTGAAAAAGAAAGTAACCGATTCCTCTTTTACTGTAATCTGTTGAAAGGCATATCATTCTATTGATCTCAAATATCTTCAGTCCATCCTCAATTTTATGCATAATTACTCGCTTTGACTCCCCAAAACGTTGGTTAAGCATTTCATCTCAATAAAATTTTTGGTACATTGAGCGCAATAATTCCTAGAAGAGAGCCAACACCTCAGTTTGCAAGAATGCATAAGATACCTGATTCCCCATTCCAAATTAGGGCCTGGCACCCATGACATTTGTAAGTGAAGGAAAGTGAAGGATGGCCTCTCATTTCCATAATGAGTTTCACAGCATCAGCAATTATTAAGAACCTGGAAACGCCACCTCATTCTCTGCAAAATGAAATTTGTCAGGGTTAAACACAATTCCACTCTTCCAACAATGGGTTATATATACTGTTTGATCACTCTTCTCCTGATTTAGCTGCATCTGACTATTATCTGTTCCCCAACATGGAAAAACAGCTGGCAATTGGAATTGCAGTGATGATGTTATCAAGTCTGTGTTGATGACTTTTTTGATCAACAGGATGAAAGATTATTCACCAATGGGATCCAATCACTGCAACATCAATGAAAGAAGTATATGGACCACAAGGGGGACTACGTTAAAAAATAAACCATATTTCGTCAAATTCAATCATAATAACTCGGTCAGCCGATGAACTTTTTAGACATCCCTTGTGTATTGGTCGTGAATTGCAACATATAGTCAAAGTGTCTAATTTCTCTGAATGTATATTTATCTGAGCTTGTGTTGATTTTGGTTGTAAGCATTTTGTTGTTAGTGTATACCACAAATTTGATTCTTTGGTAGTGTGTTGGTAAAGAAAAGAAAAAGAAAAACAAATAATGAGTGTCAATTTCTGGTAGGAATAAGTCTGCAATAGATTCGTCTCTCAACCACAACAGTTGTAGCCAAAATCCAGTTCAACTACTGTCTGACGTAACAATCCAACAGGCCACGTAGAGACGGCAAAATTAGGTCACACACCCAGCCTTCGCTTTTCACCAACAAGAACGCCTCTGTCTCTCCCAAAAGACGGCTCGCTTTATACAGCCGAGGACCAACCATAATTTACATACGAATCACTAGCCAACGAGATTTCACGTTAGTCGTCTGAGACCACCTGTCATAAAACATGGGCACCGCCATTTTGCTTCTTTTTTTGTTGTCGAGCAACCGGACTTTACATTACGCACAGATTCGTGGAAGATTACAAAGTAGGTCATTCTTTTCTTTCCTCGTTCGTCCAGTATTTCATTTTGCCAGGGACTGTTGCTACATTTGTGTAAGCGTCCGCTATTCTGCTTACATATTATGCATGCCACTCATTGCCTCTTAGAATGGCGAACTGTAGTCAGTTCAGCAGAACCCACAGACTGCTGCCTTTCAGTTCCGCTACAGGTAGCTCTTTGGAAAATGTACTGTATATTGATTGTGTTGATGAGAGTTTAGCTGAGATGAAGTGATTGGTTTACATTGGGAATTTACTTCTTGTTTGATGACTGCATCTATGACTGTGTCAGATGCATTTGTGGTTAGCAGAATTTTCATTTCTGGATCGTTGTCAATGTATGACAGTTTCATAAAGTTGGAAAGTGTGGATTTAGCAACACTGAATGTCTCTAAAGCGTCCTGTTTGAGGATAATGCTTTTATTGTTCTTCTAAAGGAGATTTATTAGCAGAAGAAGTGTCAAGAAACAGTTTGGTACAAATCTTTAGTGAAAAATGAGGTAACCTGAAGCTGGCATCTTTACTGGTATAGGGAAGTCTTGGTTGGCTTTAATCTTCTCAAGTAGAGGTGAGATGCCATCAGTGTTAATGTTATACCAAAGGAAATTGATGTTGGAAGACCAAAGGTGCATTTGTCTAAATTGCTCCAGAGGAAAAATTAGACAATTGCTGGAGGTGTTACCTGTGTTTGCCAATTTTAGAAATATATACAAGGTATTGTTATTGTTATTGATGTATATGTATGCAAATTGTAATCTGCACAGGACATTGTCGATAAGACATTGAAATGTCAGGGCATCTTTCCTTAAACTAAATAGTATTTTTTAAAACTTTATAAAGTCCAAATGATGTTATCATTGCCGTCTTGGGTATGTTGATGTTGACTGTGCGGATCTGGTAATATGTTCTGGTGAGAGAGACTTTTGAGAGTATGAGTGCATCCTGAAGTGCATATGAAGGACTGGATAATGGTCAGGAACAGCTTAAGAATTTAGTTTCCTGTGGTCGACAAATATTCTAAATTGTTGCTGTCCAATTTGTGGGCTAAGTGAAGTCGTGAAGTGTATGGATTAACTGAGGTACAAATGATTCCTTCATGTAGCATTTGGTGAAGTTGTATTTGTGTGTGTGTGTGTGTGCACTCTTCCTCAGTGAGAATTTACTGGATGTTTGGTTGATTTTATGTAGTGCTGTTTCTGGTATTTGATTGAGTCTGTTATTTTGTACTGATTTAGAAATCTATATGTAGTCTGTGTTATAGCAAATTCTAATATGGAACCCTGTTGAGTTTTAATGCATATGGATACTGACGATACAGATGTTTGATATGTTATTTGTTCTTCATAAAGGCCATCTCTTTCCTGATTTCCTGCACAGTGGGGAAAAACTGGCTGGTCATATTCGAGATGCCTCAAAGACCAAAATAGTGACCTTTCACCATTACCAATTGGATCCAGAACTTTCACCAATCGTGATGAACAGATGTTAACTCAGGGAAACCAGTTCAAACCAGACTTCAAGTGTAACTTATACACATAATCCATTGCTAAAGATGTTGAGAAAATAGTTGGTTCCCTGTATCGCTCCAGTAAGTACTTCACTCCTCCTCTTATCCTCTACCTTTACAAGAGCCAAATCAGACTGAAAATGGAATACTGCTGCCAAATACGGACTGGAGCTACACAGTCTTCACTTTCAATGCTCAATAAGTTCAAAAGCATCTCTGCATCCTGGTAAGCAATAAATTATTTTCCACTCTGACAAGACATTGCAAACCTCTCACTGTTGCTCTATCACTATTTCCATTTTGAGTGTTCAAATGAACTACACTCCTTAGTTCCACCTGTCCTAACCTTCATGGCTCAGACCCACCATGCCACATACATTGTAGCAAATGGCTCCCATTCCCTTCACACCGTCCTGGTGAGATGTAAGTTCCACTCAAGCAGCTCTTCCCACAAACCACTGCCTTGTGGAACTGACTCAAGAGGATGCTTCCTCAATCACTGCAATCTTAACTTGTTCAAGACTAGGGTTAACCGTCATCTTCTGCACATATCCACGTAAGCTGTACCTCTTACTGTGTAACCCTCTACTTCTAGTGGCCCCAGGGCCATGCACAGGGTGAACAAAAATAAAATGCATGGACAAATTCAAATCAGCTAAAAAGTCAGATCCCAGGATGTGTAAGTGATCACATTACCTACCAATATTTAGCATCAGTTGCATCGTTCCAATGTGGGCACCATTCGCTGCCTGTAATTTGAAGACAGTAGGGGTGTGATTGTGTCCATAGGCAGGGCTCCTGTGTCCATAAAGAATTTTAGTCTGTTGTTTTTGTCTCATATGTAGAACAAGTGACATTGTTTTCACCAGAAGGGTTCACTGCCATAAATCTCTGGTTTACTTGTTTCCCTGTTGTATTGTGAGGTAATTGTAATGGTTTTCTGCAATTCCTAGCCTTGTCCTGGAATATCTGGTGGTACCAGCAGATATCTGAGTTTAGTTGGTGGTCTCTGCTGAAACTAACTAATAACTACATCAGTCATTTTAAACAGTGCAGTAACTCTCTGGTCCTATTTGACAAATATCTTGTCCACTATGTTAGGATATGTGCCATAATTGTCAGTAGTTTGTCTATTCAATAACAGCATAGGATAGACTCAGGTATTTTGCTGACCTCAACAGTTTTCATGAAACTTAGCAGTTGTGATGAGGTTCTGTCATTAATGTATATATAGTTGAATAGCTATCAGAGTTATTCTTTGTTGGCGGATTCAGTTCTCAATGATCGCATCCTTCAGCATTGTGTATGGATGATTTTTAGGAATGTTTTCTAAAATGCCTGCTACTTCATTGACAATGTTTGCTGCTTACGCTTGAACTAGTTTTCCAAACTTGGTTCTCTGTGAGGTCATTCTAATGAATGCAAAAATAGCTTTCAGTTGTAGGAACTAGTTTTTGCTTTTGCACCTGTTGGAAGGCAGTAACTGAAACAGAGATGACATGGTAGGATCCCCTTCAAAGCCATGACGAGTTTTGAGGTTGTAAATGGAGAAATTCTGCTTTATTTCATATTCTCCAGGATATTAAGTGGTGGGTTCAGTTGAGCATTGGGGTTTTTGACAAGATGCAAGATTTTCCTTAGAAATACCAATATGTATATACAAAACACACACATATACTATTTCTTATTACTATAAAACTATTTTTTAATATTTTTTGTGGATACATGTGTTTGAGTAGATATCATGTTTTTTTTTATTTTACTAAACGATGAAATTAATAACAACTGCAAATATATATGTATTTAGAACATAACATAATTTTGATGCATTCGTTTATAGATTTTCACTTTACCATAGTCATGTTTGGTATCAAAATACACTACCAATGCTGTTTGTTCTAGGAATGCAATGCAAAACATGTTTGCTATAGCTAAGCATTGCCAATCATTTTTGCTATGGCAAAGCATTGTCAATCTACGGGAATTCATTGACAGTTATTGTATATTATAGGATTTTATTTTTACTATAGAAAATGAAATGAGATCTCAATTCTTTCATTTTTCATCAATACTTCATAAGGATTATTTGAAAATTAAATCAAGCCAATTTTTTGTTTGCATGAACAACACGCACTTTATATGAAGTTGGTTGTCTACGATGTCATGTATCCAATGACAAATAATCTAAAAAATAATAACAAAAAATAATTGATGATGAATAATCCTTACTTGATAAAAATTATGCAGAAGACAAGAGGATCATGCAAATGTTAGGTTGCTTAATTTAGTGTCATATCAACATTTTGGGGGTTTATTTGAAGCATACAGCACAGAAATCAAAAGAGACTAGTGGATAGGTATAATTACGTCCAATTTAAAATAGAGGCAAATAGGTAGGCATTGATAAGGTTTCCAAACCTGAGTTTGGAAATGTCCATCTGGAAGGTTAAAAAGAAAGAAAATAAGGAATTCAAACACTGCCTGAATTACTTGAAAACTACTTGGAAAATATCTATTTTCCTTCTAAATAGGAACATCTGAAGAAGGCTGAAAATTATTTCTTTTTATTCATTTAAAAAATATAATTGGAAATATTTATGGATTCACAGGAAATTTTGTATTGCTCTAATAAACAATTATTAAAGTACTTTCTTGTTTGGTCAGTGCTGGTTCCTTATTAGCTTCTACCAATAATCTGTATATGTGTATGTAGATATATTTCAATTTTTTTCTCTTTTTATGGGGATAGGCACAAGTATCACCGTTGTTTTTTTTTTGTTGTTGTTGATGCGTTTTACTGTTTTATGCTTTTTTGTATTTTTCTCATTCTTTTTTTACTTCCTCTTATTGATGTGAAAAAAAAAAAAAACTTGGGGAGTTAGGTGGAAGAGTATCTTATAGGTAAGTCCCCACTCCTATTTAAAGCCTGTGTATACTTTTTTTTTTTTAAATCTGATATTAAATAAAGATGGTTCATTATTATATTATTATTAAAACTAAATTAGCCAAAACTTTATGGTAACAAGAAACAAAATAGCATCCGTAGTCTAAATAATTCTTAGAAGAATGAGAATAGAAATCAAAACACCTCCTGAACTAATCAGAGGAACACGTTACTTACCAGTTTGGTCTGTTGAGGAAGTTGGAGGTATACTTGTGGTTGTTGAGAAAGTTGTATTTGCTTCTTTAGAACATTTAATGGCAACATCCTCATTGTGTCCACAGTTATGCACTCCCCAATTAAGGTTGGGACAAACTTCAAGATCATATTCTGATCCAGTACAACTGAGGTCATCAAGCCAGATTACACCTTTCCCTTCTCCAAATGTATTTGGAATATCTTCTCCAGAACTGAAATGAAAATTTATTTTAAAAATAAAAAAAACTTCAAGACATAAGTGGTGGGTGAAAGGTTCTTGGCGTGACCTCACAAAATATAACGAAATGATCAGAACTGATTTTCGAACACCTTTCAATTCATTTGATAACCTTTTCAAACCTCCAAACATAAATAATTTTTAAAACATTTAGTAAAGTCCAAATTTTAAAACATCTGTGAAATGCTTTTGATAATGACGTTGATTGGAATTACTCCATAACAATAGTTGTTGCTATGATTTTTATAAGGACGTGGAACTCGGCAGCATCTATCAACAAGAAAGGGGAAGAGATCTTCCTGTCAGATTGTCTGTAGATTCTCAGTAGATTTGTTTATTTACAACAGTAAAGTCTGACAAAATATGTTATCTATAACATACTATGCCAATGTCTGAATATGCAGGTGGTATAACGGATAGCAGCATATCACAGAGCCAAGTATGTATTCCGGTCAAGTTGATTTGATTCATTACTGTGTAAATACTCGTGGGAAATGTATGAATCCATCTCCTCCTCCAGCTATGGGTTAAATAGCAGGATAGACTGAAGTCTCTAGCTGTTGTTGGTATTTATTCTAAAAGAAGGAAAACTCTCAATTCAAAGGCATGATGATAAAATCATGAGTTGCACTTTGGGAAGGTAAAGCACAGGAAGCCACGACTGCCATGGTTACAGTGAAGACATTGGTAGCAGGATGTTGGATGTGGTCATTATTGCAATGCAGCATGAAAGATTTGTACTGGATAATGAAGGAGACATAATTATTCTAACTAAGATGGATACTGTGAAACCAGAAAGAGTCTTTTTTTATGTGCCGTGTCCCTTCAGGACATAGGCAATCATGGCTTTCTATTTCTTCCTATCCCTTCTCAATAAGTTTTGTCTTTTTGCTACTTCTCCCAGACCCTGTCCTGTCATTCACTTGCTTAAGCCTGCTAGGTATGTCACGTATTACTTTCCCTTGTTCCTCTTTCCTTCTATTCACACTGTGAGTATCAGATTTTCCAAGTCTTCCTTTCTTATTACATGTCCCAGAAATTTAAGCTACCTCTTCCTGATGTTAAGTATAAGTTTCCTTGTTGCTAGCATCCTTCTGTAGAACCATACCTCTGTTGTCTCATGTCTCTTCTTCATCTTTGAGGAGACCATCCAACGTTTGCTGTCATGAAAGAGGACAGATATCACATCGCAGTTCAGTACTCTTTTCTTTGTTACCAATGAAATCCTTCTATCGTATAATAATCTGCCTAGCTTTTGGAATGTGTCTTTGACCATCTCAATGAATGCATCTTTGGATCTCAGCAGTGCACTTACCGTCCTCTGTCAGAACACTTCCCAAATATTTAAATTTCCGCACTATCTTGATTTTAAAGTCCTCGACCTGTAAATCACATTTGGGGGCTCATCTTTCTACTGATGACCATGTATTCTGTCTTCTTGGAGCAACGTGTCATCTGCATATCTTATGTTGTTAAGATAGTGGCTGCCAATGTTGAATACTGGTAGGATTTCCAGTTCTCTCAGAATTGCCTCACTGTATAGGTTGAATAAGTCTGGTGAGAAGACGCATCCTTGCCTTACATCCCTTTCTATTTTTGTATATCTGCCGAACTCATTTTCTACCGGTATGCATGCCGTTTGCTGCCAGTATAGGTTCTTGATTATTCTAACATCTTTCCCAAATATATCAACGTTACTGAGCAGTTCCAACAAATCTTTGTGGCATACTTTGTCAAACACCTTTGCATAATCTATAAAACATGGGTGCACATCCTTCTCCATTTGTATTGCTCTTTCAGTTAACATCCTGAGCATGAATATTAATGTTCCTTGTTTGTATTTAATGAACCGTAATGTTCTTGTCCTATCTTTGGCCTGATTCTGCTGCACACACTATTCATCAGAACAGATGATGATTTTTGTTATGTGGCTCATTAGATTGATTGTTCTGTGGATTTCAACTTCATTTGTGTCTGGTTTCTTAGGCAGTGCTATGAAAATAAATCTTCTGAGATATTCCAGTATATTGCTGCTGTTGTAGATTTCATTTATTATTTCCATAATCTTGTCTATGCCAAAATCACCTAAGGCTCTCAACATCTCTGTTACAATTCTGTCTGGCCCTGCCGTCTTGTTCCCATTCAATTTGTCCAGTGCTGCTTCTACTTCATTTTTTTTAGAATTTCAGACCCGTCAGTACAGCGTGAAATGGGTTAAATCTATGGGAATTAACTCCACGCCCGGTAAGGACTGACATGTGCAACAGGTGTCACCTGGCTGTCATCCAGCGACTGCTAGCACAAACGGTATAAAGGGGGATAAAATTCCTCAGAACTGATCCCTCACCTGCAAAGGAGTGACATGAGCAACAGGACCGTTATCAGACCATTATCCAGCAACTGCTTCCAGTGTCAACTTGCATTTTTATGTCTACACTGTTTAATGTTGATGAAGGTGTTCTTTTTGTTTCACCTTTCTATTGAAAATATGTTCCTTTGACTTTTTACATCGTAATGTATTATTTCAACAGTTTTTACATTGGTGTCTCACCATGTACATACAACGTGAAAGTGATTATTCTTTTTGCACTTATTTCATGTCTGTCCCAATGCTGGACATTTCTCTCTCTTTGATTCATGTTTATAGTTGCAATATCTGAATTTTATCATTGTTCTTTTTATCACACATGTGTCCATAAGCTCAGCTTGCTTTCATTTATATTAAATTTTTCAATTATTTCCTTTTGTTGTATGAAGTCAATACAAGCTTCTAAAGTCATTTGGTTTGTCTGTAACTGCTACAAAATTTTTACTCTATGATAGGTGTTGTACAGTTCTTCTACCAATCGAAGGTGAATTAATTCTTCCTCTGTGCTTATTCCTTGTTGTCCTAGTTCATGAAATTCAATATGTCTGCTGGTACCTTCTTAGATATTTCCCTGAAGGCTCCTAAAATTCTTGGTTCAATGCTAAGAATTTGGTTTGTTCGGCTATGACCAATCTTTTCTTTGGTTGAATATTTCTCAATATTATCTCTTTGACTACCTTAAATGTCAAGTTTTCAATTTCAGCCAGGGAAGTAATTAACGAAATCTGTTTAATGACTTTGCATCCCACAGTGGCCAAAAACAAATCCATGATTTCTTTCTATCCTCCAGGTGTTTGGTCATTTTGTAAATTCTTTATTCTGGCATGTGCCTCAAAGCATTTTATTAAAATCTTTACATTTACAGGTTCTTCTATTTTCAACAGATCTCCATCTGACAACGCCATTTTGTTATGATGATCAAACTTGGTAGCTGTAGATGTTCTACATATACTGATTCTAAGTTAACCCATGAGCTATAATTCTAGTTCTCTTTATACTAATTACCTATTTGCTAAACCAATCCCATTACACTTACTTTTAAGAGAAGTGTATTTAAAAGAAAACCATACAGTAAATAAAACATAAATTTCATGTGATACATTTGTTTCTTAAATTTTCTAAAAATAGAACTGGTGCAAAAAGAACTGCCAAAAATAATTTGGTCAAGGAGGATAGTTTGTGATTTCCTTTTCAAATTTGAAAAATATATACCCATTGGATCTATTCACTAATCACAAAAATGGCTTTCACTTATTTAAATTTAAAAGCTGAGATCTGTCTTGCAGCTTTTTTTGACGATGTTTAAGATAACGGGTTAGCTGATAATTTCAGAATGTTTAGAAAATTTTGGAGAAGAAGGTAACAAAAATTTCAATAAGCTGAAAATTTTGAAGAGAAAATTTCAACCCGAAGGTATAAGAAGGGAAAAAACTATTCTGGCTATCACCTGTAGATGGACTGGGCTGTTTCTAACAAAAGAAACAAATGGAAAATAGAGGCAGAACCAAAGTGAAACCTGTGAAAGGAATGGTATTCAAGAAAAACAACATTAAAAGTCCTAAGGATGCAAGTGAATTTTGCCAAAGCCCTTCTGTTTTTGCATCCTCCTATTAGATGGAGGTATCTTCTTTGAATGCATATTGTTATCCTTTTTTAAGTTTAGTTGTATCTTCAGAAGGTTTTCACTTTTCAATTATGGAAGTTTGAATTGTTTAAAGAACTATAACTCAAAATTTTGATCTGGTTTCCCATCATGTTAACAGGATGCACGAAAGGTAATTTTTGTGCAAGCCTATTTTATAAAATTTTTATTTTCTTCATTGTTTTTTATGTCTATATAATAAATGTTTGTTCCTTTCCAATTTCACATAGTAGCTTTGAGTTTTGTTTGTTTTTGTATGTTCCTTATCCTGAAAGAGGAGATGTTTTCGATATTCACCCAAAGCCTCCCCACTAGAAATGTGGCACAAGGCTGGTTTTTAATGTGGGGCATTCCGAGAATGTACCCTCAGGCAAAAATTCCCCATAGACCCAGCATACACAGTATAAAGGTGGCTGTCTACCTTTCCGGATCAGACTCTGCCCTTTGGCATAGCCTCATCTGGGCTCTTCTTTGTCCAGAGGCAGAGAGTTCTCTTCTCTCTCTCTCTTCTTCCATTTACTCCCCACCCAAAATCATTTAACTGTAGAATGGATCAAACAAAACCTTGATTTTACAAAAGAAAGCATACAGAAAATAATTTGAGGGTTGTAACAATTTTGTTTCTCTAAATAAAATATGTAAAAAAAATAAAAGTCAAAATCACCTGTATCCAATCATTCTACAAATAACTTTTGCATCATTGTCATCAAATTGGTCATCACAGACAGTTCCTTTGACTCCATTACGAACGATTTCAATTCTTCCACTGATTTCTGATGAGCCACCAATAAGCTGGATTCTGACATCTGCAGAGAAAAAGGCATAACAATAAAAGAGTGAGATTTATGAAAACTGATGCATGAATTTGAACATAGGTTCTGTACATATGCAACTGTTTATTTGTGACCAAAATATATAAAATATATGTATACACACATACACACAAACACAGACAAGGATGGTAACAAATAATTTTGACACATTCCTTTGTAAGTTTTCATTATAGAAATCTATTGCAAATAATGATTACTACAGAAATGCATTGCATATCATTTTACGATAGGACTGTATTGACAATGGTTTGCATTATGGAAAATTACATTTTTCTGTAGAAATATATTATGCATCATTTATTATATAAATACACTGCTATCCATCATTTACTATATAAATACACTGCTATCCATCATTTACTATATAAATACACTGCTATCCATCATTTACTATATAAATAAACTGCTAGTTGTCTCATAGAAAATAAAATGAGGGAACATTTCTTTTATTCTCTATCAATGCTTCATATCTATTACATGAAAAGTATGACAAAGATGCTTAGGTTGGTTAATTTACTGACATATCAACACATCTTGGTTTATTTGACATTGAATACATCTTTTATAGCATAAAAATCCCAATGAATTAATTTCAAAGGTAGATATAGACCCAATTTTGTGAAAGAATCAAAATCATAGACACGTCTGGTTGATACCAGAGTTTAATAGTTATGCACTGACAAGCTAAATTCCTGAGTTTGGACATGTCCACCTGGAAAGAGGCACTTTTGAGGAAGGTTTTGTGTCTCTTTGGGAGATGCATTCTAAGCACAGCTAAGATGGCAGGAAGGGATCATTGTATCCCTTCTGGGATGGTAGATGAGTATATGACACTGGATAACACGATCACTTCTCTCTACAAATATTTTTTTAAAAATAGCAGAGAATTTGTGAAACCAATTTGGAAAGTGTTCTTTCTGCCTTTCAAACAGATTATACATTTGAAGAAGGCTGAAAACTGGATTGGCAGAAATTTAATAATAACATGAAGTAAAATAACATCAATATTCAAAATAATTCTTGGAAGGATACGAATGCAAATCTAAACAACTCATGAATTAATCAGAGAAACAGGTTACTTACCATTTGAAGTTGGAGATATACTTGTGGTTGTATTTTCATCTTTCAAACATTTAATGGCAACATCTTCATAGTGTTGACAGTTATGTGTTCCCCAAGAAATGTTGGGACAAACTTCAAGATCATATTCTGATCCAGTACAATTGAGGTCATCAAGCCAAATTGTACCTTGCCCTTCTCCAAATATATTTGGAATTACTTCTCCAGAACTGAAATGAAAATTTATTCAAAAAAATTAAAAATATTACATAGGTAGTGGGTGAAAAGGTTCATAGCCTGCCTTACTTTCCAAAATATAACAAAATGACAATAACTGACTTAGGAACAACTTTCAATTAGGCTGATGACTTTTAACAAAATACAAATAATTTAAAATAGGTACCTGTGCACAGAGTTGCAATACATAAGGTTAAAAAGAATTCTTTGAAATGAAAAATCTTACTCAAAGTTTTTATTTTAGTTTTAATTTCAAATTAATAAATTAAATTTTATTAGGTACCTCCACTATTTTGATAAAATTTTCCAGACCTAAAGTTTAGGATGAATTTTTAAAAATGAAAAACCATTCTTGAAGATTTCATTTTAGCTTTAACTGAAAGCTGAAAGATTAAATTTATTATTTCCAGGAAGTAAAGTATTCTGGTGTATTTCAGATAGAAATTATATAGATTGTAATGTCAAATTTAATTTCGACTTCTTAAAATTTTCTTCTAAGCGGCCATTTTCTTAATTTTAAGAAATTTGTAAACAAAACAAATTTATTGATTTTAAGATTCTGACACGTTATTTGAGTAAAATTAAAAAATTTAAAGTTAAATTAATCTGATTTGAAATAAATATTACTTACTTATAGCATAAAAAAGTAATATACAACCATTTATTTAATGATTGATCCTGCTTATCAAAGCTTATCTGAAGTGATAACGGATGGCAAATTGAGTAATGAAGCATTGACAGCTAGAATAGCTAGCTAGAATTGATATAAAATTTATGAAATCTAAGTGGACACATTTTTGGTGTCTTCATCTACCTAGTAATTTTTACAAATAAAAATATTTTCCACAGTTATCTAACAATTTATTGATTTTTATTTACCTTTCAAAAATGTTTATGCAAAAATAAAAAAAATTAAAATATCATAAAATTATCTTAAATCAATTTTTCTGTAAAGAGACAAAACTCTTAGATCACATGACCATTTCATAATAATGTCACGTTTAGACTTTCATAGATGAAAATAGGGAACTAAGTAAAAAAAAAAAAAAAAAAAAAGAAATTAAAAAATTATTTTTAAAATAGAATAGTGTAACTATGTCTATTAATCTTTTCAATTCTGGATTCGTAAATTTTGTTTCCACTTAGTTGCTATATCACATCCAGGAAATAGAACAATATAGAATTTTTAACAATTTTAAAATATTATAAATTATAATTAAAATTTTAAAAATTGAAAAAATTCTTGTAAAAATTTATTATTCATTGGAAATAATTAATTTCTTTCAGACAATAATGTCCTTACTACAACTTATTTACAAAAGCAATTAAATCTTTTCTAATGAAATAATGTCATAGTTTTATTGGATTCATTATTTTTCAATTCAGAGCACATTTCAGAGAACTGAAATGAAAATTTATTCAAAGGAATTAAAACTATTACATAGGTGGTGGGTGAAAAGTTTCATGGCCTGATTCACTTTCCAAAATATAACAAAATGACAAAAACTGACTTAGGAACAAATTTCAATGAGGCTGATAACTTTTTAACAAAATACAAATAATGTAAAGTAGGTACCAGCATCGATCTGCAATACTTAAGGTTTAAAAGGAATTTAAAAAAATGAAAAATCTATCTTGAAGCTTTTATTTTAGTCTTAATCTCAAGTTAGTAGATTAAATTTAGTACTTCAAATAAATAAAATATTTGCTGTATTTCAAAACTATTTTAAATTCAGTAGAATGTTTTTTTTTTATTATTTTTTTTTTGCTAAAATATCTGATTTCAACATCCATTTTTAGCCCACGTTCATTCTCTTTATTTAGAAACCTTCCAGAAATAATAAAATATACTCTTCTGAAACTTTATTTGAGGAATATTAGTTGATTTAAAGCTTAATTAATGTAATTTGAAACAAATATTATTTTCTCTAAGTTTAATATATCTCAGGAATGCAATTTTTTTAACATGTCATTAGCTGTTCAATTAAGCTGTTGACATGTTAACAGCTTGTTGACAGATGGATGTTTATCTGAAGAATATAATGTGAGCACCTTTTATCCAATTTTGTTCTATGGGGGCTTTAACTGTCAAAAAATAACTGATATTAACACCTTTTAAGTATTCAGTAATGTTAAAAATTTAGGAAGTTATTCTCCATCATCTAATGTTTTATTGATTTTTAGATACTTTGGCTGTAAATTTTTTATAGCTATCACTCTCATTTTCTGATAATGTTCTGTATGAACATCCATAGCTAAAAAAATCTGAATGTTTATAGACATACAAAAAATTCAAATTTTTTAAAAAAATATTAGTGTCTAATGAATTGTACTAAGCTTTTCAATTTATGATTAGCACATATAGTTTTTCTTAATAATAATATTATCTACAAGGGTGAAATTAATTCAAAATTTTAAAAGATTTGAAACTTAATAAACTATTTTAATTACATTTTTTAAAAATTGAAAAACAATTCTTGTAAAAATACATTACTAATCAAAAAATGTTTTTTTTAAGACAATAGTGTCCTTAATATATATTATTTTTAAAAGCAATTAAAAGTGCTACTAATTAAATAATGTCTTAGTTTTACTGCATCTGTTATTGTAATATTCAGAATAGATTATAGATAAATAATGTTTCTGTTTTACAAAAAAAAAAAAAAAAAAAAAAACAATGATGATTTAAATTCTCCAAGGACTTCTGCTTTTAACTAATATAAATATTAAGGGTCTGAAAAATTAAATTTCACAAAATTTCATAAAAAGTGTGTGGTGGGGGTAACAGAAATAAAAAAATATATATATTTTTACCTAGTTTTTATAAAAGGAAATAATATATTTATTAGATTTTTTATAAAAAAAAAAATTCTAAAATAATTAAATTCATTTCTGATTAAGTCCTGATTGTTTCACATATATTTGATTTTGATAAGAATTTGCCAAATAAATGGTTACATAAGTGACCACGCATTATATTAAGTGATCACATGAGTATCTGAGGTACCTAATATTGCATAAATAGGCCAGACCAGTTTGTACATTCATGAGTAATTTTTGTAGCTAGTTTCCTGTCGTCCTGGGCAAGAAGTTTCTTTTTTTTCTCATGAAATACAGCTAATGAAGGCTGGAGAATGGATCAGGTAAAATGATGTGTCAATAAATATTTAAAGAAGATATTTGAGCAATGAAAAAATTAAACCTGTGAGGGTTGGAGAACAGATCAATCAAAACCTTGTCTTAACAATAATACGCATATGAAGAATTGATTTGAGTGTTCCGACAATTTTGCAGTCATTTCATCCATAAACTAATTCCTTGTTTCTCGAAAGAAAATATATAAAAAGACTAAAAATCAAAGTCACCTGTATCCCATCATTCTACAAATGACTTTTGCATCTTTGTTATCAAAGTCATCATCACAAACAGTTCCTTTGATTCCTTTATGAGTGATTTCAATTCTGCCACTGATTTCTGATGAGCCACCAAGAAGCTGGATTCTGATGGCTGTAGAGAAAAAAGCACAACACAAAAAGAGAGTGAGACATGTGAAAATTGATACATATATTTAAACTCAGATTTTCAATTTTATGACCACGATGGTTACAAATAAATTTTGACATATTCTTTTTTAAGTTATGATTTTATATCTGTTATTATAGGAAGACATTGCAAATAATGATTACTACATAAATGCATTGCACATCATTTTCCGACAGGAATGCATTAAACATGCTTTAATTATAGGAATGCATTGCTAATAGTCTGCATTATAGAAATGTATTGCCAAATATTTTAATGCAGAAATATATTACCTATCATTTATTAGATGAATATATTGCAAGTTATTATACTATTGCAATGCATTTTTCTCATTAGTTTAAGATTAATAATTATTTTTGCTGCAGAAATTCATAAAAATTATTTTCACTATAGAAAATAAAATGAAAGAAGTAATCCAATAAATTTGAAAAGAATGCAGAAAATTAGTGAAAACTACATGGAAAGTTTTTGTTTTCCTTTCTTTTTTTTGTAAGTTTGAGGAAGGCTGAAAATTATCCTCAAATGTAATAATAATAAATAGAATAACAGTGATATCCTAAATAATTCTTGAAAGGATAAGAATGCAAGTCTAAAGAACTCATGAATTAATCAGAGAAACAGGTTACTTACTATTTAAAGTTGGAGGTATACTTGTGTTTAGACTTGCTTCATTGAAACATTGAACAGCAACATCTTCTCTGTGGGTACAGTCATGAACTCCCCAAGAAAGATTGGGACAAACTTCAAGATCATATTCTGACCCAGTACAATCGAGTTCGTCAAGCCAGATGGTACCTTGCCCTTGTCCAAATACATTTGAAATTACTTCTCCAGAACTGAAAGGAAAATTTATTTGAAAAATTACATTCTCAAGGTAGGGACTGTAAATTCTTGGTCTGAGGCTTTTTCAATCATTTCAAGGCCATAAACCCACTAGAACGCAGCTAGTTACAGGTTGAACAGGTTGACTGATGTCCTTGATAGGATCTTATCCTGGTGGCACACCACCAAATATAACCAGTTGCTGGGGTATGGTCAGCTCCCTGTTACGGTACTCAATTTTGGTTGCTACTTACAAAGTATTACTGATAGAAAATGGGGAGAAAAGATCGTTGATAAATGAACGAAATGCTTTCTGTAAATTTAACAAAATTCAATGTGAAGAGAAAGAAATATGTCTGTAGAATTTAAATCTTATGAAATCATGTCTGAGTGGTAACTCTATATACAATGTGTCTGTGTGTTCAGTGAAATGTGGGTGTGTTCGAATCTGGTCTCTTTCTTTCACTCAATGAAAATGACTGCCAACTGATATGTGCACCGGCTTTATAAAGGGAAAACATTTTTGATAACAATGATTAATGACTTCACTTTAGCCAAACCACAAAAAAATTACAATTCGCAAAGCCCTTAGCTAACATTTCATTATCTTCATCGCCCCATAAATTAACCAGCTGGCTTTCTTACTGATGAAAGATTCCTTTTCAGAAATGATGAGGTCCAGATAATAAGGAACTTTATTCAAGGAGTAAGGTAGCTGAAGGATGTGACATATATCAAACTGTTAATAAGTTGTGCTAGAGGGGCAAGTACAAGTTAAAATACAATCACACAATTAGGGATTTCTTTGCTTAGAAATGCACCGTTAGGGAACTATACATTTATTATATTTTATTATCACCTGGACAGTTGATGCAACTCATAATGTCAGAATAGACCAAACCAATTATTACTAATTTTGTTGATAATTCTTTTTTTTTCTTTCAGAGAAAATGGTTAAGTTCATTCTCATGGATTTCACTTGATGAGGGCTAGAGAATGGATCAGATAAAATATTTTCTTTCCTGTCATTATTTACATTATCTAATTCCTTGTCTATCCAAAGAAAAAATATGTAAAAATATCAAAACTAAAAATCACCTGTATCCCATCATTCTACAAATAACATTTGCATCATTGTTATCAAAACTATCATCACAGACAGTTCCTCTGATTCCATTACGAATGATTTCAATTCTTCCACTGAGTTCTGATGAGCCACCAACAAGTTCAATTCTGATGACTGAAGAGAAAAAGAAAAATCATAACTCTAGGCAAGCCTGTCAAAAGTGATGCATGCATTTAAATATAGGTTATGGAGATTTTCAATTCTTTATTTCTGTTCAGGTTGTATAAAACAAAAAGAGATTAACAAAAATAAGAAGGATCTGGTGTAATGCTTAACATTAATAAGAAAAAACAATATGGAAGGGACAAAACAGCAGCGATAAGCCGTAGTTGAGATAAGTGAAAGGGTTTTTGTTTCCTGTGATTTATAAGCTTTGAATGTTTGCTCATTCTTGGACATCATATATCAATTGTGCGAAAAAGAGAGTACATTCAAAGTATAACACAAAGTAGTATTTGAGATAAACACATGGAGATCATCAACATGCATATCTGTTGGAAATTAAAATAATAAAAATAAGTATCTTGTTATATTTTCTTATCTTCACTTATTTTGTAGATAGGCTGTATTTTATTTTAAAATTAAAAAAAATGTATGCAAGTGTCAAACTATTTAGCAGAGACATTGATTACTAGATTAATGAATTTTCCGCAGACAATTTTTTTGTATACTAGTGGGAAAGGGAAAGAAAGGGTAACTGATCTATTTATTTTGCCTATATTGGTTCTTCTTGTGTGTATGCAAATTGAATTCTTTGAGTTTAGCAATAAAATGGAGATGCTCATGAAAGATTGCATTCACACCTTTTGAGAATTTTTTTTTTGTGTTGGTAAACAGGGTTTGATTAGTGCCTTTAGGTAAAAGGGAGAGTGACATGATCTTACCTTCATTCTTCAACTTAAGAAATTTCCAACACCAGAAGAAGTGATTGTTTCCATGACAACCCAAAACACAGAATGGAGCAAAAGGTTTCTTCACAAAGAATACAGTTTTGTGAGCCAAAAATTTACTTTTTTAAATATACAGCAGAGGAACAAAAGATTTTAAAGGGTTAAATTAAATTGAAAACATGTTATTAAGATATATTATTATATTTGATGTTATATCTATTTGAGTGAGATAGACACATGGGATAAATTTTGCATGAATTATCACATTGTAATAGTCGAGAAATTGGTCTCTGCCACTACTGCTGGCTTCATTGCTGGCTGAAGGCATTGCTATTCATGGAAGTATCTTGGTGATGCTACTGATGTCCTGGGAAGTTATTTAATTTAGTCTTCCATAGCTTTATAGGGAGTCAATTGTTCAAAAAGGACTACTGCAGAAAGCCATGTGGGCATTTAATGATTGGTCAATATGACCCTAGTATTTCTGGATAGCATTCCAGAAAAAATTAAGGTTTTCTAGAAGGTGGTGTGTGATGTTCTGTTGCTTGTAGACTTGGTGCTAGAGTGGAGGTAATGTAAATATAAAACGCGACTCTTGCCCAAGCTTTCCAATGACCAGGCAATTATTACCTAACATTGCATTTCCATTCAAAATCTCGTCAGTATGCGCTGAAAGCTGGGAAAGGGCATGGTGCTCCTCATAAGGTAACAAGATGAAAGAGAAAAACCACATTGAGAGATAAGAATGTTTCTCATATTATATGTAGATTCTGGGTTTTGCCTGTGCGGGTAGGTAGGTGGTACTTAGGAAAACTTGGAACAATTATGTCAGCAGTTCCCCCTACTAACTCAGTGTACATGTACATGTATGTGATATGTGGCTGGCAGTAGCAATGGATAGCACAGGAACCAGGGTGTTTGAAATAATTGTCAGATTCTAATGAAATTTTCAAGACATATTGACAAATGAATTAAATTGCTTTTCGGATTTGTTTTATTAGAAAATCTTGGTAAATTGTTTTTTTTTTTTCCATGTATTTCAGGCCCTTCCTTAATTTTATGGAAACTTGAGAAAGTCATCAAGATAATTTCTAGTGACTATATTAGTTAAAAGCTAAATTCTTTGAAGAATTTAAATCAATTCATTTTATTTGCGAAATTCAAAACTTATTTTACTGAAAATCTGTTCTGAATCAAAAAAATGAAACATGCAATAAATTGAGCTATTATTTAATTAGGTAAACTTTTAATTGCATTTATGAATAATATATATTAAAGACAATATTGTCTAAAGAAAAAAAAATTTTACGTGAAAAATTAATTTTTACAAGATTTGTTATTTTTTTTTTTTAGTAATTTATAAAGTTTTTAAATCTTTTAAAATTCAGTTTCATTGTGATAACTCTCGGTAAATATTGTTATTAAGTAAAACTATATTAAACCAATCATATATTGTAAAGCTTATTACAATCTGACAACTCTGAATATTTCTTTTTAAAAATTTGATTTGTTTCTGCATGTGTGATTAAATGGAGAATTTCTGAAATATGGACGTACAAACCAATAAATCTATCTTTAAACTTTACCATCTGCTCTGTTATACTTAAGATATTTAACTACTCGACATGTTTATCTGTCAATAAATTGATTAACACATCAAAAAGAAAAAAACAAGACCCCCATAGTTAATAAATGTTTGTATACAATATTTCATGCTATCAGTAAGTAATATTTGTTTCAAATCAGATTAATTTAACGTTAAATTTGCCAATTTCCTTTAAATAATATTTCAGAAATATATATTTTATTTTTGCAAGATTTTTAAATCCAAGAATTAACTGTCGTTTACAAATTTGTCAAAATGGCCGATTTTTATTGATTCTACTGAAAAAAAATCCATTCTGACCAATATAATTTCTGTTTGAAATGCGCAACAGAGTATTTTGCTTAATAGTAAATTTTACATCATGATGTAGCTTTCAATTAAAGTGAAAATGAAAGCTTCAAGAAAGCTTTTTCATTTTTAAAAATTCATTTTAAACCTCATGTATACTGAGTTACAAATATAGAATATCGACTGGATATACTGTATTTCTATTTTTGTTTCCACTTTTTCTTAAAAACCTTCATCCACTGTTTTAATTCCCATCCCTCCTTCTGTCAAAGTGGATGCTGCTTAAAAAACTAGACATAAAAAACATCAGCTGCTGGCTGTTAGAAACTTTTGAAATCAATATAAAATCACATCTTTTTCTATATGAGTGTCATTTTAAGGTGTGGCATTTTTCTGAGGAAAGAAGACAGGTAACACACATCTTGGGGTCTAGCCAGCTTGCTACTTGCCTTATTCTCCATATGCTTTTCTCACCCCTCTTTTTTTACTGTGCTGTTTTTAACAATCTGTGAAATCATTCAACTGAATAATAACAACATGAACCCTGTTTCCCAAGTATTATTATATGTAGAAGTTTTATTCTAGGTTTCACCTCTGTGGGTAGGTAGGTGATATTTAAAATAACTTCTGTTACATCTGTTGTTCCCTTTACCAACTCCTCATCCATGTAAATGTCCCAACGTGTGGCTAGAAAGTCTGTCTACCATCAAGAGTGGACAAGAACTTCCAAGCATGACTTAATATAGACCAGCATTCCAGTTTTGTTGAAATTTTTTCTCCTTTACTTCCCAACCCTCTTCTGTCAAAGTGGATGTCACTTAGAAAACTAGACATAAAAAAAGACACCAGCTGCTGGCTATTAAACAGAAAGACTTGAGATTGAAATAAAACCACATCTTTTTCCACACAGGTGTCCGTTGTATCATCTTAAAGTGCGTCATCTTTATCACTTTTGGCTTTAAACTGTCAATAGTGATGATGTCTGCATTACTGCCCCATTTGATTAGGTAGTATTTATCAGCTCAGTCAAAAACTTTAAGGGGCGCTTGGTAGTTGGGTGTGTAAGCGAATACATACTTGCAGTTGTGAAGTGTGCAGCCTAAATTTTCTTTGACAATATTCCTGGTGAGGAGTGGTTGTCTTTAAATGCTTTGAACCAAGCAAGTTGTTAAATTCCTAGAATAGATTTTTCTAAATAGCTGACTGCACAAAAAAAAAAAAAAAAAAAAAAAAAAAAATCAAAGACGTCAAGCAAGTTTTTGAATTTCTTGAGAAAGACTGACTGGAATTGTTTTTCACAGTAAGTTGTGATCACTTGTGGAGTTCTAAAAGTTGCAACCTAGTCTCTTAGAATCCCTTTGTGACAGCTGTGACATCTTTGATCGTTTCTGTGCTCAGCCATCAGGAAAATCTATTGACTAGAGTAAATAAGTACCGGTGGTATCCCTGAAACATGGGAAGGTAGCAGACTATATCAATGTATAGATTTGTTAATCATGCATCAGGGCTGGTAAAGGTGCCTACAGGTGATTTGATATGATGATGAATTTTACATCATTGACTTTCTAGGCGTATGGTAGACTATTCTCATGCATCAGTCTTCATGTTCTGCCAAATGAAGTGCTCTGTGATGACTTTGACTGGAGCTCATTTGCTAGGATGTTATATTCCATGTGGTGTTGGAAAACATTTTTCCTCTGTGTGAGAGGGATATAGGGTCTGGGGCTATTCATTGTGAGGTCAAAGGAAAGCATCTTGTTACTGAAGGAAACTGGTAATTCTCAGGGCTTAAATGAAGTGTTTGTTCATACATCTTGTAATGTCGACTCTGAAACCTGTTCTGATATTATTATCTTGGTGCATGTGTTGATGTCTTCTCTTAAGACTGTGACTGTGTTGTTCTTGCTTTTAACATGTGCTTAAAAGTTCATAGGCTGTCTGTGAAAGAGTGATGCTAGCATTGTGAAACCATGCATGCTTTAATTTCAGCTCTTTTTATTAATAACTGCATTGTTTGTTTCCAACTAACCTGATATCTGACTCTTCAAAGATGGCTTACTCAATAGTAAACCTGGCAGTTCTGACAAAGTCAACCTGGCCACTGCTTTCAAACAGGAACTTCAGTCAGTGGTTAACTGGGGTAGGAAATGGCTTGTAAATTTTAATGCCTCCAAAACAAAACTGATCTTATTTAACCACCAGAGAGATAATTGTATGCTTTGAAGCTAAACTTGAGGAGAGTGTCTCTCTGTGCCTTTTCAGCCATATTCTTTTGAACGACTTGAAGTAGAACAATTATATTGAATCAATAGTTGCTTCTGCTGCAAGGAAATTTGGCTTACTGTGTATATGCCAGAAGGTTTTTTCTTGTCAGAGTCCATCCTGCATATTTTCAAATGTACCATTTGTCTGTGCATTGAGGACTATTGCCAGCTGTTCATCTTGAGGTTCTCGACAAAAATGCAAAGAAGGATGTGCAATGTAATCAATCCTGACTTGGCATCTCGCCTCCAGTCATTTTCTCATAGACATGATGGAGAAAGAGAAGATTGCATAGAGTTAACTGATTGCTTCCATTCACCAGCACAAGGTACTGCTGGTTACTAAGTATCTCCATGGTTCTCCCTGTTTTTATCCACTGATGAGAGTAAGGGACATCTTGATTCTGGATCTGAACAGAATCACCAATTTGTAATTCATGAAGTGGGTGAAAATGTTAATTGTAAAAGTGTTTGCTGCACATGTGCCTTTTAGCCATTGCTGCCTCTCTCAGTACCAATTTCTCTCCACTGATTTACGCATCTGGTATTTGTCCCATAGGACAGGGAGATGGCCTTTGATAACATGACCGTATATCATCATAGCAGGAGACATGGCAAGATCCTGGACAGGCATGTTGTGTTGGCTCAGCAAAGCATAGACTGCATGATCATGACACATCCAACTGCATCTGTCCATGTTGCCTGCAAGTAGACACTTAGCCATTTTGACAGCCAGTTCTGCCCAACAATTGCTTTGTGATGAAGTACGTTTCCTTATTCCCCAATTCTTAAGGACAAGTTGTTTCCTTGGGAATCAAAAGATGGTTCCTTGTGGGAAGAATGTTCTTTGGTGGACCATATGTGCAGAACCAAGTTCTCAGGGTGTTGCATAGTGCCCAGGCCTTCCCAGAGGACATTAGGGCCACTTCCACCTAACCAGTGTACCAATCTGCATATAACATAATTTATACCATGTAAGTTGAATAAGTCAATCAGTTTGTTGGAATGGGAATTCAGGGCTAGACAGTGGCATCAAGGGCTCCTTGGGCTGTGACGGGGTGATAGAGTTAAATATCTGGTATTGGGTTCTGGTCGACTGGACACTGGCATCCAAACCAGGCATTATTCTGCATTTGTAGCATGCCATTTACAACTTAGATGTGTAGAATATAGGGATTCAACTACTTCCACATGAGGTTGTTGAAGTATAAGGATTTTATTCTTGATCTGTACTCCTTTGTCACAGTAAAATTCTTCAAACATAGGCCAAAACTGAGAGATCACCAATGAGAGGTCATGGCATGATTTGGGGAAACCAGTCCGTATATATTCCATCAGAGTCCGACATTCTTCATCAATGGCTCTGCAGTAACAACCCTATTCCATGCGAGATGATATTTGGAAAGTTCTGTTGAGTATTCAGTATCCTTTTGTAGATCCACATTTCTGTTGTCTCGAGTCTCTTCTTCATCTTTAAGGAGATTGTCCAGTATTCATTGCCATACAAGAGGACAGATATCATGTAACAGTTCAGTACTTTTTTCTTTATTTCCAACAAAATTTTCCTGTCTCTTAATACTCTGCTTAGCTTTTGGAATGTGTCTTTGGCCATCCCAATATATTGTACTTTCCATCCTCTGTTAGAACATTTCTCAGATATTTAAATTTCTATACCTGCTTGATTTTAGAATCTCCGACCTGTAATTTGCATTTTGGGCTCATCTTTTTCGCTGATGACCATGCATTCTGTCTTCTGGTACTTTATACTTAGTTCTTTCTCCTTGTTTTCATTTGCTAACTTCCGTCGAAGGTTTTGTAGTTTCCTTTCCATGTCTCTATCAACACTGTGTCATCTGCATCTCATATTGTTAAGATTGTGGTTGCCAATAATGAATACTAGTAGAACTTCTAATTCTTTCAGAATTGCCTCGTTGTATAGGTTGAAAAAGTCTACTGAGAAGACGCACCCTTGTCTTATATCCCTTTCTATTTTTGTATGTCTGCTGAACTCATTTTCTGTCCATATGCAGGTATTTTGATATAGTATAGATTCTTGAATATTCTAGTGTCTTTCTCAAATATGTCAAGGTTGCTGAGCAGGCTAACAAATCTTTGTAGTGTACTTTGTCAAACACCTTTACATAGTTATAAAACACAGGTAGACATCTTTCTGCATTTGCATTGCTCTTTCTGATAACATTATGAACATAAACATTCTTTTGTCCTGTTAGTTGGCCATTCTTCTTTAGCCTGCATGCATTTGTTCCTCATTATTTTTGTGTCTTGTTTTTTGTATTCTGCTTGTGTCTTGTTTTCTGTCTCCTTTGCATCATGTCGAGAATTTCATTTGTTTTGTTTTTTTTATTTTTAGTGCATTTTCCTTTGGGTGATGTCATTTGCTGATGTTATTAAAGCTTCTCTCGCCCACTTCAAGTTTCCATTTTGTCTGTTGTATCTTCTTTTTACTTTGTCCTTATATTTTTCCTTCAGGTTCAAGTCATTCAGGAGTATGTTGTATTGCAATTTAGGTGCTGTGTTAGACATCTTCAGTTTCCGTGGATTCATTCTTAGTTTACATAACACGGAGGTTGTCATTCTACAGTCGGCACTTTGGATAGGTTTTGCAGTGAACCATTGCATTCCTGAATCTCTTTTTGATAGTTATGTAGTCAATTTATTTTTATTTGTCTCTCATCCTGGGCTTCTTCATATCCATAATCATCTTGAAACCAGGTGTTGGCTATTACCTCATCATTTGCTGTACACCATTGTACCCCTTTTGATCTGCATTTGATGCACATTCATAGTCTAAATTTGCCGGATATTTCCCATTCCCTCCCATTGCCTACTTTGGCATTCAGGTCTCCTATGATAATTAAAATTTCTTGTGATTTACACTGAACCTTGACGTTGTCTAGCATGGAGTAGAAAGATTTGATTTCTTCTTGTTCTGTACTTTGTGCTGTTGATGTATACACGATTATAATAGATATGTTGAAAGGCATTCCTTTCAGTTTAACTACAAGAATTCTATCAGATAACTGACAGTATTCCAGAATGCATTTCTTGATGCCTTGATTTAGTATCAGACCAACTCCTTCTTCATTTTTCTTCTGCTGGCATAGATCATCTTATGATTGTCATTGACAAAAACTCTTGTTTGAACACCTATTTTTACATACACCTAAAATGTTGACATTTAACCTATTCATCTTCTGTGTTACATTTTCTAACTGGCCACAGTTGTTTAATGTTCTATGTTGTGACAGTTATTTTTTTTCAGTCTCTATATGACAGTCAAGCAACAGCTGACATTCATGTCCCTTCATACAAGGCAAGAGATCAGTTCTGAGGAATTTTATCTCCTTTATGTGATTTATGCTAACAGTCACTGGATGATGGTCAGGTGACAACTGTTTCACATATCATTCCTTACTAGGCGAGGAGTTAATTCCCATAGACTTAACCACCTTCACCGTTAGTTTTCATAATTTGTTTGATAATTGATATTTCACACTATACACAGGTAATTTTTTTTAGAAGAGATTACAAATCATGCATTTTTGTTGACCGGTTGCATTATACACAGATAATTTCTCCTGGATGGTCTTACAATTCATGTAAAAAAAAAAAAAATTCAGGGGTTGCACACAAGTTGGCTTACATATAGTTATTTATTGCTTGAATAGCAACAATTGTGGTAAACAATTTTCTAAGTATAACTTAGATGTAGCACAAGGCTGAAAGTAGGGGGGACCCAGTGTGGATGAAACTCACTACTCAGTTGCAATTGTTCTAGTGAGACAAGCTTGCTAACCATTACACTGTTTCAAGGTGTCCAATTCATATGTGGCACAAGGCCGAAAGTATTGGCCACCCAGTAAGAGTCAAACTCACTATTCAGTCATAAGTGATCTAACAAGACAAGCTTGAGAAACATTACACCATGTCAGGATGCCCAAGTAGGCTTATACATAAACATAAACAAGTAGTTTTATTATACAAGAGGGTCAGACATCGATTTTAGGAGGCAGCAGAAGAACGAGTTTTAAGGGAATGCGTACACACTCATTGGCATAGCCTCTTTCCACTGGTGGCCACAGTCTGTCTACTGAGTCTAGGTATGGAAAGTGTATCGATGCTTCAAAGTTCTTGTGATCCTTTGCCGAATTTGGACTTACATCCAAAACTTAGACAAAGGCAATCCATCACATTTAGAATACCACAAGATATTCTGACCAATTCCTGGAGATCCTGTCACTACCTCTGCATTATGTAACATCTTGTAGAAGGACAACTGTGAATTTCCAAATCACAGTGAATGCTAACAGAAACTGTTAACCTATCTTTTCCAAGACATTACAGTTTATAGATCATAAAGAAAAAGAAAGCTATGGAGAGCCATATTTACCTACTTCTTAAAGCGACATGACATTTTAAAAACTTCCCTAAGCTGAAAGCAAAAACATTAAGATGAAAGAAAAATTAATGAAAAATAAATAATTACAACAGTTCATCTTAGAAATTTATACAAAATTTATCAATCTTACAGGACATGTTGACTCTTCAAGATTCTTGCAGCCCTTTGCTGTCTTTGCACTGTCTTATATCCAAAATTTAGACAAACACAACCTATTACCTTAAAAATTCCATGCCTACAGAGTCTTACCACCCTGGGCTTCCTTCACATTCTATAACATAATTAAACTTATTACTTACCAACACATGTTATTTGATGGTTTTCAATTTTTACTTTTTCATTACTCTTACACTGTGTGCAATTCACATCTGAAGGAAAGAAATTGAATATTATTATAGACAGAAAATGTGACAAAGAAATTCAAAGGCATAGTAGAATGGAAAATGTAATTCTAAACGATAAACAATGTATTAAAAAAGAGGAGAATTTTGTGTCAGAAAGAAAAGAGTTCTTAAATTCTTTGTAACAGGAATCCCTACAGAAGATAGTAAATGAAAACAAAAGGAAAAGAATAATGACCATTATAAGGACACAGAATCTATTATCAGCGAAAGGTTGCTCTCGATATGTGAAATAAGTATTGGAGATGACTATATCAAAGAAGAGAAATTTACATGTCTAAGTAGGGTTTTAACAGATGATGGAAAATGTGATACTGAAATTCAAAGAAGCCTACCATTAGCAAAAGATGCTTTCTAGAAACTAAAGAAAGTATTGCAGAACAAGCAAATTTCAGTGAAAACAAAACAAAAGAGTATTGAAATGCTATGTAATACTTAATTTTCCTATTTTGCCCACCTGAAGTTATTATGTAAATCAAACAAACCTCAATAACTCAAAAAGTTCTGAATCATTATTTCTTAAATTTAAACTCATCCATTTCCACCATTAGTAAAATATTTAACTAAATTTTCTGCCATTTTTAATGGTTACTTTTTGAGATATTTGGAATTTACGAAAAGGAACTGACTGAAATTGGTATGCAGATGAAACTATTAGGTTGGTGCAAAAATAATGACGTAATAATATTGTTTTTTGACGTATTTTTTAACGTGAAAAAACGACATTACGCCATTATTTTTGCACCAACCTAATAATATTCGCTTAAGGAGTCCGAAATCTAATAAAAACTATTTTTCTTTTTGTTTATGATATATGTTGAAACATGGATAAAGGGTAGGATGTAACAATTGCTTAAAAACAACAGAAAATAAGAAAGTTATTGAGTGAGAGAATGTCCAATTTGGAGATATGAAAGGAGCTTTGTAGAGATCATCAAATGATAAAGAAGGCTGTTGAAAAAAGAACTAAATTGAGAACTTGAAACAAAGGAAAAGATTTTAAGAACTTGCTTCCTCAAGATGAACATAAACTAAAATGAGTTATAGTGAAAAAAACATTTTTGACCAGTGCTCAGATCTTTGAAAAGGCTGGAATTAAGGGAGTCAAGGAGGACAAAAGCTGTAAAAAAATTGAACTCTCAGTGAATCAAATGTTTTAAGGTGTCAAAATTGGGCCTAGAAATGCATGAAAATTTACTTTTCTAAAGATGAATCTTGAGTGACATATGATAGACCTGATGGATGAGTCAAAGGATGGATTTTATGTAATTCAGACATGCCTGTTGCTAAAAGTGGGCAATAAGGCGACAGTAGTGTTATGATATGTGCTGGAGTTGTTGACCAAACCATTTTTGGACCATTCAACTTCAGATTCAATTTGCAGAAAATGAAGTAGTTAAACTGAACAATGCAATTTTATGAACAAGATGTTTTTGCATGGTACAAGCTAGAGTCTCACAGTTTCAAAGTGAAGTGTGTATTTATGCACAACAATGCACCTTGTCAGCTATCTAAAGCTTACCAGTGAATTCTTTAAGAATAAAAGATTTACAGGAGAGAAAATAATGGAAAGGCCACCAAGTCCTAATCTAAATCCCATCGAAAATCTATGGTCAATTGTGAAGATGAAATTATATGAAGGTGGCAAACAATATAATAGCAAAGCAGACCTACGGGAAGCAATTAAAACTACCATGTCAGAAACTGAACCAGTTGATGTAAAAATAAATTAACAAAATCAATGGATAATAGATTACTGGCTGTTATTGAGAAGGGTCATTATATTAAAATGTAACAGATTCAAAGACTTATCATATGTGTTTGTTGGTAGTAGGCCTCCGACGGTCAAAGTTGACCATGGGTAGCACCCTAGTTGTTTACTTGGCTGGAGCATTGATGTCTGTGATTGTAGAGGCCGATGCAGGAGCAACAATGTTATTTGTTATTTGTTCTATTATTGGTGTTGATCAATTTTGATAAGTTTACCTTTTTATTGAAGTAAAATGTGATTATTTAGTTTTGACTAATAACTTCAGACAGCAGTTTTTTTAGAATACATCAAATAACTTCAATAAAACATATTGATACTGCCTAAAATTTTAACTTAGGCTTTGTTTTGACATCTAAATCGATTGTTTAAAATTTGACTTTTTTCAAACCAAATTTGAATTATTGAAGTTTGTGATGTCTCTCTTCAGGAGGTTTTAAATCAGGGTGATCCACAGCTTCTCAACCTTTTTAGCTCTAATTGATGGTCATCATATTACTATCCCTTGTTTTTAAAGTTGAACCATTTACCATTCAAGTATCTATACAGACAAATGACAAACCACATTTATTCAATGTCAGAACTTCACTTGCACAGACAACATTATCATAACACCATATAACTATTATATGATAGAAATCAAAAGTACTTACTTGTGCAGGTGAGACACTCAATTGCACCTGTGCCATTTGTGAAACTGGAATTGCTACATTCAAGACATTTAGTACTACCAACTAAATTTTGGTAAAAGTTTACAGGACATTTAGTACATGGTTGGTATCCAGTTAAAGAATAGTATCCTCTTGGGCATTGAGCTGAAAATCAAAAAAAAAAACAAAGAATATAAGAAATTTTTTCTCTCTTAAAGTCTTTAAAACAGTAGAATAATAGAGGCGCCACTGTCATCCATGGGATATCAGTTAGTTAAGTGCCACACCCGATACATGCTGGGGCAGTCAAGAAAGCTTTCAGAACATGATGACAAGGTAAAAGATTTTTCCCACAGTAGGTTGCCATTTCTTTCCGTGGTAAAATGGTTGCTAACCAAGGCTAAAGAACCCAGTCTGTCCTGCTATTCAACCCATAGCTAGGAGGGAGGTGGGGGGTAGAGAGAAGATATGGATTCATGCCTTTCCCAAGGGTAAGTGAATATAATGAATTTGACTGGAATTCAAACTTGGCTCTCAGTTCTCATTCTGAGCTGAAATCCATTACAATGCAACGCTCATCCCTGTTGTTTCATATATTTTTGTTTTCATTATGAAACCTCAGCAGCGACAAAGAATAGAAGTTGCCAGCAGGGGTAAGATAGATGAGCAACCTTGTTGGATATATGTATCAAGAATCCTAGCAAATACTTGAAATAGAGGATAGAAAAGAGCTTCTTATGAATTATTATATATCACTGAAGATAAACAACATTGAGCCTGGTCAGATGTGTGATCATTTGGGAATACCAGGTGCTGTAAATGTGGATGTGCAGGTGGTGTAATGGATAACAGCTTGTAATTAGAAATTGAAGAGCCAAGTTCAAATTTCAGTCAGTTCCATGATATTTGTTTACACACAAATAATGTTAGGAATCTTTTTTATGCCCCAGCTATGTGTTAATTAGTAGGAATTGCATCAGTAAATGATTATCTTCAAAAGATTCTTACAATATCAAAATATTTTCTGGCATTAAATAATCTGTAAAAGGTTAATAATAATAAAAAAAAACAAAAAAAAACTCATTACTGAAACAGATAGGTCGAGTATATTTGCCAGCCTTATTATTCAAATTGGCTGAAGGAACAAGACTGCTTGAGAAGTAAAGATGACTATCTATCAGAGTTAATATGGGACATGGTAAGAGTGGTTCATTCAAAGATTAAGCCAAGAACTTTCCTATATATATATATATATATATGTGTGTGCACAGAAAAATAAAAAAAAAAACCTTAAAAATCCATCTTAGTTATAATTTATTTCATGAATATTTTTATATTCATCTCTTCAGACTAAAAGTTTTTTTTAGAAATGAATCAATCATTTTAATTAATTTCATCATTAATATTTTCTTTCGGAAAAGAAAATATTGATGATAAAAAAGTATACATAGGGATATCCACTTGGAGTTGGAAGCAGAGACACTACAATCACTTGTATTGCTTCTCCAATACTTCTTTAATACACCAAACTGCTCTATCTAAGCATTATTGGAAACTTAAAGATAGAGGCTTCAACCCACAAATTAAATGGGATATCATCTATCAATCTCAGACTCGCAACAATTTCCAGGACAGATGCAGTCTATGTATACAGGAGAAAATTATAATAATTAAATATAAAAATGATGATCAATTATTGAATCAAAGAAACAAACTTATTATCAAGTGTAGACATAAGAGCAAATTTAAAATTCCCTAAAAACATTGACTATGGGGGATATACACTTGAAATGTTGATTCTTTTTTTTATATGGGCACTAACATGTGCATACATGTATTATGTGATTGTTTTGCCTACATCATTTATAATTTTAATTTATATTATTAATAGTATTATCTTTATTATTTTTATCCTTATCTATTGTGACACTATTTAGCTATGGTAATTGGCTAACTAATTAAGCATAGAAATTAAAAAATGAGAAATACTTAAGGTGAGAAAGAGCTATAATGAAAGACAGACTGAGTGACATTTTTTTTAACACAAAGAAAAAATGAATGGGAAAAGATTTTATTTCATTTATGAGGAAAGATACTTTTTTCGCAGAAGACAGAAAATCCATAAGAGAAAACCAGATTTCGGATTCTTCAGAATTAATTAATGTCATGATCAGATAGTGACGCGACAAGGAAAACAGAATTCTAAAAGATAAACAAAGCCAAGCCACCCATGTGACCAAAAAGGAATTTCAGTGAGACCACCCTAAAAGAATAGCCCCTAATTATCTTTCAGAGATATCATTTAGTTTTGGTTCTTGTGCCCAGCGAGGAAACCTATCTGTTGGAATTATCTCTACCAATTACAAATTCATATATATATATATATATATATATATATATATATATATATACATAAACTGAGTCTAGAGATTATATGCAAAAGAGGTATTGTCAAATATTTTATGTAAAATTCATAGATGTTTATCCAATGAAATAATTTGTACTATTATGTATAGCAAGTAAGCATGAAAGCAATTAAGTCCCAATTTTAGATTGATATTTAGTATTTTTTCAGTAATTATAGCAACTTGCAGTGTCAAGAGATTATTTGCAAGAACTAGAATTTAGTATTATGGCTCGTAAAAAAGAACTAACAATGAATGAAAAGAACTATATAATCAAAGAAATTAGTAAAGGAAAGTCTTCGCTTCAAATTTCTAAGGATTTGAAAAGGGATCATCGAACAATCAAGAAAATAAGTCAAATGGGAATTCAACCAAGGAAAAAAAAGTCTCAGTCTGAATTCAGGAATTTAACAAAACGAGATCTATCACATATCTGAAGAGAATTAAGAAACCCAAATGTGTCAAGTGCGTTCATATCTGATACCGCTGGAGCTCCTATGGTGTCAAGGGAAACAAGGTGTAAAGCATTAAGGAAGTTTGCTTATGTGAAAAATCAAATAAAGAAATTTTTACATTTTAACAAAAAAATATAAGAAGATTGCAGTAGGCAAAAAAATACATGAAAACTGATTTCAGTAAAGTGCTTTTTACAGACGTTTGCAAGCAACATGACTCAAGAAAATTTTTTAAACGCCAACAAGGTGGTGGTGGGATCATGATATGGGCTGCGATTATTGGTAATGAGCTTGTGGGTCCATTTAAACTAAAAGATGGGGTTAAAATGAATTCCAAACGTTACTGTGATTTTCTAGAGCAATATTTCCTTGAATGGCTTGATAACCAGTCTTTAGCCAAGTGTAGATCTATGATCTTTATGCAAGACAATGCACCAAGTCATGCATCAGTTTACTAAATCCTGGTTGAAAGAAAAGGGATTTGTTGAAGATTCTCTTATGGACTGGCCTTCAAATAGCTGTGACTTGAATCCCATTGAGAACCTGTGGAGCATCCTCAAGAGAGATATTTATTCTAATGGAAGGCAATTCAACAGCAAGTGTGACCTCTGGGAGGCAGTTAAAGTTGCAGCAAACAACTTACCAGCTGCTAAAATTGCAAATCTAACATCAGATGTTGACAATAGGCTGCTAAGAGTTACTGAAAAGAAAGGAGCATTTGTGCAATAAATTTTAGGAGGTTCTTATTATTTTTTGTTAATATATCTTTTATTTTTAAAATAAAATGTTTTTTTTATGTTTTTCCTTTAAGAAATTGATGAATTTCTTCTAAAATCTTTTCATATTTTTTTACATTAGTTTTACAAGGTATAATAATGTAAAAGTATGAAAATAAATAGTTGCAAATAAACTACTGACAGTCAAATTAGTCTGTTTTGTTAACTTAGTAAAATTTTTTCAATCAGAAACAATAGTTTTCTCTATCACTATATATCTAAGTTAATAATATTGAGTAGAATCTAAACAACATCATAATAAGACTCCTAACATTAAAGACGCAACTCTTTATACCAATTCATAACTTGCATATAATCTCTAGATGCAGTTTTATATATATCTTGCATATATAGTGCTGGTGTTAATAAACAATCTTCAGGTGCTGAGTACAAACTGACTGTTACGTAATTTAAGTTGAGAATATTAATTTTTTATATTAAACATAAAGGGAGATTACTGGTTCTTTTAAAAAAACATATTAGGTTGGTGCAAAAATAATGTCGTTTTCACACATAGTAACATATGTGACAAGACGACATTATTTTTGCACCAACCTAATATTATTATTATTCCATAATGGTTATCTGTGGACCAAAAGAAATAACCCAGACTTTAATATTGCTATGGGAGCATATGATTCATCAGAAGCATGTGAAATTGTTGGAATTTTGTTGTGGTGAATAAGATTTATTTTCAACATTAAGGACCCCGGACTCTATAGAGATGATGTGTAGTTCTCTGTAAAACATTGCAGTAACCAGTTATTTTTATTAAAATTAAATTACATAATGGTCAGTTTATACTCAGCACCTGAAGATTGTGTTGTGCGTGAAACTCTCTCTTACATACATTTATATATATATATATATCTTACTTATTATAAAACGCAGGTTGTGTGTGTGTCTGTACGTTTATATATTGGATCGGATTTCCTACATTTTTCAACCAATTTCAACAAAACTTCACAGACTACTTGTGGTGGTTCTGTTAGCGCCAAAAATTGGAAAAACAATTGTTTTTGCACAAAATCAATTTGAAAACACGATAAAACACGATTCTGTTGCCAGAATGAAAGGGGGACAACTCATATCGAGTTATACTTATTATAAAACCCAAGTTGTTTGTGTGTGTGTTCCTTTATATATGGGATCGGATTTCCTACATTTTTCAACCGATTTCAACAAAACTTCACTTTTTGTTTTGGCAGGTTGTGTTTCTTATTGTCTTGCACACTTTTTTCTTTATTTTTACATTCAGAATGCTTTAAAAATTCCATTTACAAGACAATTGTTTATAATAAAATTCTATTCAATCGGTAGACTCATAACGATTGAAAACAATGTTTTTGTTTGAGTTTGGGTTTGACTAATTCGTAAAAAAAAACAAAAAAAAAAACTAATTAAGACATGCTAGTCTGTCAACCTTAAACAATAATCTTTGTCAATTTTATTTTTCAATCTTTATGATGGTTGATACTTGATCTATCTCTTTTTACTGTTACATCCCCGGGCAATGCCGGGCTCTACTGCTAGTATATATATAAAATGCTTAATAGTAATGCTTAATTTATTTGTAAGTTCATTACAATAGCAGATTAGTAACAATAGGCTGAGGCATACTGCTACAAAAGAAAAAGATAACCCCTGAAAAATACATCAGCATACAATTTTAACACAAATTAAGTATTACTCTGCTAAATGACACCAGAAAATCTCATTCAATATGGTTTCCTTTATCATTTTGCATAGCATAAAACTGTGTGTGTGTGTGTGTGTTATTGTTCTCAAATAAATACTCCTGACCACCCCTCTTCAACCATTTCTTCCATTGATAGCTCTACCCAGTTTTTTCTTTCCAATTGTGGTATTCTCTGAAGTGATCAATGAAAATTCTTCCTGTTGTACCTCTCAGTTTTATTTTTCCCATAATCTCCATCTCATCACATCAGTTGATACATAACTTCTTGTTTACTTCTCCAGCAATGGCTACTGAACCAGTGTTTCACATCCTTTTCTTCCTTGTGATCCATTTTTGGTGTCAAAAACATTCAAGCCCACATAAACACAAATAGATATTCCATCTAACAGGAAATATATTTTATTCCCAAAAGCAAAATATAGTAGAAAATATAAGTCCTGACAAATGACTACACTGCTTCTGGTCTCTCTCCAAACTCATTTAAAATATTTCTAGGGCCTCCATGGAGAATCACTGCACTAAACCACAGTCAATTTTCATAGATCATGTCCATAATCTTTGCTAGGTGCCTGTGTAGTTTTTTATTGGACATCTGTTTCCAGCAGACATTTAGCTTTGTTTCCAATAGACACATGTACATAGAGTCTATTCATTTTTTTTTTTGATCTCAACAGTTATGTTGTTAATGTCCAACTTTTTCTACTGTTGACCTAAAGAGTTACATTTTCAAACTTTTCATTTTTGACTCCCAGATGATATTCATTTTTCATAGTGCTCTCCATACCAGTGCAATTCTAGCATCTATGTTTTTTTGTTAGTAGTTCAATCTGGATGTCAGTCTAGTACTGTGCTAGGAAAGCCATGTTTATAGCTGTAGGTAAGTGAATGAAGCTGGGATGCTAGGTCAGGGCCATGAACATTGCAGACACTTTAGATTTTATCAAGAATAAATCATTAAAAAGTAGCTGTTTATTGCAATTCAATTTACACATGGATTTCCATTTCTTATTCAGGAAATCAAAAATAATCTTCATTAGGTCAGATAGATCCCTATAAAAGTTTAATGCTGTACCCTCATCTGATGAATTTTTAGTACTGTAATAGTAGCCTTGTCCACTGTTTTCGCGGGAAAACAGTACAGCGTAATGAAAAATGCCACAAACTTAACTAAAATAAGGTTTTATCATCAAAATGCTTATGTTATTATTAAGATGAAAGACCAAAATATTTTTTAATTATTTTTTTGAAATTTTTTAATATTTTATGACATGTTCGAAATTTTGGTTAAAGTCTCATTTTGTTTACGTCATCGCGGCGTCATAGAAAATAACTTTTTGCGATTTTTTTCCGTTGAAAACATATTGATTTGGCAATTCTTGTAAAAATCAAGTAATTGTCCGATTTTAATGAAATTTTCAGGACTTATTCACAAATGAATGAAATTATTTTTGAAATATTTTTTTTTTTAGAAGATTTTGGTAAAAAATATATTATTTTTAAATATGTTACCCCACATTTACTTAATTTCATGAAATTTCGACCAAAACCTTTTTGGTTCCTGAAATTTTGTTTTGGTTAAAAATAGGAATCTTCAGGGATGGTAAATAACCTACTTTTTTTTTTCAAATTTGAGCTAACTGAAAATCTGCTCTGAATTGAAAAATAATGAATCCAATAAAACTATGATATTACTTAATTAGAAAAGCTTTTAATTGCTTTTGTAAATAAGTAATATTAAGGACATTATTGTCTGAAGAAATAAATTTTTTCTGATGAATAATTAAATTTTACAAGAATTTTTTCGTTTTTTAAGAAATTTTAAGTATAATAATAGTTTAGAATCGTGTAAAAGCTTTGTATTAGGCTGGTTCCTCGAGGTGATGTAGTAATTAAGTTCAAAAAAAATTTATGAGTCCAAAATTGCTAAGATTAATAAATTTAGTTGCGCTATTTTTTTAAAAAATAATTTTTTATGTTGTATTTTTTTACTTAATACATTCCTTATTCCCATGTATGATATACTGAAATTGCCATTATTGTAACAGTCACCAGATATAAGAGTTTTGTCCCTTTACGTGGCTTTTTCATGACATTTCGTTTCTTAGTTGCTTTCTAACAAGTTATATTTTCTGTTCAGCTTTAAAAGTGTAAAATTTAAACTTTAAATTTTAAAGTAATTTTTCTTTTTTTCATTTACTATTTCACTAAATATTTTTATTTTATGTATTGTATTTCCATTAGTGTGGGTCATACTCAAATAGAATAATTTTTTTAAAAACTTTAAGAAGGAACAAATATTTAATAAAAACTTAAATTTATTATAAAAATTAAAAAAAATTCTGGTGTATTTCAGACAGAAACTATAAACATTGGATTGGAAAGTCACATTTAATTTTGATTTATAAAATAATTATTAAATTACTTCTATCATGGTATTTTATTTTATTTTTTTTTTATTTTTGCATCTTCGAAAGGTAAATAAAAGTCATTAAAAATTGCGGAAAATATGTTTATTTCTAACAATTACTAGGTAGCTAAAAACCCACCAAAAAACCGTTAACTCAGAATTTTAAAAATTATGTCATTTATGGTCATCCGTAGTAGCTGTCACCGATTCGTCATTCAACAATCCATCAATAGTTTGATCAGATGAACAGGACCGATCGCTAATAATTGGTTGTATATTATTTTTTTATGCTATAAGTAAGAAAGATTTCTTTCAAATCAGATTACTTTAAATTTTTAAATTTTACTAAAATAACGTGTCAGAAATTTTAAAAAATATTTTCAAAATTGATAAATTTGTGTTTGTTTACAAATTTCTTAAAATTAAGAAAATGGCCGATTCTAAGAAAATTTAAAAATTTGAATTTAAATTTCACAATCAAATGTATGTAGTTTTTATCTGAAATACACCAGAATTGTTTAATTAATGGAAATGATAATTTTAATGATTGTACCTTCAATTAAAGGTAAAATAAAATCTTCAAAAATGTTTTTTTCGTTGTAAAAAATTCATTTTAAACTTAAATATAGAAAATTTATGCTGAAATAGTGGAGATACCTATGTAATAGTTACTGAATTGTTGAAGGAACTGCCACATATAGAATGGAACAGAGAAATCCAAAGTAATAGTGAATAGCACAAGCAACACCAATACTAGTGTCACCATGAACGACAAATCATTGGAGGATATGTCCAGTTTCAAATACTTTGGAGCAACCTAGTCAAACTGTGGGGTCAGGATTGCAGAAATCTGCACATGGATCACCACAGCAGTGATGGCCAAACTGGAAAGTATATGAAAGAGCAACATTAACTTTTATACAAAGTTCAAGCTCAATGAATCATAGTTGTATCTATCCTCTTCTACAGGTGTGAGACTTGGACAATCCAGGTAGAAGCAGAAAAAAAAAGGATTCAGGTGTTAGAGAGCAAATGCTTGAGAAAGCACTTCAGCATCTCCTACTGGGAGCAGAAAACCAATGACAATGTATGGAGCAAGGTCAAAATTTTTGTGGGCTGACAGGAATCTTTTCTAAACACTACTAAGCGTGGGAAGATGTTTTGGTCATGCCGCAACAGCTTCTGCAAGACCATCATGCAAAAGGCACTGTTGAAGTTGATCAGGCAACATCAAGGAGTAAAAGGACATGAAGATGCTGGAACTCCTGAGAGCCACTATGAATAGATCATCCTAGAGTAGCTAGTCTCTTTCTTTTGCCCTTAGGGCCTCCTAACAATTGAAGCTGTCAAGGAACTGATGATGATATTTACTGAATTATCTGTTATCGATTTCTATACAACAAAATGATAGTCCTTAGCTGTTAACCTACACTATATTTCTGAGATGAGGTATTGTAACTATTTACATTGTTTTCCTCATCTTGTCATATTCATAATGTCTTGGCTGTTGCACACTTGTAAGCATTCTGAAAGCAAAGGAAATGTTTGTCACAGATTAATTCCACAATGAAGAGAACAAATCACTAAGTTCAGATTCGCAGGTACTATCTCACAAATCTCAATGCACGTAACCAGTCAGAAAAATAACTCACTCACCAACGAACGCGGTGGCCAAAATACATCTGTTTTTCTTCTCGATTTGAGTACACGAACTGCTTTTATCTGACAACTGGGAGAGGATGCCTAGTATTTTGCATAACAAAATACTTTTATAGAGACTCCTGTGACAGACTTGTTTTTAATCTAAATATTCCGTCTTCAGCATGTCATGCAGAAAACATGTCTTTTTTTTTTGACACGTAATTTTCTTTTCCGTCTTAGGATACACGTGACACGCTGTTGCTTGGTTTGACGAGGTAAGTCGCCATTTTCTTCGCTATAACACCCCAACCTTCTTCAGGTGATATATGTTGGGATTTCGAATTGGACCCTTTATTTCATCCCCTGGGATAGATTGTTCTAGTTCCATATACCATGCCTTTTTTTTTGGATATCTCAATTTCAGTTATTACCCTTTAGTAAGTCAACTCTCCAAGTTTTTGTTCACCTCTACTGAACTCACAAGTTGCTGGATTATTTCAATCAACACTTTTATCCACTGATCCATGTGTCCTTAGGGACATCAGTGAATGAATTCTCTGATGTTTCCAAAGACATCCTGCTGATAAGTAATCCAGTGACTTGGCCAAAGAGTTGCGAGTTCAATACCAGGCCACAACAAAATTTCAACATATATCATCTGAAGAAGGCCAGAATATACAAAGACTAAAATGCTGTAAATATGACAATAAAAATGAGGACAACAATGTAAGTAGCTGTTAATCTAGTACTGCACATAAATTCATGAAGTCAATGCAATGCAGGAAAGATATATTTTATTTCTGTAAAATACAGAAAATGTGAAAGGCCAAAAGGAGGGATAGGAAAGACTGGTCTTCAACTGCCTTACATTTAACTCAGCTAGTGTCACTCACTGACCAAAACAAACTATAATATTCGTTACATCAAAACAGCACGTTGTTACTTGTCATTCATAATACAGTCACCATAATACCACAATTTTTCTATGAAGTCCTAACTAGCCCCCATATTGTACTGTCGGATTTAATATGATTTCTCGAACGTTCAGGCTGGTAGACAAAAATAAATATACTGTTTAATAAATAAATGGAGCACCTACTCAAATACAAGTATCCACTACAAATAACATTTGAAGTGATAAAAATCAGTTGAATTAATAAAAAAAAAAAAAGAAATCCATTCTAAAATTCTTTTTATTTACATTTGGATACAAAACTGCAGATATGAAAAACTGAGATATTTATAACAAGAGAAATTTTGCTTAAAGGTACAAAATTGGCCTTGCCTGGCTGACTGCTCTTCATGGCTAAATTAGTTAACATGTGATGGCCTTAATGGTAGCTCCCTCTGCCCAGAGGAATGTAGGTTCAAATCTTTCCAGAGAGCACAAGTTTTTCTTTACTAAGATTTCAAGAAAGATCAGGCTAGTAGATAAAAATGAATAAATATACTATTTAATAAATAAACAGACCATCTATTCAAATACCAGTATCCACTAAAAATAATGTTTAAAGTGATAAAAATCTGTCAGATTAATGAAAAATCCATTCTAAAATTCTCTAAGTGAAAAGTACGAGAAAGCAAACTATTAAAATAGAATTTATGGTTACATTTAGTAGTTTCAACATTTTATTGCTGAAATTACTCAATGTAATCGTAAGTTCTGTTCTATTAGTTACAAAATGTTAATGAATACTTACCAAAACATTTGCTTGATCCTGTCTGTCCAATAGTTGAAGAATTATTTTCACAAGCCTTACATAGTTTACTGGACTGACTATAAAAATCAACTGGGCAAGGTGTACAAGGAGGTAAACCATTGTCTGAAGAGAAGCCTGGTGGGCAGTAATCTGTTAATGAAATAAAAAAATACATACATATATATTTAGATCATATTAATAAAAATATAAAATTGGACACTTAACTGACAGATGTTATTACAGTCTCATAGCCCCTCCCTGAATCTATAATAGGAGGGGGGACCACCACTTGATGACATCTCAGTTTTCATATAAAATACAAATTTTATTGTAACCTAATTATGTACAATAATGGATCATATGCAATATAGGTGAACAATTAGAAAAATTGAAAATAAAACCAATGTATCTAAATGCAAAATAGAGACATGTCATTATAGATCATTCCATCTTAAATAAATCAAGAATGTTTTGCAAAAATTTCTAACATCAACTCGAGACTTTTCTAATTAAAAAGTTGAATAATTTTAACACAATCAACATTATGGATAAAACAATAGTGAATTTTATACAATGTTTTTTGAGACTTAGAATGAGTAAAACAAATTTGCAGATTTGGACCCCACCCCCAAAAAAGACCTCAGAATGATGTCAAAATCCACAAATATTTATCATTCCTTCATAGTTGGTTGTGCTTTGTTTAATTTTGTGTGCATGTACTTAACTCTGACTGCCATGTTTTCAGAGATTACTTGTTTAATTAGGCATGTGCTAAAGTTCTTTTTGAAAACTAGAGACTGGATACTCAATTGAAAGAACAATATTTTGCTGGAAACTTTTGCACACACCTAATACAAATGTAAATTTCCTCTCTACCCCCCCCCCCACCACCTCCAAAGTGTATCTGCATTTTATTGATAGCAGCAAAATTGTTATCCTGGAAGTTAAACTATTTCTGAATGAAAATTTAATTAAAAAAAACCAAAAAAAAACAAAAAAAAAAATACATGAAATGCTTCTTCTAATGACAATTCAAATGGATCATATGCAATATAGGTGAACAATTCAACTGGAAAAATTGAAAATAAATACAATGTATCTTAAATACAAATTAGAGACATGTCATTACAGATTGTTCTATCTTAAATAAATCATCAATATTTTGCGACAGTTTTTAATATCAACTTGAGATTTTTCTTGTTAAAAAGTTGAATAATTTTAACACATTCAACATTATGGATAAAAAAAGATAGTGAATTTTATACAATGTTTTTTTTTCATCAGCAAAGCAAATTCATGGGTTTGAACACAAAAAAAAAAGAAAAAAAAAGGAGACCTCAGAATGACATCAAAATCCACAAAAATGTTTCATCCTTTAATAGTCAGTTGTGCTTAGTTTAATTTGTAACGTATATAATGTAGGCAGAAAAAAAGCAAATGTTGATAAATTAGCAAGGGTCACAAAACACTGCCAATCAGGTTTGGGGCCCTTGTTTGAGGGTTTCAGGGCTTAGTACACATTGACTTTGGACATTATATTCACCACCCTGACACCAGAGTTTTGTAATCGTTTGGTCCACTCATAAGTATGTTTCAGCAATTGACTGGTGATTTTCTCATTTTCATTATTTTTATATTAAATAAAAATTATTCATATGCTCTTTATTGATGTTAGGCTCATTTTTTTTCTCTGTGCGTGTGTGTGTAGAATATAAAAGAGTATAAGAGTATAAAAGATCTGACAATCTTCTTTATAAGCCCCAACAGTAGGTGGCATATATCTCCAAGTATAGGATTGGTGTATATAGAATAAATTCCAATAATCAAAAAATACTATTCTTAAAAGAGTGCTCAATACAGAGTAGAGCAAATATAATTTATTCGAAAATAACATAAATATGTGATTTTATAACATATTTATGTTATAATTTTCAAATAAATTATATATATATATATATATATATATATATATATATATATTTCATTAAAAATGACTGACAAGGTACTATTAAGCTTTTTATTTAATTTTTCTTATATATATATATATTTTTTTTTCTTATATATATATATATATATATATATATCCATAGACACATACCACATTAAAAACACCAATTCATTCACTATCTCAGTCACTAAGACTACTTTCAAAATCTACCACAACTCTAACTGTAGAAGTCATAACAACATATTTATTAGAATGCACACTATGCGAGAAACAATATGTTGGAAAATCTGAATGGCCCTTTCACTACAGAATTACTAATTATCAGAATCGGTTTAAGTTGGTTCCCCATGTAAGATTAATGCCTGTAGAACATTTCTGTCTAGAAAAACATGATTTTTAATAGTCAAGCAAAATTTGCAATTATCGAAAGAATAGAAATAGACACAAAAGATAAAGTTGAGAAAATACTAGAAGAACATGAAAACAAATGGATTTTGTGCCTCAAAACACTTTGGATGAATTTAAGAGCAAACAGCACAGATAGAATATATAATCCCATAGATTACCCTTCCTCATATTTCTCTCTCATACATTATAATCTCTGCATGGTTGAATATACTCTACATAGAAGAGGACACTACCCATGAAGAGCCCAAGCTGACACCCGTATCCGCTCTCAGTCTCAACCACCCTAAACAGACATGCTTGCAGAGGTGATGAGGTCTCACACATATACACATTCACATAAATATATATATATATATATATATATATATATATATATATATATACACACACATACACACAACACACACATCCCCTTCCCAGCAACCAATAAAGCTGTCAAAATTATTAAGGTGATAAATCTGAGACTCATGAGTCTCCCAATCTCCCCTTAAGAGAACATGAAAAAGGCCTTTTGACCAATACAAGGACTGACCAAAAATTAACAAAAATACAAATAAAAACTACAGGCAAAGTTCACTTTCTTCAGAGAGAGTCATTCACCTCTGTAGTTCACTGCTACTAACAAGCAGGAATTTTTTCTCCTGATGATGGCCATGCTGGCCGAAACTAATCAAGGAACTTAATTTTAAAAAATAAAACAAAAATAATAATATACAACCCAGTGTCTGAAATTTTAATTTTTTAACATTTTTTTTATTGTTCAAGACGTGTGTGCAGCATGTATAATAGCATCTGAAACAAAAGTGATGAGACAAAGTGGAAAATTTATTGATGACACATTTTGCTGAGACCATCTGCTCCCTTTGGCTTCCTCAGGATTTGAACGGAAAAAAAATAATAAATAAATAAATAAAAACCCAACTATGGGAGTAAAAATGCCTTAAGATTTTTGAGGATTAAAAAAAAAAAAAGAAAAGGCATTGATATATGTATATACTTGAGTGGGTATGTAATTAAGCACACAAACACTCACACATATATATATATATATATATATATATGGCCGAGTGGTTAGAATGATCGGTTTCTGACCATGAGACTGGGCTTTGAATTTCACCATAGTCAATTTGTCAGGAAGATGATTTCTTGATGTTAGCAGTCTGGGGGAGGTGATCCCAGCTTGTTGCGCCTTGAGGTTTAATATTTAATTCATATTTAAATTATTTTTTAATAGTAGTTTTTATTAATTTATTTTTATGCTTAGTAGTTATTTTATATTTACATTTATAAAATGTTTTTTTAATTTTTATTTAATTAGTTAATATTTCTCTTATAGTCCACTTAAGTATGGTTGTTAATCTATAAATTCTATTTAGTTATTTATTTATTAGCACATAATTATTACCTATTAATTTATATTTAATATATAATATTTATTTTATTAAATTTACCTAATAATTTATTTTTATTATTTCATTAATAAACTATTATTTATATTATTATTTTAGATGTTACCTTTAATTACCCTTCTTTAAAGTTTTTTTAAAATAATTATAAAATCTTCTCTAAATTAAAAAAAAAAAAAGATTAAATTTCCATATGTAATTTTTTTTCTTCTTTAAAAAAGATTTTTCGTGATGTCAACGAATTGTAGAGTACAAGATTTCACCAACAAATGAGATGGATCTAGATCTCCCATAGAGAAAAATAGACGACAATCTATAGAGAGGGGTGGGGGAGAAGAAAATCAAAATGAAAATACAAATAAACGAAGAAGCTTGAGATCAACAAAGATCATAAAGCCTATTCACTTCAAGGAGATGTAGTAATGGTTGGTTAGTGCTACCAATAATTAGTATATGTGTATGAATAGATGTTATGTGAAGGCTCACTACTTGGACTGTAGAACCAAATACTGACTGCATATGACTGCAGTTTCTACTTAATGTCATAATATGGCATCTCTAATAGGATCTTTGTTGCATGTGGAAGACACAGACTTTGTTGAAACTTGGATAAGGTGCTTCATAGCCCTTGTTAGAACAAAGAAACTATGGGACAATAAAAAATGGAGGTGAAAAGGTCTGGTCGGGTTTATGGCATATCGGTCTCAATGGGTTATTTAATGTCAACAAAATTTTTATTGCTGGTAATTTGTTTTTTTTCAAAAATGTATTTCTGGTAATGTTTTTTTACCTTCAAAAATCTGTTTCTGATAATATTTTTTTCCAAAAATGTATTGTTGGTAATATTTTGTTTGTAACAATTTTCCTTTAAGAATGTATTGCCGGTAATAATTTTTCCTACAAAAATGTATTGCCGGTAATAATTTTTCCTACAAAAATGTATTGCCAGTAATAATTTTTCCTATAAAATTGTATCTCCGATAATAAGTTTTTTATTCAAAATTGTATCTCCGATAATAAGTTTTTATTCAAAACAATATTGTTGGTAATAACTTTTTCTTCAAAAATGTATTGCTGGTAATAATTTTTTCCTCAACAATGTATTGTTATTAATAATTTTTTCTTTCATGAAAGTAAGGTGCTAAGAGTTGGTTCCACACTCCTCAAAACCTCCTGATCAGAGGCCTTGCTGTTAGACATAGTTTATCATCTTACCCAGGACGTGGAAAAGTTTATCATCCTACCCAGAATGCAGATCTAGTTTATCGTCTTACCCAGATGCCTCATTTGGTAGGGAGGGTCTTACTCCTCTGCAGAGGTACAGCTGGCGTATTCTGAAGCACTAGCTAACAGAGCCAGGAGGTGAAAAGAAATCATAGATTTATTTCTGGCAACAGCCAGTTGTTAAGCCAAAATAGATATATAAATATCTATAAGCATTTACCATGCCATGAAAGTTTTTTTTTTGTTACAATGATATTCACCATGTACAAGGCTCAAGGGCCACTCAAGCTAGAATGTTACAGAATAGGAGGCACAGATTATGCAGATATGTGTGGAAGATATCAGTTAACACTAAACAAGTTAAGATTGTAGTGATTGAGAAAGCATCCTCTTTCATAGAGCAGTGCCTGCTACAATGCGTGTGGCATGGCTGGTCTTAGCCATGAAGATTCAGACTGGTTCATCTCAACACTTTCCATGCAAATAGTGATAGAGCAGCAAGAGGCTTATCTATGGGAAAGGTGTTGTAGGGTGGAAAATAATTTGTTACCCACAAGGATGTGGAGACACTTTTAGACTCTGTTGAGAGTGGAAAGTGAAGATTGGGTGGCTCTCATCCATATTTGGCAGCAGTACACTCCATTTTCATCCTGATCTGGCTCTTATAAAGGTAGAGGATAACAGAAGTCAAATACTTGCTGAAATGGTACAGAGAACTGTCCATTTATCTAGGATCTTTAGTGATGGTTCATATGTACGAATTATGCAAAGTAAAAAGAGGATTGAATAGAGAAGCAAACCTTGGGGGATGCCTGCACTGATCACTTGAGCCTTTGAGGACTGGCCTTTAACAACCACCTTCAGGGAACCTACCTGATAAGGATTTTATGAGAAGACTCTTCCAGTGATTCAGTTGTGAGAGAGCTTGTGCAGTAACCCTTTGTGCCATACTCTGTCAAAGGCCTTTGAAATATCTCATGCGAATGTCCTTGAGATGTATTTGTTGTCTAGTGCTGCATTGATTCCGTGAGTAATCACAGTGAGGATATCAGCAGTGAACTGGGCTGATTAAAACCCATACTGTTTGTCACTTTTGTTCCTACTGAAGTAATCAACAACCTTCTTGTTGATTATAGCTTCAAAGAGTTTGCTGATGTCACTGGGGTGGCTGATGGGTCTATACTGTGAGTGCTCATCTACATTCTTGCAAAATGGTCATACATAAGACACCTAAGGTCATGTTAATACTCTTGTCTGGACCAGTGTCCTTCTCAATGTCAAGACTTTTTATAAGTCTTGAGACTTTCCAAGTCGTAATGAAAATATTACTGAGATATCAGGGTAGTTGGGAAGGGAATGGCATTTGCTGTGTTCTGGAATAGATAAATATTGGTCATTTATATTTTAATCTCTAAGTATTTACTAAGTTCAGGAGTAAGTAAATATTAGTTGTTTATATTTGAAACTATAGGAATATATTTGGTAAGTAGCTCATTTTTTTGCATGATGAAGGTTTTACCCTGCTAAAATGCTAACTATGCAGTTGGCATTTTGTAGACCATACTGAGAGGACACAGCAGGAAAAAAGTATGTTGTGTTAGAGCAGTGATTTTCAGTGTGTGTGGGGGTTGCTATAAATCCTCAAGGGAGCAGTAAATATTCAAAGTTAGAAGGGTGTGATAATTTTAACAAGGCAATGATTTAATCCTTTGCAACCTGTTTGGGAGAAGTTTCAAGATTTTATATACAGATTCAATTTCAGTTGATTTCTTTGTGAACATATAAAAATGATAATTTTTATTCTTACCTAAACATTGACTGATTGAGTAACTTCCATTTGAATGTGTTGATGTTCCATTTGGACATTTCATACAGTTCCCAGTTATATTGATAGATCGATATTCACCCACTGGACAAGGAATGCAATCTGTTTGATTACCGTACGTGCCACTTGGACATTTATCTGAAAATTAAAATTAATGCAAAACTTGATAAAGTTTAATAAAAATTCAAAAAGGTCATCTAATTATATATATATATATATATATATATATATATATATATATATATATAAGTGAGAGAGGATAAATACAAATATAAAATGTCACTTAGCTTATTGATATTAAATTCAGCACTCCAAGTCCAGAGTTTTGTAGCCAAATCTTTTTGTAATCATTCGGTCCACTTGTCATTAGGTATCAAGCAATTGTCTGCCAATTTTCACATTTTTCTTATTTTTATATAAGTTAATATATATACTTATGTATACTTATCTCAAATGCCTTTTGTTAAATGGACAAGTTCAGTCTCAATTTTTTTTATTAAATCTTTCAAATTTCTGAATAAATTTAGTTTTATCAGTAAATTTGCCAAAATTCATTAACTTTTATTTTATATTATTCCTCTACCCAAAGTACTTTCAAATGTGTCTCCATTTGTTTTCAAGGTTAGTTCTGCATGTAGCAATGCAACTGGGTTTTAATTCTGGCATTCTTACTCTTAATGAGATCAATTTCAAGTCGCTCAAAGTGACATCATATCAATGGTCAAACTGAAATTTTTATGTATGTGTGTTTTTTTATGAAAACACACTTCAATATATGATTACCTCTGGAGAAGGAAACTGTATTTACTGTTGGTTTCTTCTCTTTTATAAAAACAGCCTCCAGAATTTGTAGTTTTCCTTTGCACTGTATCCTGTATACAATTTTGGTGTTATCAACTATAAATAAACATGTCTGATAGAATTCTTGCTGCCATAATACACTATATATTAGGTTGGTGCAAAAATAATTTCGTTTTCTAACATATGTTACTATGTGAGAAAACGAAATTATTTTTGCACCAACCTAATATATATATATATATATATATATATATATATATATATATAATTAAATAATGAAATGGACCAAGTCTGACAATTATTTTAATTTATTGTCTTAAAATAATTGTTGGACTTTGTCCATTTCACAATGTGTGATGTCATTTATTTACATTTCATATGCCATGAGCAGATATGAATGTACGCGAGAGATTCATGGATGATTGAAGTTTAAAAGCAGTAAATTCGACCTTGCTAACCGAACGCTCCTCTGTGGCTGAATCGGTTAAAAGGCATGTCAGGCTATATGATGGTTTTGTATAGGATACAGGTTCGAATCCTGTCGGAGAATGAATATTTTCTATGAAAATTTCTCAGACATTCAGGCTGGTAAATGTTGTTTAATACTGTTTATTATAAAAACAGAGCCTTTACTTAAATATTTGTATCTATAAAAAGAATGTATAAACATAAAATGTCTTTATATATATATATATATATATATATATATAAAATTTTATATAGACAAAAAAAGTTTATTCGCTACAAAGATGCAACTTCATTTCAAACTGCACCTCGATGGGTGAGAACTGAAGAATCTACTATCAGTATGGAGCCCTCTTTTGGATTAATGCTGTGAACGTTAGAATTTATATATCACTCTCGTTCTCATTGCATTTGATATATATATATATATATATATATATTATAAATTAACTGATTTAAAATATGGTTTCTTCACTACATAGAAATTACCATGTTTCATCTTCAAGTGAATTTTGGATTCCAAAATTCGCTTGAAGATGAAGCAGAACTAATGCTTTTAATTTAATTATATAATTAAATTTGAAGTTTTTAGCTTTGGTTTTTCAAACATGGTAATTCCTGTGTAGTGAAATCAGTTAATTTATAATATTTATGCTCTGTAAATTTACATTGACCACTGTTTTGTAAAAATAAAAATAACACCACCAGATTTAGTTACACTTTAGTATTTAAAGATATTTTTGTGTAATTTTAGTAAATATATCTGCTAAAATGAAATGTCAGTATTATTTTGATTTTTGTGTAACTTATGACAATTTATCCATTTATTTTTAATTTGTGGGTGAAATGGACATTACCTTGAAGTAATCTTAATTCCTATTGTATGTAATTTATATGCTTGGTTTGAATAAAACATTGAGCTTTCTATGTGAATCAGTTTTAATATTTTTATTAATAGAATTATATATATATATATATATAGTGGCAACAGTCCATTTCATGACCTGAAAATTGCATTGAAGCATGAAACAAACTGTCCCTTGGTTTGGATCTCAGTGCGCACTCATATATATATATATATATATATATATATATATATATGAGTGGGCACTGAGATTGTGTGTGTGTGTTTAGATATATATTTTGATATATTCTTTTTTTTTTTATGAGATTGTGGAATAAATTTATACATACTGCAATAAGAATTTCTGTCAAGAAAATCAACTTTGAAGTAACTTGAGGGGCACGTCACAGTAAATGAAAAATTGTGATAAGTAAGAAAAGCGTTTTCATAACCGGGTGTGATTAGATTTGACAGATTTTTTAGTCCATAATGTATGATTGTATCCAGGCAAGATTTCAGATTCTGTTTCTTGGTCGAGTTTTGTGATGAAAAAACAATATTATAATTTATAGTCAGCTAGAAAGAAAAAAAAAAAGAAAAAATATCACTTAGAAATAAATAGAAGAAAGCAAATCATTAAAGTAAAGATCAGAATGACAAACATACCCACAAGAAAACAAAAAAAAAACATGGTGTGTTAAAAGGATTTTTTCTCATGATACCACCATTATTGTATCCTTCCAAGCAACTGTTACTTTTTTAAAAAGTTATATTTAAAATTTCTGTCTGAATTTTTGGGATGAGGTGTTATCATTATTGACATTATATACACGTGGACTATTGTCTACCTGAATCGACAATCACCTGGTGATGGTCAGAGAACACAATGGCTAAAATGTTTTAATAACAAAGATGAGGACAGTAATCAGCATGTAAATAATTATTTTTAGAATTTTGATATAACCCAAACATATTTGAATTTATCTTCTATTATTCAGAATTGACAACAAAGAATTAAACACTTTCATTAGGTTACATTATAGTGGTGGGAAAGTGACTGAAATAGAGATGCCAGAACCAACAACATAGCAGATTTGGGTGATTTTGTCATGAATTTCTAGAAATATAGCAGAAATTAGACATTTCTGCACAACCTCCATTGACTGAGCACATTTAGCAAAGCAGCAGGATTCAAGAATGGCAGCTATTTGTAGCCTGTTTTCTGAATAATTTTTCTTTTTTAGATAAAAGAATTTCATTAAATTTTCTATGGCAGGGTTAGTGCTGCAGTTATAATATTATAACTTAGGTGTCTTGCCATTGAGTAATATTATTACAATGTTTTCAATCCTCACAGGATGCTCTAAATTTGGGAGCTTCCGCCATACAAATTTCTTCAAATACTCATTAACATTTAGTGATCAAGTTATATTTATAATAAACAGTAGTTAGCAAGCAAGTCTAGTGTAGAGAGTTTAATCCTCACTTGGTATCACAGATGATCTTTTGCTAGAATACATTCTGAGAAGGAAAGAAAAGGCACTATTTAAATTGACTGGACTGCTCATAAAAAAATTTAGGAAACAAATCGGGTGGAGGGAAATTTTTGTAGATTATCATTCTTTAGACCTTCCTTAAGAAATATTGATTTGTTATCAAGTTAAAACTGAGGGTCCTGTTCATATTAATACAGTATCAAATCGATCCCTGACTTTTACAGAATAGACTGGTTTCCTTGTAAGAACAGGGAAAATTTATGAGGAAATAATTTTTGTAGATTAGAATTCATTAGACCTTCCTCAAAACAATGTGTGTGTGTGTATATATATATATATATATATATATATATATATTACACTGAAAATTTAAAGCACATAATGAGGAGTAACTAATTATAAATTTTGAAAGAAAAAATGCTTTCTGGGCATTTCTTTTATGTTTTTCAACACAAATTCACTAAATTATGTTACATGTATTTGAATTTATAATTTTTTTCTCTCTAGAGAATTAACAACAAAAATGTTAAATTCTATTTATTTAATAGTCTTTATCTACAAGAATAGTGCTTAATAATTCTGTTGTCAATTCTTGGAAAAAAAAAATTCTGAGATCAGTAATTGTTACTATTCTTGTATGATCCCATATCAAATCAATCAATGGACACCTGATAATGACCAGAGGGTAATTAGTTGAAATGTGTCTGTAACAGCATCTATGTCAGCCAAGATGAGAACAATAATTCAAAATAATACAATATTGAACCTGCTGAAATTACATATTCTCAGTACATTTGACCATCACAAATCATTTTCAAGTACTTGGAACATTACACACAATTTTGGCAAGTTCGTTCGTAAATTACCAGAAGGTTTAACAGACAGTCCATTCTATTTAATCAAACATATCTGAAAAAAGATTGCTACCTAAATGCATAATGCTTATAATATGAAAATATATACATGGGATAAAAATATAATTGTTTTTATATATCAAAATCAATATTAATGGAAAAAAAATATGGCAAAGTGCAAAAAGTTTTTGTCTAACATTTTTTTGTGCCTTAAGACTTCATCAGACCAAGTTTATGTTTATACGACTACACATGTGCATGAGCTAAAGAAAGATGCTGAGAATTTTAAATTAAAATTTTTTTCTTTTTAATGTGTGTTTTGGGTATATAATCTAAATGGAATCGGTTAGATTATATAATGGAAACGCATAAAAAGAAAAAAATTATTTTAAATTTAAAATTATCAGCATCTCTTTCATTTGTGTACATGTGTAGTCATGTCAACATAAACTTAGTTCGATAAGTTCCAAATGATGAAACACATCACACAAAACACTTTTCCACTTGATATATATATATATATATATATACAGTGTTCCCCAAAAAGTGACATCATTTTATAGTCTAATAACATTCTTACTCAAATGATCTCAAATTTTAATAAAATGTATAAAACTAAATTGACTGTGCAAATGATAATCCATGAAGATAGATCAGGCATGCCTGTGATAATGACAATGTGCTGTTGAAATGGCCACTATGTTCACCTGAATTGACACCTTGTGATTTTTTCTATGGAGCTATGTCAAAGGACAGGTGTATATTCCCCACACTTCCTACAAGCCTGGAGAAACTTAAGCAGAAATCCATTGAGATGTTGGAGAATGTTATGCAAGATATACTACAGCATGTTTGGCAGGAACTGGACTACCAATTTGACTAGGGCCTGTTTGGCAAGAGATGGACCACCACCCTGATGTGTTTAGTGTCACAGGTGGTGTGAATATTAAACATTTGTGAAATAAATTATAAAATCTACATCCTTTTGAATATCAATGTTCTTAGATATTTACATTTTAAGTTATGCCAATCTTTGGAGGACTCCCTATATGTACGTGTGTGTGTGTATATATATATATATATATATATATATATATATATATATATATATATATATATTACACAAACAGACACACACACAAACAGAGAGAGAGGCAAAAACAAACACACTAGACAGATCACACATACAAACATGAATCCTACACACCAAACAAAGTGTGTGTGTGTGTGTGTTTTTTTTTTTCCTTGTAATAGTAGAATATATATGTATGGAGAATATATATAAATATTGTATACACACATGCGTACACACACACACACAAACTGGCAAACTCCCAAGCACAGACATATGGGGACATAAAAAAATAACAAAGTTATCCTTTTTTCTTTCCCTGTCTCTGACTAAATTTAGTTGTATTATTACCCCTCAAGGAAAGGAATATTTTTGCCTAGTACTAGATGGATTCAGATCATTACTACAGACAAAAGACAATGTTTAAAAGATTTAAAATAGGAAGAATAAAAATAATGCCTTTAAATAATAAGTGGAAATGAGCATTCTTTGCCTGATGAAGGACACAAGACCCGAAACATGGGAGAGAAAAATACATGAGAAGAAACATATAATAAAAAATGTTTTTGCTTGTTTGTTTTGTTTTGTTTTACAGCATATCAACCTCAATGGGTCATTTTTTAATGCCAACGACTTTTTTTTTTCTCCGATAATATTTTTATTTCGTTAAAAATCCATTTCTATCAATATTTCTTTTCTCAAAAACATATAGCTGGTAATAGTATTTTTCCAAAAACGTATAGCTGGTTATAGTATTTTTCAAAAACGTATTGCTGGTAATATTTTTCCTTCAAAAATTTATTTCTGGTAATAATTTTTTTGTTTATTCCTCTACAGTTCAATTGAAATATCTTATGTGTATTTGTGATCTTTGTCTTCCTGTTTGGTTCATTGGATTACTTTGTGTTTTAAGGTTTGTTTAGGTTTTTCCTTTCAAAAACGCATTGCTGGCAACATTTGGTTTTCAAAAATGTATTGCTGGCAACATTTGGTTTTTAAAAATGTATTGATGATAATAAATTTTTTACAAAGAATTTCTGGTATTAAAACCCATTTTTACACTTTCACTGTGTTTTGACCCCAGTTACAATTCCATTGAATAAAGTTTTGTTAAAAAACGTATAGCTGGTAATATTTGTTTTTTTTTTGTTTTTTTTATATGTATAGCTGGCAATATTATTTTAAAAAAACGTATAGCTGGTAATATTACTTTTTCAAAAACGTATAGCTGGTAATATTATTTTTTTAAAAGCGTATAGCTGGTAATATTTTTTAAAAAATATATAGCTGGTAATAATATTTTTCAAAAATGCACTGCTGGCAATATTATTCTTTCGAAAACGTAGAGCTGGTAATACTATTTTCCCAAAAACATATAGCTGACAACAATATTTTTTTTGAAAACGGCCTTTCTATTGGATGTAGTTTATCGCCATATCCAGGATGCAGATGCAGTTTACCATCATACCCATGGATGTGGGCTAAACTGGTAGTTCACTATTTGCCCATAGCTGGGACCCTAACAGGTGCTACCACTCCAGATCAGGGTGGATCTGGGAACACCAGCAATTAAAAGGTGGTTCCATGCTCCTCAAAACCTCCTGATCAGAGGCCTTGCTGCTGGATGCAGTTTAATGACATACCCAGGACAGGGGGGGGGGAGTTTGCATTTTTCTCTCTCTCTCTCTCTGTTATATATATATATATATATATATATATATAAATAAAATGTTACACCTACCCAAACACAGCTCCATTAGAACTCATTTAAACACATACTCAAACCTGCCAGATTCCATTCAAAATGTACAAGAAAATACATATATGATAACCTCATGCACATGTAAAAAAAATAATGGAAGCCTTAATAAAAAAGAAAATAACACTCAATAATATTAACTATGAACATGGCCACAATGTGCTGACTGTGTTCAGAAAATAAAACATTCCCATAACTCTAGATACATACACATAATCCATACATTCAGTTAAAAAGTAAAAATAAAATCATCCTTGATAATGGCTAAAAGTATAGCTGAAAGCGCTTGGAATTACAGAACATTTGGACAGTTTCAACACACTGTGTCCAGAAAAGAAAACACTTGTTTGACCACACGAAAAATTGAATAAAAAGCTTAATTGCAGTACCTTGTCTGTTGTCATTAATGAAACATATATAGAAGAGGGAATGCTACCTAAATTCACTATATATATATATCTCAGCAATTGGTCATCTAGCCAAACTGATGGGTTGTGATACAGGGAAACAGGCTTGTACATGGATGACTATGCTTTCATTAAACAATTGAGCAATATAGAGAAAGGATAATTTATATAATAGATTTTGTTAGGAAAAAGTAAAAAAAAATAAAAATTACTCTGTCGGACTTCTGATCAAAAATTGAATATGTGAAGTTGAACTGAACACTGCTACAAAGTGCTTCTAACTCGCTTGCCAAATGTTTCTCTTCATTTGTTTTATTAAAACCAGTAACAGCTTGGTCTATAATGTATTTGAATTCCCAGAAAGTGGTGTAAGTTGCGAGAGTTTCCACTGAAAAAAAGTAGAAAAATAGAAAAACATTAATATTAAAAATATTTTATCAAATCATTTAAATAATTATATAAAATTCTGTGACTTCCGTTTATCCCTCTGAATATGAAAAATTTGAGGGAGAAGTGCAAACGAGTAAGGGGATACTAAATACAATTGGTTTTAATCGTGTGCATTGCTCAGTACAATAAATTTTCATATTATGAAATTAAAATAAACTTCAAAATAAATTATCAAAATAATTAAAGGGAGACAACTCCACAATGGTTAAAATGCAAGGTAGATAATTCCGTGTAATTGGTTAACATAAATTTAGAAAAGTTAGTCTATCTGCCAATATATATATTTATATATATTCTGCGACTTCCCTTAGTCTGTCTGTCCATCACACCCTCTAAAATAGCCATACATCGACCGATCAAAACCAAATTTTGGGGACGAGTGCAAACTGGTAAGGGGGTACAAAGTACACTTGGTTTTACTAGGGTACATAGGTTAGTACAATAAATTTTCTTTAATTATTTTGAAAAATTAAGTCTTATTATTTATTATTATACAAAATACTTCCACTATTTTAAAAACAAGTTAATGATTAAAATAAAAAATACTTATTTAATATAAATGCAATATTGCTTTATGCATACGTTTTCTTTAAGTTTTTATATATATATATGTGTGTGTATGTATGTATATAATCAATCAAGTTTCTAGTTTGCCCTGCGTTTGCAAAAAATATAATCAAATCACAAAGCCAAATGCCTCAAAAAGTTGCAATTTGGATTCAGAAAGAAATATGGCCAGTTGTATGTGGCATGCTCAAGAGTAAGAAATCCTAAGAATTTATTTTTCACTGTTAAAAAAAGAAAAAAAAAATTTTCTTCAAAAATATTGTTTACCATGAAATACAATGAAATTAAAGAAATTATTAAACCACAAAGTAGGGTTTTTGTCGAAGTATTTTCCCAAATAAGTCAGCTTATTCAAATTTCATTGATTGGTTTGTGAAATTGAATGAAATCTAGAGTTTGTAAATTTTGACAAAAACGTTAGCAATAACTTCAATAATACTAAATACTGTGAGGATTTCAATACACATCAGCAAATTGCCAAAATTCTAGCGTAATAAATGGCAACCCTATGACCATAGTCAGTCATTGTGTTGGTAATGAGGATGATCTAACGAAAATTACAAAAAAAAAAAAAAAAAAAAAAAAAAAAAAAAATCAGATTAATTCTTTGTAACTAATTTTGATTAAAAGGCAATTAGTGACCGTTTCATAAACACCTTTAGCAAGTTTTGCAAACAACCAATTTGACGTTTGCCACAGGTGCATCTCATTATGAGAACCTTCAGGTGTTGAGAATGAGAAATTTGAACATATGCTGACATGTTGAGAAAATTAAGTCACTTTAAATGCTCTAGTTTTTCATTCATAACCTACTGCAACATGTCAAACACACTTTTTATTACTTGCTTAAATGAAGCCAAGGGCAGATTTTGAGCATTATACAGAGCACGTTAGAAGTTAGTTGCTGTCATCTATCCTGAAACACAAGGAAACAGAGCAGCAGGGAGAGAATAAGGAATCAACCAGAACATTCAGGAATGGTGCCAACAGAAAAAAAAAGAAAATCCTACAGAGACAGAAGACATGCAGGGGGAAGTCAGCAGCGGAAAATGACCAAGATCCTCACAGTCATTTCAAGTGCAAGTAAAATATAAAGAGATTGTGATAAATGATATCAATTATAATTGACTAGAATGGATAAAAATGACGAGATGGTTACATGGTACTAGATTATAAAGATGGTGCATAGAGAAATGACTTACCTACACAATCACCCAAGTTTGTTGAAGGAACCCAGGTATTTTTTCCAGTGCAGGTGGAAGTCTTATTGTTGGTGTTATCAGAAAATACAAAACCAAGGTCACAAATTATTTCACAATTCATGTCTCCAAAATCAGCAGTGCATTTTTTTGTAGAATCTGAAACCTGTCTCAGCGATGACTTGAAACATGTTGTTGCTAGACAAATGAAACATGAGATCAAGTAAGAAAACTGTCTATCAAACAAATATTTGCCTAATAATCAGATATATTTTTAATGAGGTAGCAGAGTCTTTTAGTCTGTTTGGCTAATTGCTTAGAAGGAAAAAAAAAATGAAAAAAAGATGACTCAGGAAGCCTCCTCTCCCATGTATTGTGTCCATTCGGGAGGTAGATGATCATGGAACTCTATGACCCACTGTTCTTCATAGTCCTTAGCATTATTTATCTATTTGCCAAGCCTCTCAAGTTTTCATTGCTGCGATTGTTTTCAGCATATTTTTAATGTGATTTTTGCCACAAATTTTTTTGTATGATAACAATTATTTGGAAAAGAATTTGGGAATAATCGAAATTAATTGTGAAAGTCACCTATGAAATAAAAATAATTGTATGGAAAGTAAGGATGTATGTACATGAAATTGTCTTTAAATTAAGGACACATGGCACAGTGGATAAAGGCGTTGGTTAGATCCAGTGACAGGACCCAAAGAGTGTGAGTTCAATACCCGGTTAAGGCAGTGGAGAACTTTCAGAGGGAAATTGACAAGAGATAACTGACATCCATTAAACATGGCATGTGGAACTAGAACAGTCTACCCCAGTGAGCAAAATAAAGGGTTCAGTTTGACATTCCAACCACCTGAAGAAGGCCGGAGCGTACAACAGCCGAAACGTTGTAATAAATATGGCGACAAAGATGAGGACAATAGTCCAAATAATGTAAATTAAGTGGTGGCAGAAGAATTATCATTGAACTTTTAAAAGGTAAACTTAAATATTAATGCAATAGCTAAATGCAGTGATCAATTTTGAGTTCTGTAGTTTATTGTTGCCTATTGCATACGGCAACAGTATGACCAACAAAAAGAAATCTCCATGAACAGAGGACCAGATTGCAATGAAAAGAGCCAAGGATGCAGTGAGGAAAAGAAAGTACTGTACAAATGAAAATACTGAAAATATCCAAGGACTTAGGGACTCTCAAACTCCTGAACAAGCGAAGGCCTAAACAAGAGCCTCTCTGCAGGGTGGCTTTTAAGCTAGTTTTAATATAAATATGTATTGTTGGTCATTTTTTTTTATATAAAAACGTATTGTTGGTATTTTTACTATAAATACTTTAATAGTGTTTTGTTTTTGTATGTGGGTTCTCTATTTGCTGATATCTGTGACCCTAACAGGTGCTACCACCCCAGTTCAGCATAAATCTAGGAACAACAGTAGTTAAGAAGTGGCTCCATGCTCCTCGAAGCCGCCACTTTTCAGATCAGAGGCTTTGCTGATTGATGTAGCTTATTATCATACCCAGGACTGCCATACAAAAAGATTAATATCATATAGTAATTCAGCACTCTAATTCTAACTAAATTTTCTTGTGACATTGTTTTTTTTAGCTTTTGGAATGTATCTTTCATTCATCCAGTGTGCAGCAATGTTAAAAATTCACTAAGAAAAATCAAACATGCAATTCTTTTTGTTTGACAACCTAAAAATAAACAGAGGTGGTATATTTAAATACTAAGTGGTATGACGTATAATATTAATCAAACCAGCCTGCTGATCCCAAAGGTGAAACTGCAGTAGAATAGTGAAGTAATTATATCTTTTTAAGATAAATGTTCTACAGCTTAAGCATTGACCACTTTTTGCAATCTGCTAGGATGGGTCAATTTAGGGATAAACTTAGTGCAAGTGGGTGGAAAATATATATATATATATATATATATATATATATATATATATATATGTAAGCAAATATATGGACATAGATCCGACAGTATGAAGAAAAATATACGGAAAAAACAAACAAAAATCTTCATATGCAATTATGCTGTTTTAATGTTAATATAATGTCAACGTCGGACGTTTCGGTCTAATAAACCATCTTCAGGACATATTCATAAAACATAATTAACATTATCAATTCAACATGACAAAGACGATGGACATAAGAACAAGACTTATCCAAACAGATAACTGAAAGTTTTATATGATCAGTGTTCCGTTTAAACATGGTCACGTTGTCGTCACGTGGGCGACGCTGTGAAAACGTATTCCTAAAATTTGAGTATTTTGAATGAAAATTGAAAAATGAAAAGAATTCTATTTTGATCTAAAATTTATATGTACGCTTGTCGAGCATTAATCTCGCTAGAAAAGGGGAAATACTAAAGAAGCCAGGTCTAGTATTCACCGTGCGTGAGATGGATATTATGCCTGCTTCATAAATCCTCCTAAGATTTTTATTATGAAAATATTTTAAAATCTTCACGGAATCAAAATTGAAATTATGATCTGCTTTAGTTGCGTGTACAACTAAAGCATTGTTTAAATTTCCGAGGCGAATATCTCGTTTATGTTCGAAAACACAAGATTTTACGATTTTACATGTGGGTTTACGATATACTTTGAATTCTAATTTATTTTTAATGAGTAGTATGTTTAAAAAAAGGTAAAGAATTATTAGACTCAAGTTCATAGGTAAATTCTATAGTAGGTTCTATTTTATTTAATCTATCAGTAATCTCATTTAAATCATGTTTATGTGGGTAGATAAATAAAATGTCATCGATGTATCGGAAGTAATGTGTATCACGTGGAATGATATGTTTAAAAGGTCCAGATTCAAGTTCATCTACCAAATCTCATGCAAAAACTGGGGCTTAAAATATGTCGGTGAAACATATGTATATATATATATATATATTAGGAAAATAAATGACAAAGTGGAACTATTTTTTGTGTGACACATTTTGTCTTTTAGGATTTCTTTGGGCTTTTTACATTGACTTTCCTAATAGTTTTGGTGTGTGTGTGTATATATATATATATATATATATATAAAATTTTCCCCTTCCCTTTTCTATCTCATACATACATATATTTTGGAAAATTATTTTTTGTGGCTTATCAACCTTTTTATGTTATTTGAAGCTGAAACATTTTTGATTGTAAGAATATTTCTTTTTTTGATGTGAGTGAATACTGTATTAATGTTTGGATGATGTCAATTTTTAACAGATATAAGTTGTACTATTTAACCTGTAGTCGGGGGTAAGAGATGGGGTCATACCTTTCCCAAGGGCTTTTGCACATAAGTGAATGCAACTGGAAATCAAACTCAAATTACTGGTTTCTCATTCTAAGCTGCTATCCATTACACCACCTGCACATCCTCACACACAATGTAATTATTATCTAATTGAAATGTTATTCCAATTAAATGCAAGTTACAGTTTTCTTGAATACAGTGCTCAATGCCCTCAGGATAGAGTAACATTCTGTACAAATGTTACTATTTTTATATTATTGAAAATGTGATAAATCTACATACAACTAAAAGTTTCATTGTTTAAATCAACTGTGATTTGATAGTAGTGATCATCAGATGCTTAAATTGAGTCAGTTCCAGTTTTCACTAGTATTTGCACCTATGACTGGTGGCTACTACCATTCCTACTCACATAAAGTGTAGATTGAATCGCAGACACTAACAAATATAAATATTGGAATAAAATAAAATTCCCACATGTATATTTTATTATTATTTTAAATCCCCCTCATAGCCAGAAGGTAAATGACTCAACAAAACTTGCTCACATGCCCCTATATTTGCTAACTAGTTTTGATCTGTTATTGAAATCTTCCTGCTCATGAATGTTATAATTTGGAATTTTTATTGCCAGTATAATTCACAAGATTTAGATGTCTTTTAAGTTTGTCTTTATAATCTTTTACTCAAGAGATTTACCAGAATTATCCTTCTGTTCCCATATGCATCTAGCCAGTGTTGTTCACCTTTTGCATTGTCAATTATTGAAAGAAGTGTTTTATGGTTGTATAACCTTTCTTTCCAAGGATGTTCAGTGGCTGTTAATTTAATCATGCCAGGTTCACCATGGTTTTGTATATTATGTTTTTATTGTGGACACCTCTCTCTGATGTTACTTAATTCATTGACATAATAGAGTTGATTTCTGGATTACTTACTAAGCATAATCTAGTTTTTGGTCATGGCTATGAATATAGGGCACCTAGTGAGGATCAAATGACTAATGGTGTACAGACTAGTTATGGAATTACAGAACAAAGCAATACTGGAAATCGTAGTATAAGCTTACCTTCAAATTTCACGAGGAAGTAGCAGCTAATGTCTTGGCTCAGGTTTGCAAAAACTGTGAGATATTTGCCTGCCATTTCTGGACTCACATACACTGTATTGGGGTACAGCTGCAAACTGCTGTCATTCTCAGTTTGTACAAATTGGGATAAAGAAACTACTTTATTTACTGTTGTTACATTTATAACCACTTCACCAGGGCAGGTAAGACTGAGTGGCTTTTTTTGAAGAACTGTAAAGAAAGAAAAAAAAATATTAAAAAAATGATTAAATCTGTCTATATTTTTGAAATGAGGTATTATAACTATTTACATTATTTTCATTGTTCAGACTGATGTCCTCATTTTTATTGTCATATTCACAATGTTTTGGCTGTTGTATGCTCCAGCCTTCTTCAAGTGATATATGTAGGAATTTTGAACCAAACCCTTTATTTAGTTCACAGAACTAGAACAATCTACCCCAATGGACTAAAGAAAAGGTTTGGTTTGGAATTCCAATGTATATCACCTGAAGAAGGAGTGGAGTGAAACATCATGAATATGACATAAAAGATGAGGACAATAAAGATGAGGACAACAGTCTGAACAATGTAAATAGTGTAAATACATTTCAATCTGTGGCAATACCGACAATCACTTAATTCTGACCAAAGGGATTAACCTTGTCAACATCTGCTTTTTTTTTTCCGGAAAGGAAGGTAGGAATTAAATTCTCTTTGCATTGCATACATTGTTCAACTTTTACTCATTCAGTTTTCATTTTCACATAGTGGCAAGACCCTTTATAATGCTGGTGGTAACTCAGATTTAAATCCACCTTATGAACTTAAGCATGAAAAATAAATGCCTTAGCAGGAAGATGCTTACATACTTCTTTACTGATGAAGCAAAAAGTGTCAGCAGATGGGCATTCCCATTATAACATATTCATTTCCAGTGTTTATCTTATTTTTTTTTTTCATTCAAATGCATTAACTAATTTTGGACAAATCAACTATATTTAGACACGCCTACTATTTCTTATTCAGTGCTGGTGTGTAATACCACTGGACACCCCAACTTTTTAGACCCAAGCCTGATTGTGAATGTCACTATTCTATCAACATTTGTGTTTTTTCTGCCTACATTTATATATGTTACAAATTAAATTAAACACAATTGACTATTAATGGATGACAAATGTTCCTGGATTTTGATGTCATTCTGTTTTTTTGTTACATCCAAATTATTTGAGATGGAATGAGTCCAGCCAATGAGAATGATTCTACTGGTAGACAGAATTCATTATAGTTAGTCCAATCAGATCAGGTATCTTTAGAGAGTCATTCTCATAGGATGAACTCTTTAGCTATAGTTGACAACCAGTGTAGGAGAAGGACAACCTTGAATTCAAATCTATATGTAGCTTTGTGAGTGTTGAAAAATATAAATAAGAATTGAGCAAATGGTCATAATGGAAATAGGCAGTCATTTGCAGTTTGCCTTAAAGTCTAAAAGGGTCAGATGATGATTCTAATTGGTCCATAATTATAAAAAAAAAACACAAATAGGCCTGAAGAGATGTGCATAAATGGAAATAGGCAGTCATGCTGAAATCATAATGATTTGCAGTGTGCCTTCAAGTGTAAAAAGAGAAGATGATGATTCTAATTGGTCAATAATTCTAAGAAAGGCCTCTCTTTTTTTAAACTATAGGAACTTAAATAATTGATCCAACAACATATTCTTGGTTGAATTGATTTTTAGTTCAAATTAAAAGCTTTTTCTTTGAAAGAAGCTTTTCTTATTGACTATAAATTAATTGTTTATTAGATTGGAATTTGGATTTGCTTAAAGTTAATAAAGTATGAATATACACATGGTCAGGACTCTGGTAGCTTAGTCCTTGAAAGTCTGAATATGGTTTGTGTTTTAATGAAGCTTTTCTTATTTCTAAAATAATTGTTCATTAGATTGCTTCAAGTTAACATAAATTAATAAATATATGAAACTAGCAGTAGAGCCCGGCGTTGCCCGGGGATGTAACAGTAAGAGATAGATCAAGTATCGACCATCATAAAGACTGAAAAATAAAATTGACAAAGATTATTGGTTAAGGTTGTCAGACACGCATGTCTTAATTAGTTTTTTTTTTTTTTTTTTTTTTTTTACAAATTGGTCAAACCAAACAAAAACATTGTTTTCAATCGTTATGAGTCTATCAATTGAATAGAATTTTATTATAAACAATTGTCTTGTAAATGGAATTTTTAAAGCATTCTGAATGTAAAAATAAGAAAAAGTGTGCAAGACAATAAGAAACACTACCTGCCCCTCCCAAAAAAGTGAAGTTTTGTTGAAATCGGTTGAAAAATGTAGGAAATCCAATCCCATATATAAACGAATGCACACATACACACACAAACAACCTGGGTTTTATAATACGTATAACTCGATATGAGTTGTCCCCCTTTCATTCTGGTGACAGAATCATGTTTTCAAATTGATTTCAAGTAAAAAAAATTGTGTTTTTTCCAATTTTTGGCACTGTCAGAACCACCGCAAGGTAATTTTATGCAGTTCTGTGAAGTTTTGTTGAAATCGGTTGAAAAATGTAGGAAATCCGATCCCATATATAAACGAACACACACAAACAACCTGGGTTTTATAATAAGTATATCGTGATATGAGTTGACCCCTTTCATTCTGCTGACAGAATCGTGTTTTAGGAGTTTTCAAATTGATTTTGTGCAAAAACAATTGTGTTTTTCCAATTTTTGGCACTGTCAGAACCACCGCAAGGTAATTTTACGCAGTCCTGTGAAGTTTTGTTGAAATCGGTTGAAAAATGTAGGAAATTCGATCCAATATATAAACGTACAGACACACACACACACACACACTCACACAATCTGCGTTTTATAATATGTAAGATTTATACCATGTAAGTTGAGCAAGTCAATCAGTTTATTGGAATGGGAATTCAGGATTAGACAGTGGTATCAAGGGCTCCTTGGGCTGTGACGGGGTGATAGAGTTAAATATCTGGCATTGAGTTCTGGTCGACTGGACACTGGCATCCAAACCATGTGTTATTCTGCATTTGTAGCATGCCATTTACAACTTAGATGTGTAGAATGTAGAGATTCAAGTACTTCCACATGAGGTTGTCGAAGTATAAAGATTTTATTGTTGATCTGTACTCCTTTGTCACAGTAAAATTCTTCAAACATAGGCCAAAACTGAGAGATCACCAACGAGAGTTCATGGCATGATTTGGGGAAACCAGTCCGTATATATTCCATCAGAGTCCGACATTTTTCCTCAATGGCTCTGCAGTAACAATCCTATTCCATGCGAGATCATATTTGGAAAGTTCTATTGAGTTCTCTGACGTGATCCATGCTGGGTACCAGAAAGTGCAGTTGAGTGGAGCATTAAGTTTTCCAGGGAGATGTTTAATGCTGAATTTGTACACTAGTGTGCATTCCTTGAAATTAAACAAACATGTGTACTTTATGTTCTCAAGGGCCTGATCTAAGAAAATTTTTATGAGTGGTTGATGGTCAACAGTCACTAGCAAATCTAGGCATTTCAATATAAACATCCAACATGATTCTAGCCTATAGACAAATGCCAGGGCTTCACTTTTAACAGGTGCACAGCAGGATTCTGTGTCATTGGGAAAGCAAGATCCAGCCAACTTATTTTCCAATGACTATCACTGCTATTTGGGTTCACAGGGTAATTACAGTGTCTTTGAAAACGAAAGTAACCGATTCCTCTTTTACTGTAATCTGTTGAAAGGCATATCATTCTATTGATCTCAAATATCTTCAGTCCATCCTCAATTTTATGCATAATTACTCGCTTTGACTCCCCAAAACGTTGGTTAAGCATTTCATCTCAATAAAATTTTTGGTACCTTGAGCGCAATAATTCCTAGAAGAGAGCCAACACCTCAGTTTGCAAGAATGCATAAGATACCTGATTCCCCAGTCCAAATTAGGGCCTGGCACCCATGACATTTGTAAGTGAAGGAAAGTGAAGGATGGCCTCTCATTTCCATAATGAGTTTCACAGCATCAGCAATTATTAAGAACCTGGAAACGCCACCTCATTCTCTGCAAAATGAAATTTGTCAGGGTTAAACACAATTCCACTCTTTCAACAATGGGTTATATATACTGTTTGATCACTCTTCTCCTGATTTAGCTGCATCTGACTATCATCTGTTCCCCAACATGGAAAAACAGCTGGCAATTGGAATTGCAGTGATGATGTTATCAAGTCTGTGTTGATGACTTTTTGATCAACAGGATGAAAGATTATTCACCAATGGGATCCAATCACTGCAACATCAATGAAAGAAGTATATGGACCACAAGGGGGACTACGTTAAAAAATAAATCATATTTCGTCAAATTCAATCATAATAACTCAGTCAGTCGATGAACTTTTTAGACATCCCTTGTGTAGTGGTCGTGAATTGCAACATATAGTCAAAGTGTCTAATTTCTCTGAATGTATATTTATCTGACTTTGTGTTGATTTTGGTTGTAAGCATTTTGTTGTTAGTGTATACCACAAATTTGATTCTTTGGTAACTCTTTGGAAAATGTACTGTATATTGATAGTGTTGATGACAGTTTAGCTGAGATGAAGTGATTGGTTTACATTGGGAATTTACTTCTTGTTTGATGACTGCATCTATGACTGTGTCAGATGCATTTGTGGTTAGCAGAATTTTCATTTCTGGATCGTTGTCAATGTATGACAGTTTCATAAAGTTGGTAAGTGTGGATTTAGCAACACTGAATGTCTCTAAAGCATCCTGTTTGAGGATAATGCTTTTATTGTTCTTCTAAAGGAGATTTATTAGCAGAAGAAGTGTCAAGAAACAGTTTGGTACAAATCTTTAGTGAAAAATGAGGTAACCTGAGGCTGGCATCTTTACTGGTATAGGGAAGTCTTGGTTGGCTTTAATCTTCTCAAGTAGAGGTGAGATGCCATCAGTGTTAATGTTATACCAAAGGAAATTGATGTTGGAAGACCAAAGGTGCATTTGTCTAAATTGCTCCAGAGGAAAAATTAGACAATTGCTGGAGGTGTTACCTGTGTTTGCCAATTTTAGAAATATATACAAGGTATTGTTATTGTTATTGATGTATATGTATGCAAATTGTAATCTGCACAGGACATTGTCGATAAGACATTGAAATGTCAGGGCATCTTTCCTTAAACTAAATAGTATTTTTAAAACTTCATAAAGTCCAAATGATGTTATCATTGCCGTCTTGGGTATGTTGATGTTGACTATGGGGATCTGGTAATATGTTCTGGTGAAAGAGACTTTTGAGAGTATGAGTGCATCCTGAAGTGCATATGAAGGACTGGATAATGGTCAGAAACAGTTTAAGAATTTAGTTTCCTGTGGTCAACAAATATTCTAAATTGTTGCTGTCCAATTTGTGGGCTAAGTGAAGTTTGGTTTGGTTGTTTTCTTTAACGGTATTCCAACCTTAGTTGTCACTTTATGCCGAAAAGGATTTTGAGTGACTTTAAAAGAATATTAAGTTAAATGTGTTTCTTGGTTTGAGTAGGCATCTTGAAGTAAGCAGCTTCATGGAGGTATATAGCTTGGTATATTTGTATTTATTTTAATCTTTTCTAGATTTTGCTATAAAGACCAGTTTCTCTTATATATTCAAGCATTTTTGAAGGTTTTACTTGGAGGAATACTTCTTTCAGGTTTGTTTCTTTGTAGTACTTTTGGCGAGTTCGCTTCAAGTCTAAACAGTTTGTCAAAATGTGACATATTGTATAAGCCTCCTGGCATGGTATACAGATTGGAGCTGCCTCCTTCTTAAGGAGGTAAGAATGGGTGATGCTCTAGTGGCTCATATGGAGTCTTGATAATGTTACTTGTTCTTTTCTAGTCATTTCACTGTAGTCATTTATTTCTCCAATTTGTTCCTTTATTGCATGCAATTTGTTATTGGTGTAAGAATTCCATGATTCTTGCCATTTGTTCATTTGATGTTTGTTCATTTGTTCATTTGATGTTTGTTAATTGTTTGTTAATTGTTGCTGTGAAGGGAATTTTATCTTTTGAGGGTTCCAGTTCTAGTGCTTTTTTTGCTGCCTGATCAGCTCTGTGATTCCCCTTTATACCAATATGTCTGGGTACCCAGCAGAAGACTATTTCTTTATTTTTAGTAATTACATCGATCCTGTTTAGGATTTTGGTTGTTAAAGGGTTGTCTGTTTTTCTATTTTCCAATGCACTTAGTACTGAATTATTATCTGTAAAGATGTTTCTTTTCTTCACTGTTTTCAATTATATTCAATGCCAGTTCTATGGCTGATGCTTCAGCACTGTAGATTGATGCTTTATCAGGGAGTCTTTTTAATAGTTTGTCTTTGTTGTGCACTGCGGCACATGCAACTTTATCTCCAACTTTGGATCCATCTGTATATATTTCCATGTGGTTTTGGTATTTTTCTTTAATACTTTGAAGCTCTTCGTGGCATATAATTGGGTTGGTTTTTGCTTTTGAGTACTTGATAAGTCAAGTATTATTCTTGGTTGTTTTGCCAACCAAGGTGGGTATTTCAGGCTAACAGATTTGTGAATTATGGATATATCTATTTTGGCTTCATCTTTAGCTTGTTTAGTTCGTAGTCCATATGATTTGATGGCCTTTTCTTTTTTTTCAAACAAAACTCTGTGTTGTGGCTGAAAGACGCACTTGTATGTAGGATTTGAGGGACATGATGATAATTTGATGTAATATTGTAATGCCAATTTTCCTCTTCTCATTACCAGTGGTGGTTCATGTGACTCTACGTACTGGCTCTCGGTTGGGGTAGTGGCAAATGCTCCTATTACTAGTCTTAGCCCTTGGTGATGGATAGTGTTCAACTCTTTGATATATGATTTCCTTGTCGATCCATAAACGAAACAGCAATAATCCAGTTTGGATCTTATTAGTGTTTGATAGAGTTTCAGAAGTGTTTTTTTATCAGCTCCCCAGTTTGTATGAGCCATAACTCTCAGGAGTTGGATAGATTTGTTACACTTTTTCCTCAGGTACTTAATATGGGGTATGGAAGTGAGGTTTTGGTCAAAGATAATACCGAGGTATTTATATTGTTTAACCCCAATTATTGTGTCCTTACCAAGTTTCAATATAGGATCAGCATTTTACAATGTTGGCAAAAACACATATACTTGGTTTTCTCTTTAGAAAAACTAAATCCATTATTTGTAGCCCACTTATTAATTTTGTTTAGGCTTAGTTGCAGTTGCCTTTCAATTGTGCGCATATATTTTGCTCTATAGCATATCATTAGATCGTCTACGTATATGGCACATTCTGTTCCAGTATTAATGTTTTTAATTATGTTGTTAATCTTTATATTAAAAAGTGTTACAGAAAGTATACTGCCTTGTGGCACTCCCATTTCTTGTTCTTTCCAAGCTGAAAGGGTATCTCCAAATTTCACCCTGAATTTTCTATCACTCATAAAATTTTTTATCAGTATTGGCATTCTGCCCTTCAGTCCCATTTCCTTCAAGTCTTTCATTATCCCATATTTCCATGTTGTATAATATGCTTTTTCCAGATCAAAAAACACTGATATGATGTGTTCTTTTTGGATGAAAGCTTCTTGTATGTTTCTAATTTTACTATGTGTTCAATAGGGCTCCTCTTGTTTCTGAAGCCTGCCTGATGTTCTGTGATCAGTTTGTTTGTTTCCAGATACCACACCAGCCTTTTATTCACCATTCTTTCAAAAGTCTTGCATACACAGCTGGTGAGTGCAATAGGGTGGTAGTTCATTGGATCCGTAGGGTTTTTGGAAGGTTTGGGCATAGGAATTATTGTGGCTTGTTTCCATATATTTGGGATTTTTCCAGTAGTCCAGATATCATTATAGATTTTGAGTAGGTATTTTTTTGGTCCTCTGGGCAATTGCTTTAGGAATTCGTAATGAATTTCACCGGGACCAACAGCTGTGTTATGTACATTTTTTAAAGTGTCTTGTAATTCTGTTAACGTGAATGGTTGGTTATAGGTTTTGGAGTTATCTGAATGAAAATTGATTTCTTTTTTCTCCTCATGCTTTTTGATTGTTTGGAATACTTTTTTTTTTTTTTTTTTTGAGGATTGTTTGAGGAGGAGTTTTTAACAAAGTTTTCAGCTAGGTGTTCAGCTATGTCTTTTTTATCTGTAATTCTGGTGCCCTTGTGGGTGATATGTTGGTAAGATTGTCTGTTGTTTTTCCCTGAAATTTTTCTAATCATGACCCATACTTTTTTAGATTTAGTGTCTGAATTCATTTTACTAACATATTTGCTGCCATGATGATTGTTTAGCCTCTTTAATGGTCCCGAGTGCCTTAGCTCAGCTCTATCATTTTTATAGACATCTAAATTTTCTTTGGTTGGACGATTTTTAAACTTCCTAAGAGATGCTCGTCTGGCTCTCACAGCTACTTTGCATTGTGTGTTAAACCAGGGGTTATTGAATTTAGAAGAGGGTGAACTTTTGGGAATATTTTGTTCTGCAATTGTTTGTAATGTGTTTGTAAAGTATGTGATATCATCCTCTTTGTTTATATTTGCTTCTGGTGTCAATTTTCCTTGACATGCATTTTGGAAACCTTGCCAGTCTGCTTTTTGAATATTCCATCGAGGCGTTTTATTGTCCCTTTCTGGATCCTGGCCATCTAATATGATAGGGAAGTGGTCACTTCCACAGGTCTCATCATGTACTCTCCAGTGATAATTCATGTAAATGCTGGGATCACATATTGTTTAGTCAATGGGTGATAATGTTCCACTTGCTGGGTGCAGATATGTATTAGCCCCATTGTTATAAAGGCATAATTGGTTCTGATCTAAAAATTCTTCTATTATTTTCCCTCTTCTGTTTGTATCCTTATTGCCACACATTTCACTGTGACTCTTAAAATCCCCCATCAGTATGAAGGGTTTATGTAATTGTCGAATCAGTTCATCCAGCTCTCTCTTGTCCAGTGTATCATTTGGAGGTAGGTATAGTGAGCAGAAAGTCACTGTTTTTTGTAGTGTTACTAATACTGCAATTGCTTGTAGTTTTGTCTTTAATTTGATTTCGCTTTGAATGATGTTATTAACTATAATTGATGAGCCACCTGAGGCTCTATCTCTTTGTTCATTTATGTAGTTGTATGATGTACATTTTTTAATGTGAAGTGAATCTTTTGATTTTTGATGCATTTCCTGTAAACATATGACTGCTGGGCAGAAAATGGCGATGAGAAGCATCAATTCGCAATGGTTGACCTTCTCACCCCTTATGTTCCATCGAGGATTCTGTAAGCCATTTATTTTGAAAGCTGTTTTAGTTTGGGTGGTCGAGGATTCTGATTCTCGGTATCCATTGGCTCCAAGACTTCAAATTGGTTCTGTATTTATTCATTTTTTTTTCCAGTGTGTAGTCGAGGATTCTCTCCTTCAACATCCATTGATTCTAAGGCTTCGAATTTGTTTTGTATTTGCTTTTCCTTTTTTTTTTGATCGTGATTTGGATATTGGATGGTAGTGTAGGTTCTTGTTTGGCAGAAGTAATTTTGTTATCTTTCATTTGGATTCGGTTTGTACCCTCAGATCTTTCTTCGATTACTTGTTCTATTTGTTCTTTGCAATTGTTGTTCTTTTGCTTTGAATTAGAAATGGATATTGCTATTGGTTTTGTTGCTATTTCTTGGGTTCCTTCCTTTTGTTGGGCTGTTTTATGAGGGTGACTTTAGGTTTTGTCATAGCTGGTTTGATTTCTTGTATGAAGCTAGGCCAGTCGTTTTGTTCCAATTGTTGTAGTTTCTCTACTAACGCCTCATATTTATCTTGTTTGATTGTTGTTTCTCTTGCAACCTGTCAGTATGTTTTCCCCTTCATATGCCCCCCCCCCACTATTCTACGAGCCTCAGGGAAGGAGATGTTTTTGGTGTGTTTCACGGTCATAATTTCTTTTTCTTTTTTGAATGCATCACATTCTCTTGAGTAGGAGGGGGTGATCTCCTCCGCAGTTTGTGCAATTAGTTGTTTCTTTACCTTCATTTGTAAGATGGCCTGGGTCTCATCGTCCACATTTACCACATGTCATTCGTCCATGGCATCCATCCTAATGGTGGCCAAATTTTTGGCAATTATGGCATCGAAGATGGTTAGGGATAAATTTTTCCACCCTTTCTATATTATACCCAATCTTTATTTCTTTTGGTATGATAGGTGTGTTGAAAGTTAAAATATATGTATTTATTTCTATTATTTTTCCTCCCCTTTTTATAGAGACCCTCTTCACATTAATTACTCCTTGGCCTTTTAGTTCTGTTTTAATTTCTTCAATTGTGCATAATGTGAGTTCCCTGCTTGGCACTACTCCTTTAGAGGAATTTAATTTTTGATGAGGGTAAGCTCGTATTTTCACATTATGAAATATGGTCATTTTCAGGTGGGAGGTGGCATGTTTCTTCTTCTCTACCTCTAGTAGTGTTCCATTTCGAATGCTCTTCACTGTTTTAGCGGGAACATTGGGGGATATTACTTTCTGTATCAGAAAAGGAGATAATTTGGTCAATGGAGTCTCTTCCATAGATTCTAATATTATGAATCTGGGAAAGTTTTCCATAATGTTATGGTCCTCCTCAGAGTCAGAATCCATATGTGGTCTCTTAATAGATTTATTGGAAATTAATTTACCTGAGGGGTTTTGTTTGTGTTTGTTTTCCATTTTAATGTGTCATCTGATTCTTTGACTGTGCTCCCCACCCACCTATCCATGACGGAGCCCGCAATTGGGATCTGTCAAGGGGGAAACCCTATCGCCTTGACGGATCAGGGACTACACAATCAGTATACTCATCAGCAAGAGACCCAGAGCACCTGTCACATCACCTTGCTCACCACCCCATAACATCAGTGCACAAGTGGATGGTTTGCAGCCATGTCTGGGCCTATGGGTCTCAACATTGATAATTGACACTCAGCCAGTGCCTTCTAACATCTACTGTTTAGTTACTTATAGAAATTTAGAGCTTAAGTATTTTATTTTGATAGATGGTGTTTTTTTTTTTCACTTTTTTTTTTATGTTTGGGAGTAGATGTTAGGGCTGACCAGCCGATTGATCGGATCGGGCCCCTCCGACCGTCCGTCTAGGTAAGGGCCAAAGTGGTGTGTTGCAGGAGCATGACTTCTTTGCACCCAGATCACAGTCTGCTCAACCACCAGGATCCTGTATTTTGCTGACCTCAACAGTTTTCATGAAACTTAGCAGTTGTGATGAGGTTCTGTCATTAATGTATATATAGTTGAATAGCTATCAGAGTTATTCTTTGTTGGCGGATTCAGTTCTCAATGATCGCATCCTTCAGCATTGTGTATGGATGATTTTTAGGAATGTTTTCTAAGATGCCTGGTACTTCATTGACAATGTTTGCTGCTTACGCTTGAACTAGTTTTCCAAACTTGGTTCTCTGTGAGGTCATTCTAATGAATGCAAAAATAGATTCCAGTTGTAGGAACTAGTTTTTGCTTTTGCACCTGTTGGAAGGCAGTAACTGAAACAGAGATGACATGGTAGGATCCCCTTCAAAGCCATGACGAGTTTTGAGGTTGTAAATGGAGAAATTCTGCTTTGTTTCATATTCTCCAGGATATTAAGTGGTGGGTTCAGTTGAGCATTGGGGTTTTTGACAAGATGCAAAATTTTCCTTAGAAATACCAATATGTATATACAAAACACACACATATACTATTTCTTATTACTATAAAACTATTTTTTAATATTTTTTGTGGATACATGTGTTTGCGTAGATATCATGTTTTTTTTTATTTTACTAAACGATGAAATTAATAACAACTGCAAATATATATGTATTTAGAACATAACATAATTTTGATGCATTCGTTTATAGATTTTCACTTTACCATAGTCATGTTTGGTATCAAAATACACTACCAATGCTGTTTGTTCTAGGAATGCAATGCAAAACATGTTTGCTATAGCTAAGCATTGCCAATCATTTTTGCTATGGCAAAGCATTGTCAATCTACGGGAATTCATTGACAGTTATTTTATATTATAGGATTTTATTTTTATTATAGAAAATGAAATGAGATCTCAATTCTTTCATTTTTCATCAATACTTCATAAGGATTATTTGAAAATTAAATCAAGCCAATTTTTGTTTGCATGAACAACACGCACTTTATATGAAGTTGGTTGTCTACAATGTCATGTATCCAATGACAAATAATCTAAAAAATAATAACAAAAAATAATTGATGATGAATAATTCTTACTTGATAAAAATTATGCAGAAGACAAGAGGATCATGCAAATGTTAGGTTGCTTAATTTAGTGTCATATCAACATTTTGGGGGTTTATTTGAAGCATACAGCACAGAAATCAAAAGAGACTAGTGGATAGGTATAATTACGTCAAATTTAAAATAGAGGCAAATAGGTAGACATTGATAAGGTTTCCAAACCTGAGTTTGGAAATGTCCATCTGGAAGGTTAAAAAGAAAGAAAATAAGGAATTCAAACACTGCCTGAATTACTTGAAAACTACTTGGAAAATATCTATTTTCCTTCTAAATAGGAACATCTGAAGAAGGCTGAAAATTATTTCTTTTTATTCATTTAAAAAATATAATTGGAAATATTTATGGATTCACAGGAAATTTTGTATTGTTCTTATAAACAATTATTAAAGTACTTTCTTGTTTGGTCAGTGTTGGTTCCTTATTAGCTTCTACCAATAATCTGTATATGTGTATGTAGATATATTTCAATTTTTTTCTCTTTTTATGGGGATAGGCACAAGTACCACCATTGTTTTTTTTTGTTGTTGTTGATGCGTTTTACTGTTTTATGCTTTTTTGTATTTTTCTCATTCTTTTTTTACTTCCTCTTATTGATGTGAAAAAAAAAACAAACTTGGGGAGTTAGGTGGAAGAGTATCTTATAAGTAAGTCCCCACTCCTATTTAAAGCCTGTTTATACTTTTTTTTTTTAAATCTGATATTAAATAAAGATGGTTCATTATTATATTATTATTAAAACTAAATTAGCCAAAACTTTATGGTAACAAGAAACAAAATAGCATCCGTAGTCTAAATAATTCTTAGAAGAATGAGAATAGAAATCAAAACACCTCCTGAACTAATCAGAGGATCAGGTTACTTACCAGTTTGGTCTGTTGAGGAAGTTGGAGGTATACTTGTGGTTGTTGAGAAAGTTGTATTTGCTTCTTTAGAACATTTAATGGCAACATCCTCATTGTCTAAATAATTCTTGGAAGGAAGAGAACATAAGTTTAAACAATTCCTAGATTAATTAGAGAAATAAATTACTTACCAAGTTGGTCTGCAGTGGAACATTTAATGGCAACATCCTCATCGTGTCCACAGTTATGCACTCCCCACTTAAGGTTGGGACAAACTTCAACATCATATTCTGATCCAGTACAACTAAGGTCATCAAGCCAGATTACCCCTTTCCCTTCTCCAAATGTATTTGGAATATCTTCTCCAGAACTGAAATGAAAAAAAATAAAAAAACTACATGATATAAGTGGTGGGTGAAAGGTTCTTGGCCTGACTCCACTCTCCAAAAATTGGACAAAATGATCAGAATTGATTCTAGATTACCTTTCATTTGAGCTAATAACTTTTAAAAGGTTCAAATATAAATAATTTTAAATACAATAATTTTAAAAAACAATTATTAAAGTTAAAACTGAAAAGTATCTCAAATGCTTTACTCCAAACGATAGTTGTTGCTATGATTTTGTAAGGTAGAAGTACGCAGTATCTATCAACAAAAAACGGGAAGAGACTGACTATATGTAGATTTGCTTGTTTACAATAGACAAATTATGTTTATAATATGCTATGCTAATGTCTTGATATGCAGGTGGTATAATGGATAGTAGCGCATCACAGAGTCAAGTTTGTATTCCAGTCAAATGCATTAATTCATTAGCATGCAAATACTCTTGGGAAAGGTATGCATCCATCTTTTCTCCCAACTATGGATTAAATGACAGGACAGATTGAAGTCTCTAGCTGAGGTTAGCAATTACTGTAGAAGGAAACCTCTGAATTCATGGCCATAAAGATAAAATCATGGGTTGCATTTTGGGAAGTTAAAGAACTTGAAAGCCACAACTGACATCTTTACAGTGAAGACATTGGTAGCAGGATGGTGGTCAGTGGCAGAATCTAACAGAACAGATCAGATCAATGTGGACATAAAAAACATGCTTGGTACAGGACAATGGATGCAAGATTATTATTCTGAATAAGATGGAAACTGTGAGAACATAAAGAATAGGGAACTGGAAATAATGTTAACACAAGGAAGAAGATGCTTACAAATGAATGGTTATGTAAGTGACCATGCATTATGTTAAGTGATCATATGGGTATTTCAGGTACCTAATATTGCAGGAATAGACCAGACCAGAGGGTATATTCATGAGTAATTTTTGTAGCTAGTTTCCTGTTGTCTTGGGCAAGAGGTTTCCTTTGTTTTCATAAAATACACCTGATGAAGGCTGGAGAATGGATCAGGAAAAATGATGTGATAATAATGATATATATACAAAAGTATATTTGAGCAATGAAGAAATTAAATCCCTGAGGGATGATATAATTTTTTTAATAGAAAATAATATAAAAAAAAAAATTAAAAGTATGTAAATTTAAAAGTTGAGAACCATCTGGAAACTCATTCAATGCTATAAGATTAGACTACTCATGACCTGTTCAGTCAATGATGGTTCAGGTTATCAAACATTGAAGTTCATTTCAACATTAAACAAATTGTCTATTTTAAGAAAGTTGACATAAAATACTTACTGTATCAACAACTTGTGTATTTAAATGCTATTCACTTCAAATTAGGTAGCTCCACAAATTGGGTATGTGTAAAGTTTAAAATGAGTTTTTAAAAATGAAAACACTTTCCTGAAGCTTTCAATTTAGCTTTAAATGAAAGCTAAAATATTAAATTTACTATACCCAGTAAGCAAAATATTTTGATGTATTTCAGACAGAAACTATATTGATTGGAATAGACTTACATTTTTTTTTTCAGTGAAAACAATAACGTCAGATATTTTTTAAACATTTGTAAACAAAACTTAATTTTCCATTTTAAAAACCTTGCAAAAATAAAATATATATTTCTGAAATGTTATTTGAGGAAAATTGGCAAATTTAAAGTTAAGTTAATCTGATTTGAAAGAAATATTATTTACTTATAGCCTAAAATGTTGTATACAAGCATTTCCCAACCACAAGGTCTTGATTTTATGATGTGTTAATTGATGTATTGATGGCATATTGACTGCTGAATGTGTTCATAGTTAAGTATGATGTAGTACATGACAAATTTCATTAGGGTTTCAATTTTTTTCCTGTCAGGAGGGACAAACATTAAAACACATGAGCTTTTTAAGAACAGATTTATCGGTTTGTACATCCATACTCCAGAAATTCTGCATCTAAATACGTAAAAAAAAAAACAAATTGAAAATCTTTTAATAATAGTTGGGGTCTTTAAAATATATGATTAGTAAAAATAGTTTTGCTTAATATCAATATTTCATAAGAATTATCTCATTGAAATTGAACTTTAAAACATTCAAAAACATTATAAATTATTCAATTTTAAATTATAAAAAATTGTAAAAAAAACCTTGTAAAAATTTTTTCTTCAGACAATATTGTCTTTAATATATATTATTCATAAAATCAATTAAAAACTTCTCTAATAAAATAATGTCTTAGTTTTATTGCATTTTTTATTTTTTGATTCAGAACAGACATTTTGTAAGACCAGATCTGATTTTGCAAAAAAACAAAAAAATAGAGATTTAAATTCTTCAAAAAATTCTGCTTTCAGCTAATATAGTTACTATATAAAATTTCATTAAATCCAACAATTATTTGATTTTTGCAAGAATTTCCAAATTTATTTAAATGTCAACACAAAAAAGAGGTGAAAATTTGCTATTCTAAAAGTTAATACAACCACTGATGCAAGAAAACAAGTTTTTTAACCAAAATTTCAAATGTTCTAAAAAGGAGTAAAAAATTTAATTACATAATCCAAAAAACTTTTAGCCTTCCTCTTAATAATAACATAATGAATTTGACGCTAAAACTATGTTTTCATTACGATTGGAGAATGTTTTCATCATGACATGCTGATTTTTTAGGGATGTCATGGAGGTACCTATTTAAAATATTTTTTATTTCAGATTAACTTATTTTTTAATATGCCAAAAAATATTTTGAACTCATATTCACTTGAAAATATTTTAAAAATATTGTTTGTCTAAAGAAAGCTGAAATATAAATATGCACACACACAATCCCAGACAGGTGGAAAGAGAAAGGTGAAAAGAGAGAGAGAGAGGTGGGAAGAGAAAGATGAAAAGAGAAAGAGAGAGGTGGGAAGAGAAAGGTGAAAAGAAACTTAAATCATTATTATGGGCTCAACAGATAATGCACCATACAAGTACAATTCACAGACTTCATATAAATAACAGGTTAGCTGATAATTTCATAATGTGTAGAAAATTTTGGAGAAGAAAGTAACAAAAATTTTGACAAGAAGTTGAAGATTTTGAAGAGAAAATTTTAACCTGAAGGTAAAAAAAATAAGATTCCAGAAGGAAAAACTATTCTGGCTGTCACCTGCAGATAAGCTGGGCTGTTTCTAACAAAAGAAACAAACGTAAAATAGAGGCAGAATGAAAGTGAAACCTGTGAAAGCAATGGCGATCAAGAAAAAGAAAAAAAATTATAACAAGTCCTAGGGACACAAGTGAATTTTGCCAAAGCCCTTCTGTTTTTTGTCCTCCAATTAGATGGAGGCATCTTCTTTGAAAGCATATTGTTACCCCTTTTATAGTTTTGTTCTATCTTCAGAGGTTTGCGCTTTTCAATTATTGGAAGTTTGAATTGAATATCTATTAAAGAGGCTATAACTCTAAATTTTGATCTGCTTATCTTACATTGTTAATAATAAGACACACAAAAGGTAATTATTGTGCAAGCCTATTTTGTAAAACTTTTATTTTGCTCATTGTCTTTTATAATAAATAATATAATAAATGTTTGTTCCTTTCAAATTTCAAAAAGTAGTTTCAAGTTTGTTTTTGCATGTTCCTTATTCTATAATCTGGATGACAGAGGTGATATTTTCTCTCTCCTTCAATTTACTCCCCACCACAAAATCATTTTACTGCAGAAACAATCAAACAAAACCTTGATTGAACAAAAGGAAGTATACAAAAATTATTTGAGAGTTGTAACAATTTTGTTTCTCTAAATACAATATGTAAAAAAATTAAAACTCAAAATCACCTGTATCCCATCATTCTACAAATAACTTTGGCATCATTGTTATCAAATTGGTCATCACAGACAGTTCCTTTGACTCCTTGACGAGTGATTTCAATTCTTCCACTGATTTCTGCTGAGCCACCAATAAGCTGGATTCTAAAATCTGCAGAGAAAAAGGCAAAACAAAAAAAGAGTGAGACATGTTAAAATTAATGCATGAATTTAAACATAGATTCTGTACATATACAGTTGTTTATTTGTGAATAGTATATATATATATATATATATATATATATATATATATATATACATGCACGCACATATGAATGAATGCAAAGGTAGACATAGATTTAGTTTGTGATAGAGTCAAAATGATAGACACAAGACTGATTTGAAAATGTCCACCTGGAAAGACGCACTTTTTAGAAAGTTTTAACATCTCTTTGGGGGATACATTCTAAGCACAGCTTAGTTGGCAGGAAGGAATCATTGTATACCACCTGGGATGGTCAGATAAGTATATGACACTAGATAACATAATCACTTCTCTCTCTCAATAATTTTTTTTAAAATAGCAAAAGATTTGTGAAAACAACTTGGAAAATGTCTTCTTTTCAAACAGATTTTGTACATATAAGGAAATCTGAAAATCTGAATCAGTGTAAATTTAATAAAAACAACAGACAAAATAACATCAATATCCAAAATAATTCTTGGAAAGATAAGTCTAAACAATTCATGAATTAGTCAGAGAATCAGGTTACTTACCATTTGAAGTTGGAGATATACTTGTGGTTGTATTTGCTTTATTGAAACATTTAATTGCAACATCCTCATTGTGTTGACAGTTATGCGTTCCCCAAGAAATGTTGGGACAAACTTTAAGATCATCTTCTAATCCAGTACAGCTGAGGTCATCAAGCCAGATGGTACCTTGCCCTTCTCCAAATATATTTCGAATTACTTCTCCAGAACTGAAATTGAAAATTATTTTAAAAAACTAAAAATATTTCATAGGTGGTAGGCAAAAAGGTTCAGAACTCATTTAGGAACAACTTTCAATTAGGCTGACAGCTTTTTAACAAAATAAAAATAACTTAAATGTAACTTTTAAAATAATTATTAAATTCTAAAAGTGTAAAATATATCTAAAATAATTTTGATAGTAAAGTTGATCTAACTTACACCATCTAGTACAAATAACTATATACAAATTACTATATAATTATACAAGATCATTTTTATGTAAGAGGGTGTAGTGTAAAACTTGTCAACTTTACAATATCAATGTAGTATTTTATCGTAAGTCAACACTTTGCAAAGTTCTTCCTAGAGATAGTTTTTTCGAATAGAAAATGTAAGAAAAGAAAGTGCATTTATAATATACTATGCATATGTGGTAAGGTATCTAAGGAGGAAACCAGTCATCCTTTTAGAGTCAGACTGAAGGACATAAGAAAGTCATAATTAAAGGTGAGGTGGAAAAATCTGGTAGGAATGGAGAAGGCTATGCATTAGCTTCTGTGTGATGAAGTCCAGGTAATTTACAAGGAGCATCATGAGAAAGTAAGGAAGCTGAAAGTGGTGGCATCTGTTAGCATTTCAACAACGTATATTAGCCAAGCTAATATGGAATAAAACACAATCGTTTTTTTCTTTTCAAAGGGGTGTTAAGGACGGTTCCCACTTATCAAATTTTCTAATCACCAGGGTACTCGATGTACATAATGCTGTAGAAATATATCAGACCATTGGGTATATTTACAAGTACTTTTTGTTGCTAATTTATCATTTTCTTGTGAAAGAGGTGACCTTTGTACTCATGAATTACACCTGAAGAGGGCTGGAGAACAGATCAATCAAAAACTTAACAATAGGGAGCATATGAAGAATTGATTTGAGTGTCTCAACAACTTTGCCGATCATAAATTGTTGCAGTCATTTCATCCATAATATTAATCCTTGTTTCTTGAAAGAAAATATATAAAAAGATTAAAAATCAAAGTCACCTGTATCCCATCATTCTACAAATAACTTTGGCATCATTGTTATCAAATTGGTCATCACAGACAGTTCCTTTGACTCCTTTACGAATGATTTCAATTCTTCCACTGATTTCTGATGAGCTACCAATAAGCTGGATTCTGACAGCTGCAGTGAAAAAGGCATAAAACCAAAAGAGAGTGAGACGTGTGAATATTTATACATGCATTAAAAACATAGTTTCAGGAGATTTCCAAATGTTTCTATGTATATATATTATAGTAAAAATAGAAAGAACAGTAAGATATATAATCCGGTGTTCTAATTGATATTTTTATTTTTACAAAACAGTGCTCAATGTAAATTTACAGAGCATACTTGTACAGTAACAATTAATTTTGACTTATTACTTGGTAAGTTATCATTTTATATCTGTTGTTATAGGAATGCATTGCAAATAATGGAGTAATGATTATTACAGGAATGCATTGTGCATTATTTTATTATAAAATGAATTCCAAATAGTTTGTATTATAGAAATACATTGTTAAACATTTCACTGCATCATTTACTATATACATACATTGCAAATTATTATACTATTGCAATACATTGGTAATCATTTATATAAGTACATTGCTCAAAATTTCATTATTGAAATGCTTTGACAAGCATTTTTGCCCATTAGTTTGACATTAAAAATTATTTTTGCTGCAGAAATCCAGTCAAAATTATTTTTCTCATAGAAAATAAAGTGAGGGCACAGTTCTTTTATTCTCCATCAATGCTTCATATCTATTACATGAAAATTATGCAAAAGATGACAGCTTCATACAATGCTTAGGTTGGTTAATTTATTGACATATCAACACTTCTTGGTTTATTTAATGCTGAATATCTCTTTTATAGGACATCAATTTCAATGAATTAATGCAAAGGTGGACATAGGTTCAGATAGTGATAGAGTCAAAAATGGTAGACACAAAATTGGTTTGTCATAGAATCTAATAGCTATGTAGTGACTAGATAAATTCTTGAGTTTGAAAATGTCCACCTGGAAAGAGGCACTTTTTGTGAAGGTCATATATCTTTGTGGGATGCATTCTAAGTACAGCTAAGATGGAAGGAAGGGATCATCATATCCCTTCTGGGATGGTCAGATAAGTATATGATGTTGGATAACATGATTCCTTCTCTCTTCAAATAATTTTTTTAAAAATAACGCAAAATTTGTGAGCACTGTTTGTAAAGTGTACACCTTCCTTCCAAATAGATTGTATATCTGAGGAAGGCTGAAAACTGGATCAGTATAAATTTAATGATAATATCATCAATAGTCTAAATAATTCTTGGAAGGAAGAGAACATAAGTTTAAACAATTCCTAGATTAATTACAGAAATAAATTACTTACCAAGTTGGTCTGCAGTGGAACATTTAATGGCAACATCCTCATCGTGTCCACAGTTATGCACTCCCCAATTAAGGTTGGGACAAACTTCAACATCATATTCTGATCCAGTACAACTGAGGTCATCAAGCCAGATTACACCTTTCCCTTCTCCAAATGTATTTGGAATATCTTCTCCAGAACTGAAATGAAAATTTATTTTAAAAATAAAAAAACTACATGATATAAGTGGTGGGTGAAAGGTTCTTGGCGTGACCTCACAAAATATAACAAAATGATCAGAACTGATTTTTGAACACCTTTCAATTCATTTGATAACTTTTTCAAACCTCCAAACATAAATAATTTTTAAAACATTTAGTAAAGTCCAAATTTTAAAACATCTGTGAAATGCTTTTGATAATGACGTTGATTGGAATTACTCCATAACAATAATTGTTGCTATGATTTTTATAAGGACGTGGAACTCAGCAGCATCTATCAACAAGAAAGGGGAAGAGATCTTCCTGTCAGATTGTCTGTAGATTCTCATTAGATTTGTTTATTTACAATAGCAAAGTCTGCAAATATATGCTATTTATAACATACTATGCCAATGTGTGGATATGAAGGTAATATAATGGAGAGCAGCACATCACAGAGCTAAATTTGTATTCCAGTCAAGTTCATTAGATTCATTAGCATTCAAATACTCTTGGGAAAGATATGCATCGATCCTCCCCCCCCCCCCCAAAAAAAAACTATGGGTTAAATAGCAGGACAGATTCAGCTCTCTAGCTGCTGTTGTCACTTGGTGTCGGAGGATAACTCTGAAATCACAGCTGTAATGATCATATCATGGGTTACTCCCTTTGGCAAGGCATAAAATTTAGAAACTAGCCCCGCCTTGGACAGTGAAGACATCACTAACAGGATGCTGGATGTGGTCAGTGACAGAATCTAAGAGAACAGATCTGACATTGAACTGCAATGGGGTCATGCAAAAGATCCTTCATACAATGAATGAGACATAATTATTCCAAGTCAGGCAGAAAGAGCACAAAGAGTAGGGAAACTGAAAATAATGTTAACAGACTCAAATTACAAATTAAGGCTTCCAGAAGTGACTACACATTATATTAAATGATCATATGTTTACTTTATGTACCTAATACTGCAGAAATACACCAGACCAGAGGGTATATTCATGAGTAATTTTTGTAGCTATTTCCTGTTGTCTTGAGCAAGAAGTTTTCTTTGTTTCTATGAAATACACCTGATGAAGGCTGGAGAATGGATCAGGTAATATGATGCGACAATAATGATAAATATGCAAAGATATTTGAGCAATGAAAAAAGAATATTAAGAACATATTAAGAACTGATTTGGGTGTTCCAACAATTTAGTGCTGTCTTGAGCAAGAGGTTTCCTTTGTTCTCATGAAATACACCTGATGAAGGCTGGAGGAATGGTTCAGGTAAAATGATGTGCCAATAATGATAAATATGCAAAGAGGATATTTGAGCAATGGATAAATTAAATGTGAGAAGGCTAGTATATTTCTTATTAGAAAATAATAGAAAAAAAATTAAAAATAATTGCTTAATAAAAAATGTGTAGATAAATAAATATTTAATAATGTAGGTTTGTTTTTTGCATTTACATATATGAAAAGTTTATTTCAAAGAAAGCCACACAGTTAATAAAAAAATAAATTTGATGTGATACATTTGTTTCTAAAAATAGAACTGACTAAAAAAAAAAAAAAAAAACTGCAAAAATTATTTAGTCAAAGAGGACAGTTTGTGATTTCTTATTCCAATTTCAAAAATATATACCCATTGGATTTATTGACCAATCACAAAAATGCAAATAACTTATGTAAATTTAAAAGCTGAGATCCATTTGGAGCCTCTTTCATCTCTATCTATAAAAAGTAGGATGTGTGTGTGTGTGTGTGTGTAATGAATGCACGACTGCAATTTTTGACAAATTTGCACCAAAATTTACATGCACATGTTCCAAGTTAGTAGAAAGGCCAAGACTGACCAAGCATTTCACAACTCCCATCAATAGTGGAAATAATCGATTTTTTCATGCTTCTATGGCAGTTTTCATATAGTTTGTGGTCATTTTGTACTGGCCAGAGTGAGAGCCAATAGCTGGCAGGAAGATTCTATTGGCCAGTGTGAGAGCCAACAGCTGACTGATACGAATGTTAACTCACATGCTAGCATGCAAAAAAAAAAAAAAAAAAAAAAAAAAATCGATAGCTGCATTTGTCACAAAATTTAAATCTTGAAAAATTTAATTCTGCATGGCACTTTACTCGAATTGGCTCATTCGCTTGCTTAAACTCAACATTGATTCTGATTCCGCAGAACTGGGTTGGGTGTGAAAAAGTATTTGTTGTTAACATTCTTTTTTCATTTGGTTTTTTCCAGTTACGAGTCCTTTTTTAAAGCTGATCGTTTTGTGTTCATTTTGTTTAGTTCTTTTTTTCGTAATAGATTTAATGTTTAGTATTGAGCTTAGAAAAAATTCGCAGTGTGAGATAGGCAAGAAGTAAGACATGTAGCAACAGCAGCATGGCAAAGGGCACACCTTTAAAGACAAGGAAGGGCAAAAATATTTTAAGTCAAGTGATAGCGATTGCTGTATGAGTCGTATGATTTTTGAATCAAGCACGGGCAATGCTGGGCCATGCTGCTAGTTGATATATAAGATAACAGGTTAGCTGATCATTTCAGAATGTTTAGAAAATTTGGAAGAACATAATGAAAATTTTGACAAGATGAAAATTTTGAACCTGAGGATATAAAGATAAAATTCCAGTGGGAGAACTATTCTTGCTGTCACCTGTGGATGAAAATAAAAGCAGAACCAAAGTGAAACCTGTGAAAGGAAAGGGGTTCAAGAAAAAGAAAAAAATTATTAAGCATCCTAGGGATGCAAAGGAATTTTGCCAAAGCCCTACCATTTATTTGTTCTTCAGATAATTGAATTTATCCTTGTTGAAGTTTATTTTCTACCTTAGTTGTACCTTCTGAAGGTTTTTGTTTTTCAATTATTAGAAGTTTGATTTGTATATCTTTTTACTCACTGGACCTATTAACCTATATGTTGAGGTGATTCTCAAAGAACTAGAAGTCCTACAAGGATTTATTATTGGCAGCCACAATCTTAACAACATAAGATATGTAGCGAACCTAAAAATGATTAGTCAGAAAATGTTTTTTTCTTCCACTCATTTTCCTCACTATGAACATTTATCTCAAGTAGGTGCAAATTTTAGCTTACAACTACGTCTGCACCCTACATTATTCACAACCATCGTAAACATATAAATAGTGTAAAAATTTTGAGTTCAGGATGGAGAAATATGCCAGCTACTGAACTTCGTCAGCTAATGAAAGGAAAGCAGTCATCCCTTTTTTTCCACTCCTTCAATGATTGCAGTCAAAGAATGAACTCACTGATTCCAGACATCGCCATAGTAACCAGGTCAGGAAATGGGAACACCCTACATTAGTGGCACCAGTTAGTACTATGTCACTGACACTTTTCTATCTCGCAAATGTAATTAAAGAAAAGACATTTTGAACTTTTCACCATGTGCACAACTGTGAAAATCACTTTTACCTATATACTCAAACACTAATACCATACACAACTGAATCACACACAGTCAATACATACATTTTTGAATAAATGTTATTTTGGATTTGTGTGACACTATTTAGCTATGGTAATTGGCTAACTAATTAACCATAGAAATTAAAAACGCGAAATACTTAAGGCAAGAAAGGGCTATAGTGAAAGATAGACTGAGTGACATTAAAAAAAAAAGAATTTATTTTACTTACAAAAGAAAGATACTTTTTGCAAAAGACAGAAAATCTGTAAGAAAAAATGAGACTGTGATTCTGTCAAAAATTAATTAATGTCACAATAAGGGAGTGATGCGCCAATGTAAACAGAATTCAGATAGAAAAACAAAGCCGGCCGACACATGCAGTCATGGAAAAAATTTGGCTTGGGACCGCCCTGGAGAATAGTTATTAGTTATCTTTCAGAGATATCATTTAATTTTGGTTCTTGGGTCCAGCAAAGAGACCCATCTGGTATATGTACAAATCTTGACATGAAAAAGAAAGTCAAAAAGGGGATCATCATTATTGCTTATTCAAACTGTTGACATCAGACATAGCATCTCGAAAATGAGCATCTGGTGATAAGAGAATTTTAAGGCATGAGAAAAATAAAAGAATCTAATTATCAGGTAAATACGACCACCCAGTTAAAAGTTGACTAAGTGGATCTGAGTGTCCCCAAAATCAAGATGTGATAAGAATTATTTAGCAATCTGGGATTTGTAAATGTTTTGGACGAAAAAAAAGAAAAAAAAAAAAGGATTTTGTAAACAAAATTCTTTATGATAATTCTAAGAGGGCCGGTCTATCCACACCCATACTGCTGAGAGATCATTGGTAGCATGGGTTATAGGCGGAGGTGAATGTATGAGAAAGACGGAGAAGTTGTTAACACCCACTGAGGGGATTGGTATGAGATAACAATGTGAGAGAGGAAGAGTCTAGGAGAATAACTCTCTTCCGACCTGCTATCAAGGACAAGGGAGAAACCCCTGAAATGGAAAGTGATTAATCTTCCAAAAATGGGAAGTAATTAATTTTCCTGGCCTAAGAACAAAGAGAATTCTTGTTGGGAATTGAGAATTATCAAAGAACCCAAACCATGACAACAAGTCAACCCCAACCACTGGTGGAAGAAACCTTACAGCTTCGCGCCACAACTGGGAGTTGACCATGGGCTGATGGCACAGTTTCATATATTGACATCAAGACCAGTGGACATCATATATTGGCACTGGACTGCAACCTTTGGTGGGTGTCACATAACTGATTTTTGTTTTTGTTTCAAATTGTTCCTTGTAAATGATAAATTTTCTGTTTGAGGCCTTGGTGCTGACCAGGCATTGAAAGTTGGCAACAGATATATGCAAATATCAGAGCTGATAGCTGACACAGAAAGAAAATAACAAAAACTCCTACAGAAGGTAGTGAAAGTGGATTAATCATTAACTACAAAAAACAGAATGGTTGGTAACAAAAGGATAAGCCTAAAATGTGATTTGCAAATTGGTAAAAAAATGCATGTCAAAATCAAACAATTACAAAAAATTAAATGTCTGAGAAGTGTTTAAACAGAGAATAGAAAATGTGACACTGACATCTGAAGTTGTATTGGGATAGCCAAATTTGCATTCCAAAAGCTAAGCAGAGTACTGAGAAATAAAAAAATAAACTTTTTAAATAAAAGAAAAGAGTACAAAAAACTGTTATGTGATATCTGACCTCCTGTAAGGGAGTAAAGGTTGGACGATATCCTCAAAGATTAAGAAGAGACTTGAAGCAACAGAAATTTGTTTCTACAAAAGGATGTTGAGGATGCCATAGACTGAACATGTGAACAACAATAAAGTTTTAAAGACAATGGAAACTGAAAGGAAACTTATACTTAACATCAGGAAGAGACAGTTAATGTTTCTAGGACACATATTGAGGAAAGAGAGTTTGGAGAATCTGATACAGAGCAGAAGGGACAGAAGAAAACAATGCTTAGTGAGCTTGAGTAAATGGATAGTGGAACAGGGTTTAAGGGAAATAACAGGAGTTGTGGAGAACCATGATCGTTTATGTCCTGAGGCAAGACAGCACCTAAAGACGATAACTCTAAATTTTGATCTGGTTATTTTGTATAAGCCTATTTTGTAAATTTTTTTTATTTTGTCCATTATTTTCTTTTGTATTTTGTCTATATTTCTGAGATGAGGTATTATGAACACTATTTACATTATGTGTGTCGCCATATTTATTACAACATTGTATGCTTCAGCCTTCTTCAGGTGGTTAGAAAATTGAACTGAACCCTTTATTTTGCTCAGACTGTTCTAGTTCCACATGCCGTATCAGTTATCTCCTGTTAATTCCCCACTCCAAGTTCTCCACCAGGTATTGAACTCACACTCTTTGGGTCCTGTCACTGGATCTAACTAATGCCTTTATCCACTGTACCATGTGTCCTTGAGGACATCTGTGTATGAATTTCTGGGTATTATAAACCTAATGTTTTCAGCAACATTTTTTTACCAATGCTCATATTGCAATTTTTGCTGTTATCAGTCATGTTTTTACCGGAGCTCATATTGCAATTTTTGTTGTTATTATTGCTTATCTTTTGCACTCCTTATTAATGGTTCCCATATTGTATTCATTTCTATGCTTGGTTGGCTCAGGAGATTTTTGTGGCCTAGCATGTGCTGATTCCTTAAGTTTACGAATTTTCCAATGGTGTTCTCTGTCTATGATCTCAACCTGATCCCAGAGAGGGCAGTGATCTCCCTTTTCCCTCAATATGTGGTCAGCTACTTCCATGGGATAGTGTACACACAGTCTTTAGTCATGTTCTCCTCTATCAGGGGTCTTACTCGGGAGAGATATCTGCAAAATGTTGTCAAGCTTTTGAAGGTTGTCCTGATGTTATATGACTGCAGATCCTTTGTATTTTCTCTGATAACCCCTTCACATAAGGCAGGCAGATTATTTTCTGTGAGTTGTTGTCGTCTTGTACCCACCTATCCCAGTTTTTTGGGGTTGCTGCCATGTACCCAGGGTAGTTGTTACATTGTAGGGTACTACTTATACTGACCAATTCTTTATCTAATGTCTCTGGGTTGCCACGGACAATCCTTTTCTTTACGCTGTATGGATGGTGGGAGTTGAAATTGAGGTACTGTCTGGTGAATGTCGGTTTACAGTATACGGATGTCTTGAACACATGTTCTGTTTGAGATATTAGAACATCAAGGAATGGGACTGTGTTGTTACCCTCTTTCTCCATCGTGAACTGTATCGAAGGTCTTATAGAGTAGAACTTGAACATTTTCCTGATGTAGCCAGAGTATGAAGGTGTCATCTACGTAACTTAACCATAGAGTTGGCTTTAGAGATATAGATTCTAATGCCATTTCCTCAAAGTATTCCATGTATGTATTCGCCATTGTTGGTGATAATGGCGAGCACATTGCTAAGCCCTCATCCTGTCAATATATGTGTGATCCCATTCTGAAGTGTGCTGTTTGTGTACAGGAAGTCAACATCTCCATCAGATTATCTACTGCAATACTGGTTCGTTCTTCTAGGGATGAGTCAGAGGCCAATCTGTCTCTGACTACTGAGAGAGCCTCCTCCATGGGTACCTTGGTGAACAAACTCACCATGTCCAAGCTCACCATCTTGTTGCATAGGATGGGAGCATCTTTGATTATTTCCATGAAGTGGGCAGAGTTTTGGACATATGAAGGAAACTTTCTGATCAATGGGTCAATTATATTCACAAGGAAGTGACTCAGAGAGCCTTGGCAACTAACAATCGACCTGAGCAGAACACCGTCTTTGTGAATCTTAGGGAGACCGTATATGTGAGGTAGATTGGTCTAACGCTGTGATAACTGCCTATACATCTTAGGTGCGAAGTAATCCTTGTATTTTTCATTTGTCTATATAAGTTTGTTCCTTTCAAATTTCACATAGCAGTTTCAAGTTTTGTTTGTTTTTCTATGTTCCTTATTCTATAATCAGGAATAGAGAGGTGATGTTCTCTCTCCTCCCGTTCACTTCCCACTCCAAAATCATTTTACTGAAAAATGGATCAAACAAAACCTTGATTTTACAAAAGATAGCATACAAAAATGATTTGAGTGTTCTAATAATTCTGCATGTAATAAAATTTTGCAGTCATAACAACCATAATCTAATTCTTTGTTTCTCAAAAGAAAATATGTAAAAACATTAAAAATTAATATCACCTGTAACCCATCATTCTACAAATAACTTTGGCATCATTGTTATCAAATTGGTCATCACAGACAGTTCCTTTGACTCCTTGATGAGTGATTTCAATTCTTCCACTGATTTTTGATGAGCCACCAACAAGCTGGATTCTGACGGATGCTGAGAAAAAAATATAACACAGAAAAGGATTGAGAAAACTCATGCATGCATTTAAAAAGGTCGAGAGATTTGCAACTGTTTATTTATAAGCAGAATATATATATATATATATATATATATATATATATATATATATATATATATATAGCTACACAGGCATTAACAAATAATTGAACACATTGTGAATTGTCATTTTTTGTCGGCTGGGTAGATAAAGGAAGTCATCAATCATTGTTATTGGTAAAGATTTCTCTCTCTCTTTCTCTCTCTCTCTCTCTATATATATATATATATATATATATATATATATATATATATATATATATATATATATGGCACCCACATGTTTACTGGGTTCTCATTCTTTTCCGAGAGTAGAGCAGACGTCAGACCTGAGGTGCACATCCATTTTTTGGTGGCTCAGTGTGACAATAAATATTCGCACTTACCGGATTCGAAGTGTCCAAGATGTCTTGCTTGTCGGGCTGCGGTTTTATGATGGATATGTGCATAAAACCAAGCTAAACAGTTCGTCATTTTGTCAGCTACATCCTTTCCTCTTGCAAGTTTGGTCCAAGAAAAGTACATTCTCCGATATTTGTTTATTTTATGCTGCTTGGCACGATTTGTCTAGTGGTAATCTGCATGCTGATTGGTCAAGCTGGGGAATCTTATTGAGAACAGGGCCAACGGCAAAGATTGGTGTGTTGGCCATGTTTTTGGTCAATAAAAACGGTCTGGGACATTAGCTGGCAGTGCAGCTGGGACCATGGTGACATGCACTGTTATAGAGTTTCATATTAAGTTACGACTTTATTTTTGTCTGGAAGCTGGACGCTAGCTTCGAACCTACCGCTAAAGTGAGCAGTGTAATTACCGGTATCTACCAAAACGTGGGAGGAACACACTGAACGTCAACACTCAGTATAGCCCAGAATTGCTTGTTAGACAGTCATCACTTAGGAGCAAACCTGCAATTTCTGAGCAAGTGTGAAAAAACAAACATATACAAAACTGAAAAATTGATGGGACATCATTTTGACAAACATTTTATTCAACCAGTTTTTCTTTATATTTAGTAAACCCGTTTATCAACAGTGTTGTGCATTTCATAGAAGAAATTCTTTTTCCAGCCTGAGTTTTGATGAGTGCCCGGATGAAAGAGACAAAATTTACCACAGCTGTGGATAGGGATTGTGTAATCTTCAGTAGTAATGCAATCTTTGACAAGAATTATGTAGTCTTTGGCAAGAGTTGTGCAGCCTTGTCCATAGTACATAATGTATACAAGGGCTTCACACTAAACTTCACTGTCACTAAAAAAAAAACATGAATCAATCCTATCAAGACAACACACCAGCCCGAACTAAGGATGGAAAAAAAACCAATTGACTGTAACATTGTTATTAAAGAACCAAACTAATGAACCTAGCAACTAAGGACTGAGAGAAAAAAGACAGAGCTTGGAGCAGGGGAAGTATGGTGTGAGAGTCAAGAAATGATAGATCTATTGATAGACAGGTCAACAATAGAGGAGCTGTCCAACTGATCAGTGGATTTCAATATTATAGAAGTATACATTGCACACAATTTTTATAATTGAAATGCATTGACATACATTTCTGTCCATTAGCTTTACATTAACAATTATTTTGCTGCAGAAATCCATTACAAATTATTTTTACTATAGAAAATAAAGTGAGGGAACAGATTTTTTTTTATTTTCCATCAATGCTTCATATATATTACTATATGTTATTATGTAAAAGATGACAGCTTCAAAGATTAAGTTGATTAATTTACTGACATATCAACACTTATTCATTTAAAACTGGTTCAGCGTAAATTTAATAACAAATAAAATAACATCAATAATCAAAATAATGTTTGGAATTATTTTCTTAAGAATTCAAGTCTAAACAACTCATGAATTAATCAGAGAAACAGGTTAATTACCATTTGAAGTTGGAGGTATACTCGTAGCTGATGATAAGGTTGTATTTGCGTCTTTGGAACATTTAATGGCAACATCTTCATAGTGTTGACAGTTATGCATTCCCCAGGAAAGGTTAGAACAAACTTCAAGATCATATTCTAATCCAGTACAACTGAGGTCATCAAGCCAGATTGTACCTTGCCCTTCTCCAAATATATTTCGAATTACTTCTCCAGAACTGAAATTAAAATTTATTCAAAAAAATTAAAAATATTACATAGGTTGTGGGTGAAAAGGTTCATAGCCTGACTTACTTTCCAAAATATAACAAGATACCAAGAACTGATCTGGGAACATCTTTCAATTAGGCTGATAACTTTTTAACAAAATACAAATAATTTAAATGTAAATTTTGTTGTGACGTCCCAAGTCCTTCATGTTACTACCCAATGCTCATGTGTACTAGTATTCCTCCTCTTAATCAGAGTAGTTATATTGCCTGGGTATTCCAGCTATGTTAATCTATATATCACCACATCATCCTGTAAGAAAGCGATTTTGTTTCCCTTGTTTTTCTTGTGCCTCTTCTAAGTATCATTTTGTTTTCAGGGTTTCTTTCTCTCTCCCAGGATCTTAAGGTATTTCTTTCATCTATTTTGTTTCCCCTCGTTATCATGGTTAGATTTTTGCACTGACTGGGCTTATCCAGTTTCTGAATCATATTGTCCCTCTTGATCATTGCTATGTTCGACTTCAGACATATCATCCTGCAAGAGTAGGTTTTGTTCTTGTTCAGCGCTATTATTACTTGAGGTACATGTGGACATTTCTTCATCACTTCCTCTGCATATTCGTCTTGTGATCTTATTAGATCTGCATGGGCTAGTATGCTACTCCCATTTTTCTCATTACAGCTGTGTTGTGCCCTTTTTGCACTAAAAATTTGCCTTCTCTGGGAATGTTTCCTTATTTTTCTTGTACCACATTTTCTCATTTGTAGAAAATGACATGGTTAAAGGAGCTCTGATTTGTCTTCCCAGTAAGGCTAATGGAATCTCTAGCCTTTCTGCATGTGGTATGGTGCAGTAACTTAACAGTAGTCTTAGTAAAAAAAAAAATTCTTTTTGTTGTGAACATGCCTTCAAGCCCATCTTTATGGTTTTTACCATTCTTTCCACTATTCCATTTAATTGAGAATCATATGGAGGTGTCTTGTAGGGTATACATCCTATTCTACTTAGCCATGAATTCTTCACAAAACTTTGGGTCTTTGTTGAACACCAGGGCTTTCATATCCCATTTCTGGAGACTATAACTCTTAAAATTTGTTTTACAGTAGAACTTCTTTTGTCAGGCACATAAATTACCTCAGGCCAGTCTCAAAAAGAGTCAACTAATAATAATAATATGAGTTCTGCTCCACTGACGTACACGTAATCCACATGAACACAATTCCATCATCCTGACTCTTTATGCTAAGAATGTAATTTACTTTGCATAAAGTTCCTTATTTCTTTACATTTTGGACATCTTTTAACATATTCCTCCAAATCTTGTGACTATCCTGGCCACCATGCTTCGAATTTTAGTTTTTTGTGTGGCCACTATTCTACATTGTACATCATTATGTACACTTTTTATTACCAGTTTTCTGTTTCTGGAAGATCACTGAATCACCATTATAATCTACACTATTCTAAATTGTCATTTTATGTCTTATTTCTTTGAATTGTCTTTCTGCTCTAGAACAATTATTCCATGAGTTATTTCTTATTCTAGATATTATGCTGCTTCATACTGGATCTTGTATAATTTCTGCAGTCATTCTATCCACAGACAAAATATCAGTCTCTAACCAATGTAAGGTGTCTTCAAAAATCTCTTCTACAATATCTTTCAATGCCTTGTGAAATTGCAACCTCGATAATGCATACACATGAAGTATTGTATTTTCCTTGACATATCCTATATCAAAATCAAAAGCTATCAATATTATCAGCCAGCTTAATATTATCAATGTCTTAATTTTGGGTAGTTCTTTTCTTGGACTGAATATAAATTCTAACGGTCTATGATCAGACTTTAATAGAAATTGTTTTTCCAGTTGAGAATTGATGGGCCCTTAATCATCATTCAAATAATCATGAGAGCTTCTTTCGTGATGTTTTAATAATTAAATTCAGCTTTTGCCAATCTTCTTGATAGATACATTACTGGATGTCCTTCTTAGAATAATATTCCATATATTGAAAGCTCACTGGCTTCTGTATTTACTGTAATTTCCTTTCTGGCATCAAATATTTTTACTACTGGTTTGTTTGCAAAGATTGCCTTTATCTTGTCAACACAAAATCAAAATTTCTTTCTCAGCTTAGGGAATGGTTCCGTTAAATCTGTATAACATGGTACATGTTATCGATAAAAATTTATTAATCCCCCAAAAGTTCTTTATATACTGTAAGTATTTTTTCCATTAATGCTTGATCTGGTGACAGCCCTTCTTTTGAAATAGAATATCCCAGAAACAATACTTTGTTACTATTATGTACACATTTTTTTTGTTTATCTTCATTCCTACATTCCTCAACACATTTAAAACAAGGTTCACTTTCCTTTTTAATTCTTTTTCATTGATGGCAGTTATGCAGATATTATTTTGATAACAAAACACATTTTTTATTTTCTTCCCTATGACTTGTTCAATGAGCTTTTAAAAAAATAACACTTGCAGTCTTTATAAGGCATTCTTTTCCAGTGTAATAAAGCTATTTGCTACTACTAATGGTAACAAATGTGGTGGTAGTTACCATGCTTCATAGTAGGAGGGGGTGACATATTGTTTTAACTTTAGGCTCGCTTTGTAGGTTTTTAACATGCCCTGTTTCTTCCATTTTACTGCATTAATTAATTTTGTGCAATTCATGTAAAATATATAATTTCCAATAAGTTCATGATTCTTTTTTGCAATCTGCAACAATGATGGATATTATTTCAAATTTGTTTTTGAATTCTACAGAACCTTCAAAATATCCCAATGTTTTTATAACTGACCCCATCAAATTGGTGTATCTGCATTTAACTCTTATGTAGTTTTGGTTTGCCTATAAACTTACAAAAGTTTCTAGGGATCAACATTACTCTGCTGCCGGTAGCCATTTGCATGTCCAAAATTCCCTTATTTGTTTTGTCTTGTTTTTGTTCAATTCTTTCCACTTTTTTTCCATTTAAATCTGCAGATTGCTTGAAAATAGCTCATTTTTAGACAATTTTTACACTCTTTTCCAAATGCAGGACATTTCTCTTTCTTCATGTCATGTTCATATCCACAGAATTTGCATTTTGTTATGATTTACTTCATAATGTAAGTGTCAGCAAGCTCTACATAATCTGATCAATTTTCTGACTTATTAAATTTTTGTATTAGTTCCTGCTGTTGAATAAATTCAGTGTGGGTAAAAAAAGACATGTTTCCCAGCTGTAATTTTATAGCAATATCTTACATTATGCAGTCTGTCAATTAACTTCATTTGAATTCATTCTTCTTCAGTCGTTTGGCTTTCTTTTCAGAGTTTTTTCAAACTCACAATATCAAAATGTTTTTTTCTAGATGAAGTTTTGTGACTGGATTGTCAGTTTCTTGTCACATATCCATGAATTTTGCTCTTTCTGCAATGACTAACCACAGTTTTAGTGACAATTTTTTCTGTATTATCTGACTTATTTCAACGAAAATCAAATTTTCCAATTGCATTGGGTGAGCCATAGTTGAAATTTTCATAATGGCTTCATAACCCCAGTTGAAGCAAAAAAAATTAATTTAATTTACTTCTCCCATTTCTTGTTGATTCTTAATTTCTCTTATCCATGCATGGCCCTGTCGGCTGGGGCTTTAGAATACGCCGACTGCACCTCTGTAGAGGGGTAAGAGCCCCCCCCCCCAATGAGGCGTCCTGGGTATGACGTTAAACTGCATCCAACAGCAAGGCCTCTGATCAGGAGGTTTTGAGGAGCGTGGAACCACCTCTTAATTGCTGGTGTTCCCAGGTCCACCTTGACCCGGGGTGGTAGTACCTGTTAGGGTCCCAGCTATAGGCAAATAGTGAACTCCTAGTTTTTCCAAGTCTTACTGACGTCCTGGGTATGACGGTAAACTACATCTGCGTCCTGGGTATGGCGATAAACTACATCCGACAGCAAGGTCTCAGATAATGTTTTCGGAAAAATAATGTTGCCAGCTATAAGTTTTTGAAACAGTGTTGCCAGCTATACGTTTTTTGGAACCAATAATGTTGCCAGCTATACATTTTTTATTCCATACAAAATAGGCATTTAAAATTCATAAACTGGATTTGGCATTAAATAACCCACAGTGGTTGATATGCCATAAAACCCAAACGAACAAACGAACAATCTTATCCATGCATCTACAAAATCGGGATTCTCTAATGATAAAGTGTTTTCTATCAGTGACAACATTGTTGTGAAGACCTGTGTATTACTACTGAATGCTCAGGCACAGTAGTTTTCCTCTTTCTAATTGGAGTAGTTATATAGCCTGGGTATTCCATCTATGTTTACTGCTTAATTTACATATCATCACAAATGTTAAAACAATTATTAAATTCTAAAAGTGTAAAATATATCTAAAATAATTTTGATAGTAAAGTTGATCTAACTTACACCATCTAGTACAAATAACTATATACAAATTACTATATAATTATACAAGATCATTTTTATGTAAGAGGGTGTCGTGTAAAACTTGTCAACTTTACAATATCAATGTAGTATTTTATCGTAAGTCAACACTTTGCAAAGTTCTTCCTAGAGATAGTTTTTTCGAATAGAAAATGTAAGAAAAGAAAGTGCATTTATAATATACTATGCATATGTGGTAAGGTATCTAAGGAGGAAACCAGTCATCCTTTTAGAGTCAGACTGAAGGACATAAGAAAGTCATAATTAAAGGTGAGGTGGAAAAATCTGGTAGGAATGGAGAAGGCTATGCATTAGCTTCTGTGTGATGAAGTCCAGGTAATTTACAAGGAGCATCATGAGAAAGTAAGGAAGCTGAAAGTGGTGGCATCTGTTAGCATTTCAACAACGTATATTAGCCAAGCTAATATGGAATAAAACACAATCGTTTTTTTCTTTTCAAAGGGGTGTTAAGGACGGTTCCCACTTATCAAATTTTCTAATCACCAGGGTACTCGATGTACATAATGCTGTGGAAATATATCAGACCATTGGGTATATTCACAAGTACTTTTTGTTGCTAATTTATCATTTTCTTGTGAAAGAGATGTCCTTTGTTCTCATGAATTACACCTGAAGAGGGTTGGAGAATACATCAATCAAAAACTTGTCTTAACAAAAGTAAACATATGAAGAAATGATTTGAGTGTCTCAACAACTTTGCAGATAATAAATTTTTGCAGTCATTTCATCCATAATCTAAATTCTTTTTTCTCAAAAGAAAATATATGAAAAGATTAAAAACCCAAATCACCTGTAACCCATCATTCTACAAATTACTTTTGCATCGTTGTTATCAAATTCATCATCACAGACAGTTCCTTTGACTCCTTGACGAGTAATTTCAACTCTTCCACTGATTTCTAATGAGCCACCAATAAGCTGGATTCTGACAGCTGCAGAGAAAAGGACAGAACACATAAAGAAAGTGACATGTGTGAAAAATATCACATACATTTAAATACAGGTTTTGTAGATTTGCAACTGTTTATTTGTGACCAGTATATATATATATATATATATATATATATGTATGTATATGTGTATATATATATATATATATATATATATATACTTGGACAGTAACAAATAATTTTGATTCATTCCTTTCTAAGATTTTGTTTTATATTTCTCATTATGGGAATGCTTTGCAAATAATGATTACTACAGGAATATATAGCACATCATTCTACTATAGGAATGAGTTAATAATAATGAGTTAGTAGCCATGGTCAAATGCAAAATAAATAACAGAACTATCCAACAAACAGAATCAACAAAGTATGAAATAAAAAGAAAAAGAGGGAAAAAATTAATTAATATTAAGCAAGCAAGCAAACAAACAATATATGCAAGGCCAATTAACAGCCAAGAAGGTAAAAAGTTCACAAACTATGAATTGGCATCAACAAACAAAGATAAAGTTGAACAAGTGAACAAACGCAGTGGTCTGTCTTCTAGACAAGGCAGATCTGAACTGAGGTTATTTACCTCGCCTCCCCACAAGGCAGGATGTGGCACAAGTCCGTTATTTTTATGGAGGGCGATTCTAAGCTTGTAAGCTTGAGCAAAAATTTCCTGTAGACTCCACGGGGTCGGGCTTGTCTACTGTCCCAGACATGACTCTGCCCTTCGGCATAGCCTTGTCTGGGTTCCTCATTGCCCAAAGACAAAGAGTTTGATAAGTCAGCCTAAGTCACTTAAAATGGCAAATCTGGGCTCAGAGTCAAGTCAAGCTGTAAACAGGCCTATTTCATTGGTTAAAAAATATCCCAGCATGCATTTGTGGACTTCTGGCTATAAAAAAGTAGGAGGAAATGTTTTGTAGTCATTCCCAGAGTGAAATCAACACCCCTGCTCAATTTAATGAATGAGTCCAATCTACAGGAATAGCCCATTGCGACATTGTGTGTGAGTATGAAGTTTGTTTTTGTCCAGCAATATTATTGTTTTTTGTCAATTATCATTGTCTTACAAAAAAGAAATCCTTGTTTTTTGTTTAACTATTTGTTGGTGAGCTGAGGTGGCAACTCCATCATTATGATAAAGTCTCCTCAGATACAAAAATTTCCAGTGCCCTCAAACTTGGCATTGGTGCCAGACAGACCCCAACAAAAAAGATGAGGTATATTACACCAGTATACAAGAAGAATACCAGAAATATATTTCTGGTAACAAGATGCTTACCATACCAGCAGCATTGGAGTCCATTAATACTTGGACAATCTCCCTGTTGACAAACAATGTTAAGATGTGGGAACTGACGGGTGTTAGCAGGGACACTTTGGAAGAAGCCATAAAAAGCCTCCAAATAGCACCAAAATTAGTGGCTAAGAGGAGGCACACTATGTGGTACATACTCTTATCGATGGAGGAGGAGGTCAATCGATTGGCTGGGACTGTCCTGATGACTAAGGATTTCAGACTCCAAACAGAGTATATGGGCACTTGTGAGATGTGGATTACCCTGTATGGGGTTCCATTAGATGATAAAGAAGACCTTTTGTGATCATTCTTCATAAACTATGGAATGTGAGCATGGTCTCACCAATACTATGTCAGGCTTTGTTATTTGTGACTGAGTTGCAAGTAACATTGACAAGGGAAGCTTTTATGAACATCCCAAATGTGTTAATCTGTTGTGGTCAGTTACATTGTGGTTGGGGGAAGGCCAACAACCACACTGTTGGTCATGTTGTACTGCAACAAAACCCAGCACCAATACCAACACCAGTATTAATTCTGAAAGAAGTGGTAAGACCAGAAAAAGCAAGCCAGGCTCCCAGTGAGTGGACAACAGTGGTTAAGAATGGGGCTAAGGTAACTGCCCCTCCACCTCAGAAGGTGGTGGCAGCTCCTAAGCTGCAGCAGTAGTGGAAGGAGCAGTGCAAACCACAACAAGAGCAGCATAAGCAGGAGCAGCAGGATCAGATGCAGCAAATAGTCAAGCAGCAACAACTAAAGGAGCAGCAACAGTGACAGGAGCAAACCCCTCAAAAACAACAACAGGGTCATCAACAGGAACAGCAACAACAGCAGTGGCAGCTACAGCAACAACAACAGCAAGAGCAACTCGATCATCAGAAGCTTGAGCAGCCCCAACCACAGAACAAGCAGCAGCCTGAGGTACAGATCATCCTCATTGAAAAGGGGGAGGGAGGGAGAGGAAGAGAAAGAGATAGTAACTGAGAAGGAGAGAAAGTCTGGTTGAAGTAGGGCGAAAAAGGACTTGGACAGAGCAATGACACATTCTGCCACTACTTTGCCAGCAAGAATGGAATCAGCTGGACAGAGAGGTAAGACAACTAGCCTCCCTTCTTCCCCTTCCAGAGCTCCATCTTCACCATCTCCCTCCACCTGCCATAAGAGAAAAGGAAAAAACATTTCTCCAGAAGAGAAAGGACTTGTCAAGTCGACAGACAATTGGAGAGGGACCTTTCTGCCCAAAAGAAGGCCCTCTTGAGGCCCTTCTTTAAGCTCACTTTGTTGACTTCTCATCGACAGAGGACCCAGAGAATTTCCTCCAAGCTGAAGGTGTAATAACCCTCATAATGAATATGCAGGGAATTTAAAAGTGTGGGATCATTTAGCAGAAACCAAAGACTCATTTAAAATATTAAGATGGCTTAAGTGTGTGCAGGGAGGATCCCAGTTAGGCTCCACCCCTCCTTATATAGGGCCTTAAAATTCATATCCCACGGATATTGGTAGCATTGTCTCAGAGGGATGGATCATGTCCAAAATTAGTACTTGTATTCTGGGAAAATCTGTTGGGGTCCTGACACCCACAGATTTCCAGCTAGTCTGCATCTAAGGGATCAGATTTTAAAAATGTATATCAAGCTAGCCAGCTTAAATGCGAGGGGCTTAAGGGATCAGGGTAAGGCTGCTTGCCTGCATCATGATATGCATGTTTGTGATGTTGATGCTTGTTTATTGTCTAGTAACTTTATTATCTATTCAGTGTATGGGACCAGCTGGTAAGAGGTGTTTTCCTGCTGGTTAAGCATACCCTGGATGTCAACGTAGACTTTGTGCAAATGTGGGGGCCCTGGTTGATTGTGTCTGATATTGCCATGTGCAATAGTTCATTTCAAATCATTGTGGTTTATGCAACCAACAATCAGACTAAGCATGTTGCCTTTTTCTGTTGGTTGGGACTGTTCCTGGCTACCTGGATAGAATGTTAGTAAGAAAAGTTGATCTAGATTTGCTAGATTGTCCCAGATTCCACCATTTAGTCTATTCAGACCATAGATTTGTATGTGTCCGGATGGTGTTAGGAACGAGGTCTAGAATAGCTGGACACTGTAAGTTCAATCTGTCTTTACTGGACAGGTGGGACTTCCAGCAACAGCTAACTAGATTAGTGCAGTGGGAATTAGTGGTAGTGGTGGGGTGGTGGATTATTAGAAATAAGTGGTGGGGGAGACTTAGGGGTAGTATAAGGTCTTTCACCACCAAATATAGCAATGACTTGCCCTAGATAAAGCTAATAAGGTGAAGACTCTAGAAGATATTCTGTCCCAGGCAGAGGCTGATGGGGATTCCCTAGAGATAGGTTTAGCCAGGTAAGCTCTAGAGCACAAGACTAGCAAGCACTACCAGGGTCAGGTAGTTAGATATAGATTAAACAAAATGTCTAAGAAAGCTGTGAATATGAGCACAGAATTGTGCAAGGAAGATATCCATCAAGGTTCCAATTGTTACATTCAGGAAGTCAATACCCCAAGGAGTGTACTCTGAGGTCAACCAAGGATATGTGCGAGGCATTTTGGTGGCATTTTGAGAGCCATTTTACCAAGAAGACTGGTCTCTGTGGTAATGATTTTTTCTGGTTATTTGGCTGACTTTCTTCAGCTTGAGCTGACTGAAGCTGCAAGAGTGAGATCACGGAGGGTACAGTTCACTTAGCATTGAAGAGGGTTGGCAGTGGCAAATTTCCAGGAATTGATGGTCTGCCTTATGAACTGTACTTGAGTCTGTTGCACATGTTAGTTCTGATTTTGACTGTTGTGTTCAACAACTGATTCCGCCAGAGGTCTGTCCCCAATTGGATCTTCAAGGATCACATTGAAAAAGGGCAAAGGTGGTGGGTGGGATTTAGATGATTATAGACCCATAACTCTGCTAAATATAGTGTTAAAGATTTTGGCCAAGATCCTGATGGGCATTTGCAGTCAGTTGCTGAGAGTTTGTTGGAACCTGAGCAGATTTGTGAAGGGATGAATAATTCAGAGCAACCTGCATCTGATCCACACAATCCTAGAGGATGTAAAAGACAACGATCAAGCTGCACTGATCAATTCAGTATTTGACAGGGTTGACCATTAATACTTGGCTGTTGTCCTGCAGGCTGCCCGATCTAAACCCAACTTCTGCAAATGAATCAACCTTCTGTATTGCTCCCTCAGTACTGTGGTACAGGTGAATGAAAAGTGGTCACACCTTTTTGCACTGTCATGGTTGTTCCTCTTTTCAATGTCTAAGGGAGAGGGCATGCAGTCCTATGCAGAATTGCTGTCCCTGGAGGTACTTAAGCCAGAGTTTCTGAGTATGCCGAAGATGTATCCATCTTTGTGTCATAATGCAGTGGAATTGAGATGGTACAGAAGGCATTTGAACAGTACAAAAGGTGATAGGGGGGCAAGATTAACTGTGACGAGTCTTCTAGCTTGCGGTAAGGTTCCTGGAAGAGGGTTGTGCTTTCAGACCCTTGAGATGAACAGATGCAGCCATCTGCATTCTTGAACTGTGGTTCAAGCTCAGTATCCAGCTGAAGAAAAATGAAGTACAGTCAAAGGTCAAAGAGGCAGTCTGGACTTAGCTTCAATGGTGATTGTCCGTAAAGGGTAGAGCTGAGGCGTGTGCCACTTAACGACTCTTCACTTATCCTTTATCATTTGGCTGTACTTCCTCTTTGCAAAGACCAAAAAAAGGCACTTGAGGGTTTGTTGACCACCCTCTTATGGTGTGGTTGCAAACATCAGATCTGTAGAGAGGTTGTCATGGGGGCCTGGGAATGCTGCACTTGTTGTGCCATTGGCATGCCTCAATGTTGGCTTTCCTACATTGTGCATTGACAAAGAACTCAATTTTAGAGAGGATTATTAGAGACACATTCCTTAGTCTTGCCATCACTCATCTCGTTTTGGAAGGTGAGTGCTGTTTTAAGTCCCAGAATCAATCGAGATTCCTCTAAGTGGTCTAGTGATCTTTCATGGCCTTATAGGCTATTGTATCATGAACTAGTAGAGAGTGTCATGATGGACCCTCTATGGGTGTCAATGATGGATTATCTCAGTAACCCTAAGCTTTTGCTTACCTGGCAATTGATTCAGAACATGCTATCTCTCAAGGAAATAGCCTTCAGAAGAGGTTGGGTGTATTTGTGCAACTGTCATCAGTGTGACATTGGTTTAGAGGAAACAGCTTTTCATGCCGTCTGTCATTGTTCTCAGGTGCACCCATTCTGGGGCTATGTTGGTGAGTTGACAGCTTGTATTGATCGCAAAAACTTTTTGTCCATTGATCTCAAATACATGTGCAATAATGTGTCACTCTTGGTCTCTGAGGTGAAATGGATGGTGTTTTTCACATTGCCAGCCATGGCAAGGATGGTAGTGCGGATGTTGGGGCTGGAGGGAGTGATACAAATGTTATTCACATCAGGATCTAGTCAGCTCAAGATGAATATCAGAACTGATAGAAAGCGTTTGGTGCCTACAGATTTCAGCGAAAGGTGGATAACTGTGGCGAGACAGGTTTGTGTGAACAGGGCTAGCCTTGATTTTCTCTTTTAAGTCATCTTTGCTGCTACGAGATGCTTTCCTGTGAACCCTTTCCTGGTTAAGTTAGTGTTATAGTGAAACACACCTATTCTACAGTTAATAGACTCTCCCACTTAATATAAGTAGGAGTAGTAAGAGTAACAACGATGTGTCGATGTTGGACAGAGTTAGTCGATGTTAGCCGACAGTAGTCAAATACGAATGTAGTCAGCGACCACTACTAGATTACTCTGCATAATTCCTATTATATCAAGCTCCTAATGTTCTGTACGTCGAACCTTTTTTAGGACCGATTTGAGTACAAGTACAAGCCTCCACTGCGAAAATAAATCCATAACAGTTAGGCACTATTTGCTTACCTGGTTAATGTGAGTAAGTGTTGTTCCCAGTATTCTCTTTTGTTCTATCAATGTCGAGATTCCCAGCCTCCCCAGTTTGTTTTTCTCCCCATTTTTTTTACCTCAGCTGTATCAGTCTTGTGATTTTCCTTTTTCTTCATTTCATTTTCCCATCTCACTCCATTAGTGAGAGTGCTTCTTGATTCTGTTGCACAGCAGAATACAGCAGCTGCTCTTATTATTTTTGAATGGTGGACGGGTCCTACAAGCAACTGTTATGTTTTAGTTTGTTTTTGTTATATTTTTAGTTTGTTTTTTGGGTTCATCCAATCCCCACTGATTTAATGATTCATGAAATTTTTATATATTTTTGTAAAAAAAAAAATGTAAAAAAGAAACATTTATGAACAGTGAGATTTTTACACCATGGGGTTTTGTAGGTTCCCTGTGAATATGTAGTATTGCAGTATATGTAGAATTGAATGGCGATGGATGAGGTCTAGGATAGTTACTGTTGACCAGCCTTATCTCACGTTCCCCTCAGCATTGTGCTACAATTACATATCCAAATGCATAATAAATATACATTCCCAGAATGAAATTGACAGATAATGTTTTGAATTATAGGAACATAATGGTAAATATTTCCCTGCAGAAATAAATATATTACCCATCATTTACTATAGAAATACATTATAAATACATTAACAATCATTTATAGAAGTGCATTGCACACAATTTTTATTACTGAAATGCATTGACAAGCATTTTTACCCATTAGTTTTACATTAACAATTATTTTTGTTGCAGAAATTCATTAAAATTAAAAATTATTTTTCTCATAGAAAATAAAATGAGGGAACATTTCTTTTATTCTCCATCAATGCTTCATATCTATTACATAAAAATGATGACAAAGATGACAGCTTCATACAATGCTTAGATTGGGTAATTTACTGACATATGAACACTTCTTTTGTTTAATGCTGAATACCTCTTTTATAGGACAACAATCTCAATGAATTAATGTAAAGTTGGTCCAGTTTGTGATAGTGTCAAAATGACAGATACAAAACTGGTTTGCCCTAGAGTCTAATAGTTATGTAGCTAAATTTCCGAGTTTGGAAATGTCCATCTGTGACACTATTTGAGACCAACAAACTATCATGAATAATAAGGCTTTTGGATAGCAAGACTGATATACTAATAAACTATCACATTCTCAAAAAATCAAAAATTCTAAAATAAACCAGATGACAGACTGAGAACAGCACTTAATTTTGACGATGAGCAAAATGCCAACAATTGATTAATAACTTTAGCTATGAGCTCTATCTGTGGAAACAGAAGTGGAGAGAATTGGATAAGATTTAAAATAACAATTCAGAGATAAGATGTCTCTGGTGTGGACTAGAAAGGACATTTCAGAAAAGAAAGAAATATAAAGCTGATCTGGAGAATTTTCTGCAAAGGTGAAAGATTTGAATAATAATTTCTTGACTTGTTTTTTTTTTCTCAATGGGGTCACATGGTGGTATTTTGACATTTTTGATGAATGATCATTGCCATGATGCTAGCTGGGGAAATCAGAGGTGGAGAGAATTGGATAAGACTTAGAAAAACATATTGTAGTGATAAAGGTTTCCATTTGGAGAAGGCCATCTGCTTTTTGTTCAACTTTAAGACCAGGAAAAACCAAAACTGATGTCAGTTTGCTTATGAGATGATAAGCTTGAAATAATAATTCTTTTAATTAATGAACTTGGAATTAGTCTTCACTGGGTGAAGACCAAGGAAGTTGGAGGGACTGCCCACACCAACTGAAGAGTAATAGGGGCAGAGGAGACACCAAAGAAGGTGGAGGAGCTACCCACGGCCATAGAGGAGTATCAGCGGGAGATGCTAAGAAGAGAAGGAAGAAGTTTTGGGGTGAATTAATCCCTACAACTGCCACCCAAGAAAAGGAGAAGACTTCCAAATTAGGAAATAATTAATTTCCAGAACCCATTCAATGGAGAATAGGTTCTTTGTGACAGGTAGAGAAGATAGTGGATACCCAGCCAACTCACACCCCACACCAGTTTTGGGTAAGCGTCAATAAATACGAATGCCTGGAGTCAAGAAGACGGAGATTGTCGCGAGAGTTTGTTGCAGTGACCAGACATGAGACAATGCACATGACTATCTGCCAACGTGAACCTCTGCCTTGTGCTGAACTTTGTCAAATCAGCAAAATGAACTTTACCAAGTCCACAAAACAAACTTTACCAAGTGAGCTAAACAAAATTTACCAAGTCCGCAAAACAAACCATACCAACTTAACAAAGTGTCGCGTCTAATTTAGGAAGTGGATGGGGTCAATGAACGCCTGCATGCAAACACCTAGACTCTAACAACAACAGACCACCTATTGTAGAAAGTACTTGATATAAAAATAGTATATATACTTTTATATTATTCGAGTGTTATTTTTCTGCTTTCCTGTGCGAATTCGCCCTACTTGGACCAGCCCAATACAAAGATACCTACAATGATTTGATCTTGGCCTTGATCAAACCAAACTACAACATGGGATAAGGCAGGTCAATGATTGAAGAAATTGCTTCTTTCCAAATAAATTTAAAAATATTGGACAACATTTGTGCACAATATTGAAAAGTATCTGTCTTTTATAAAATAGATTGTACATCTGTGGAAGGCTGAAACTTACATCAGCCAATATTAAAAAGGAACAATAATTAAAATAACATTAATAGTCTAAATAATTCTTGGAAGGACAAGAATGCAAGTCAAAACAATTCATGAATTAATCAGAGAAACAAGTTACTTACCATCTTGGTTTGTTGAGGAAGTTGGAGGTATACTAGTGGTTGATGATAAGATTGTATTTGCTTCTTTAGAACATTTAATTGCAACATCTTCATAGTGTCTACAGTCATGCACTCCCCAAGAAAGGTTGGGACAAACTTCAAGATCATATTCTGATCCAGTACAACTGAGATCATCAAGCCAGATGACACCTTTTCCTTCTCCAAATGTATTTGGAATTACTTCTCCAGAACTGAAATTAAAATTTATTAAAAAAAAAAAAATCTAAAAATGTTTCATAGGTGGTGGGTGAAGAGGTTAATGACTTGAATCACTTTCAAAAATATAACAAAATGATCAAAATTGATTTAGGAACACCATTCCATTAGGCTGATAACTTTCTAACAAAATACAAATAATTTAAATGTAAATTATAAAACAATTATTAAATAATAAAAGTTTTAAAAGTACCTCAAATGCTTTTGATAGCAAAGTTGATCTAACTCACCATCTATCTACTAGTACAAATTACTATACAATTTTTATGTAAACAGGACAGTATATAACAGCCAAAGGACTTGTCAACTTTACAATATCAATGTAGTATTTCATAGTAAGACAACCCTTTGCAAAGTTCTTACTAAAGTTGGTACTTTAGAATAGAAAATGGAAGGAAAGAAAGTGCATTTTATGTGGTAAGGTATCTAAGGGGGAAACCAGTCATGCTCTTAGAGTCAGACTGACCGAGTCAGAATTAGAGGTGAGGTAGAAAAATCTGGTATTGTGGAGAAAGCAACACATTACCCTCTGTGTGATGATGTTCAGGTAATTTAGAAAGAGAATATTTGGAAAGTAAGGAAGCTGAAAGAGGTGGCAACTATCAGCATTTCAACAAAGTGTATTAGCCAAGCTAGTATGGAATAAAACGCAATCAGGTTTTTCTTTTCAATAGAGTGTTAGGTAAGTGCCCACTTATCATATTTTCTAATCACAGGGGTACTTGATGTACCTAATACTGTGGGTATATTCACAAATATGGCTAATTTATCATTTTCTTCAGAAAAAAGGTGTCCCTTGTTCTCATAAATTACACCTGAAGAGAGCAAGAGAACAGATCAAACAAAACCTTAACAGTAATAAGCATATGAAGAAGGGATTTGAGTGTTCCAACAACTTTGCAGATAATTAATTTTTGCAGTCATTTCATCCATAATCTAATTCCTTGTTTCTCAAAAGAAAATATATAAAAAGAATAAAAATCAAATTCACCTGTAACCCATCATTCTACAAATTACTTTTGCATCGTTGTTATCAAAGTCATCATCACAGATAGTTCCTTTGACTCCTCCAAGAGTGATTTCAATTCTTCCACTGATTTCTGATGAGCCACCAATAAGCTGGATTCTGATGGCTGAAGATAAAAAAAATAGTAAACATGAAGAGAGTGAGACGTGTGACAATTGAAGCAATGCATGCAAACATAGATTCTGAAGATTTGCTACCGTTTATTTACTACTATTATCTTTTATTTTTATCATTATTACCATTGTCATCATCTTTTATTATTACCATTGTCATTATTTAGTTATTACAACTTCAATTATTATTTTTTTCCCATAATTACCATCACTATTATAACTCATTCATTATCACCTCCATCATTATCATTATTTATTCTTTTATTTACTACTGCTATTATCTTAATCTATCATTATTTATTATTATCATAATTATTTTACTACCATTGTTATTATTATTGTTCATTACTATTATCACTATCATTATTACTACTGTTATTATAATCATTATCTATCACTACCACTATTATATCCTCTCCCAACACTATTAGTATTGCTTTTTATCTTTGTCATTGTTCTCATTATTGTAATTACTATTTTATTCTTACTATTTTCATCATCATTTTGTTTACTGCATCCACTAACGTAATTACCATTGTCACATTTTTTCATAATTATACTTCATTTCTACTTCAAGGTTAGAGCCAAATTTACAGCTATCATAACAAAACAATTACAAATTAGAATACCTACTATTTGCACTATAAATATAAGTGGAATAGTGTATAATAGACAAGCAATCAACATTAAAAATAAAATCATCATGTTAGCATACAGATCTCACTTTAAGCAATACAAGATGCAAAGCCCACACAGATAGAAAAAAAATATATGTACAAGTATACATGCACGTATGTGAAGAAGTCTTATTCTGTCTGGTAATATAGTTGACTGATGTAAAAGATGACAAGAACACACCCCAACACGCCCCTTGTTGAAAAAACTTGGCTACACTCAGTCCCAACATCAAAATAAGATTACAATTGAGTTGCACATGTATGCTGCTTGAGCATACAGGTCTGTGCCTGATCACGCATTGTTTTTATATATATATATATATATATATATATATATATATATATATATATATATATATATATATATGTATGTATGTATGTATGTATATGTTTGTGTGAACCATAATGCCTACACCCGTATGTATGTATGTATGTATATCTCTGCATATGAACATCATTCCAAAATGGACATAGAGGAGAATTTCCCCACCCCATCAACACCAAACATAATCAAACAAAAACTGACATAGACACAAATTTTAAAAAATTAATCAGTTTGTCAGAGGGTCGCATAAGCGTGAAACTGATGGTCACAAACTCATATCCATTCAACTAAATATATAAGTATGCATATATATATATATATATATATATATATATAGTGGGATCATTACCTTCTGTGCCTGAGGCTGTTTCTGAAAGAGCAATGTATCTCAAAATCAACATTGATTACAAAACTACTGCCTTGTTGGTCAGTTGCTTCGTTATGCTTCAACCATGAACAGTACTGATCACGTAAAGGGCCACTTATACAATCAACTTCAGAATTTGATATCTACCTGTGACCATAGGGATAAATTAGTTCTCATCATTAAAGCATAATGATAAAGCATGAAGATCCTGATGAGTTACTAAACCAACACAATGAGATGATCTTTAAATGCAGACATAGAAATCATCTCAATTTAACTCACTACATATCAAAAAAAAAATTACTATCAGTTACAATATAATATATATGCAGTTGTATATGGGCACAAGTACATTGATATACATTCTTTTTTGGCCATGATTTAATGTTGGTATATATATGTGTAGATATTTATATAGGATGGTAAATATTGGCGTATATTTAGATACAAGGATGATGGTATGCACATGTGTGCGGGTACATAATTGTATGTATAAAAATGTATATATGGACTTGCATATGGATATGTGAATTTATGTCTATATGTATCTACATATGTTTATGTGTGTGTGTGTATATATATATATATGTGGATATGTCTGTATATATGTATGTGTATTCGTAAATTTAGGTAGGTATATGTATATATATCGATTCATGTGTACAGGTTTCGTATATATTTGTATGTGTATATATATATATATATATATATATATATATATATATATATATATATATATATACAAAATTATATGTGATATATATGAATATATGTATAAGATATAGTTGTATGCATAGATATGTATATAGGGGGTATGTTTGTATATATAGAGTTCTAATAGAAAGACAAATTTATTACCTTTTAATCTTACTTTCTCTTGAAATAATTTCTAATTAGACTTGAAAAATTAGAAATTTTACTCATATGGAGATAATCTCAATTTAAATTAAAAATTTTTACTATTTAACCATTATTCATGATATTAAAAATATTAAAATTAAAAGTTTTTTGAAATTTAAACACTTAATTCACTATCCAGCCTTAACTGTAAAATTTAAGAAAAAATATAAATATGTATAAAGATGGATGCATGTGGAAATATGTACAAGTATTTGTATATGTATATACTTGTATACCAATGTATATAGATACATGTGTATGTGATTATATATGTAATTGTACATGTATAGGAATTTATGTGTATTTATATAAATATGTATGTGATGTGTGTATGTAAAAACAGGAATTTTTTTTACTATTACCTTCCAATCTTACTCCATCTTGATTTGAAACCTAAACTTTAATTAAGAAATATTGCCCATCTAAAAATAGCTTCAAATTAAATTCTTAAATTAGACTAACTGATAAGATTTTACCTTGACAGTCATTCACAATACTAAAAATAAAATATTACTATAAGTAAATTGTTTATTAATATAATATTCAGTTTATATTAAATCCCTAATTTATTTGTGGAGAATTGAAATATTTAAATTGCTAACAGGCATTAAATCTAATTTCTTTGTGGAGTTTTTAAACATTTAAGTTATAAATTACTATCAAAACATTGAAATCTGTGGTTATCTAAATTGCTAAAGCTATATCACCCCTCTCCTTCCTCCAAAAACCTTATGTATATCTCTTTACTTCCCCTTTTCCTTGTTTTTTCTCTTTTTCCCCATATCATTTCCATTGAATTGACCAATTAAATAGGTCAATGTATGATCCTTACCCCCTCCTCCTCAATATTAAGTATTGTAATAAAAATAAATTTTAAAACTCCTTTCCCTCTCTAAACTCGACCATGTCTCTCACACTATTCTATGTCACCTTATATAAGCTTAATATTGCCCTTCAGAAATGTAAATTTTAAATTCATTTTTTCTTCTCACCTCTGAAAGAGAAGTCTGAAGATCCAAAGAAAAATAAAATTCTCTTGTGAAATAAATTATAACTAATGGAACCTTAAAGTGGTCTGTTTTTCTTTAAATTAAATTTAATATACATTTACATTATTCGGACTATTGTCCTCATCTTTGTCACCATATTTATTACAATGTTTCGTCTGTTGTATGCTCCGGCATTCTTCAGGTGGTTGGAATGTCGAACTGAACCCTTTATTTCACTAGTTCTATGTGCCATATTTAATGGATGTCAGTTATCAGTTATTAATTTCCCTCTGAAAGTTCTCCACTGCTTTAACCAGGTATTGAACTCATTCTTTGGGTCCTGTCACTGGATCTAACTAATGCCTTTATCCACTGTACCATGTGTCCTTGACATCTGTGTATGAATTTCTGGGTATTATAAACCTAATGTCTTCAGCAATCATTTTTTACCAGTGCTCATATTGCAATTTTTTGCTGTTATCATTGCATGTTTTTACCAGAGCTAATATTGCAATTTTTGTTATTATCACTTTTCTCTGGCACTCCTTATTACTGGTTCCCATATTGTATTCATTTCTATGCTTGATCGTCTCAGGAGATCTTTGTGGCCTAGCATATGTGCTGATTCCTTAAGTTTATGGATTTTCCATTATTGTTCCTCGTCTATGATCTCAACCTGATCCCACAGAGGGTGGTGATCTCCCTTCCCTCTCCCTATGTGGTCAGCCACGCCTGATTTTTCCACTTCCTCTCGTGTTACAGCTTTCTGGTGTTCTTGAAGACTTACCTTAAGAGGGTGGCCTGTCTCC
>OZ010612.1:11792260-12064760 GCA_963932145.1 Acanthosepion lycidas | reverse complement strand
GCACTAGTCGACGATATATCATCCTTCGGCGTGATATTATGCCAGTATACTGCCTCCGTTATTGAACATTGCTTTCTTGCTGCAATTTGCTTTATACTCTGATGAGATCTTTCCACTATACTGTTTCCTGCAGGAACATAGGCACAGCGAAAACGAAGTTGGACTCCCCAGTCATCCAGGAAATCTTTAAAGGACTTACTGCGAAATGCAGTATCATTGTCGGTCAGGATTTCTGATGGTGGGCCTCATTCAAAAAATATACTAACTGCCGAATGACGCTTCTTGAGTCTTGTTGAAGCAGGCGTCGCCATATCGCAAATCTACTAGGGCCACAATCTATTAACGTAAGGTAGTGTTGCCCACCGTAATGTGTAATGTCCATTCCTAAGCGGGTCCAGATTTCAGTCACACTTAGGTTGCCACGAGGCCAACGACTTGAGGCTGGGTCAATTGACTGGCATTCTTTACATTTTCTGACCACTGCCTTGACAGCCGCCTTGGATGTCGTAGGGTAGACTCGTCTTACAAAATATAGCGTCCGCCTGACGCCAGGGTGTCCACTCTGGCAATGTATGGCACGTATCTGATCAGGAGAGGTTTCGTTCACCATGGAAGCGCATATCGGGCGTATTGGTTCGGTTTCCTTCTTTATCATATCATACCATCGTTGCAGTACTCTGGTGAGCTTATCCGCTCGATTCTCACTCGACGTTACTAATCATATCGTGATCAATAAGTTATACTCTTGAATCAGCTTTTCAAGAGTACTCAAACGCCTCCGGATCAGCATCTCACTTGCCGCCTTAGTTCGTATTCTGGCTTTGCCAGAAAGCATGTTTGATACCCACCGGTGCACACATGCGGAGTCCATGAAGAGGTGTAGCTCCATTGCGCTCCACTGTAATGCTAAATTGACGCCCTTCAGAATAGCATCCAATTCTGATAAATTGATATGTTGGGCGTCCTTCACAGGTCGCAGCCAACATGCGTCTTCTACAACGCTTCCGTTAACCTCCAACGAAACCCCTGTGGCGAGAGAACTTGCATCAACCCATACCTCATAAGCATGTCCACTTGTGCACCACTTACCGTGTGCAGGGTCATTCTGGCGTATTCTTTCCGCTATGCCCTCAATCATGTTCTTAAGGGGAGCATCTGTCACTTCGTCGTCCCAACCAGATGTAATCGATAGTGTCCTGTGTTTTACAAATGATGCCGCAACTCGAAGCCACCCACATACAGGAACGTGACCCACCAGTTTTCCACACCACGAGAAGATGTTAGGTCGTGTCAGGACCTCAGGAACTGATAGAATGCCATTTTCATGTGTCCACTTAAGCGTGTTGTTATCTTCTGCGACATGCAAACCCAACACACGTGTGCCGTCCCGTAACCGCTCTGGATCCTTACATGTCAAACCAAACGTAGCCATGTTCTCTTTCATGCGAGCTGCTGAAATCATGCTCTCGTCAACATAAATGTCATCAATATATGATGAGGTTGCCCGTCGAACTGACTCGTCTTTCGCTAACGTGGCGTCCACAATGGCCTTCATTATGGCTGGTGCAACATTCAACCCGAAACCCATTCGGGTCAAACAATACCTTCGCCCCTTGAAGATTACAGTTTGAAAGGGCCACAGTGACTTATGGATATATACTTGCAAATAAGCCTGCCATAGGTCAAGGATAGCGACTTCCGGTCCTTTTTTATGCCACTCCCTCAGTTTCTGTGCGCACACGTCAGCATTGGCTGTGTGTGCATCGAGACACTCATTCAGCTCTCAATAGTCTAATACTGGCCGCACTTTATTTTTGTTTTTCTGCACCACTGCCATCAATGGAATTAAACCTTTTGGAGGACCGAGTTCCTTTTCAGGATAAGGCTGCAACCAACCATTATCAAGCCAGCTCTGCAGCTCTTGGTCGTATTCCTCCTTGACTCCCTTTGGTATTGGGTACTCGGGCATCCGATTTCGCAAACACTCCGGTGATCGACCATTAGACCACTTCCATGATGCGACCCATATCTTTTGGCTTGGATTGAATTCGGCACAGAAATCAGGTTATTCTATTTTAATGGTGGCACAACAGACTATTCCACGCTTGGGAAACCGTATATCGCCACTCTCTGTTATTTGGATTCCGACCAAATTTTTAATGGCGTCAAACCCGAGCAACAAGTCGAAACCCAATAGCTCTCCATCCACTACCAAGGCTTCGATCTTACGGGGGTTTGCGTTATCCACATCAAGCTTGATACTTCCAACTCCGCAACATTTGAGAGTATTTCCGTTTACGGTAAGTACGTCAACCTCCGTCTCCCGCCAGGATTGACAGGCTGACTTACTCATGAGTGTCTGTGAGCAGCCAGTGTCCACCAGTGCCATTCTCTTAATTCCGTCCACGTAAATACCCAAGACAGGTAGCGCCTCATTCATAACTCGCTTAGGGAAGAGACCGGCGCTGATGTCTTGTCCCCTTCCTCTTTTCCCGGACACGATGAAGCAATGTGGCCTATCTCTCGACACCGGAAGCAACGCATTGTTGCATGTGACCTGCATGGCTGGTGGTCATCTTCTCATCGAACCGGGCAGTTCCTGGAAAAGTGATTCCACCCAGAGCATCGATAGCATCACATACCCTCTCGATGTTTAATATATGGAGGTTTATCAGCTCCACCTGGTAAAATGGTAGCTGCAACCATTTCCTCTGTTGCATTTTGATCTTTCATTATGGCTCGAGCTCGGTCCAACAGTTGGTTTGTATTCATGTCTTCCATCCTGGAAGACGCGCACAGTAGTTGCTTGACGTGCGCTGGTAACCCTGCTATGAATGCACATGCTAGTCCTTGCTCGGATATCCTGCCAAAAAGACCTGCTAGCTTCTTCAAGTCGGCTAGGAACACGTCAACGGATTCGTCCGGGGGCAGTCGGCGTTCAACAAACTGCTCGTAAGCCAAGAAACGATCTGGCGCAAAGGCAATCCGCAAGGCTCGTTTTATCTGCTCGACATCTGATTTTTGTTCCGAGTTTAACTGTTGGTAAACAGAAAATGCTCCGCCCGTCAACCTCAGAGGAAGAACACGTTCAACCTTTTTAATCCCACACAGGTCACAAACAAGTTCTGCCTTCTCAATCCATTCAGTAACTGCTTGTCCGGCCACTGATCCATCAAACTCTGGTATTAACTTGACGTCAAATGTCTTATCTGTCATACTGCCGAAATAGCTTGTAAGCGTTCTGAAAGCAAAGGAAGTATTTGTCACAGATTACTTCCACAAGACAAAGAAAAATCACTGTAAGTCCAGACTCGAATATCGTGGGCTGATAGAAATGCTGAAAACTCGATTCGCCGGTACTATTTTAAATCACAATGCGTGTAACCAGTCAGAAAAATAACTCGCTCACTAACAAACGCCGAAACCAAAAATGCCCGAATTTTTTCCTCCCGAATTGAGAACACCAACTGCTTTTATCGGCAGAACCTATTTCTTCCATTCGTCAACAGCTGGGATAGGATTTTCCGTAATTTGCATATCAAAATACTTTTATAGCGACTCCTGCGACTGACTTGTTTTTTCTTTAATTCAATTATTTCATTTTCAGCATGTTATGCGGAATACGTGCCCCTCTGTTTGCTAAGTAGTTTTCTTTTTCGCCACTTTTTCCGTCATAGAATACACGCGACACGCTGTCGCTTGGTTTGACGAGGTAAGTCGCCGTTTTCTTCGCTATAAAAATAAAAGTTAAAAACAAAAAAGCAGCAACAGAGAAAAACAATATCAATATATGTGTATGCACGTGTGTGTGTGTACGCAATGTATTTATAAATCATACATAAAAGTACATCTCAAAAAAATAGAATATTATGAAGGAGTTCAATACTTCTCTCTCCCCACACGTGCACACACTCACACACACACAAAAAAAGACATACACACAAACATATAGGGTGAAATTAAATGAAAAGACTGAAAATCATTTAGTGACATGTTCTGTTCTGAGAAAGAACTTGAGAAAATTATCACTTCATCTCTCATACATATTCAATAAAATTTAATATTTTGCCTGAAGAATGATATATATCAAATATTGTGGCTTTTGCTATGATGATCCATCACTAAAGATGCAGGTAAAATGATCAGCTCCCTGTGCCACTCCAGTAAGTAACTAATTCCTAATGCTTTCCTCTACCTTTATAAGATCCAGATCAGGCCAAAAATGGTGTACTGTTGTCATATTTGGGGCGGGAACTGCCCAGTTCACATACTCCAGGCTTGACAGAGTTCAAAAGTGTCTCAGAGTCCTTGTTGGAGAAGAATTATTTTCCATCCTCTCTCTCACAGGCGGGACGTGACAAGCCTTTCATTGCTCTATTTCTACTTCCATGAAAAGTGCTCAAGCAAACTACATTACTTGGTTCTGCCAGGTCTAAACTTCACAGGTAGAACCCGCCATGCCACTAGCAAACTACTCATATTCTCTCCATATTCCATCAGTGAAAAGTAAGTTCCACTCAAACAGCTTCTTCCCACAAACCACTTCTTTAAGGAACAAACTCTGAAGAGTTTATGTCAAGAGTTAAGCATTTTCTTCCTCTCCTATCTATATAAACTTCTCTTTAATGTAACCCTCTACCTCAAGTGGACCTCGGGGCTTGTACAGGGTGAATCTGCTGTTAAAAAAAATTGAAAAAAGGTTCATAGTTTCTTTTTTTCTTTGAAGATAATGAAATGATTACAACAATTAAATTTTATCAAGAAAAAAAATGTTCTACAATAATATGATAAAATGAATGAAACTTATGATGACACACAAAAACATGAGTGTAGCATATTGCCATGTTGGGTACAAAATATGCATCTCTTGATCAACCAGTATATCTAAAACAATGACACTGTAGAAAATGTATAAATACAAGCCATAATAATCAATTAAGGAGTTAGGGGAAGAGTTTAGCTACCACTCCAAGATTGGCATGAACATGTTGTTTCATATCCTGGTTGAAAATGTCAGAACAATCATGGTCTTTAATGTCAAGAGGAAAAGTTAAATTATTTCTGTAATCTTGTAATTAATAAAACCTGTTGTATAGTTCGACTATTACTTTTACCCATTATTTTGAAAGGCCATCATCGATGTACTACATGGACATTCCAACCAAAGGCATCATTAGCTGACCTATGAAAACTTTCAAGACAACACAAGTTTTAATTACTAAGCCATCCCATCAATCTAATCCCAACAGTATCAAATACAAAATGTCTAGAAATCAGTTACATATTAAGCAGTATTAAAGAAGAATATGAAACAGCTTTGAATAATGAGGAGTAAAAGGTTTATTTGAAATACAAAAAATTGGAAAAGTAAGAGAGGTAGGAAACAGAAAAAAAAAGAAAGCTGGTAGAAAACAAAATATAATTTGGTTTACACCACCCTTCAATTGAGAAATGAAAACTTTTATTGGTAAAAAGATTTTACTATATTAGGAAAACCTTTTCTGTAAGATTGTGCATTGCATAAGGAATTTGATAAAAAAATACAGTATAACTAAATTATATTTGTATGTCTAATAAAGAAAAACTAATTAAAAGGTGTAACAAAAAAAATGAATAATCACTTAATTAACAACCAAAGAAGTTGAAATTGTAAAAAGTTAGAAGATTGCCCGCTCAATGATGATTGCCTAGAAAAAATTCATTGTCTATATAGTGATGGTAAGATTCAATGCCATCCTAGACAAATTCTATACCAGTTCTACAAAGCAATTCAAACACTAGTTTTATAATTAAGTAACCCTCTACAATTTGGACAAATACAAAAACAACACTGCCCTGTCTAAATATGTAAGAAACTACATATTTACTATGAAAATATGTGTCTACACAATTATTAAACAGGTACAAGTGAAAAGAACAAGTAGTGGAGGAGGAGAGCATTTAACAGAATGTGCCAGAAAGAGAAACAAGCTCCAACTATTTCCTCCAAGTAATAAAATCTGCTGAATAAAAAAAAGAAAATTTTGACTACATGTATACATATAAGAAAATATCGACTAGCATATATGGCACTTGATTAATTAACTATTTAAATATGAAGAGTATGCAAATTTGGTATACACCAAAATACATAAATTTCTCTGAACAGTGATACAGGTGATTTGGTTTTATATTTGTATTTATCTGAAGAGCACAACAGGGCAAAATTGCAGTAATAAGTGGAAAAATACTATTTTATCTTTTATTTGTAATTTACATATATAGTTATGAAATAGTGTACTCTCTAGAATATAATAGATATCGTCAGGCCAAGAGAAGGTAACTCCAACTGGCATTCACTGTGGCATTCTGTTTTTATAACAGTACATCATTTACATATACATACTACATAATATATATATATATAAAGAATTAATAGATTTTATTTTTTATTCCGACATATTTTTATTACTTCAAACATTATTTTTAATGGATTCCCCTATTTGTGTAATTTATTTAATCTTATTTATTTATTAAAAGAAAAATTTATTTTAAACAGTATTTATTGCAACTGCCAGCTTGTGAGCTTGAGAAAATAAAATCCATTAATTCTTAAGAAATTGATTTGTTTAGATTTAGAATATGAAACTGATCAGGTATGACTTTTGAGAAAAATCTGAATGAGTGTATGTGCTTTAAAATCAAAATTGAACCTTACTTGATTGTGAAGCTCTTTGCATTTAAGTGATCAAAGCACACCATATTAGATGGTTTCCTCCTGCAAAGGAGGATTCAGGTTCAGTTCCTGCCCAAGGGCATATTTAATTTATTAGGTTTTCTCAAGTATGCAGGCTGGTAAATGAAATAATGTTTGAAATAATAAGAAAAATGTGTGTGTGTATGTAAAATGCATTAGATCATATTAAAATGTTTCTATTTTCTAAGTTAAAGTTTTAAAAACTACTACAGCTCTTGTATCTCCATTAAAATCACATCCCAAGCCCAGATGTGAAAGGAAGATAGTATGTGTAGTTTGAATGAAGGAAGAAAAGAAAATGGAATGTTGCTTACCTCATGCTGGGGGAGAAAAAGAAGCGGTCACAGGCAACAATTTCTTTTATAGGAAAATATTGTGGGAAGATAGAATTATGGGAAGGAAGAAAAGCTATAAAGCTCTTCCAAAAATAGGAGTTGGCATATTTTTCTTGTTCGTTTTGTATGAGAGAGGTTGTGAGAGAGGAAGAAAGATATTTAAGAGAAGGACAAGAGAGATCAGTTCCTAGGAGAACGTTTTATTATTTTTTGAACCACAGTATGTGAGAGAGTTAACTCTTCAACACCCAAAAGAATTCCTTGAAGAAGGACCTCAATAGGACTCAAACTTAATCTTCTGACAGAAGCCTTTACCCCAGATTTACATATAGATTTTAAAACAAAATTTGAATTTTAGCCCACAAGTTCTCCCATCTACACCTGAAGTTTTCATAATAAAAAAATATAATATTCATCTACAGATTTTTCTCACTTACAGCGAGAGATTATCTGGCATTGTTTCAATTTTATTTCAGTAATATTTTATAACCCCTAACTGACAAATTTACAAAACACTGACTGCAAAGTCTATACAAGAGGCAAAACTATTTCATTAGGTATACAGCCTACTGTGTCAAGATGTGTGATGCATTCATATTCAATTATTACACAAGGTTTTGTAATGACATGTTGAAATGACTTTGTGATTTTTACAATGGTTGACAAATTTGATTAACATGCCTGTATCAAATTTTGCATGAAGCACAACAGATTTATTACTAAAGCTCTTGAAATTAATCCTCAAGTTTTTACTGAACAGACTTTGGAACAAACACAAGTTTTGTGTCACACACACACAAACACAAGCTGATCAAGTGTCAGTTCAGAGCAATTCATCACCAGCCAAAAAACAGAAACTGTGGGGAAAAAAATTGTGAAGTCATTTCTGAGGATCATTGTCATACATTCTTATCAGCTCTTTCTTTTTCTTTCAGTGAAATCAGAAGAATCTAATCCAAGAACTTTTTGATACTACTTCATATACCAATATGAGTAAAGGGAGATAACTTACAGCATTTGGGTGAGTGGAAGGATTTATCTCTCTTGAATTTGTCCACTTGATACAAAGAGTGCCATTTGCAGTTACAGACGTATTACCTCTGTAATCAGTACCAGTTCCAGTATAGCACTCTGAAAATAGACATAAGAAAAGCAATAGAACAATTCTAAGTAAGCATCTCTCTCAGGTAAGGTTATAATCCAAAATATTAAAATATTGTAAAAAGGTCTTGGCCCAACAAAAAAAGGATTAAAAAAATATTTATATGATCAGATCAGATGGATTTTGCACCCATCATAGAAGAAGCAAATACCAGTTTTAGAAAAATATCAATCACTTGGGAATGGGATGTTTTTTACATTACACATTTTGTTCTTAGGCATGATATTTTTTTGAAAAATTTACAGAAAAGTGTAAATATTTCTCACCACATAAGTTTAGATCCTGTATGCTATTAATGTCAGTGTGTCACACAAATTCTGGAATGTATTTTGTCAGCTGCTTTCAGAAAAATCATTGCTTTCATCACTATCTACAATTTATCTTAAATCGCAGAGTAAGAAGACTGAAAAGTTGGCAAAATATGAAAAAAAAGATCGTTATTTTTTCATGGTTTCTGATATTTAAATTCCAGGATGTTGTTTTTAGGTGTTGTTTTAATCACACAAGATCAGTTTTGAATATCTCAAGAGTCTTGACATAACATGGCAACTAATCAGAGGGGACCTTACTGTGCATGCATGAATAGATTTCCAGAGGCTTACTCAGTAGGCAGTGAGATTCCACCAATTGAGCATGTACACTATGCTACTGCCACATTCACAATGACTGAGCAATTAGATGAACAAAGCCATTTGCATAGTATTTTGGTAAAGCATTGTACCTTTCAGGTCTGTTAACTTTTGGTTTTTCCCAAAGTTAAAACCACCACTGAAAAGGCAATGAAATAAAGAAATATGCAATAGGGCAGCTGAAAGCCACACCCCAAAAAAGGAATTTGCAGACTGATTTATGGACTCTAGGATGAGTGTGTGAAAATCCAAGACAATTATTTTCAAAAGTATCATTGCTATATAGAAGTTATTTTTTGTTAATATTAGATGGTTGACAGACAGACTTATTACATGAATAGGTTTAGATATATAGTCATGTCTTCTTTCACTTACCAGTATCAGAAGGTATTTTTATCTTTTCAGTTTCACAAATAAAATTACCAACATTGTTGCAATTGGTATCATCCCAGTAGAAATATTCTGACAAGTATTTGGAGTCCTCGTATTTAAAAGCATTGGCCAATGCTAAGCATCTCTTAAGGGTATTATTGCTGGGTTTTGGAAACTGTGACTGGGGTTCCCATCCTAAAAGAAAAAAAGAATACAAACAGACATTTGTGTAGATTAATATACATCATTGAGAAGATTTCTTACTGCTTCAACATGCTTCATTATCAGACAGAAGTTGCGATAACAAGCCTTAGCCACAGTATAAAATCATTACAAAGCTGAAACATACCAAAAACACCAGCCTCATTCCTGTAGACAAACCACAACAGTGCTGCGCTTGATAAAGTCTTGAAGAAGTTACTGGTGGTTTAAAGAGACTTGCTACTACATGATGTCCCAGGCACCAAGTGAAAATGTTGCATCTAAAAGCTTCAAAACATGACTCAACTATTGAAAGTAATTAAAATGACTTTGTTATTAATATTTAGTGAAATGACTTAACTTTTACTAGATTGTAAAATGATTTTGATAATACTACTTATTAAAATAATTTAATACTTACTACTTCATGAAATGACTTAGCTATTACAAATTAGTAAAATATCTTAGTGGCTATTAGTTAGCAAAAAGTGGGAAATCAGAAAGAAATTTGTAGCTGAATTGCTAGTTTTGTGCTTCATTTAAATCCAACCTACAACAAAAACATTTACAGATACAAATTCAGCTAATCACAATACAGTGTTTTCCATAGGAAACAAATGCTTTTAAATTTTGTTTCAGCTTGTTATTAGGAAGTCACTTTGGGTACATTATGACTTCAATGAATCTTCTGCTAAATTTAGTATAAAAACTTTTGTCTTTATTAAAAAATACAAAAATTTTATTAAAATTCAATAATTAGTTGATTTCTTTTTTTCCAAGGTTTTTTGCTTCAGATTTTTCTAAAGTAAATGATTACAATTTGATTTTGTTTACATATAAATATCTTATATACTACCACTTTTCATAAACATTTCCAGTTCTCAGCAATGTCTACAAACGGTTTATATATGAGAATTTTTCCCAATCCTTTGTCTTACTAATACCACAACATTTTTAACAACAAACTTTACTCTTATACAAGCTTTTTTTTTTGTTCTCAGTTGTCAATTTTCTGCTGAAGTTTTGCCTTCATCCTTACAGTATAAACTTTGTCACATCCTCATGGCATATGTGGAGTGACCCTCTAACCAGCAAGTGTGATGTTATCAAAACCAGATTAGTTAGTTTGTAGTCTCTGAGCTGAACACCAGGAAAGTAGCCACACACTTCATTCCTGAGGTAGTCAATGATGCAGTTGAATAAATTAAGGGTAACCCTGGTGGATTCTGGTAGTGATTGAGAACCAGGTGGAAATCTCTCTCCATCGACCTGTATACAGTTCTCAGTGATGTCATAGAGCATGGCGAAAAGGATGAGGTACTTTGGCAGTAGGACAAGGGTGCACAGGATGTTCCATAGCATCATTCTATCAACTGTGTCAAAGACAGTCCTCAGATTTGCTGTGAAGTAAAGAACACACCACTGATAACCATGAGAACTCGTCCAATATTATAAAGTGTTCCCTGTTATGAGTAGTAGTCGTATTGTTGTCAGTCTTTGTACTAACTATACAGGCTTTACGGCAATAGGCTAAGCATCATGTATAGAAAATATGTAATGAATTACATTATATCAAGTACAAGTGTGCATTATAACAATTGTTAATTTTCTCTAGCATAGATTCCTCTATTCAGATTGTCAACCCCAATGTCTTGTAAAGACTGAGCTAATATAGCCAGCTCCTGCCACCAGTTCACCTCAATTACAACTCCTGGGCCATGTCATCTATCATTTTCATTTCTTTTGTAATATACTCTGTCTCTATTTTTTAGTGATTCTAGGTCACTTTTCAATCTCACTTGGTGAAGAAGTGAATAATCAAAAGTGGTCTCTCCTCGTTTTGTAACTCTCCTCTTTGAGAGAGCTATTTCTTTTTAGTGGGACTATAAAATGACACTATGTGTGACCCTTGTATTCTCAGTTGAATAAAGCTTTCTTAAAGCCTACACCTGCATACTTTTATGATTCCAAAGAGCTCGTCGTATCCTCGTTTGTTTCATATTTTATAAATTTCTCTTTTGCCTTGTACATGGCATTTAAGTTATCTGCCACTAATTGAGAGTTTGGTTTTTGTTCTAATGTTTATGGTGTGCCATTTATCACATTGGGCAAAGCTGGATTTCTTCCAAAAAACAACTAATTTGGTGAAAACCTACAGAAATTATACAAAGAATTTCTTGCCACTGCAGCCCAAGACAGAGATATCTTTACATTGCAATTAGTTTCCTCAAGAATCCATTTTACACTGATTCATAATATTTGATTCAGCTTTTCACAGGTGCCATTACTCCATAGATTCTGGGCTGCTGTATTCAGAAACCGGATACCAAATGTGTCTCCCAAATCTTTCATGGATTCATGATTAAATTCACCTCCATTGTCCATAAGGAAAGATCCAGGCATACCAAAATAGGCAATCCAATTGGTGAATGTATTATAGTGTTCTCACTTTTATCATTCATCATTGTTGCTGTACAGTAGCGTGTGGCCAGATCCACCATAACTAAAAAATAACCATTATGCCAAGATTTCAAATCCATTGCCAGAGTTTGATTGAATGAAGAGGCAAGAGACAGGGACAACACAGGATGAGGCTGGGCCTTTTCATAATGTTGGCAAACAGCACAAAACTCAAATACCCTTTTTACTGCTTCAATTAGGTCATTTTCACATCCAGCATTAACCAGGAGTTGCTTGAATTTTTCATACAAAGGATGTGCAAATTGCCTATGCAATCTGAATGTAATTTTCTGCTTCTCCATATATTTTCCAACTAAAAAGTACTCTGTACTGTCTCTGTTAAAGGTGGTCTAAAAATACGGGTCATGTAATGACCTCGACTGAATGTATTTGGTTCAAGAAATTTTCACTATATTTTTGCCTATCTCAGTCACCATACCTGCTCATGGCATTGATGATTTACTCAACAACAATGGTATATTGCAGTTCACAATATTCATTTTGATTATTATATTTTTTCCAGCCATGACTCAAAATATGCAGACACATTTCAGGGCTCTTACTCTTTTTCCTTTTCCAAATTTGTACATGGAATGGGATGGCTCAGTTTTTACCATTTGCTTTTCTTTTGCATCAAGAGTGTTGAGGGGTCCTCCCCTTTTTACATAAATGGACACCCAGTATATACATATACTACTGCTACATGAATACCCGAGAGAGGGAAAGGTTGTAGGTAACCAGAAGAGTGAGAGGGAGGTAACAGAGTTGTAGGTAACCAACAGAAGTTGAAGGTAACAGGCAGACAGAACAAACGTACCGAGCAAGAGTCACCGTGAGCGAGCACGTAGACTCAGTAAGAAGTCATACAGCGATACTTCAATACCAAAGACTGTATAGATATTTTGTTACTAACCTGTATTCCTGGAACGACTAACCTGCATTACCAATTTGTATTATTACGTTAATACATTATTTTCCTATATTCATTCTTGGCGTTTGTTATTTATTGGTACCGGATTTCATCCTGGAATCCACAACAACTTGGCGATGAGGATATTGAACTCACACAGGAAGAACAAAAAAGACAAAATTCTCCCTCATCAACTTGGTGATGAGGAAATCCGAACTCACACAAGAAGAGAACAAAGAAAATTTCTCCCTTGCTGACCACAATGGCTTGGTGTCGAGGAATTGGGACCTACATGGAAAGAAAAATTTTTTCTCTTCTCACCACAACAGCTTGGGCGACAAGAATTTGCACTTGTCGGAGACTCAAAAGAGAAAATTGCTGTTTTTGCCAGTATCCACAACAACTGGGTAACAAAGAGTAGCGAGGATTAAAATAAGGAAAATCGAGTTTTTCGTAAGACTCTTATCATGGAGGATTTTAAAAGTATTTTCATAAAACTTATAAAATACCAAAATGAACAGCAAGTACAATTTCAAGAAAGACAAAATGAACAGCAATTACAATTCCAAGAAAGAATGGAAAAAATATTACTACAAACGCAGAAGGAAAATCATGAAAGAAAAATGCAAAATGAAGAAAGACAAATACAACTCCAGGAGCTAATTGTAAAAGTAGCGAATAATACACAACAACAAAATATTGAAAAAGAGGCGACTTTTTCTCAAGACACAGAGTGGAATACAATAAAAACATTCAAATACTCCCTAAAAGAGTATGAAAATTTTGGGGACTTTTTCAGACATCATGAAGACATCTTCAACATCGATTGTCAAAACTGGATGGAAGCAAAGAAGTTACGACTATTACTCAGAAAATTAGGAATGGATGAATACACAAAATTTGTGGATTACATTTTCCCAAAAAAGTCAAATGATTTACTGTTTGACGAAGCAGTTACATGTCTTACGGAGCTCTTCAGTCCAAAGACGTCACTTTTTCACAAAAGGTGGAAATGTCTTAACCTCGTGAAAGATGAAAATGAGGACTACTCCACATTTGCCACAATTGTGAACAAACATTGCGACAACTTCAAGTTGGCAGAATTAACCCCGGACAATTTCAAGTGTCTTATTTTTGTACAAAGGTTAGTCTCAGCAAAGGACAGTGAAATGCGCAAAAGAATGCTTTCAAAACTGCAAAATGAACATGGATTAACACTACAAAAACTAGCGGAAGACTGCCAAAAATGCCTTAGTATAAAGAAAGACTTAAAGGATATTGAGGAGTCAGGAGTATCACATATACGAAGTTGAACAAAAGTTTATGTTTTTCCCCCTCTCCAGAAAGAAAACAGAAATTCCATAATAATGAAAAAAGATTTTCACCCTCCCCAGAAAGGAAACGAAAATTCTATAACAATGAAAAAGTACAACGTATAGGGCAAATAATGATGAAAATCAAAGCAAATATAAGCCCCCCACCTCCATCTGCATGTTATCGATGTGGAGGACTATACTGGAATAAGGATTGTCGTTTTAAATATAAAAACTGTCTTGCATGTGGAAAAATGGGTCACAAGTCATCCCAATGTAGGAACAGAAAACCTACTAGTAGGATAAGAGCTACTAGAATGCATGACGAAGACAATATTAACATAAGGAAATATGTGGAACTTGAAATCTTAAATAAAAAGATAAAACTGCAACTAGACTCAGGTTTAGATATAACGATAATTAACCTAAAGACATGGAGAAAGCTTAATAGACCAACCATGTTACATCCACAGAAAATTGCTAAGTCTGTTACAGGAAATCATATAAAATTCAAAGAAGTAATCCTAAATGTAAAATTTCACGGGAAAACAAGAAAACTCAAAATATTCGTAATGAAAGATACAGAAAATTTGGTGGGCATGTACTGGATGCAAAAGTCTGATGTATGGGATTTACCTATCAGTTCATTTTGTAAGGGTGCAGCTAGAATTGAATTAAAAGAAAATGTCCAACCAGTATATAAAAAGAAGTGAAACGTGCCATTTGCTACCATAGATGAAAACAGTAAAGAATTATACAAGGCAGTAAAGGAACTATCTGTGATCTTGTGAGAGATAAGAAGAGAAGCGGAAAAGGATGAATTTATGCAAAGGATGAAGGGAAAAAAACAGTCTGTGTTTGATAAGTTATTGTCTAACAAGAATAAAAAACCGGCATACACCTATAGTACTCAAGAGATCATTCAAACTTGGAGAACAGATCTATTTTAGGATGTTCAGGAACAATATGGCTTACTGGGAACCGGGTACAATAATTAACAGACTAGGAAACGTGATGTACACAATACAAGAAGAAAAATTTACCCACAGAAGACATATTGACCAAATACAAAAAAGACGGGTTGAAGAGCCAAGCTCGTCACCCGCTGAAAATGACGATTCAAGGGAGGCAATCTTTGAAGCTTTTGAAATTCAAAGACCACAAGAAGAGACATAAATTAGAAGGACTAGCAGGAAAAGAAAATTTACAGAGCCTCTGATTATCGATCATAAAAGGAAAAGATATTAACTCCCCCCCAAAAGGAATTTAAGGAGGGGGGTGTTGAGGGGTCCTCCCCTTTTTACACAAATGGACTCACCCAGTATATACATATACTACTGCTACATGAATACCCGAGAGAGTGAAAGGTTGTAGGTAACCAGAAGAGTGAGAGGGAGGTAACAGAGTTGTAGGTAACCAACAGAAGTTGAAGGTAACAGGCAGACAGAACAAACGTACCGAGCAAGAGTCACCGTGAGCGAGTACGCAGACTCAGTAAGAAGTCATACAGCGATACTTCAATACCAAAGACTGTATAGATATTTTGCTACTAACCCATATACCTGGAACGACTAACCTGCATTACCAATTTGTATTATTACGTTAATACATTATTTTCCTATATTCATTCTTGGCGTTTGTTATTTATTGGTACCAGATTTGATACCAGAATCCACAACAAAGGGTATCTAAGAAACTGGCAAGCCATGTTCTCCCACACAATGTCTTGAGCAGCCTAGGTGTAGAAGAATAAAACCCATCGCCTCTGCCGTTAAGGAATCCATGACTTCATTTAGTAGTTCATCTGATGCCATCAATAATACCTGCACTTCTTCTGGCTTCACTATCACTGGCATGGGGACAACTATAAGCCCAATGTTTGTGAGATCCACAAATAAAACATTGTGTAATTTTGCCATCAACACCAAGTGGATTATTTTTTTTTCCTCCTCTTCCTCTTTCACCGTAATTTCCATTTGCCTTGTATTGTACAGTTCCTTCTGTTGTAAAACACTTCAGCTTCCATACTAGGTTCATTTTTTATCAAGGTTTGAGCACATTCCCTTTCAGAAGCAATCAATATTCCACTGTTTTACTTCAATAGTTTTTTTAATGTTTGTCACACATTATCAAATGTCATCTCTCGTGCTGTTGATAAGGCTAATTGGAAATGCAAATCCCTTAGGTTGGAGTTTTTTAACAACCTACATGCCACTATAACATCAGGAAGTTCTATATTTACTTCTTTTAGTTTACAGATCCTGCTATCAAACACATTTCAAATATTTGTCAATGCTGCCATTAGGTTCTCTTATCAAATCTTCCAATGCCAAATAGGCATTAAAGGATCTCCAATTCTTATCCTGACAAAAAAACTATATCAACACCTGGATGTCAGAGAGGCCACCCATCGCCTGTAAGAGGAACTTGAGAGCAAGTCAACATTGATGATAGAAGGATATGTGAAGTGCATATTGATGGCTTTCAACATTAGGCACACCCAGACTGCCTTTCAACAATAAGATTTACTTTTATGCAAAGTTAGTTTTTTTTTTTTTTAACATTTCTCTAGTTGATGATAAAATAGATAAAATTAAAATAAAACCATTCAGCAGTTGTTAATATTCAGTTAGCACAAATGCTCTTGGAAAAAAAACATGACTACATTTCTCTTTGTCCTCAGTCCTACAACCATAGATCTTGACCAAAATTATCATGTCTCTACCCTGCCTTGATCAGTGAAGGAGAAGAGAGTAGGAGAGAGATAGAACACTTGAGCAAACCACTTTCACATACTCAGGTACTAGATGAGACAACAACTGACAGAAGCTGGACTCCCATAGCAAATTCTGACAAGGATTCAATCAAGAGAAATGGTGAGTACCTGGGCAAACCACTCCCCCATAAATACCTTACCAGTTAAGGTAACAGCAGCAGACAAAGCCTTTTACCTCCACAGGCAATTTTGACAAAGGGTCAACAAGAGAGTTAGTGAAAGAGCATTAGGGCAAACCCCTTTCCTATAAATACCTTATCAATTAAGGCAGCAAATCTCATAGCAAATCAATGAGGTGGTAATATCTGTATTTTTGATGTTACACTGATTGTCACCCTAGACAGGAATCAACATACTAGATCACCTCTCTTAAATACCATGTCCCTTCTGAACATGAGCAGAAGTGGCTCTCTGTATTTTCTTTTCCTCTAGTATATGTGAATTGCTTTGACATTCTTAGGAATGAGAGTAGAGTTGTTTCCTCTTACCTTCTCCATTGTTTTGAATATAGAGGTGTCTTTAACCTAAGCCAGCCAAAATCCAAGGCTCAAGAGCCCAATCTATCCTGCTATTTAATGCATAAATAGGACAGAAAAAAAGAGATGGATTCATGCCTTTCCCAAGAATGTTAGTATAAAAATGACCTCAACAAACAAGACAGGGATTTGAACTTGGCTCTCCAATTCCACACTGATAACCATTAAGCTACAATCCCTAACCCATCAAAAGTAAACAAAAAACACAAAATACTAAAAAAGAAATGTGTAAATAGATAGAATTTACCTGGAAACCAAAAGGAAGATGAAATTGGTTTTCCATCTGTTTTCCAAATCCAATTTTGTTCCTTTACTCCATCAGTCAGCCAGTAATGCTTTTCTACAAGACAAAAAATTTTCACCAATAAGAAGGAAAATATACAATTACTGGGATCACCTTTTAATTAACAATAAATGGATTATAACAAATAAGCAAATGATATAAGAATTTACAGTCATTACTTTACATTCATTCTTATATAAACATCAATTTGGTTAAATAACATTTATTTTTATATTTCTTTCCTCCTTCAATCAAATGCTTCATCAGAATGAAGTCATTCTACGTCATTTTTGTATTATTCAACTTGAAGATATCAAGGAATTTCATAGCACTTAACTAATGGAGATTGATACTTCAAATAGTTTTAAATGAAGACTTAAAAATTATAGTATTTTTAAATTATTATGTCTGTTTATAAAAACAACAACAAACCCTGTTGTTTTTAGAAGCTAAGATTACATTTATTTTATGTTTTCTTTAAATGCAAACACTTATATTTTTTCCTGCAAACTTACAAGTGAATTTTGACAAGGTAAAAATAAATTCTTTCTGTATAAACACATAAAAACACTTTGACAGAAACATTTTAAAATCAGAATTAAAAATAAATAATGTTGTAAAAAAAGCAGAACAAACTACATCAGAAAAATACATTTTCATAGAAAAATATTCATTTGAGCTTTTCTAAGTCTTTTTACCTTTTTAATTGGCAACAAAGATAGGAACAGGCATTTCTCATACGTACATTTTGTTTGTTTCATCTTGGAATAAGAAGTCAAATGCGATTACATTTCAGAGCAAAAGACACATTTTATTGCCATTATAACTAGGATCCAAGTCATGACCTCATATCCAGCACAGACAGGAACTTTACCTAATATAAAAGTATATGTGTGTATGTGTGTGCATAAAATGGGATTTATCTTCATTGGATGGAGTATAATTTTTTTTAAATTTCTGATTTTGATAATCTCTGCTTGATAACATTACCTGTTATAATAAACAGCTTCCCTTGTATAATGTACATTTCTGCATAAAAGTAATTAAATGTTGTTTGGAATTGAGAAAGTGTAATGTGTTGACAAACAAAAAACCATCAGGGTTGAGTGAAATAGACAAACAAAAGAAGGAACAAAACCAGAGAGAAATTTGTATTCTATCAAGAACTTTTTGAATAGGGAATATTCAAGGATAGTTCCAGAAAGAAGGAAGAATTGGATGAGATAGAACTTGTTGAATGAAAGTGAGTGAGGCTTTTTTGTCTAAGCCTTGTGTCTGAGTTCGCAGAGTACTAGCCTCTTATAATTCATCTTATAAATGCTCCCACTTTTTTATGCATGCTCAAAAGTTGAAAAGGAGTTACTGCTGCTAATAGAGTTTTCAATTCATGCATATCTGGTGAAACTAGTTGTACCATCTGTTACAAAGTCAACTCAGAATGTAATTCAACTCTGTACACAGCTCAGGCTAGGAGAGAAAATGTCATCATTTCAAACGGCTCATTAAACATTTTATAATCAGTGCTAAACATTTCATAAATTTTAAAAATGTTTTGTGCAAAAGGATCCCTCTAAACATCCTTTATTCTACAAATATTGTTTACAAAAAAACAAAACCTTTTGCTACTATCAAGAGTACACCTCCCAACAGCAAAAAAAAATAAATAAATTGTAGGCTCATACCTTTTCTCTGTTCTGGCTTAGTTAACTCCAAAAACTGTCATATGTTAAATCATTTTTAGACCTATATTCCTGAGAAAAGTTACTTTTCAAAATAAGGTACTATCTATATAGAATGTTGTTCTTTACTGGATGCCAAAGAACAATGTTTTTTTTAACAAATGTTATACTCCACTGCAATTAGATGTCCTTCTGATTCACTCTACATATCAGCTGGATGTGAATGCTAAGAAAGCAAAACACAAAATAAAAAAGTCGTTTTCTGTGCAGGGGCTCAAAGCATCACATCCAGTCCACAAATAAATCCATGTAATAAAATAGTCAATCCTGAATATTCCCACTAAAAAAAAGATGACCCTAGTTACCATGAGATTTACTGAAAAGAAAGCCCATTGTAACAACTGGCACAGTTGCAGGCCAAAGGGCTACCTGCAAACAGGTAGGTGTGCTGTCACTGTCATTACCATGATCACTTCTATTGTCAAAACTGTGACCTCATCCAAGCATCACTAATCTCACCCAACTTTCCACAGAGATTTCTAACTCCTAAGCATCTTCACTATCCAGCTCCAGGCCTCTCTTATTGTCAATACTATAACCCTGTCTCAGTGATATGACATTCAACCAGAATCTAACAAACAACATTCTGCTTGATCGACCCTCACAATCCACTCCAAGCATCCCTCATTGCCACAACTGTAAACTCAGTAACCAACATGCCAAAGTGCCTCACCAGAAATCAACTAACCACCGTGACCTTGATCAATCAAATTGCCAACCAATCTTACCAGGCAGTTTGACTTCAACAGCTTGGCATCACACAGCTACCAAGCTGTCAAACACCTCACAGTTGTCAATTTCAACCATGAAGAAGAGTGTACATCAAACAACTAATCCACTCCAAACCTATACTCTAGCACCAACCAACCAACCCCAAAAATCAGTTAACTCCCAGCCCTGCCGATGACACCATTACACCTAATTGCTTCCCTACCAACAGCAACCGAAGAACCATTGAACAACTGAACAATTTTGCCACATTTCAAAAAATTATATATATATATATATTCATAAATCTGATGAATACACACTGCTGAATTTTCAATCCTTGTTTGTTGCTTTCCTTTGCAACCAAACACTCATTATACATAAATATCAGGAGATTCTTTACTGTGAAACAATAATTATTTAATTAATCACAAGGAACATCTTAAAAGCTTTTGTATGTTTTTTTAAGCTAATATAGTGCTGTATATGAGGTATATTTGAATACTTTTCATTTTTCTTTTACTATCAAAAGGGTATATATATATATATATATATATATATATATATATATATATATATATATATATATATTACACTTGAACATATGTTACCTAAATTTTTAAATTTATGTAATCTATTAGATTAGATGAAAATTATTTTTGTTTTTAAATCTCTAAGACCAACTGTATGAAGTTTAATATAAAAAAGAACAAAAGTACATTTGACTAAAAAGCTTAATAAAAAGTTAATCCTTCTGAGCATTACTATTGTTGTGAGTTTGATCTTGATTGGATGACTACATATCTGGCCTTGTGTCTTACTTAATAAATATCAAATAGGATAGCACCTGATACTATCTGACTGTCAAGTTGTTAGGATATAAAAAACTGATACGGTTCATTAAAAGAATATTATTGTCTTGTTTCTCTTTTGTGTGCCTCAAGGTAGGACAGTCTGCCTGTATACTTAATACACTTACTCTTGCCTGTGCAGATTATTTTATGTGGAGATCAATTTGTACTTGGTGCCCTTCCTTGGTAACTCAGTGAGTTTAGATAGTCAAGACAACAGCTAAGTTGTAGGTTTTTTTTGTCAGCGGCAGCTTTCTTTTAGGTCAGACAGGAGGAAGTGGAAAGTTCCAAGAGGCAAAAGGCTGATGTAGAAAAAAAACAACAGTTGAAAAGTAACAAGAGAGCATCTATCTATCTATGTTTATTTTTCTTATATCTCTCTAGATTCAGCTGTTCATATCACTTTGAGAAGTTGCTGAAAAGTTCTTGGTCTCAACAACATCTTCAAATACCAAATATGACTAAACATCAGAATTTATGTGGGGATCCATTTTTAGTCATACCACAAATATTTCTCATTCTCACATGCATATATATATATATATATATATATATATATATATATATATATATATATATATATATATATATTATGAAATGGATTAAGTCCAAGAAATTATTTAATATATTTTCTGTTTATAAGTTATTTTTATAGATATAATTTATTTAAGTAAATGTTCTGTTTTTTAATTAAACAGTACTAATTACATTTACTAGCCAGAATGTAGGAGAAATTTTGTAAAAACATGTACTCTCTGATGGGAATCAAACCTGTAATCCTTATGATGAACCGTCATTTGATCTGGGTCACTGTTAACCATAAAAAAAAAATAGTTGAAAATGTGGTTATAAACAATAATTTGGACTTTGCAAACCAGACACTTCTTTGCAATTGAATGGTTATATATATATTGTTACATCTTTACGCAGCCCAAAACTCACAACCGCACACTATAAAAATACTAACCCATCTCTCTTATAAAACAATATGTAAACTCACCCTCTCTCTTTAAATATGTAATAGTAGTTGCTGACTACAAAAACAATTAGGTCAAATAGGTTGAACCCCAGTAACAGGTCAGAGCAGAAGCTAAAAATAGATTCCCACACACATGTAGTATCCTGTGACCAAATGTGAATGTTGAGTGGGAAAAGATCAACAAAAACCAGTTGAGTAACAAAAATCGAAGAAATCAAACTGGCTATGAAATCGTCGTGTAACTGGAATTACCGAACTGAAGAAAATGAATGTTCCCAACTCACACAAACTCCAAGCTCAGAATCAATTGGAAATAAGATCTGTTTTTACTTGTTACAGTCAAGATAAAAGATGAATTGCAATTCAACTCAACACACTATGCTTCTTACATCAGTTGCATAGGTGAATTACAAATGTTACAATCCTCTAAATCAGGTATATATGACATACTCAATTGGATGAAGGATCTGAATAATGAATTCTGCATTACTGAATATACAACTTATACAGCACTGAATCTTCATATCCAATTAATGAATACTACATTGAAGAAAAAAGAACAGATCAAAAAAACACTGCTGCTTGAGGAAAACAAAATGATCTGAAAGTAAAAAGAACAAAGAGAAACATAAGAAAAAGAGAGAAAAGAGAAAACGTTATTTTATTTCAGAATAAAGACTGGAGATAAGTTTTTGTTTCAACTCTTAACCGCATGTCTTTCCAAACATTCTCTTGTCTAAATGTTTTCATGTATTGTCTAGTTGTAATTAAAGCTTGTTAATTTGTATATTAGCGTTTCTCTTGATTGTCTTCCCAAATTTATGTATTTGACCCTGTGGAGAATCTGTCCACTATAGAGCAGTAAACCTGATGTCTTCTAGACAGTGAGTTGTTTTTTTTGTCTATCTTTCTTTTTAAACTTTATCTGTGGTAATTATCGGTAACTATATATATATATATATATATATATATATATATATATATATATATATGTGTGTGTGTGTGTGTGTGCAGTGTAGATTGTTTTATGTTATTTATAGAGTCAAATCGTCTATATCATCAGTTGCTTAAAAGTATTGAGTTACAATTTGTATATCAATATTATTTTGCATTTTGCTTTCTGGCTGGGATAGTAATATATTCCAATCATAAGTGCCAGAGAACAGTGTTCAACCCAAAGTAAAAAGACTGGATTATGAATGCTGATTCTCAAGGCAGGTACTCCTACATTGGAAGACTTATACAACACAGTCATTCTCTCTCTCTGACCATTTGCTTTCGCTTAGCAAATAAAAATAAAATCTCATTTTTGCCATACTACCCATGGCTTGAGAGATGAATGTAGATAATACAGCATGAGAAAATATAATAGATTATGTGTACAGCCTTACCTTTCTCGATATGCAGGATTGAACTGAGAAAATTATTCTCTTCCTGCGTATCAATTTTTACCAGATGTCCATTCAGTGATTTGCACTTGTTTTCGGCATCATAACGAGACATACTACCATTAAAAAGACGGTAACAACCAGTTGGGCCGGCAATCCATTGGTCTTCACAGCCTGAAAAAATACATTGAAAATATCAATTCTTATATTTCTTTTTTCATTTGGTATTTTCATATCACTGTTAAGCTTATCCTATATCCTAGTCTGGGGGTCTGTCTGGGTTATATAAGGTATCAATATTTGTTTTCTTTGTGTCAGCCTTGAAGCTTAAGAATTCTTGGGTTGTGAAAACACTTTATTATACAAGAAAACTAAACCTATAATAAACATTGAAAAGTATCTTTGTTTGAGGCCTGGAAATTATGGTAAGATGGTGCCATGGGGTGCTACAGCTTGATCTCAGGGATGTTGCAAGATACTCAAAGATTTTAATACACTCATATCATGTCATACAGAGGAAGTGAATGGATTGACTCTAAAGTGGGTGATTAATTTACAATGTATATATAATACAAAAACTATACCCTTACTCTATGTTCCGATTTGTATAATTTCATGATGAATTTATAGTGTAAATATTTATTAAACTACATCATCATATTGTAAATCAATTACCCATATTCACTTTTTTAACTATAAATGTTACTTCCCCTCGAAACAAAACATTTCCAAAAGCAGTCAATTTTTCATAATTTTTCTATTTATATTTACTTAAATGTATTTCAGATTTTTTTATGTACTAACATGACCACATGAGTATAAATGCTGTTGCTCGGTATTTTCTGATTTAGGTCACTATGAAAAAAATGCTTATTGAGTAAGGATGTTGTGATTTGTCAAAGTTTGGTGACAACTGGTATAAATTAGTGTGTCTTCAAGTAGTACATCTCTCTACTAAATGATGGAACAACCAGAGCCTCTTTTATTATTATTTACTATCATAACAAACCCTTAATTGAAAACATTGCAAATTCCCATCTAGGCTAAACTGATTCTTTGTATAAAATGAAAACTTTCCTTCCCAGGCTCAAATTAATCTGCAGAGCCTCATTTTGAAGTTAAAAAAAAAACAATCAAAAACTTCTTGTTCTACTGACCTGTATTTAAGTTACAAATCACACCAGCTGCTTCATACTTGTCACAGTTATGATAAATATTATATGAACATTTTTGCAATTGCTTTTCATCTCCAGTACATTCAACATCATCCATCAAATATAAACCATCTTTAGCTTCACCATATGAAGAAGCAATTACAAAGTTTGTTGCTCCTCTGAAAAAGAAAAGAAATATGAAAAAGCAAACTTTCTAAAAATCCATATCTTGAAAAAGAAAAGTTTCTGCTTCAAGATAAAAGCCTTTTATTTTGAATCAAAAGAAAAAACGTTTTAATCTTCATTGAATAAACAAAGAAAAAAATGAGGAGAATTCATGATACAAATTATTGTGTAATGTATTTGTCCTCACAAATACATAGTATAGTCAAGATAATTACCTCCCAAGTGTAGAAAGCTTCCCACTTAGATACAATCTAATTTGCATGTCACCATACAAATAAAAAGCTAACATTTAATTATAATTCCCAACAGAATATAATCATAATATTAATAATGTAGTGCAGTGAGAGATAACTCTTGAGATATTCACATGAACCCTCCTCATTATCACTAGACACACTCCTCCCCTTACCCTCAAAATCTTAGTAATCATCCTGATCCCTCTCTTCAGCACCAGCTCCTCTTTCATTTCAATATCTTCTGGCCTTCTTCACAATCTAAACAGGTCTTCATGAGCCAACACACCCTGCTCATTTTTTGTTAATACTGCTGTATTAAATCCTTTTTGCACTACAAATTGTGCTTTCTCAGGGCTCAAATCCTTATTCCTCTTGTACCATACATTCTCATTCATTGAGAAGGTCATGGTTATTGGGGCTGTAATTTGCCTCTTCTGTCAGTGCTGAGGTACTTTGTGTTCTGTCCACATGAGGGATGGTCCTGTAACTTAAAAACAATCTTGGTAGATAATTTTATGGGTTCCAATTCCCTGGAGAGAATGCTTTTAATCCAACTTTTATTGTCTGGACTATTCTCTCTGCAATTCCATTTGACTCGAGGATGGTATAGCGGTGTTTTGTATGGCCTACATCCAATTCATGTTAACCATGTACACAAGGTTTCTTCAGCAAATTCTGGTGCATTATCTAACACCAATGTCTTGGGTACTCTGTTCCTTGAAAATACTACTCTTAACACCTGTTTTTCAGTACTTGCTTTTCTGTCTGAAACATTAACGACTTCTGTCTACTAATATGAGGAATAGGCCTACATCTTTAATGTATGCATGATCCATGTGCAGCCTTATCCATGGCTCCTTCTCTTTTGGCCATGAATGAATCTTGGTTTATCTAAAGTTCTTTATCTTTGCACACTTAAGGCATTTTCTGACATAATTTTCCATGTCCCACATATACTCTGGTCATCAGGCTTGAAGTTTCAACCTCAGTTGTATGTTCAATACACCACCATTTATGTTGTTGTGTATTGCTTTAATTATATCTTTTCTTAATGATTTCGGTTGTACAACAAGATGTCCACTACATATGACTCCTCTTTTAATTGACAATCTGTGCCTTGTTTCCTTGAAAGGTCTTTCCACCATAGAGCAATTGCTCCATATATTATTCCATATTCTATCTAGTACTCTTTTTAATACAGGACCCTACTCAGTTTCAAACCTGAGCTGCCTGAAGGATAATACATTTGCCTCTACCCAGTGCAAAATTCTGTCCTCATAACTGTCCTTTGTTTTAACTTTCTAGGTATTAAAATTTTATCTTGACAATGTGCCTATGCGTGGAATGGCATTTCCTTTATTATACACAATGTGGTAATCGAATGCCATCAGCTTAATCGTCCACCTCAAAATTCTGGACAACTTGACTTTAGGCAACTCTTTCCTCAGGTTGAAAATGAACTCTAAGGGCTTGTTGTCCGACTTGAGTAGAAATTTCTTCCCCAATAATAAATTATGCACCCTTTCAGTACTCCAGACAAAAATGCCAGCACTTTTTTTCAATGTTAGAATAGGCTGTCAACTTCCTGGTCAAATACATTATAGGATGTTTCTCTTGCAATAAGATTGCTGCTATGGCACATTCGCTAACATCAGTAGTTACTGTGAGTTCTTTCATTGGGTCAAATACCTTAACTACTGCCTTGTTTCTAAGTGTTTTCTTTAGTTTTTTGAAGGACACCTCCTGTCTTTCAGTCCACTGAAATTCACTATTCTTCTTTATCAAGTTAGCAAAAATTCAATTATGTTACTATATTGAGGTAAATATATATACAGACTCAGTATCACCTAACCCACCATTTTGTAAAAAAATTATCATCATATGAATTGTATTTACAAAGATATTTTACAATTAAAAATATGAAATTAGAATGCATTAGAATGCATTCAAAGTTCTCAGAATTAAAAAGAAAAAACAAACAGGAATAATTCTTATTCTGTTTGTTTTTACTTTTTAATTCAGCTGATAATTTTGAAATGTCAAATGCATTTTTAAAATTTCTATTCTCTTGAATTTATAGTAAATAAAAGCATAACTTTAAAAAATGAATATTAAAACGACAAAGTAAATTTAAAAAAGAAGAATATTAAATATTTGAAACAAAAATTCTACAAACACAACATAATAAATTCTCATAAATATTCTGGGGGGAATTTTCAGTTGCTTTGATAGAATCAGATATTCCATGATATATAAGTCATCTTTTTCAATATTTTTAATGAGGAAATTTTTAATTGCTTATTTTTAAAAACAGGTTTACTTTAAATACATGCATTTTGTTTTTATGTTTATATTGTAGGGATATTATTATCTATATATATATATATATATATATATATATATATATAAAGGACAGTTGTGTGTCTGTGTGTGTATTATTGACTTAATAATTTTCAGCCATCTTATGGAAAATAAATTTTTTTATTCAGTCTTTAAAAAATAAACTTCTTTGTGTTTCTGGTTTGTAATTAACATAAAAAAGTAAATAATTTTAAATTAAGTTTTATGAAAACAAAAAACTATAGCAAGCCTTATTTTTTTGAAAATTATTTTAAACAAAATATAGTTAAATTTGTAAAATGAATATTAAACATGACTAATGTTGACCATAACTCATGTCTGTCTCTCCTAATTTTTATTTAACTAGAGTTTTTTCTTTTCAAATACAAATATAACTTGATATCTGTAATGGAGTCAGCCCAGGATATTAAAAATTCTTCACCTTTCAATGGTACCTGTTAATTATTTTTGGCTATTTTCTAGTGCTGTTTTATTAAAAACTTCTTTTTCATCATGTAATCAGATTTATGGCCCATTATAAAGCTTCAAACTTGAAAAATGGTTATTAATTTGAAACTTAAAAAGTCAGAACCCTTCATATTCCAAAAACATGAAAAGTTAATAAATAAAGTGAAATACAATTAATACCATTAATAAAGTAAAATCATCGTCTTTAAATGTGTATATGAAATAATCTGTAAACGTCTGTAAAGAAATGGAAATACTTTTGATATATTATAATAATATAATGGAGTATATAGTCTTTAGATCTGTACATGAATGAAAGGTCTGTAAAAAATGAAAATACTTTTTATATTCCTATAGTGATTATATCACTAATTGTGTTTAAATCAAATGAAAACATTAACCAATTCAGTAAAATTTGAAACCTAAAACCCCTTACAAAGTGATATTGAACTATTTACAGAGTGCAGCGGATACATTTACCTATTATTCATCTTATAAAATAAAAAGATTTGGGGTTTTGGTTAATGAAAGTTTATAGGTTGACTGTTATATTTATTGATAATATTTTACACATATTTACAATTCAAAATGGCCACCTTTGCTTTCACCATAAACCTTAAACTCTTCTCAATGGAAGTGCATGACTGTACCATGATTGTCATAAGAGCTTCATTCAGGTCTGATACACTTGAGTATGACATATGTGAAACATTGCTCTCCAAAATAAGCCATATTGCAAAGACCATCGGATTAATTTTAGGGTTTGATGGAGGCCAAATTACTTGTCAAAAAAATCTATGGAAATGTCTCTTGCACCAGTTCTGCATGTGTGTGTCAGAGCTCTGTCTTGAGTGAAAACATAGCCACTTATGTGGCTGACAATCAGGGCAATACATCTTTCCAACATTTCCTTTCCTGGTAAACTCTGCTATTCTATTTCACTCATTCTTCAATGAAAACTAAGGGAGATTTTGAACCATCAGAAGCAACAGCAGCCCAAACCATGACACCTTCAGGAATGTTTCCTGTTGAATTAGTGTAAATCATATGATTTTGGTAGTTGTCCACAGTCTTCACAGTGAAAAATTTCTCATCTCTCCAAATCAAGATTGTCTGCAGCACACTGCAACTCCAACATTTTTTAATTCTTCCAAGCTATTTTTGCTTGGAGGCACTTGAGAGCAGTTGTTGAGTGCATTGAATTTTGTATGGTTTTAGTCCTAAAACCTCTTTCACAATCCTCCTTAATAACCTAATCCAAAATATCCAGGTCTTTTGCTATCTTCCCCTATGCTCTTTATGAATTTCTCTTCACCCACTTCTTGAAGGATTCAGTAACTCTCTTGGAAAAAACCGAGTGGTTTCTTCCTGGAATTAAATTTTGTGAGCTTGTTTGCAGAAAAACCGTTTTTAATGTGTAGAAAAAATCTGAAGAGAAGCAAACATTCAACTGTTTTATCACCTGATAATTCTTCATACTGGCCATTTTCAATGTGAAAATTTAATCACGTTTTGTTTGAGGCACTATAATTAATTAAACTGTAAATAATAAAATGGATGTGCATGGAGGTGTAATGGATATCAAGTGAGAATGAGAAATCAGAGAGTATTGGGTTTGAATTCCAGTAGGGTTTGTTGCATTCACTTATATACATATACTCTTGGGAAATGTATGAACCCATCTCTTCTCTCTGCAATTATGGGTTTAATAGCAGAATAGACTGGGTACTGTAGCCTGGGCTGGCAACCAGTCTAAAATATTCTGCCTAACCAGTCATAATTTAAAAGAGACTTGATGATACAACCGTGTATCATACATATGACAATTAACTGAAACAATAAAACAAAAGAATGTCAGAAATCCTTATTCAAAATTTGAAACCATTTTTACAAATAGGTTATCTTTCAATTTATGTTTAAATAATGGGTAAATATTTATGCTACACCTGATAGAAATGTAAAATTTGCATGGAAAGTCATAATCATGTCAAATTACAACCTTAAAGAACAACTGTTAATATTTTAGAGGACATTTAAAAATGAAAACACACAAGTTCAGAGTTAGGCGAATCTTAACAAAATCATAGAAAATAGAATAGCCAATCAGAGCCTTGCACAACAAAATGTGAAGGATTATGAATACTAAGATTTATAGGGGATCTCTGTACTTTTTTTTTTCTGTCACATGTGACATTCATTGTCTGACAAATCTTGACTGGTTGTTATTTTGGTGGTTTTGCTGTCTGAAAAAAACTGAATGACTTCTGCTTTGCTAATTGGAATTACCTGGACTAACTCAGCCAAATGGCTTTTGTTTCCTTTACTAATTAAAACAGAGGACTGTTATTTTTCTTTTTATTTTTGTTATTTATTCATTGAAATGGATGATGAGGATGTAGACAAGAACATTAGGTCCTTGTTTAGTGTTGGTTCCAATCCATAGTGGAATGACTGTAAGATACTTTCCCCTCCTTAATTTATGGACAAAACCACACAAATGCATGCTGGGATTTTTCCTAAACAATAAAATAAGCCACTTCTCGGTCTCTTCTGACTCAATTAAGGTTTGTCTTGAAGTTAGTTAGAATGCTGCCATCAGTGACTTATCTGTATCCCCTCTTGTGTGTTCACACCATTCTTAGTTTGTTAACTTTTTGCCATATTACTATTGCTTTCCCTTGCATATATTGTTTGCTTGCTTAATATTATTTTTGCTCTGTTTTTTTTTCTTTCTCTTTATTGTTTATTACAAACGTTGTTACATATATAAGGAGAGTGGAGAAAGAAAAGAGTCAAATATCAAGAGACATATATTGAGAGAGAGGGGAAAGGAAAGAGGTTCTTGCTGTCTGGATATCAAGAGACAATGAGCAAACATTTAAAAGACAAGCAGAAATGGAAAGGCATTAAAACTGTGGTAAATTAAAAATTCTTTATGGAAAGAGAGGAAAAGAAAGATGAGAGAGAGGGCGAGAGGAAAAGAAAGATGAGAGAGAGAGGGTGAGAGGAAAAGAAAGATAAGAGCAAGAGGAAAAGAAAAACAAGAGCGAGAGAAAAAGAAAGACAAGAGCGAGAAGCCTGTTGTGATGTAGTGTCTTGCAAGACACAGCACTTAACTCGACCGAGTTAAGTGCTGCGATATTAGTATTCAATACTCAGCTAGACATGTCACTGCAATAGTGTTAAGTTCTTTTCCTTTCTAGACAATTACCCAGGACTACTTATCATGAATAGATCAGGCCATTCATGAGAGTAACGAGGATAACTGGCTCTTACCACAACAAAGTCAAAACACTATGATCGTTTGCTTGTCTGTATCCCCTTTTCTGTATTAAGAACATTCTTAATTTGTTAACTTTTTGCCATATTACTGTTGCTTTGCCTTGCATATATTGTTTGCTTGCTTAATATTATTTTTGCTCTGTTTTTTACAAACTTTGTTAATTCTGTTTTTTGGGCAGTTCTATCAATTATATTTAATCATGGCCAATTACTCTACATTTGGAATTCAACAAAATATAAATCAGTCTGCAATAATGGCAATAATAACAGTAATCATCATTCTTTTCTACTTAGGATCAGCACTTTGCTATATTGGACTTCTGGACTGAGATCAAAGTGTAGTATCTGCCTTCAGGCAGATAAACTATATTTTATCTCTCAATTGCATTTCTGTCTTTGGAAGAAACATGCAACAAATAAATGATGAATGTCTGATTCTGGAAATTCTAACCTTGCCTAGTAACTAGTAACTGCCTCATTTCACCAAAGGGGAGGTTCAATGGAATATCGACACCAGTGTGACATTGGTTGTTGGGACTGGGCAATTTTTTGGCCTTTGTCCATGTGCATGCACTACAGCTCCCCGATTTAAACTGACTTTGTGACATATCCTGTCACCATGAGGTGGAACAAGTAAATACCAAGTGTAGTATCTGTTCCACCTGTTACTTTGATTCCAGGCTACATTGTGAGATGCAGTTTTGTTGTCATTTGTTCCCTTATGGTTAAATGAATGTTCCTTACAAGACACAACAACTGGGTAGTTTTTATACTTAGTCTATACACACATGGGTGCCAAATGTAAAATGGACCATGGTAAAAATAAATATATATGCATATATAAAGAGAGTGGACAAAGAAAAAAGTCAAATATAGAGAGACAGTCATACATGTATTTACAGAGAGAGAGAGAGAGTCTTGCTGTCTGGATCTCAAGAGGCAATGAGAAAAAAGTTTAAAAGGCAAGCAGAGACAGAAAGGCATTAAAATTGTGGTAGATTAAAAATTCTTTATGAAAAGGGAGAGGAAAAGAAAAATAAGAGAGAAAAAGAAAGATAAGAGAAATAGGAAAAGAGAGATAAGTTAGAGAGGAAAAGAGAGATAAGAGAGAGAGGAAAAGAGAAATAAGAGACAGAGGAAAAGAGAAATAAGAGAAAGAGGGTGCAGTAGAAAATATTTGGGTAATCCTTATTTGCATATGAATCTAATCCATGTATAAGGTTTAGATTAGAAGAGATAAAAGAAAGGTTGATAAGATACAGACAATGGATAAGAGTAGAGCAGAGGCATAAGATAACAAATAAACTTAGATTTCTGCATCCAAAAAATTTTGTTTTTGTCCTATTAATCATCCTATACTAATGATACCATTCAAAACTTTTATCTCAACCCAATAATTTCCATTAATATTGAAACTGTTGAAAACATTTAAACATTTATCTGCATTAGAAAGGAAAACCAAAATAAACTAGTCAATGTAAAGTGTCACTTACCGATTAAATCCAAGCTGTCTGCAGGCTACGTTTGCATCATTGATATCCCAATCATCATCACAGACATAGCCCCAGGAATTATTTCGGAAGACTTTCACCAAACCATGATTGTAATAGTCGGAATCACCTGCAAGTCTAGAGAAATTGAAAATGATTAAATAAAACTTTATAATGTCTAAGAATACAGGTGGGCAAACCCTGATCCTTGGGCAAAACCCAACCTTCATTCACATATCATTTGGCCTGCTGATTATAAGATAAATACAAAGAGGGAAAGTTAACTGACTTGTATGAATGGCTACAAAATAAAGGATAGTCTGTTTTAAAATCTTTTTATCAACAATCTCAGCATTTAGTGTAAATTCTTGATGAAGAAATTTCCAAAGATGAAGCATGCTAAATTTACATATAAGTCAATCTTAACTGACCAAAATTTACCATCAATTTTGATGAGAGGACACAAAAATTTGGAAATGCTTTATTTCGATCTGCTCTCTGATAAGCAATATGGTTTCCACTTCACCTGTTCTACAGCTGATGTGCTCATGGCCATAACTGAAATTGTTTACCAAGCACTTCACAATAATGGAGAAGCTCATGCTGTGGCTCTAGGTATCTCTAAAGCATTTGATAGGGTCTGGCACACTGGCCTCCTTTGTAAGCTTAAGGGATATTGAATTTCAAGTTGATTATTTGACTTAATATGACCATTCCTGTCAAACTGTGTAATGAAGGTCGTCCTTAATGGATTCTCTAGTTCCTTTCCCACGAACACAAGGCTCTATCCTGGGTCCTGCTCTGTCTTTTATCTTCATTAACAATCTCCCCTATGTCATCAGTTCCCAAGTAGGCATCTACGCAGATGACACTACTATTTACTCCTGCCTCGAAAGCAAATCTGGTATCGCTGACAAAACTAACCTGGCTGTTAGTCTCAAAAACGACCTCCGATCGGTTGTAGGCTGGGACAGAAATTGGCTGGTTAACTTTAATACTTCTAAAACAAAACTGCTCTATTACTCACCACAGGGAACCATCCCTGCCACCCATTAGAATGTCTAATGCTCAACTCCATGAGAGCACCTCTTTGTGAATGCTTGGTCTCACACGGTCTGCTGACCTGAGATGGAATAATTATATTGAATCAATTGCTTCATCCACCGCAAGGAAAGCTGGTTCCCTGTGTCGCACCAGAAAGTTTTTCTCACCAGAGTCCATCCTTCAAATCTATAAATCTTGCATGGAATACTGCTGCCATATATGGTCTGGTACCCCTGCTGTTCACCTTAAGATCCTTGACAAAATCCAGAGACGAATATGCAATGTGATTGGTCCTGATCTGGCATCTTGTCTACAGTTGCTCTCTCACAGACATGCTGTCGCCTCTGTCTTTTCTACAAATACTTTCACGGTAACTGCTCTGATGAGCTACTTTTGCTAGTTCCCAGACTGAATTTAAGTGTGCTACTGGGCTGGCATCACAATCCCACCCTTTTACTGTCAAAACGGTTAAATGTGGCTGTCTCTTCTACTTCAATAGCTTCATGTCTCACACCTCCCGTCTGTGGAATTCCCTTCCTATTACTTGTTTCCCTGATAGCTATAATCTCCAACTATTCAAATGTAATGTCAGTCAATGTCTCCAGAGGCCCTGACCTATTCCCTGTTCTTCTCTTCATCCTTTCCTCCATCACACCTCTTTACTCTTGCTCACACTCTTTAACCCCTTGCATGCTAGTGGAATCCCGCCTTGCTTGGGGTGAAATGCTTAAAAAGAAAAAACTTCATCTTGGAAAAAAAGAATTGTATCATTCCCATTGATCTTTCATATTTAACAGTAAAAGAATTGCATTAAATTTCATGTGAATACATAATGGAAAAGATTGTTTTATTTAGTTTTAAATTACTGTCAACCTGGCCCCTTTACAAGACAATTCCTGTCTTAGAAAATAACCAAGTAGTTCACAGCTCACCAAAGAACCAAAAATAATTGTCATTGATATAATTATCACATCCTATTAAATTTAGACAACTAGGCATAAATCCTATATAAACAAAAACCAGGATCTGCATTAAATAATTAATATTGAATAAAAAATTGCTTTGACATTTTTCAGCCTATCATACAGGATCTTGCCATGCATGCATAAACAGACACTCTTCTCTGAGGTTAATCAACTGGCAGTAAGATGACATTAAAGTGAGCTTGTCTGTTATTTTGTGCATGTCACATTCAAAATGTCCAAATAAGTAGATTCTTCAGGTCTCATGCGGAACCTTTTTTGTAGCCAGACATTGCATTGCCCAGGTCTGTCTGCTCCTGACAGTGTAGATTTGGCTATCTGTGACTTCTGGCTTTTCCTAAAGATAAAACTGAGCTGAAACACTGTGGATGATATTATGGAGTATGTGACAAGGCAGCTGCTGATAATCCTGAAAGAACTGTTTTAAAAGGTGGAAGGTATGCTGGAATAATGTGTATGATGTCCCAATGAGAGGACTTTGAAGAGGACTAAGGTACATGATATCAAGGAAAGGTAACACATTATTTATTCCTGTTTTGTAAGTGAATTCTATTGAATGTTTAACTTTGTTTAGTTTATCTTATCATCATCTTTCAACCTCCCTATGGTTGGTTGGAACTCCATTGACAATCCTTTTTCACACTGTTTGATCCTGTATTGCTGTCCCCAGATCCCCAATATCCAACCCTGATTCCCAAACTATGGTGTCTGGGAAAGTCAATTTTCAAGAGATCGAAACTTCCAGAAGGAGGCTATAAGAGTAAGGATGAGATGATCTCCCTGTCTGATCAGTGGCAGTAGCTAGCAAACTGTAGTCATTTTTGCTTGAGTTTAAGAGAGATTGGTCTCAGTTCTCTATAAATTGTGTTAAACATTACATGGATCTCCAACTGATGTTCTGGATTTTTCTTAGTAGATCTGTATATACTCCATCCAGTAATCTTTCATGGCAAACAGATAATGTCCAAGTTTCTGGTCCATACAATTGGACTGGTTCAGTCAATGTTCAACAGGTTTGGACTTTTAAGGAGGATTGAAGATTCAAGTGCCAAATCTTGTCAAGTTTGTTAGATGCATTCCATGCGAGAGCTTTGCAGATATTAAAGTCTTTTTGGGAATCTATAATGTGAGATCAAAGATATTTGAAGTCCTCAACTTTTTTTATGGATGTATTATTGAGTGATTTCAACTTGGTTGGTTCAGGAGAGGTTGTGATGTATTCTTTCTTACTCTTATTGCAATAGAAACCTACTTGTATCTGTCTATATTTCTGAGATGAGATATTATGTACACTATTTACATTATTTGGACTATTGTCCTCAGCTTTGTTGCCATATTTATCACAACGTTTCAGCCTTTGTACACTCCGGCAGAATCCTTGCTGCAATCACTCAAGTAAGCAGCAAACCAGGTAGGTTTCACTATTTACATTATTCAGACTATTTCTCCATACAGCATAAAGAGAGGGATCATCTGCGGCTTACAACACCAAGCAAAAGTCATGTGGCAACCCAGGGACATTAGATAAAGAATTGGTCAGTATAAGCAGTACCCTACAGCGTAACAACTAACCTGGGTACTTGGTTGCAGCCTCAATAAGCTGTGATAGGCAGGTACAAGAGGAGGACAACAACAACACTCAGAAAACAGTCTGCCTGCCTTATGTGAAGGGGTTATCGGAGAAAATACAAAGAATCTGCAGTTCATATAACATCAGGACAACCTTCAAAAGCTGGACAAAACTTTGCAGATATATCTCCTGAGTAAGACCACCCAACAGAGGAGAACATGACTAAAGACTGTGTGTATGCTATCCCGTGCAGCTGAAGAAAGAAATATAAAGGGGAGACAGGCTACCCCCTTAAAGTAAGGCTTCAAGAACACCAAAAAGCTGTAACCGGAGGCGAAGTGGAAAAATCAGGCGTAGCTGACCACATATGGAGAAAAAAGGGAAATCACATCCTTCTGTGGGATCAGATTGAAATCATATACCAAGAACATCATTGGAAAATTTGTAAACTTAAGGAATCAGCACATATATGCTAGGCCACAAAGATCTTCTGAGCTGAACAAGCATAGAAATGAATACAGTATGGGAACCAGTAATAAGAAGTGCCAGGACCCAAAGAGTTATCAGTTTAATACCTGGTTAAGGCAGTGGAGAACTTGGGGAGGTGAATTAACAAGAGATAGACATGGCACATGGAACTAGAACAGTCTACTCCAGCAAGCAAAATAAAGGGTTCAGTTTGACATTCCAACCACCTGAAGGAGGCCGAAATGTACAACAGCTAAAATGTTGTGATAAATATGGTAACAAAGATGAGGACAATAGTGCAAATAATGTAAATAGTGAAATCTACCTGGTTTGCTGCTTGCTCAAGTGATTGCAGCAAGGATTCTGCCTCCTTCTTTGAGAAATTAATGCAAGATCATCAAGATTATCTACAAGATCTGGTTATGTAGATTTGCAGGGATATATCAAGTGTTACCAATATATTGGAAATATGTTGAGTGTTCTAGAAAGGACCAAATTCAAGCAATTCTAAGAAAATACATGCTAAGACTTCACTCCAAGGCAAACACATTGGTAATCCAAATTTACATTTCCTAGATATTATGTTACACTGTACTGACAATGGCCTAAAACTAAGTGTCCATCACAAATCAACTAATAAAAATGATATCATAAATTCCTATTCTCATCATAACAACAAAATAAAATATGGAATAATTATTAGCTTCTATTTAAAAACACTCAGAATTTGTAGCCCTCAGTCTTAATATGAGGAGGAGAAATACATTGAAAATACTTTTAAGCTCCTCCAATATCCTAATTATTTCATATTCTATGTGAAACAAAAAATTCATAAAATATTTCTAAATAGAAGAGTGAGCCATTTCAACAAGCCCTATGAATCAAAATATATTCTTCTACCTATTGACTCCATCACAACTACAATTGAAAAGAAATTATCTAAGCTCAACATAAAATTTGTTAAACTACTTCTAAAACAATAAAAGACTTAATATGAAACAAAATAATAAGCTATAATTTGAAGGAGAGATTTACTCTATCAGCTGTAATAGTTGCCACAAGGAATACACTGGAGAAACCTCAAACAATTTAAATAAAAGATTATTTGAACCCAAATCAATACTCAATATATTAGTTAATCACTAATTTTTGGATTAAAAAAAAATGCTATTTTAAATAAAGGAGTAAGAAATTTATTAAGATGAAAGTGTTTTAATGGCTAGATTATTCACAGTAAATTTGTATCCAGGTTCTTACAGCATTTCACATTTCTTGGCAGATCTATCAATGTGCGATACTTCATAACAGAAGTAATAAAACAAAGGAAAAAGAAACTAAATGAAATTGGCTTGACTATATATCCAAACATGTTAAAAAAATAAAAATTAAATTTAAAATTTCAGCATCTCCTCCCTTTCATGCACATGTAGTTACATCAACATAAATATAACCTTAGTCTGATGAAGTCCTAAAGGATGAAATGCATCACATAAAATATATATATATATATATATATATATATATATATATATATATATATATATATATACATACATACATACATACACACACACACACACACACTTACACTAGATGGGCAACTTGACAATTGATGTTGTTTTCTTCAGTATGGTAAGGACAACTTTTATGTGCCATGTCCCTTCAGGATGTAGGCGATCATGACTCTCCATAATTTTCTGTCCTTTGCAACTCTGAGGAAATTGACTTTTTTCTATCTCTCTTATCATGTTCTTTAATATCTTTTTCTAAATTCATCCTTTTTTTGACTTAAAATTGGATCTTAATAAAATTCATGCTGCAAGATTTTTATCTTGTTGCTAAAATGAACAAAATTTTAAGGAGAAAATAAGCATAAAATTTAAAAAAACATCAAAATATTTACTGAGTTTTAAAATTTTTTCAAATTTGAAAATCAATTTGTCTGCAAGTATTGTTTTTCATAGCAAAAATATTGATTTTCTTTTAGAAAATTAAAAAATCTTAAATGAAGTGTTAAGAAACAAAAATCATTTCTACAAATTTTTTTCTAAAGTAAAAATTTAAAACTTTCTAAATAAAAATATTTCTGCTTTAATGCATTTTTCATTATACAATTCCAAGTATAAATATTTTTTATTAAAACATTGAATTGAAAGGAAATGTAACATATTTAAAAATATCCTGTTTTATTAAAGAAAATGTCTAAAATAATTAGGGAATTCCAGTAAATTTTCGATACTTAAGGTATAAAATGAACTTTTAAAAATTAAAAAGTATTCTTGAAGCTTTCTTTTTAGCTTTAATTGAAAGCTAAATGATTAAATTTACTATTTCCAGTGAGCAAAATACTCTGGTGTATTTCAAATAGAAATTATAGTGATCAGAAACATGAACTTTTTCTCATGAAAATCAATAAAAATCAATAAATATCGGTCATTTTGAGAGGTTTGTAAACAAAAGTTAATTCTTGGTTTTAAAAATCTTCCAAAAACAAAATATATTTGTGACATATTATTTGAGGAAAATTAGCAAATTTAAATTAATCTAATTTGAAACAAATATTACTTACTTATACCATAAAGTATACTATACAAGCATTTCTTAACCACAATGTCTTATTTTTCTGATGTGCCGATTGATTTTTTGGCAGCCTAAGGTATTGACAGCTAAATATGGTTAACTAGAAATTGACATAAATTTACAAAATCTAAGTGAATGTGTTTTTTTAATTACCTAGTAATTTTTAAAAATAATATTTTCAGCAATTATCTAATATTTTATTGAATTTTAGTTACTTTAGCTTTATAGGTTTAGGTTTTTATTAAAATAATTCTCATAAAAAAGAATAAACTTAAATACCTACTAATAAAAAAAACACAATTTTTTATGAAATAGGAGTTAAAGTAAAACTAATTTGAAAGGAAATTTCAAAATTAAAAAAGTAAGAACTTCAAATAGAAATTGAATAAGAAAAATTTAAATTTAGTTAAAGTAAAAATTATTTTTTGTAGAATTGGGTTTCATTTCCAGGTTCTTAAGTGAAACTAAAACGAAAAATTACTTAACTGAAGTATGACCTGCACTAAAATAAATACATAAAATAAAAGTATTTACTGAAATAGAAATTAAAAAAAGTAAAAATTGCTTTAAATTTTGAAGGGATGATTTGCAAAGCCTGTTGAGACATAAACACAATGAAACACAGAAATGAAACAACTGCAAACAGCCAAATTTTTTTAGGGAGGACAACTCTTAAAAGATGTGACAGACATCCATAATTATGAAAATGAAAATGTTTCTACACAAAAAAAAAAAAATTATTCTAAAAATTTTGGTGCAGGCATCTATAGGTAAATATCATGACAAATGGCTTCTTCACACAAATATTCATTGCAAAAAGAACATGCATATATAAAGCAGCTTCCAATAAAATCCAATCGGCTTGAAACCTATTTACATTTCATTGCTGGCTAAATTTCCCCTATCATAGAAAGGTTTATGCTAAAATGTCTGATTTTCCTAATAATTCAGTTATATAAAAACTAATAGGCTTAATAGGTTTAAAATGGAAAATGTTAATTTGTGACACATTTTATCTGTTACTAGCAGCATGGCCTGGCGTTGCCCGTGCTTGATTCAAAAATCGTACGACTCATACAGCAATTGCTATCACTTGACTTAAAATATTTTTGCCCTTCCTTGCCTTTAAAGGAGTGTCCTTTGCCATGCTGATATTGCTACATGCCTTACTTCTTGCCTATCTCACACTGCAAATTTTTTCTAAGATCTATACTAAACATTAAATCTGTTACAAAAAAAGAACTAAACAAAATGAACACAAAATGATCAGCTTTAAAAAAGGACTCATAACTGGAAAAACTGAATGAAAAAAGAATGTTAACAACAAATACTTTTTCACACCCAACCCAGTTCTTCAGAATCAGAATCAACGTTGAGTTTAAGCAAGCGAATGAACCAATTGGAGTAAAGTGGCATGCAGATTTAAATTTTTCCCACTTGTGATAAATACAGCTATCGATTTTTTTGCATGCTAGTTAACATTTGTGTCAGTCAGCTGTTGGCTGTCACACTAGCCAATAGAATCTTCCTGCCTATTTGTGGCAGCCAGCTATAGGCTCTCACTCTGGCCAGTAGAAAATGGCTGCAAACTACATGAAAACTGCTGTAGAAGCATGAAAAAATCAATTATTTCCACTATCAATGGGAGTTGGGAAATGCAAAGTCAGTCTTGGCTTTCCTGCTAACTTGGAGTATGCGCATGTAAATTTTGGTACAAATCCGTCGAAAATTGCGGCCATGCATTCGTTACACACACACACACATTCTGCCTTTTATAGATAGAGATGACTTCACTGGATTGGGTTCGATGACAGTGTCTTGAATACACATTTGCATGACAACTGATGCTGGTAATTTAAAAAATGTTTACAATCTAGCCTAATTCATATTCTTTTTTTTTTCATCATTTTTGTTTTTAATTATTCCACATTGTGATAACAGAAAATCTGCCAAGAAGGGTGAAATGTTGTAAGAACCTGGACTTAAATTTACTGTGGCTGAACTAGGGAGTAAAGCACTTTCTAAATATTTTCATCTTAGTAAAAAATTATTTCAAAAAATTTTCAAACTACCAGCATCTCTCATTCATGCGAATGTGTAGTTGCAACAACATCAACAAACTCAGTCTGTTGAAGTCCTAACAAATAAACTTTTTCTATTTTGTCTTACAATTTCATCAATACTGTTCTTGATATTTAAAAATATATATCATTATCTCATATTAGATACAATAGGAATTAAGATAACTTAAAGGTAATGACCATTTCACCCACAAATTAAAAATAATTTGCACAATTTTCAAACCCATCAGGTGGATAAGAAAAAATAAAATGAAACACAAATGAATTTGTGGGTGAATTTGTGGATTAACTAATATATTGAATTACCTTGAAGTTATCTTAATTTCTATTGTATGTAATTTATATGCTCTGTTTGAATAAAACATTGAGCTCTCTATGGAAATAAGTTTTGATATTTTTATTAATAGGATTCAATTGGACTATTACCTATATATATATATATATATATATATATATATATATATATTGGTAGAACTACATCTCTATCATTTCAAGTCCTTTCTTCCTTCACAATGAAACTGTCCAGCATTCAGTGTTGTATAGAAAGATAGACATTATATAACAATCTACTGAATACTATTTCTTATACACTTACCTGATGTGGTCATTGCCAATTGGTTCATAGATAATGGTTCCATTGAATTCAGTAGAGCTAGCATTAGGCAACTTTTTCACCTGAAATGAAAGAATAAATTTATTTCAATTCTGAGATTAAAGACTTTTTTACTATTAATTTTAGGTTACCTTTTGTTCATTTCATTGTTGATTTTAATGACAATATTCTAGTCCAATATACGATCTCAGAGACTAACAGATTTTTTATGGTGATAGACACTCTTCTGTCCTCTGTGCAGAGGTCATCATTATTCACATTACCAGTAGTGACAATGGTCCCAAAGGCTAACCAATTTCTTATCATCATATACATTCTCTTGACACTTAGCTAGGGTCCACAGTACAAAGCATTATCTAAAGTGACAACAGTCACAGAATAGATTAATTTTACCATATATATGTGTGTGTGTGTGTGTGTGTGTGTGTGTGTATTGATATAATAGGAAAGAACAGTTAGATTAATGATTCAAAGTTCTTTTCTATTTATGTTTTTATTTTTAAAAAACAGTGCTTGATACAGAAGTAGAGCTTAAATTATAATTATTTTGTAAAAATATGATTCCATCACGACACAAAAATTACTATGTTTTGAAACTTGACTGAAGTCCTAAAGTTTAATTTCAATATTAAACTTAAAATTTAGTGTAGAGTTTCATTCTCAAACAAACATCTAAAACATCACTTGAGAATAAAACTGTACTCTAAATTTTAAGTTTAATATTGAAATTAAACTTTAGGACTTCAGTCAAGTTTCAAAACACTGTAATTTCCGTGTCACGATGGAATCATATTTTTAAAAAATAATTATATATATATATATATATATATAAAACATTTAATATACAATAAATCCAAAATTCCCTCATATGGGAATAAGCTTATTTCGGCAGACAAAAATATTGGTTGTCTTGTCTGTCTTATCAACCCCAGTATGGACTGAGTTCATGTTGGAAATATAGAATTTAATTGTGGAAGCTTAAAAAAAAAAAAAACAGTCGAAAAAATAACACAGAATTTATCTATTTCAATGTTTCAGTTGGACGAAAGGCACAAGGCAGAGGAAGTTTGGAAGATTATAGGTTCTACATGTACTCCTAATAGTCTAATTTTTACACCATGTTAATTATAATTTATAAATTTTCCCCAGCTCAAAGAATTGTCATCTCTTAATCAATTATATTCCTTTATCTATATATTAATGTTGTTTTTAGAATTTAACTGTATTTTTAAATATAACTTTGTATTTTTAAGTATAACATTTTATTTTTTGGATATAACTTATTTTTGAATATAACTTATTCATTTTATTATATTTTTATTTTATTTCATTATATTTTTATTTTTAAATATTTTATTTCATCTCATTATATTTTTAAGTATAACTTATTTATTTTATTATATGAAATATAACTTATTTTTTAATATAACTATTTAGTTTTTAATATAAATTATTTAAATGTAATTTATTTAAATATAACTTATTTTCAGATATAACTTTGTATTTTTAAATATAAGATTATCTATATATTTTAAAGTTATTTTTAAATCCCTTTCTATTCATCTCTTAATTTTAAATTAATATTTCATTCTTCATATAACCCCAATTTAATAAACTTGTCATAAGCAAGACAAATACCTTCCACTCTCCTCTGTCTTGTGCCTTTCATCTGACTGAAACACTGAAATAGATAAATTCTGTATTACTTTTTTGACTGTGTTTTTCTTTTTAAAGCTTTCACACTTAAATTTCTATATTCCAACACAAACTCAGTCTATAAGACAGACGAGATGACCTATATTTTTTCTGTTAAAATAAGCTTACTATAAATAATTAATAAACAATAAAATACCAAAATTTATTAATTATTTGCTCTGTAATAATAAATACATTAACTTCTTTTTGTGGATCATTTTTAACATTTTATATTACTAAGATCCACTTGGATTATATTCCAACAGATTTGTTACTTTTACTATATATATATATATATATATATATATATATATATATATATATATACATGGTCAAGTGAACAGTGACGTCAACACTTAGTGGCGGCAATCTGTTTCATACTTGAACACAATCTTCAGGCCTGAAGATTGTGTTGAAACAGATTGTACTTAATTATGTAATTTTTATTTATTAAAATACTGCCAGAAGTGACAACAGTCACTGGAGTTAATCTATGAATTTGACCATATATAAATGAATCTTGAGATAAACAATTTGCAGCCTTAGTCTGTTCCAGTCCTGAAGATTGTGTTGAAACAGGCTGTCTTTATTTATGTAATTGTTATTTATTAAAACTGAGACTCACTTACCCACAGTTGGCTAACCTCCAAAGGAATTCTCAAACCTCAATCAAAGCATAATTCATGTAATTGCAATGAATAAATTTATTTCAAAATTGTCTTCTTTTTTACAATATAAAGATGACAACTTCTACTTTACCATAAAATGGTGACTGATAATGTGCCCATCACAAAATAAAATGTGTAAGATTTTTTTATATGTAATGAATATGCTTGATATATTTGTTATTTTAAGTAACTGACTAACTTTCATGATTTATTTCCATTTCAGTGAATTTAACATATCAAAAAACAAAAGGGGAAGAAAACAAATGATGAATAATTATCCACCTTACCAGATAAATATTTATTACTTGGTGAAGAGATAAAAATCAGAAGGTGAAGGCAGGTGAGTTCATCAATTGAAACATGGTGATCAAAATAATAAAGATGATGATATTACTTTTATTCAACATTTTATAAATGTGTTAAAAATGAGAAAAGAGAACAGCCTAACTCCTTCACAAATAATTCTTTGACTGAGGTCACTGGAAGAGATCCAGGCAAATTTAAATATGTGTTCAGAGGTTAGTCAGGTATGGATGAGTTACTCTCAGTTTTAATACTCTTTATATTTTTATTACTATCAGTCTTGATAAGAATAATGCTACAAGATCTTGACACTGTACTGATAATAGCCTTAAAAAAATTATCAGGCTCTCATTCTTTAATAATATTGAAGAATCTTTTTACTCTCTTCAAAATAACCCGGAATGCTTTAAAAATACTAAAGCCTTTAAAAGATAATATTGAAAGAATTATACACTTTATTCAAAACTAGTTTAAAAGCCGCTCTATAGGGTGGCATTTAAGCTAGTGGAGGGCTTTTGATTGGGTCTTCGGCTTGTTCAGAAGTTTGAGAGTCCCTAAGTCTTTGCATATTTTCAGCATTGGAAACTCTCCCAGCTGATGTTTGATCTGGGTTTTCATTTGCATGGGACTTTCTTTTCCTTGCTGCAACTTTGTCTCTTGATTTCAATCTGGTCCTCTGTTGGCAGAAATTTCTTTTTGCAAGGCATACTGCTACCATATGAAATAGGCAACAATAAACTACAAAAGAACTCAAAACTGATCACTGCATTCAAGTATTGCATTAATATTTAAGCTTACCTTTTAAAGTTCAATGACAATTCTTCAGCCACCACTTAATTTAAAGACAATTTGATGTGTGTAGATCCTTACTTTCCATACAAACAATTATTTTTATCTCATGGGTGACTTTTGCTGGATTTCACAATTAATTTTGATTATTTCCAAGTTATAAAAAATTTTATTGTACAAAAAAATTTATTGCAAAAAAATCACATAAAAAAAATCACCAAAAACAATTGCAGTGTTGAAAACTTGGAAATACAAAATTTCTGTAACATGAGCTATTGAAAGTTAGAGAGTTGTGACCCTTTAATTGAAAACGTGTGACACACATTTATTATATAGATAACCAACAGTTTTATTATTACTAATTTTCTTCACAGGAATAAAGTTGAAAGACGTTTACATTGTATTGATAATGCCCTAAAAGATTTGTCATTACTTCAAGAAAGAATATTATTGAAATATCTTTTCACTGTGTAGTGATATGTAAATGACTGCCTAATTAGCATAGTTAAGGCATAGAGACGACATAAGTGCCCAAGAAGTAAGGGGAGAGTCAGGACTCAGTATGTGAAATTAACAACTACCAGTGGACTGATAAAATATGAAGGAAATCACATTTCATAACAATGGTGTCACCAATAGAAAATATGGTATCCCTTGAAGCCCCTTACTTTGTGGAGGTCTGGCTTAGATGTTTGATAGCAAGAGCTAGAAACAAGAAACTAAGAGACAACAAAGATCTTTTTTGGACACATAATATAATAAACTTTGCAACAATGGTTCATCCAGTAAAACTGGAAGATTTAACTTTTGGCAAAATAAGTCAGATAATATAGAAAAATATACAACCTAAAAAGAGATTAGTAATTGCAATGAGAGCAAAATTCATGGCTACTAGACAGGAAGAAAAATTCAACAAAAATGAAAACAGACAAGATAAATACTGATACCTACTCACTGAAGAAAACAGTAACAAAATGTCAGTTTTGTTGATATAGACACAAAGAAAGAGAAATGTCCAACATTTGGAAAAATCTATGTGGTTTGAATGAATGAGCAGAGGAAGAAGTTTTACTTGAGCACCTTCAGAGAAAGTAAGTGAATGTGGAGAGTGTAGTGATACTAGCAAATTAGTATGCATAATTTGCATAGGCAGAAGTGAACATTCTTATAAGTGGTCACTGAGAATAACCACCAGCAGTAAGAGCTTAGCAGCTGACTAGTGCTAACTTGAACTTCACAACAATGGCGTCACCGATAGGATTTCAATTGTCTCTGGAAGATCCAGAATTTGTGGATACTTGGATTCGTTGCTTCTCTGCCACTGCGAGAACAAAAAAGTTGAAAGACAACAAGGAAAAGGGAGGCGAGAATGAAATCACAGATTTATTTTTGGCTACAGCTGGATGTGAGGCGGTAATGAAAGTCTCCACCATGGCATATCCCTTAAATTTGGAAGACCTGACTTTCGAAAAAATAAGTCAGATTATAAAAAAAAATATGAGACCCAAGAAAAGGCTGGTAGTGGCAGAAAGAACGAAATTCATGTCAACGAAACAGGAAATTGACGAACCAATTATAAAATATTTACACCGTCTACGAAATGCAAGTAGATATTGTGAATTTGAGAAACTCGGACAAGACAAACAGATCATTGAAGAGGACTTGATTCAATTAAGACTAATTGAAGGTATGTCCAATGCGTCACACCGATATAAAATAATGGAACAATTACAAATAGGAAATATGTCTTTAAATGCTTGTATTGAATTTATGCAGCAACAAGAGCTAATACAGACATACCACCATTATAAAAGTCAACCCAGCGAACAAAGATTCGTTGATACATACGCGCTAAGCAAGATAAAAAAGTGTTCGTATTGTGGACATGAACACGAAATGAAAAAGGAAAAGTGTCCAGCATTTGGGAAAACTTGTAATAATTGCTTAAAAAAGAACCACTTTCAAGCAGTGTGTACATTAAAAAAGTTGAAGAAAATGACACCGACAGAAAAGTTTTTACTGTGAAAAATAAAACTATTGCACAGAAGAAAAACGACATTATAGTAAAGGTCAAAATTAATAACTGCAATTTAGATATGCAAATGGATACTGGGAGTGAAGTAACACTGATACCAAAAAATTTTGGGAAATACATAGGTAAGCCACCTTTACGAAAAAGCAATTTACAACTTTGCCAGTTTGATGGATCCGTTATAAAAATATTAGGATACTTCGAAGGTTCATTGGAGTTAAAAGAAAAATTTGAAGTAATTCCTGTAATTGTTACAAGTTGCAAGAAAAACCATGGCCTTATTGGAAATGATGTGCTTAACATGAATTCTACTAAATTAATTAATGAAATAAAAATGGAAAAAACTGGAAAATTAAAGAACTATGAAGCAAGTATAAAAGTAAAAGGAAATGTTTCCCCCTCTTATTATGAGGCACAAAAATTACCAGTACATTTATTGCCATTAGTAGTGACAAAATTACGTAAACTAGTAGAACAAAACCTTCTAGAACATGTTTCGCCTGGAGTTAGCAAGTGGGCATCACCGATTGTGGTTTTGAGGAAAACAGATGGTGATTTATGTAATTGTGAAGATTATAAAATAGGAGTAAATCACAAGATATGCTCGGATTCATATCCCATACCCAATGTGGAACTTGCATTACATGCACTGGCAGGGATGTCAGTTTTTTTCAAAAATAGATTTAAAAAAGGCATACCACCAAATACCAATGGACGAAAACTTCAAAGAAGTAACCACGATAATAGGGTTGCTAAGATGGAAAAGAATGCCATATGGTATAAAAACTGCAAGCACCATATTTCAAAGGGCCATTGAACAGGTTTTAGGAAATGTACAAAATATGGTTTGTTACCAAGACGACATACGCATAGGAGCTACTAATGAAAAGGAATTAAAAGAAAAAACTGATTTAGTGTTGAATAGATTAAGAAATGCTGGAATGACGATAAATGAAAAAAAAATGCGTAAACAATTCTAACAAAATATCTTTTCTAGGTTATTCCATTTCAAAAGAAGGTATATCACCAGACCAAGCATTGATAGAAAAAATACTAAAAGTAGCTACACCTTCAAATAAAAAAGAATTGGAGTCTTTTTTGGGATTGGTAAATTTCTACAGGCGATATTTACCAAAAATAAAATACACGGACTTGACGGAACCATTTGTAAATTTAAGAAAAAAGAATGTAGAATTTATCTGGTCAGGCGAACAGCAGAAAGCTTTTGAAACATTAAAAGAAATAATGTCAAAGAAACCGGTAGTGAAAATATTTGATCCAAAAAAGGCATAACACTCACTACAGATGCAAGTGAACATTCAATATCGGGAATATTATCACAAGAAGGACATCCGATAATGTATTTATCGAGAAGGTTAGCGAACACTGCATTTAATTACTCAAACATAGAGAAAGAAGCATTGGTAATTGTGTGGACAACTACCAGAGCCTGACAATTTTTAATTGGAAAAAAATTTCTTCTGATCATAGTCCATTAGAGTTTATATTTAACCCAAGGAAAGAATTACCCAAAGTCACATCAAGGATTTTACGATGGGCGATAAGATTGATGGCATTTGACTTTGATATAGAGTATGTCAAAGGAAATTCAATTCCACATGTGGACGCACTATCAAGATTGAGGTTTTACAAGGAGTCAAAAGACAAAACGGAGAAAGAATTAAGATTCATTCTTACACTTGATAGAGACTGATGTTTTGTCTTTAGACAGAATGGCTGCGGAAACGAGACATGATCCAGTACTAAGTGGGATAGTATCAAGAATAAGAAAAAATTTGTGGGGAAATTGTTCTAGGGCGGAAAGACCTTATAAAGAAATAAGGCATAAATTAACAATAGAACATGGAGTGATATGCAATGGGGACCTGGTAGTTCCCCAAGAAACACAAAGAAAGCCGATAATAGAAAGTGTACATAATGATATACACTGTGGAGTAGCGGCCACACAAAAAAGGATAAAACTAGAAGCTTGGTGGCCAGGTTATTCAAGAGACGTTGAGGATTATGTAAAGGAGTGTGAAAAATGTAAAGAATTAAGAAACTCTACACAAGCCAAGTTACATTCATGGCCCAAAGAAGTGGAGCCCTGGAGTAGGGTCCATATGGATCATGCATATGTAAATGGAGTGGGACTCTTAATATTAGTAGACTCTTTTTCAGGTTGGCCTGAAATAATAAGGGTTGCAAACAAGAAAAGTTCCACTATAAAGCAAATTCTAAGAGTCATATTCTCTAGAAATGGCATACCAAAAACCCTGGTATCGGATAATGCACCAGAATTTTGTGAGGAAGAACTTAATGTATGGTTAGAGAAAATAGGGTGTAAACTATATAAAACTCCTCCATATCACCCTCAATCAAATAAACTAGCAGAAAGGATGATGCAGACCATAAAAAGGGGCTGAAAGCATGCTCTCAGCAAAAAGAAAAAGTAGAAGTAATAATTGTCTAAAACAAGAACCATTTTCAAGCAGTATTCTGAGGAGAAAAATGTGAAAAGAAATGAACAAAAATAAGACAAGACTAATATTGGAGTTTCCTCATTGAAGAACAAAGAAAGAATAGTTTACTGAAAGTTTGAATAAATAATATAGATTTGGATATGCAAATGAACACAAGCAGCAAAGTAATGTTAATGCCAAGAAATTTTTGGCATAAAGGCAAACCAATATTATGTGAAAACCATCTATAGTTACACCAATTCAATGGTTTAGTCATAAAAATCTTGGGATATTTTGAAGGGTCCTTAGAACTCAAAAACAAATTTAAGAGTATATCCATCATTGTTGCAAAAAAAGTCATGGACTTGTCAGAAATGATGTATTTAAAATTAACTTTACAAAAATTAATTAATGTAGTTAAGATGGAAGAAACAGGCATGTTAAAAATCTATGAAGCAAGCCTTAAGTTGAAAGAAAATGTTACCCCTTCCGATTATGAGGTAAGGAAATTACCAGTGCATTTGTTACCATTAATAGTAGTAAAATTGTAAAAACTAGTAGAACAAGACCTTCTTGAGATTGTTTCTCTTAGTTTATTATACATTTTCATAATACACTGTATTCAGCATACCCTAAAAAGTTTGATTGCTACCAAAGTAGGTACCTCCATAAAATCACTAAAAATATCGTGATGAAAAATATGTCGATGAAAACATGCTCCAAATTTATTGAAAAATTTTATTGTCAAAATCTTTTTATATTTCTTTCCACAGCTGCACGGGATAGAGTACAGTCTTTAGTCAGAAAGAAATATAAAGGGGAGACAGACCACCCCCTTAAGGCAAGGCTTCAAGAATACCAGAAAGCTGTAACACAAAGGGAAGTAGAAAAATCAGGCGGGGCTGACCACATATGGAGAGAAAAGAGAGATTACCGCCCTCTGTGGGATCAAGTTAAGATCATAGACAGGGAAGACCATTAGAAAAACTTAAGGAATCAGCACATATGCTAAGCCACAAAAATCTCCTGAGCTGACCAAGCATAGAAATAAATACAATATGGGAACCATTAATAAGGAGTGCCAGAGAAAAACAATGATAACAAAAATTGCAATATATATATATATATATATATATATATTGCAATTTTTGTTATCATTTGACCAAATAAATAAACAAACGACTTCTGGTAAAATAACCGCCATAATAGAATACCCACAATGCACCACTAACCCGTATATATATAAATAGCCGAGAAAAATAACAGCATATGTGGCCTGACGATTGCATATAGCATGAAACAGACTGTCGCTTCTAAATGTTGACTTCTATGTTCACTTATATATATATATATATATATATATATATATATATATATATATATATATAAAATATAAATGTAAAAATGGCTCTGTGTGTGTCAGACATTTTCAATCAAAGGGACAGAACTCTCTAACTTTTAAATATCCCATCTCCTCCTATATAATAATTGTCAAAATGCCTGTGTCACACTTTTTCAATCAAATGGGCACAACCCTCTAACTTTTAAATATCTCATCTCTTCCTTCTATATAATTAATGCGAAAATGTGTCATACTTTTTCAATTAAAGGGATACAACTCTCTAACTTTTAAATATTTTATCTTCTTCAAATGAGACTTGCTCATCTAAGACTGGAATTGAATCCTCAGATTGAAATTTAGTTCTCTGTGAAATTGAAGACAAAGTGATGAACTTGGCTCAAAGAGATCTCAGCAATTTTGGTTTGCCAAATCCAAACAGAAACTGAACAAATCAACAGGGAAATTTTGAGAGAAACGGAATACAACATGGAAGAACTGCAGCAATGCGTTCAGAATAATGAGCCCCTGTTGAACCAAGACCAACAGCAAGTGTATCCTTGACGACATCAGCAACAACAATGGAGGGATTTTCTTGGATGCACCTAGAGGTACTGGTACAACTTTTGTAACTAACCATCTTTTATCTACAGTGAGACTTAAAAGAAAAGTAGTTCTAGTAGTAGCATCATCAGGAATTGCTGCTACCCTCTTGCCAGGAGGGCTTACAGTACACCACCTTTAAACTTCCATTTGATTTGAACTACAATGAAACCCCTATAAAAAAGGAACCAACTTGACTAAGCTACTGAAGGAGACAATCTTCATTGTCTTTGATGAATGTACCATGGCACACAAGCAAGCATTTGAGACCCTGAACAAAAAACCCAAAGACATTAGACAAAATTCACAAATCATGAGAGATATCACTGTGCTACTCTCTGGTGATTTTAGACAAATATTACCAGAGGGGTAGACTGTTCTAGTTACACATGCCATGTTTGATGGATGTCAGTTATCAGTTATCTCCTGCTAATTTTCCATCTGAAAGTTCTCCACTGCCTTAACCGGGTATTGAACTCACACTCTTTGGGTCTGTCACTGGATCTAACCAACGCCTTTATCCACTCTGCCATGTGTCCTTGTCCGAGAGAGAATCCAGTACAATCGTTGGATAAAACATTGACTACAAGCTCATATCTCCCAGACGCTTGAGGATTTCTTCAACAGAATTACTAATGAAGAAGACCAGAGAAGGATCCAAAATGACCTGGATAAATCCTTCAGACATGAATTTGATGTAGTCAAGGCTCGCCAAGTGCAAAAATTAAATAGATTGAAAGATCAGAAGGTGACGCACAAGGTCCAACATCCACCAGTGAAAGCAGTAGTCAACATAAGCCAATATCAGCTGAGTGCCTCTGAGGAGTCAGTATTGAATAAGGGTCTCAACTTCGCCACAACCATCAAGCGGGTGCCATACTTGGACATCATTGCCAAAGTCGAGGAGGTGGCCTTGAACTTCCCTCAGGCTTAGGCGGATGAACTAAGATGGAAGGTAAGACAGGCCTTGGAGAGAGCCAAGCTGCCCAGGTCTAACATAACAAAACTGGAGAGGCTGTCGATTGGATCCCTACAGAGGAACGAAAACATCATCATACTACCAGCTGACAAAGGTAATGCGACTGTAGTGATGGACAAATCAGAGTATACAAGAAAACTGGAAGACCTCATTAGCAGCAGTAGCTACAGCAAAGTGAAAAAGGATCCTACTATGAAAACGAAACGCAAACTGTCACAGATCCTAATCAAGAACAAGGATCACTTCGCACCCAAGACATATAAACAGTTATCGCAGCGTTACACCAAACTACCTCACATATACGGTCTCCCTAAGATTCACAAAGACGGTATTCCACTCAGGTCGATTGTTAGTTGCCAAGGCTCTGTGTGCCACCCTCTGAGTCACTTCCTTGTAGATATAATTGACCCATTGATTGGAAAGTCTCCTTCATATGTCCAAAACTCTGCCCACTTCGTGGAAATAATCAAAGATGCTCCCATCCTATCCAACCAGATGGTGAGCTTGGACGTGGTGAGTTTGTTCACCAAGGTACCCATGGAGGAAGCACTCTCAGTAGTCAGAGACAAATTGACCTCTGACTCATCCCTAGAAAAGTGGACCAGTATTCCAATAGATAATCTGATGGAGATGTTGACTTTCTGTACACAAACAACACACTTCGGAATGGGATCACACATATATCGACAGGATGAGGGCTTAGCAATGACTTTGCCATTATCAACAGCAATGGCGAATATATACATGGAATACTTTGAAGAAATGGCATTAGAAACTATATCTCTAAAGCCTACTATATGGTTAAGGTACGTAGATGACACCTTCATACTCTGGCCACACCAGAAAGATGTCCAGGTTCTACTGGACCATGTGAACTCAATAAGACCTTCGATACAGTTCACAATGGAGAAAGAGAGTAACAACACACTCCCATTCCTGGATGTACTAATATCTCGAACAGAGCATGGGTTCAAGACATCCGTATACTGTAAACCAACATTCACCGGACAGTACCTCAATTTCAACTCCCACCATCCATACAGCGTAAAGAAAGAGATCATCCGTTGCTTACAACACCGAGCAAAAGTCATAAGTGGCAACCCAGAGACGTTAGATAAAGATTTGGTCAGTATAAGTAGTGCCCTACAACGTAACAACTACCCAGGGTACATGGCAGCAGCCCCCAAAAACTGGGATAGGCAGGTACAAGAGGAGGAGGAGAAGGACAACAACACTCAGAAAACAGTCTGCCTGCCTTATGTGAAGGTGTTATCAGAGAAAATACAAAGGATCTGCGGTCTATATAATATCAGGACAACCTTCAAAAGCTTGACAACACTTCGCAGATATCTCTCTTGAGTGAGACCCCCCACAGAGGAGAACATGACTAAAGACTGTGTGTACACTATCCTGTGCAGCTGCGGAAAGGAATATAAAGGAGAGACAGGCCGCCCCCTCAAGGTAAGGCTTCAAGAACACCAGAAAGCTGTAACGCGAGGAGAAGTAGAAAAATCAGGCGTGGCTGACCACATATGGAGAGAGAAGAGCGCTCACCGTCCCCTGTGGGATCATGTTGAGATCATAGACAGGGAAGACCATTGGAAAATTCGTAAACTTAAGGAATCAGCATATATGCTAGGCCACAAAAATATCCTGAGCCGACCAAGCATAGAAATAAATACAATATGGGAACCAGTAATAAGGAGTGCCAGTGAAAAGCAATGATAACAAATTTGCAATATGGGCTCTGGTAAAACCTGCAATGATAACAGCAAAATTAAAAAATGGTTGCTGAAAACATTAGTTTTATAATACCCAGAAATTTATACTCAGATGTCCTCAAGGACACATGGCACAGTGGATAAAGGCGTTGGTTAGATCCAGTGATAGGACCCAAAGAGTGTGAGTTCAATACCCGGTTGGAGAACTTTCAGAGGGAAAATTAGCAGGAGATAACTGATAACTGACATCCATCAAACATAGCACGTGGAACTAGAACAGTCTACCCCAGTGATCGAAATAAAGGGTTCAGATTGAAATTCCAACCACCTGAAGCATACAACAGCCGAAACGTTTTGATAAAAATGGCAACAAAGATGAGGACAATAGTCTGAATAATGTAAATACTGTACATAATACCTCAGACTCCAAATATTACCAGCTGATGAAATCAATGCTTGCCTAAAAAACTCTTACATTTGGAGCCATGTTCAAAGACTCAGCCTGAAAACAAACATGAGAGTTAAAATCACATGTGACCTTGAAACAGGAAGATTTGCTGCTTTGCTGTTTTAGCTTGGCAATGGAACCATCAAAATGGTCCAAAATGAAGATATTTCTCTCCCAAATTGTTGTGGAGTTTCAGTCTCAAGTATCAAAGACTTTTGATTAACCATGTTTATCCACACATTAAACACCATTTCATGGATTCAAACTGACTTTGTGAGAGGGCCATATCAGCTCCCAAGAATCAAACTGTAGACAACATCAACTGGAAAGTTCTCAAAGAAATTCCCCCCAAAAAGCATGAAGTACTTTCCCATTGACACTGTGGTTAAACAAGATTAGGCAGTGAATTACCTAATAGAATTCCTGAACTCATTGAATCCTATGACACAAGCTGGAACTAAAAGAAAATATACCTGTTATGCTATTGAGAAATCTGACTCCTCCAAAGATTTGTAATGGAACAAGGTTAATTGTCAAGAAGATGCCCCTTCATCTCTTGGAAGCAGAGCTCCTTACTGATCCAGGAAAGAAGGAAAGAGTTTTAATTCCAAAAATCTCTTTAATTCCTCCAGATCTTTCTTTTGAGTTCAAAAGACTTCAGTTTCTAGTGAGAGTGAGCTATGCTATGTCAATCAGTAAGTTCCAAGGACAATCATTGAAAGTAACTGAACTTCATCTGATGGAACCCTGCTTTTCGCACAGCCAGCTCTATGTTGGTTGTTCAAGAGTCGGGAATGAAGACAAGCTATTTGTACTGACCCCAAGTGGGAAAACCAAAAAATTTTTTATCATGCAGCTTTGCAATAAGTTCCAAATAGACAAATTATATCATTGTTTTTATGAAAACTTAAATGTTTGAAAAATATTGTTCAAGTTTTATATGTATTCAATGCATGAAGTGTCATTGTTGGGCCAAAGGCTCAATCAAGAGCCCTCCATAGGACCTAGCTTAAATGTCACTTGATAGGGTGGCTTTTAAGCTTATATATATATATGCTCAATGCCATAATAAATGGCAAAACTTTATTTTAAGTCAATGTTTGAATGGGCAGTGTCCAATGACAAATGGCAGTTTCATGCACTCATGCAATCTTCAGGCAGTCAGTAGCTGTAGTTTGTGAAAATAGGAACCCTTATACCACCAGGCAAGTCCAACATGGTAAGTCAACCAAACTGACCAAGAGGAGGGTAACCTATCCAGCCAAGATCAAAACAGCTGAAAAAAACAAAAAAAACAAAGAAAACTTCCATCAGAAATGCGACTAGTGCGACAAAAAAGTGCTCAATGTTGTAGGGAACAATAATACCACAGTAGAGGAGCTTACAGCTTCAAGCAAGGAAGTATTTGACAATACCGAGCCACTAAAGTCACCCATGTCAGAGCATTTATAATTAAAAGAATAAGAATAGGCAACTCCCAAAAGGGTTTGCTAAAGTCTGCACATAGGTAAAATGAATGGTTGGCTAACCATTTTGGACTCACCTGATGGTATAAAGCTTCCTGTTTTCACAAACTATAGCTACCAACTGCCTGATAATTGGATGAAAGCGCATGAAACTGGCAGTTGTGGTCGGTCACTGCCCACACAAAATTTGACATTATATATATAATATTATATGAAAAATTACTTTTAAATATAAATTATATCATGACATCAATTTTACTTGGTAAAATTTTCAGTCTTTAGGGGTTGTGGTTTTAAACAGTATTTCCATTTGTTTTAATATGTGTGTGTGTGTAATAAAAAATGATATTTGGTTCTTTCAGCATTTGTAAGCAACTATAGTTACTTAAGAGTTTGAATGCAGCAGACACAATCTTTTTTTTAAATTACTTGAATTAAAAGGCAAAAAAAAAAAAAAAAAAGAAGATAAATATAAGATCGATTACTCACAGAATCATCTGGATGAGCAGGAAGATCAATTTTTCCATTTGGTCCAATCTGGAAATTTTAAATAAAAAAAATTATTAAAGATTATATGAAAGAGTTTATATATATATATGTGTGTGTGTGTGTGAAGAGAGCGAGAGAGATTTATAGGTATATATTGGCAGAAGCAAAGTTAGCTAGAAACAACTGTCATAGATATTAGGCCCTGTATATTGCAATCTAGTTTTCTAAGTAAAAATCATGAATATGTTTTATTGTGAAATAATGCGATTTCCTGTATAGTGCAATCCTCTATTTTTTGTATATATTAAATATATAACTTCTCCTGTCATAGATATCTCAGTATTTTTTGTTTTTTATTTATTTATCTGCACATGTTTTACATCCAAACTTAAACTAAAAGAATTTTTAGAATAGATTTTTTTATTAATCCAACAGATTTTTATCATATTAAATGTTATTTTTACTGGATCCTCTTTCCGAACCCTCTGCACTGTCTTCAGTTTCATACCCAAACACTTTGAAATGTTCATATTGGAGCTTCCAACACGAATGCCAAGCATTACAGCATGCCATTCCCAAATTTCTGGCGGAGTGAATTGGATCATGGTGTTCTTTTTCCCACAGTGCCCAACTGACCCTACTATACTGTGCAGTCAACAAAATAAGAAATAATGTGCATGCACAAAATTAAAAATATAAAATGGCACAATTTATCCATTCCACCCTCTGTGTATGTGTGTGTATATGGAAGCACAGTGGAGTAGTAGGTAGCAACTTGGATCAAAGAATCAGAGAGCCAAGTTCAAAATCCAGCACATTCACTTATGTGCTAATACCCTTTGGAAAAGTATTAATCCTCTTCTCCCTCCAGCTATGGGTAAATAGCAGGACAGACTGGATTCTATAACCTTGGATGGCAACTGCTCTATAAGGACAACTCTGAAATCAAAACCTGTGGAGGGTCGTTTGGGGACCTTGTGGCACTTTGTATTCAGACTTCAAAAAGTATGGTTGGTTCTGAACAAAGCCTTCACCACTGAAATCAAATCATATGTGCTGGTGTCTGGGCTGTCAGTTCCTATGAACTGAGCTGTTTGACTGTCAGACTTCGAATACAACAGGAGCGTCCACCATATATATATATATATATATATATATATATATATATACGCACGCACGCACACACACAAAAATATTAGAAAATATCACCCCAACTATATTGAAAATAATTTTTAAAAATATACAGATGCTTATTGAATATTATTATTAAGTATGGGTGCACAGACTCATTATCATTCTTGCACTAGCTACATTATAACTATAGTGGATTGACTGAAAGAACAAATAAACATTGTTGGATTACCGACCCCTGATGATAATCACAGGCAGCATGAGATTTAAAATAATCCACCTCTTTCTTGGTGACTTTACATAACAAAAAGATATTTTCTCATCAATCCTGCAAAATGTAAATACTCAACTAAAGACACTGAAGGTTGCTTTGAACTCTTCACATTTCATTTCTCATATTTTCTTTTGTAAAATGTTTTGTAAATTTTCTTTTCTTTCAGAGAATAAAGCCTGATGCAATAGTATTTTTACTACTGCCCGAAGCAATAATGAAAAAAAAAAAAAAAAAAAAATGCAAATCCAATTCAATTATATTAGGTTGGTACAAAAATAATGTCGTTTTCTCACATAGTAACATGTGTGAAAAAACGACATTATTTTTGCACCAACCTAATACAAAGAAAAAATCTTTATTACTAACCAGCTAAACAAGGGTGCTTGCAAAAATTTGTGCTTTTTGCTGAGAATGGGATAACCTATTCTCTGACTTACAGAATGTAAAAAAATACCAGAAAAATAAAACTTTAAAAATTACAATGCATAAACCAAAATAAAAGTATTGAGCCCATCTGCTGTGTAAATGATAACAAAAGAGAGCCTTTCCTCTATAGTATGCACTTTCTGTCCTTTCAAAGTTCAAAAGCTCTTTTCTTTATATATTTTTCTTTTCTTCCTTTTAGAGACAATGTTCTATTTTCTTGACCAAGCTCTCTTTTCTTTTCTTATTTTCTTCCTGTGCGAATAGAAAGTTTCATCTTTTACTATTCGTCCAAGGAAGGGGAAAACTTCCTTAAAATACATGGTAGTACAACTTCTTGTAACAGCACTTGTTTGCTCCTTCTTCTTCACTGTAAATGCTTTTAGTCCCAAACAACACTAAAGGACTTCTCAATTCTTTCTTTACAGTAAACTTTGTAACATCCAGCTCTTCTTTCTGGGGCTTCTTTGAGAGTTCATCTTCTTAAACTTTCTCTGAAGTCTTAAAGGGAAACTTGCCTTCAGCTATTTTGTTACCCACACATCCTTTACTTTTAGGAAACACTACCTGCCATTTCAGCAGGGAGAGAGAAACAAACCTTCTCTTCTTAGGAGGTCTAGCTTCTAACTACCTACTACTGTCCAGTAGCAGTCCCCTTCCCCTTCAAAGAGGACAGTTGACATTTGAACTGTCCAATCACAGCTCATAAAAAAATATCAGCAGGTTCTAAGGGCCAGTAATAGACTGAGAGTCTTTTTTCTCCCGTCACCTCAAAATTTTCAAAAATGTCCTATCAATATATTTGTTAATATTTCTTAGTTCAAATTCTATGTCTTATTTTTCTTTTAGACTTACACAAGTCCAGTAAATTGCTTGCAGGTTAAATGTACACAGAGCATATAAAATCTCAGCAAAAGTGTTGAAGCACACAACAATGTGTATCTCCTACATTATGTTCAAAAGACTTCCTTTTCTCTAACAGAATTTGTAGAAGAATTTGCAAATATATTCAGTGTAATATTGTAAGTAGGGACAAATATCAAACACAAAATTTAGGTCATTGCAATGTACTGTTTAAGAAAGAAATCATAAATTTTGCTAATAATAATTGAAAGGCTTTATTTTACAGGTAAAAATGACAAGACTACATAATTTCAAAATATGACCTCAGAGTACATTATTTAAATAATAACTTATTTTTTCATATTAAACTAATACAGTAGAATGTGTATTGATTTCTCGTGTTTGCATGCAAACCATTGAAATAGTTTTCATTTGCTTTTCATGTAAAATTCTTTTTGATTACTCTAATACTTCTCTTGTATATAAGCTATGAGATCTTTTTTTTATTCTGAAAATAAAATAGTTTGCTTCCTAAATTTTTTCAGTGAAAATTTTATTTCTTTAAATATCATAATCAATTTGACCAAAGATATTTTATTACCAGATTTAATACCAGAAATAATAGTAAAAATATTTGAGTTTTTCTTACATTTTTTATAACCAACATTTCAGAATTAAGTTCTTAAAAATAATGATTGATCAACAACAAAAAAATTATAGAAAAATAATTAGTTTACAAAAAAAAAAAAAAAAAAATATTATTTTATTATACTTCATTTTATTATGCTCCAAAATATTTATAAATGGAAGCCATTCAGTTCTAAGCTGTCAACATGAATTAAGCATGGTTGAGAGCAACCAGTAATACAAATATTACTTCATCCACCCAAAATGGATATTTGACTTGTACTAACTGATGAGGTCATCCATGTTAAAAAAAAAATAGAGATTTAATGTTTTCTATATAAAATTAGGGAATTTTTTGCATAATTAAATTCAGTTAAGATTTAAAGTAACTATTTTTCATAAAATTCTTCTTCCACTAAATTGCCTACTTCTTATAAGTAGGTAACACCAGTATAGCTGGCTTCCATGGTTTTAAGATCCATAGACACTTTTTTTGTAACAAATATTACTTATAGCATAAATTGTTGTATACGAGTATTTCTTAATCACTTGGAGTTTTGTTTTTCTGATGTGTTGATAGATTTATTGACAGCCTAACGTGTTGTTGACAGTTAAGTATGGTGGAACAGAATTGCTAGCATCTGATAAAGTTTATATAAGGATCTCCCCACCACGTAAGTGGGGGTAGACAACTCTTAAAACACATGACCTTTTAATGATAATGTCCGGTATGAACATCCATACTTACAATTTCTGCAAGTTTATATAAAAAAAAAAAAAAAAAAAAAAAATTCAAAGGTATCAGATTGTAATAAACTTTGTTTAGTAAATATAGTCTTACTTAGAAAGAATTATCATATTGAGAGTTATCACATTGAGAATGAATTTTAAAAGATTTAAAAACTTTATAAATTACCTAATTTAAAATTGTACCTCAATGAAAATGCTAAAAAATCAGCACATCATGATGAAAAAATGCTTCAAATGTAATATAGTTCTATCATCAAACAAAATCATTATGTTATGATTAAGAGGAAGGTTCAAAATATTTTTTGATTATTTAATTAAATTTTTTACTCCTTTTTAGAACATTTGAAATTTTGATTAACATGTTTTTCTTGCATGAGCAGTTGTACTAACTTTTAGCAAATTTCTGAAAGTCTGTTCCAAATCAAAAAATAAAAACTGCAATAAAACTAAGACATTACTTAATTAAAGAAGCTTTTAATTGCTTTGAAGACAATCTTGTCCGGAGAAAAAAGTTTTTTGACAAAAAATGAATTTTTACAAGTATTTTTTTCATTTTTTTACAATTTTAAATTGATTAATCTATAAAGTATTTTAAATCTTTTAAAATTCATTTTCAATGTGATAATTCTTAGGAAATATTGTTATTAAGTAAAACTATACTTACTAATCCTATTTTTACAGCATATTACAATCTGATGAAACTGAATATTTATTTGTAAAAGAATTTCAATTTGTTTTTGTATGTGTGAACATCATCATCAAAAAAACTGTTTCAATTTGAGGTCATGAATTAACATGTTCTCTCATCTTCAGTGACAGTGTATACTGATTCGACAATATTTTGCCAGCCTTCTCTGTCCTCTGCAAGTTTGCAGATTTGTTGCAGATCTTCCTTGATTGTAACCTTCTCCAAAGTAAAAGTGGAATCTTTCTGCCTTGTTCTTTGAATGTCTCAGTTCAGCGTTGTGACTATGGTGGTTCTTGGATGACCTATAAAATTTTTAAAGTCAGTATTTTCAAAGTAAAACTCCATGGCTTTGTTAGCTGGCCATTCAGGATCCATTTGCAAAATATGTCAAAGAAGTTTCCATCTTGCTTTCAAAATGAACAAAGACAAATGAGATTCTTGACTGTAGCTGTCATGCCAAAAAGGACCTGTTGGAACAGGGCATTGTCTCTCATACAGGGCAGTCATCTCTCGGTGTCCTCGGCAGCTCCCACTGCCAAAGCCTTCAGACACACTCATTTTATAGACGATGATGAAGCAACCGATTGGTTGAGTGGGAGGGTTTTACATAAGCATAGGTGCACTCTGCCAATTCTCTCTTCCTTCAACTGCTCTGCGACACCATACGCATGCAATGCATGGGCATTTTCGAGCATGATGTCATGTATCTTGCTCATGACATCTGCTGTACAAGTTCTTGTTGGAGATATTATGAGGGTACTTTTTCCCCATCAGAATTCACAATTGTCTTCTGTGGAAACTGTCGAGCTCCTGCTCTTCTTTGTGATTATGTGCAGAATTTCTGATGTATGGCTATACAAACTGATAAATCTAGTATAAAAGTCATGCATTTTAAGGGTTGTCCCTCCTTATGGTGAAAAAAAAAAAAAAAAAAGAAACAAACTTTATTGTCTGCTTCACCATAATTAACTACAAACATGTTCAGCTATCAATCAGATGTTGTAAATAAATAAATCGATTTAACATGTCAGAAAAACAAGACGTCATAGTTGATAAATGTTTGCATACAACATAATGCTAAGTAAGAAATATTTGTTTAAACTCAGTAATTTAACTTTAAATTTGTTAATTTTATTCAAATAATAGTTCCAGCAGAAATATTGATTCATTTGCATTATAATCATCACAAACAAGCCAACTGTAATAGAAATATTCCAGCATTGTGTACAATTGCCCGATTATTTAAAAAATAACAATAAAAGTTTGTGCTCGATTATCGTTTAAGAGTTATCGACAATTAAGTTCAACCTTTCATTATATTGGCTTTGTTACAAACTTCGTGAGTCGTGAGTAAATGCATGGAAGCTTCATTTGTATTGATTACTGTGCAATGCGTGAAGTTTAAATGAATGTGCGAAATTTTAAAAGTAACCCAGCAGGAAAAGCCTCACTAAATTTCTATTTTGTTTCCCCGAGAGCTAATATCCCTTCAAATTTTTCCAAAATAGTCTTATTTCCGTGCAAATGTACATGCTGAGTGAACTCGAATCAACAATTAGTTAGAGATCATGAAGAAACCTACCTTTTCAGATGTTAACGACCAGAAAAAAAAATCAGACTTCTCGGTCTTTCGTCTGCCATTACCAGCTTATTTTTAAGAAGTAATTCACTGCCAAAAGATTTTTGGCAGAGTCATAAAATTTGAGCCTATTTACTTCTTTTACAGACTTTCCTTGCAGAAAATCACTACGCACTACCGTGGTAAAGAAATGTAAATTTTTTTTTTTTTTTTTTTTTTTGGTAAGTTTAGTTTTATTTATAACAAAAACAAATTAAATAATACAATAGAATCTTTTTTCCGTTTCGAATAGCAATGACAAATTAAAAAAACAAATTAAATAAAAATAAAACATTTTATTTTTTTATATTGTAAAATTGAAAATAAATGTCAATTCAGCAGCAAATATATGCAAACAACGCCAGTAATGGCTGCCGCAACACGATTGAGTCCGAACTTTTATTGTCGATAAGTCCAAAACAGCAGATTTTATCAAAATTAGTTTCGAATTAAGCATGTTTATTTACAGTTTACACCAAAATATAACTATTCAGGAGATTTTTCTTTCATACTTAGCGCGGGACTTAAAAAGCAAATTTACCTCTTTAAAGATGCAGAAAACAACAACAAAAAAATCACACATTGAAGCAAAGCTTGCGAATTTTAAATGAATTTTCATGAAAACTGCGCAGTAATCAAGACGAGCAGAGGAAAAGAAAAACAGTGAAAAAAAAAAGCCATTATGTTGCCCGTTGCCGCAACACGAAAGAGGTCTAACTTACATTGTCGATAACTCATACGGTAATCGAGCGCAAGCTTCTATTGTTTTTTCGAAATAATCAGGTAATTTCACACTATTACACACTATTAGTATATAATTTCACACTATTATAGTATAATAGAACATTTTGTTTTTCTGATGTGTTAATCGATTTTACTTACATCCATACCTCTTCTTTTTTCCACCAAGGTTTTTTTTTCCCCAATGGATGCCTTGATGAATGAATCTGTAAACTTTACTGAGTAATATTTAAAATCAACCATAATTTATTACTCAACACTCATTTTTTTTTAAATAAAATCAAATGACCTACCGTTTTCTTCCATCTTCATTAAAAAAATTACTTTCAAGAAAACGATAGATGATGGATCTTTTTTTTTTTTTTTTTTTTTTTTTTGATAAAATATTGCAACAGTTGAGTTAGTAATTCTATTCGAAAGGCAAAAAACTGCATTGTGATTTCTCATCTTCACCAACTTTATCAATGTCTCTTTGTACTAATGATCATTTCAAAACCTGTCCTGGGCTAAATTCAAATATTTTACGACGGGAGAACAACAGAATTATTCAATTATTGATAATTTTTTCAACGTCTTTCATCAATTGAATTGAACGAACAGTATGGATATTGTTCATCTATTTGGTACTGGAAACAAAACAACATCCATAATTTGCTGATTCCAAAATCCAAATCTCTTAACTTCTTGTGCCGTCTATGATATCAAGTTCTTCTTTGATTTTGGTTTCTTCTTGGAAACAACCTCCATCAGAGTGTAAAAACTATTAAAAAATTAACGTCCCAAACGAAATATTCCTGCTTTTCTTTTTTCTCAAGTTTTCTATAAGATTTTTGATGTTCCGATGGTAAAAGACTTTAAAACATTTACAAAGTTTTAAATAAGAATTCTTAAAATTTGACAACCGGAAAAATCATTACCATCGCCAGAATAAAAACTAAAAAGTGTTAAAAAGAAAGAAAATTTTCAATAAACGGCGTTCTAGTTTTAGATGTAAGGGGGATAACTTTAAATATAGACGCACATGCTTTTCAATAGTTGTCCCCCCTTGATTTAAACCGCTTCATGTTCAGTTAAACTACAATTTAGATTCAGTGAATAATTTCTCTCTCTCTCATATATATATTGAATTAAATAAACATAATTTTATGTTCATTTTTTATTTTATTTATTTTTTTTAAATATCTGGACCTAGGCTACCTTTCGGACAACGCATCATCAGGGACCAATCGTTGGCAACTTTTAACTTATTTGGATTGATAAGAGATAGTAGTACTGGATTACGCTTGAAATTACGAAATACGTAAAATTAAGAAAAAAAGAAACAAATAAATTTACGATTAAAATACGTAAATAAAGAATAAATTTTTTTTATTTTTTGATCCAGTGGAAATAAAGCTCACGTATCTCCGAATAAATTCAAGGATCTTAAAAAAATTCTCCTTCTGATTTTAAGCATAAAGCTTCCAAAATTAATAAACGATGTTACTTTTGTTTGATCTACCTGTATGCAAAATGGAAAACGAGTCAGTCGAAACGAAAAACAAGACGAGCATGACTCATTATCTAATAGGTGTTGTCCAATTGAAGACTCGTGCGCTGATTGCGACACACGAGAATGATCACAAGAATGTAATCTAATATACCAAGGAACATGTTGGCTTATTCTCGACTCTAACCTGAGACTCATCCGTCCTATATATTCAGCTTCGCACTGACATTTGAATTTACAAATAAGCAAACTTTTATTATTGTGACAATAGTAGAAACTCTGTCACCTAAAAGTTTGCATTTTCTGCCAAGCCAAGGTAATTTAAGATAAACAGGACCGTTTCTACTATTGTCTCTGCCACTTTTTTTTTCAGCCAAACTACGTGTTATTTTTGGCACTCGTTAACCGTCAATATTTATTGTATTAAAAACTACAATTATAGCACAAGGCCGAAAAAGGGGAGGGTTGAGGCCAGTCTTAACTAACTATCCTATATCTAGCTAATCCGATTCACGACCCATTCACTCATTACAATTTGCCCATTCACCACAAAAACTTATCCTTCACCAATCAATCCTTCATACACCATAATACCACATCCTCTCACGGAGGTGGGGGGGGGGCTACAAAACGTTCCCCATACCATAAAAATTTAATGATAATAAATACTTAAAACTCTATGATGAAATATGAAAGGGGGTGGGAATGAACCCCAAAACAAACTAAACATAGACACAAAACTGAACTAAACATAACTGGTGTTAGTAGGACCCGTCCAACCCTCAAAAACAGAGGCCGCTGTATTCTTCTCATTGGACAAAATCAAGAGACTCTCTCGCTAAGGGAGTGGGGGAAAGGATAAAAAATTATACGGCCATGGGAAAATATAAAGCTGACCCAGTCGAGATAAAAGGGGCCAAAAACAAACTAGGGAGGTTGAGAATCTCAACTTGGATCATAACAAAAGATGTAGCAGGCTAGGAACAACATTTACTCACATTAACTAGGTACACAAAAGCTTTGTCTAACCTAACCTAGCTCTATAGGAAACCACCCCGATGTGACATAGGTTGACCTAAAAGAGAAAATCAAGGCTAGCCCAGTTCAAACGAACCAAACTCACCTCAGTCACCCAACTTTCGCTGAAGACTGTCGAATGCAAGCGTTTTCTATTAGTTCTAATCTTCATCTTGAGCTGATGCTCAAAGAATTGGATCAGATCCTGATGAGAAAGACGGGTGTCTCACAAGACTTCCTCCTGTCGCATCGTCCAAATCACCATTTGGGCCGTGTTCATCAGCGTCAGAAACACCATTCGTTTCACCCCGGAATACGGGGGCGACACATTGTCACACGCGTATGCGCGATCAATGGACACAAGCTGTTCGGGAGCGAGACGAGCCGTCAGCTCGCCGACATGGTCCCATAAGACACGGACCCGGGGACAATGGTAGAAGGCGTGCGAAGCCGTTTCTTCTAAACCAAGGCCACACCGTTCACATTCTGGCAAATCCGCCAAGCCCCATATGAAGACGTTGTCATTGAGAGGCAGCCGATTCTGAGCCAATCGCCAGCTAAGCGAAAACTCAGGGTTACTGAGATAATCCGCCGCTGGTGCCCAAGACCAGTAAGAGCGAAACTCCTCCCCCGACAAGTCGAGCTCCTCACGTAGGGAATCCTTCCTCCAGGAGAAGACGATAGAAGACCTACCTAGGCCGAGAAAGGTCACTGGACTGAGGAACAGCCAACAAGGCCGACCGAAGGAAAACCGCTTGAACCCGGGTTTCCGATGGCGCTCAACCCCCGAGATGGGGGGATTGGAAAGGAAAGGGAACATGTCCCTAACAATCCCCGCCATAATCGAATCTCCTGTCAATGCGCGGCGTAGGAAAGCTAATCTCGAGGTGAGTTTGTGGCTCACCAAGTGTGGCATTCCTAGTCCCCCATGACACGGACGTTGTGCACAGACTCGTCTGTCGACCCGATTCCCGCGTCTCTTCCATAAAATGAAGGATAGCGAGCGCTCGAGTGGCTTCCGATGATCTTTACAGAGAGGAAGTACTGACAATCGATAAAGGACAAGAGGGAAAACGTAAGTGGAACACGCCTCCGTCATGCCCTTCACGGACAACCTAGGTCGACGCCAAGTCTGACCGGCCGCGTCGACCTTTGCTCGTACTTCAGACCAATTTTTCTCCAGCTGGAGGTCGGGTCCAAACCACACTCCAAGAATGCGGACAGGACCGTCCGTCCAACCGAAGTTCCTAGGAAGATCGACCCACTTCCAGGCACCTAACCGTAAGCCGGACGACTTATCGCGGTTAATCTTGGCCTCTGTCATCTTTTTGTACAGATCAAGCGCCTCAATGTCGCAGATACATAATCGGCGTATGCAGAAACCCTGGCTCGAGCCCCCTCAGGAACGGCGATTCCGCGTAGGGCCGGACTGCATGCCCTGTCCCTCAGCCGGCTAAGGAGAGGCTCCAACGCCAAAGCATAAAGTAGGGGCGACAGTAGACAACCATGACGAACCGACCTAGGCAGCGCAAAAGCGCCCGACAGCTTCCCATTCACCTGTACCATAGCACTGGTGGAGCGATACAGGAGGCTAATCCAGCGGGTGCGAATCCGGCGGCCTGCAGGAGAGCCGCAAGGTAGCGATGGTCAACCCTATCAAATGTCTTGGACTGATCTAAATTGATCAGCGCGGCCTCATCGTCGTCTTTTACACCCTCTATGATCGTGCGGATCAGATGCAGGTTGCTCTGAATTGTTCGGCCGCTCACAGAAAAAGTCTGCTCCGGACTCAACAGAGACTCGGCAACTGACTGCAAACGCTCCTGCAGGATCTTGGCCAAAATCTTTAACTCTGTGTTTAGCAGAGTTATGGGCCTGTAATCATCTAGTTTTCCCCCAACACCCTTGCCCTTTTTCAACAACGTGATCACACTCCTGGAGAACCGGTCGAGGAGGGACCCCTGCCGGAACCAGTTGTTGAATACTGGAGTCAAAATCGGGACAAAAATGTGCGACAGCTTCAAGTACAATTCATAGGGAAAACCATCCAGACCAAATAGCTGCGAAACTCATCCTTAGTAAAACGGCTCTCAAAATGCCGCCGAAACGCCTCGCACATGCCGTCAGTGGCCCGAAAATTCTGCGCACATGTTCACAACTTCGGAAGACATCTTGCTTAACCTATGTCTAATTACCTGGCCCATATAGCGCTCGCTATTCGAACGCTCCACGGCCTCCCTAGCTAAAGCTATCTCTAGGAGATCCCCCTCCCCAGCCACCGTCCGGGAAAGACTAGCTCTAAGCGTCCTCACCTTATCAGCTCTATCTAGGGCGAGCCGTTTGCCGAAATCAGTGGTGAAGGATCTAATTCTACTTTTAAGTCTGTCCCACCACCTATTCCTGATAACCGCCCCCACTAGCTCCTGCTGCACTAAGCTAGTTAGCTGCTCCTGGAAGTTCCGCCTGTCCAGTAAAGACAGATTGAACTTCCTGTAACCAATCCTTCTAGGCCTATGATCTAACACCATGCGGGCACAAACGAGTTTGTGGTCCGTATAGCCTACCCAGTGGAAAGTGGGACAATCTAACAATCTATGTCAGCTCTTCTAACATTCTGTCAAGGTAGCTAACCACCTTCTCACAAGGCCAGCTAAGAGCCCACGTCCACATTTCCCCCACCCCCGGAGTGATCGACCCGGTATCTATCAACGAGACCAAAATCGTTGATCAGATCGCCCCTTCTCCCGCTAGCACCCCGCCCCCGATCTAACTTGGGGTCCAGGATGGCATTCCAGTCCCCTATTAGAACTAAGCGCATTGAATCCACCAGGAAGGGCCCCAACCGCCGAAAAAACGAGACCCACTCCTCCTGGTTGTTGGGCGCATAAACCGCAACGACTCGGAACGAACCACTTTTCACGGCAATATCGGCCACGATCAACCGGCCCTCGGCATCGGCATGCACAAGGTCCACCTTCGCATCAAGAGTACGCTTCACCAGCAAAGAAACTCCTCTAGCATACCGGTCGCCATATGCAGAATAGACGTTAGACAGCACACACGCATCGGAACTGAAAACAAAGTGGATCTCTTCGATCGCGGCGACATCCACACCGAAAGACAAGAGATCCCGGAGCAGGCGGGTTGCCTTACCCCGATCCCTCAAGCCCTTTACATTCAAAGTAGCTATCTTGATAGACATCGTTTAGGCCTGCAAAAAATAAAAAAGAGTAAAAGAAAAAAAAAACTACTCACATACCGGCGGAAATCTGCGTTGGTAAGGACCCCGACGGATTGTCCCAGGCTCCCTGTTCCCAACTCCGTCGTCATCCGACCATCCAAGACAATCCCGCCGACCTCCATGGGGTAAATTAATTTTACTGCCGTATATAAGGAGGGATGGAGTATGACGGGGACCCTCCCAGCACAAAACTGCCTGAGCTTTTTCAAATATGGTGATTCCACCTCCAACATCCTAATCTTGGCCTCATATACGTGGCTCCACAACTTGAGGTAACTCCCCGTTTCCCTTATGCATGTAATTACCCCAGGGGCATTCGGGAAATTACGGGGATCCTCTGTAGACTTGCCATCTACTGAGTTTATCTTAAACAAGAAACTCAGCAAAGCCCTCTTATGTTTCGGCCAGCCCTTCTCCATTTCTTTTCTATCTACTCTACATATTTCTTCTGGATCAGGGAAATATTTTTCTTTTTCGCCTTCTTCTCCCTTGACGGGTGTGTTGGGGAAGAAGTGGACGCATGGATGAGTGTGGAAGCAGAACTAAGGGAAGATGTAGAGGGAGAGGGGGATGGAGCACGTGAAGAGAAGGAAGGGAGGCTCCTAACTTTGGGAACTATGACAGTTTCTTTAGGGAGAGCAGGGACAGACAGCGACCTGGTTTTAACTGCATATTTGTCCGCCTTGCTTCTTTCGGAATGTTTTGGGTTTTGTGCATCATCTTCCTCTCTGCTCCTCTTTAAAGATGATGCACGAGGTGGAGGCATTTCCTCCACTTCCATCTCCACCTCTGAGTTTGGTTGCTCTTGTTGCCGCTGTTGCTGTTTCGGGGGTTGTTTCCCTTCTGGGCTCCCTGTTGCTTTTCCTGTGATTGCTTAGCCTGTTTCACGGGGTTGCGCGGAACCTCCTTGGGTTTCAACTGTTTGTCTAGCTCTTCGGGTCTTTGCTTCTTCTGCACCTCCTTAGGCCGCTCCTGCGGTGGCCGTTGTTGATCTGGAGTCTGCCGCTTTGGGTGTGTGTGTGTGTTTTTTGCCCTTCACCACTGTCCATTCCCCATCAGCCACCGTTTTTGTTGCATTTGCAATCGTTGTTGTGGTCGTCACTGTCGTTGTCACTGCCGTCGTTGTTGCTGAGTCGGGTGGTGGTTGCGAAGCCTTACCTGGGCACACTTTGGACATGAAGCCCAGACACTCCACAATTCCAACAGTAAGTCTTCTTTCCCTCCACAACCACCAGCATACGCCTGTCACGACACAAAACATTTGGAATTTCTCTAAACGCCTGTCTTGTCAGTGTCACTTGCAGAATTATGTCTCCTATCGCTATCCAAGTTTTGCTGATAACTGCGGCGACATCTTATACTGAGCCATAGTTGTCAAAAAAGTCCCCTACACTACCGTCGAAATGTCCACGGGAACCCCATGGGGGGGGGGGGAAATGAAAACTTCAAAACTTTGCAAACAAAATGAAAAAAAAATCTAACCGTTCGTTTCAAAGCTCGACTGTCAATTGAAAAAAGAAGCAATAATCAGATTACGCAACTTCAAAAACTGAATTACTCGAAGCAAGGGTGAAATTCTGACTCCATTTTCTAAAGACCGTCTATCACAATAAAAGTTTGCTTATTTATAAATTCAAATGTCAGTGCGAAGCTGAATACATAGGACGGACGAGTCTCAGGTTAGAGTCGAGAATAAGCCAACATGTTCCTTGGTATATTAGATTACATTCTTGTGATCATTCTCGTGTGTCGCAATCAGCGCACGAGTCTTCATTTGGACAACACCTATTAGATAATGAGTCATGCTCGTCTTGTTTTTCGTTTCGACTGACTCGTTTTCCATTTTGCATACAGGTAGATCAAAAGTAACATCGTTTATTAATTTTGGAAGCTTTATGCTTAAAATTATTCCAGCCTATACTATGCGAGCAGGAGAATTTTTTAAGATCCTTGAATTTATTCGGAGATACGTGAGCTTTGATTTTTCTTTTTATGATCCACTGGATCAAAAAAAAAAAAAAAATTCTTTATTTACGTATTTTAATCGTAAATTTATTTGTTTCTTTTTTTCTTAATTTTACGTATTTCGTAATTTTAAGCGTAATCCAGTACTATCTCTTATCAATCGAAATGAATTAAAAGTTGCCAACGATTGGTCCCTGATGATGCGTTGTCCGAAAGGCACCCTAGGTCCAGATATTTAAAAAAAAAATGAAAATAAAATTGTTTATTTAAATCAATATTCCTGCTCAGGTCTTTGTTTCAATATATATATATATATATATGTGTGTGTGTGTGTGTGTGTGTAGTTAGGCAGCAATCCTTCTTTCATGCAAATAGGACAAATATCATTTACGAATTTAAATGTCCATTAAGGAATTGTATTCCTGATCAAAATTCGTAAATAATTATATGGGCCATATTACAACATGTTTGACACGAAGACTCGCACTACACTTTTCAGACCATAACTCAATTAGGTCTCATTTAAATACTCATGGAGACCTATCGGACCCTATTCGTAACATACTTGTTGACAACACAAATATAATAGTATAATCTACATGCAAAAAAAGGCTAAAAATAATGGAAGCCTTATTAATAACTGCTAGGAAATTTGTTCCGGCTTTCCCTCATCAAATGGTTGAGTTTAAAAATAGGGTTGAGGTTTAAAAATTTGCGAAAAAATGCAAGTGAAGCATCAAGATTAGAGCGGACAAACTCTCTTTTAGGCGCGTACGAATAAAGAATAAACTCCTGCTTTAATTTCTACCCCTTCTTTAAACCTGCATTCAAACTCATGATTCTTATTACAATATTCTGTTAAAAGTTGTTAAGCTGAAATATGCAATGAAGCAATACAAGAATTTCCATGAGTATTTTATAGTCAGTTTTGTTTGGTTTGTTTAACAGCATATCAACTACTTATGGGTCATTTTATTTTTTTGTGAGCTTTAGTAATTTTTTTCCAATAATGTTTGATGGTAATTTTTTATATTTTTACTATGAAAATATATTGCTATATCTTCATGTTTTGACCCTAGTTTGGAGTTCACTATGTGCCCATAACTATGACCCTAACAGCTGCTACGACCCTGGTTCAGGGTTGACCTGAAAAAAAAAACAGCAATTAAGAGGCAGTGCTATGCTCCTCAAAACCTCCAGATCAGAGGCCTGGTTGTCGGATGTAGTTTATAATCATACCTAAAACGATTTTATAGTTGGGGAACTCACAAGGAGCTTATTCAATCATTCAATTAAGAGTTATGATTCATCAGAAAATTCAAATAAGAAAACAATGAAATTTTCATAGATATTCATCATATCAATTTCATGATACTCCTAATTATTATTATTATTATTATTATTATTATTATTATTATTATTATTATTATTATTATATGTCACATGTCCAAAAAACTAACAGCTATTTTCCTGCTCACAGATCGATGTAGATTAAAGTATGTTTAGACACTGTAATGTAAAAAAATGTGCAGACATAGTTTCAGTGAAATCACAAAACCAGCAAATCAGATTAGGTTGTCAATGGTTGGCCAGTCAAATGGCACATCGAGAATCTAAAGTGGTGTCAAAGTTAATCCTGCCTACATTATAAGCAGAGGAGAATCAGCATTGAAATAAATAGTGGTATAGCAACAGAGAAGTAACCACTTTGACAGATCAGGAATGAGACATTTGCTTGACACAATGGCACCATAAATTTCTACTCACTACTCTCAGATAAAGAATTTAACACAAGAACTAACACCCAGTGGATAGATAATAAGATTTATTTTTAAATACAAGATTCACATATTAAAACCAAAAGATTACACAAATGATTTATAACCAATGCTTGCCGTTCACGCATCAAACTAATTCCTCTAAAAGAGACTCATTCTTTTCTTTTCCACAGCACCAATGTTCTGCCTAATAAATACTAGGTATTATTTGTTCTATAATTCCATGCATGTGTTTAGTCATGTTTCTGTAGTTAGAAGTGTTGCTACCTTAGGGTTGACAAAACAAAATCATAGCTATCACACCATCTACCTAGATCATATTATCATCATATATCATAAATGATACTGTTTATATATATATATATATATATATATATATATATATATATATATATATTATAATAAAAAGAAACAGTAAGATATATATAATCCGGTGTTCTTAGCTTCGGTTTTTGAAACATAGTAATTCCTGTGTAGCGAAGAAACCATATTTTAAATCAGTTAATTTATAATATATATAGGATGGATTCACCTATTGTGAACGATAAATGAGGGTCAGCAGTGGATGGTGACTTTCGTTTTCAGATCGAAGTTGAGACGTTTCAAGTTGTCTTTCACTTTATCTTTGTAGTGTAAGAGTGGACGCCCACCTGAACACTTGCAGTTTGGTAGTTTCCCATACAACACCTGTTTTTGGAAGCTTATGCTCATCCATTCTCACAACATGACCAACCCACCTAAGTTGTATCTTTGCTCGAATGGTTTCAATTCCTGTGATGTTGTTACGTTTCTTCAGTATTGCACTATTCTTGACCCTGACATCCCATTTTATATCACATATGGCACGAAGGCAGTGCATGTAAAAGGCGTCAAGTTGATTTATGTGCTTGTGGTAAGCTTACACTCAATTTGTCTATTCCTTTCTCTGGCGGGATAGGTGAGATTAATTAAACTAAAACTTACGCGTTGTCATTAAGTCCCCTCTTATAAGGACCATGAAGTCAAAAAACTTTGGGCTTCAAGTGTGGGATTAATTAGATTTACTCTTAAAAATAAGTTTAGTAATAAAATTATATTGTTGTTTTATATTTTTCCCAGGTGGGATTGGTTTTAATTGGATTATCCATATCCATATCTTACTCCATGCTAGCTATCTTGTGGGTGCAAATATGGGATTTATTTCTGCAACAAACTGAAGATTATTGCATCTTTGTTTGAGGAGAAAGTATTGGAATTTAATTTGAGAACCACAAATGCAGTATTTTACAAGTTCACATTCTAGCCTATTTTTTCAATCCTCACTCCAACCTTTTTCCTTACTTTCAAAACCGGCTCCCAAAGCCTTGGCTCTTATCAAAGATAAGAATATATTTTCTGACCATTGAAGGGACCAGGAAATTTGTATAACAATTTTGGAGGGGAAAATCCCCGATTCTTCTGAGCCTCCCAAATCTCCATAAGTTTGGAGAATCGTCGCCTATTTGGCAGTGAGAATTTGACAACCGTCAGTGAGGTCAGTGATAGAGAACACCAGTCAACTTCGGAACCAGTTTCAACAAAGAACTACCTACTGTTTAGAACGAACGTCAGCCCACTATTAAAGATCAGTTGAAAGCTGCCTCCTTTCACCTACAAGACTTCTGTCATCGACCTACGAACTCACTCAACTGCAGGATTCCTATCTAACAATATTTTCCTGCTCTGCAAGAACTCTGAAGAAAACTGTGAGTGTTTCTAATCCTTAACAACCTTCTACTCGCTTAAAGAACTTTTAGGCGCACAGAGATATATTTTGAGCAAGCTTTTTTCTTTTATGAACATTTTCTCTTCCTTTAAAGTTAAAGGACATTTTTCTCCCTTTCTTTCTCTTCTAATTGAGTTTATCCCTTTACCCCTTTTTTGTACATGTAAATAAACATTTTCTTTTTTTATTGTTACACACCGAGCAGGAGTTTTGGGTCTTTCTTTATTCGTCCGCCTAAAAGAGAGAGTTTGTCTGCTCTAATCTTGCTGTTTTTATTCGATTTTTGTCGCAATTTTTTAACCCCAACCTTTTCATGTAGGAAAGCCGGGACAAATTTCCCACACATTGTATAGACTTCCACTTGTTCTGAATTCAACATTGATTCTTTCTTTTAAGTCACAGAATGCTATTTCAAGCATAGCAGAAAAGAAAAGTGCAAAGAGAGGAGGAGTAAGAATGCAACCTTGCTTTGTACCGATGAAGACGAAAAAGGCATCCGATTGTTCACTTCATGACTTTACAAAACCTGTCATTCCTTCGTGAAAGGAAATAATAATATTGTAGACTCGTCCTTTTTCTTACCTATCAACCCTAGCAACAGAACAGTCTATATCTTACGCCTACGTACGGAAAACTCCAACCAATTAAAACTGTACTAGGCGAATCAACCAATCTAATTGGTTCATCACTGAAAGTTCACGTGCAAAACGAAATTGCGCCAAAACTCAAGTGAGCCAACTTCGGACTTTCAGGACTTATAAAAATAAACGCTGACCGTCCCAGGCAGTCAGTAACAAACACCCACAGAGAAATTGCCAACATACTCCACGTCACTCGAAATCACGATTTTACCGCGTAAAGATACATCATCGCTAACTCACTCACGATCAAAAAACTCAATCAACTCTGTGGACATCGATTCTCAAACATTGCTTATCTAAAGTGAATTATATTCGCTACCTATTAAGTAAGCATCAATGTGCGAACGACTTTAAAACATTACAGTCAAAGGTAGATCACTCTTTAAAAACTCCTTCTAAAAAGACACTTAATATCGACAATTATTAATATCAATACAAACTTAAAAAGACTGTAAATGAACGAACAATTACGAAGAGAGACATTCTGAAGTCTAAAACATCATACATATTTTGCCAACATAACATATACCAATTATCCTGCTTGTATATTGTTTTGAATTGTATATAAATGTTATATTAGTTTCTAATTGAATATGTCTTGTTCTTAATTGTATTTTAAATTTCGTTTATTTATTTGTTGTGGATGTAGAAAGTCACGCAACCTACACAAATTCCTTCTGATATAATTAATAAATTCTGCACGTCCCCAACAATATGGTGTGATGTTTGTTCTTAGCACATATATCTATTGTACATTTAACGATTCAAGAAAAAACAACGAAACTCCATATGTGGATCGACAAATATATATATATATATATATTGAAATATAACATACAAAACAATCATGCAATGAAGTGTAATGATTAAGGAAAAAAAGTTGTCCCCCTTCAACTGTATTCTGATTTATGATTGAATGTTCGAAAGAGTTTCTCTTGAATAAGAATGTTCAGAATTCTATGTTGAATAGAGTCTGCTGTTAAAATAGAATACAGTTAATTAAGAAATGTTTTGTTTTGAGAAATTAATAGAGTGCTAGTTCATGAACTTGGCTGAGTCACAGAGAGAGATATGTATAATGTGTTACAAAAATCTGTGTCTGTGTGTGCGTTTGAAATGTTGTGAGTAAAGTCGTAGATTTGTGTGGACAGGCGAAAATAGCTGGACTCTATTGCGAGAAAGAGTTGCTGGCAATGTTCTTTAACGTCTGACTGCACGGTTAAGACGGGAGCTCTTGAAGATTACATGTTGGCAGCAAAGAATAAAATGAATGAAGAGAACACGAGAGAGGCTTATTCGTGTTTTGTTTATATAAGGTTGTGTCTCACGTGACATGCTCCAGCTTTGTGCGCAGGAAAATTATTCCTCGCGTGCAGGTGATTTGATTGGTCGGAATTGACCAATCAGCAAGCTAGTTTTGAGATTAGCCAATGAATGCTTGCCATATGATCTGTATGTATGTATGTATGTATGTATGTATGTGTGTGTGATGGCGATAATGATCGCCACAATGGAGAATTTTTTTCTGGAACAACTAATTTTGACAAAAATTTCCAAAGAGCAGTTCGAGATACAGTATCGAATGCCTTTGACAACAACAAAAACAACAAATAGGTCTTTGTTTTGTTCTCCTGAGCCTACCGGAAACAAAAGATCATATCCATGGTTCCTCTACCGGATCGAAAACTGCACGGATCTTTGCTAATGCCGATTCTAGTACACATACATCGCGGATGAGCTCTCCCTCCGGGCGTCGAGCTGCGTGCCCGAACCATCGGAGACGATGCTGGAGCAGGACGGGTGGAAGGGGACGGAGACTCAGGCGGCGACGTAGAGTGACCGCGGGCACACGATCGATCCGGCGGCATCGCAGAATGCAGCGAAGGCAATCGTTGTCGAACATTTCAGGCCTTCGTAGGTCAACCGCTCTAAGTGTCCACGTTTCGCAGCCATAGAGCAGGATAGTCCGAACAATACCCTGATAGATACGCCCCTTCGTAGCCGTGGAAATCTCCCGTCGCCCCATAGTGACCGCTTGAGATGTACGAATGCGGACCTTGCAGATCCTATACAGCGTTCAACATCAGCAGCAGCCTGCCCGGGTGGTGTAATGGTTGAACCGAGATAGACGAAAGACTGCACGTCCTCCAGATTGACCCCGTCCAGCGACTGGATCAACCAGGGAGGCATAACTTTGGTCTTCGAGATATTGATGGTCATAACCACATCTCGTGCTGCAGCTTGCACACGGTTGAGCGCAGCTTGCACATCATCACAGTTCGATCCGACCAAGACAATGTCGTCTGCGTAGGCCAGATCAGACACCCTGACATTCCGACCAACCGCAACTCCAGCGTATTCCCGAAGGGCCTTGCCGAGGATGTAGTCGATTGTATAGTTGAATAGAGTAGGGGATAGATCACACCCTTGCCGCACGCCAGTCTTCACCTCAAATGTCTCCAACTCCTCACCGTCGAACGGTAGTAGCACCGGATGAGACGAAGGAGTTTAGTGGACATGCCATCGGCCACCATGATACGCCAGAGTGAGCCTCTATCAACGGAGTCGAAAGCAGCCGCAAAGTCGACGAAGCAGAGGACTGTTGGTTGCTGGTATGCCCAGTGTTGTTCGAGTGTGCGCCGCAGGCTGAAGATCTGATCGACACAGCCTCTACCTGGGTGGAAGCCACTCTGAGACGGGCGAGTTCGCAGATCGTGGATGCGATGAAATCTTCACAGGAGAAGCACCGCAAATACTTTGTCCACCACGTCGATGAGGTTGATTCCTCTGTAGTTCGCGCAGAGCCCCCTTTTTGAAAAAATGTAGTAGGATGGCCTCGCTTCAATCGGTAGGGTAGCTCTAAGAGAGCCAGACCGCATTGAAGACACAATGCTCCCACGAGGCGAATACATCTGGTACGGCTTTATATACTTCTGCAGGTATACCATCCTCACCAGGAGCCTTGTTGTTACGTAGATGGCGCAGAATATCTCGCACTTCATTTACCGTTGCTGGTGTAGTGTTGCAGTCGTATTCGTCGATCGCTTCAACGGCCACTTCCGTCGCCGGAGTCGGATGATTGAGTAGCTCGTTAAAATGCTCTTTCCACCGATTTAGCGTCTCACTCACCTCTGCAGTTCCGTGACTCACCCATCTGACCATCTGGTAGAGTTTGCGAGAGTCGCCACAGGCCACTGCACGCTCAGTCTCTTCGGCGAAGGTGCGCCAATGCGCATTTCGGTCAGCGCGGATGGAGTGAGTTGCGCGGCGCCGCAGATCGCGAAAGTTCGTAGCTCCTGTCAGTCCTGCTACATTCGTTTTCTTCACCAGCTGAAGGCTCTCCCAGGTGATCCAGTCCCGATGTCGGCGGCGGGTGACACCAAGATGGGCGTGTGCCGCTTTGACGGTGGAAGATTTGAGAGCCTGCCATTCAATTTCTGGTTGAGGCTCTGAGCTTGGTTGCAAGAGAGAGAACTGATTGTGAAGTTCCAACCTGAACTGTTCTCCCGCGCGCAGCTTCAGATTGGCGACGTTGATTCGCTTCAGGATCTTGGTGGATCTTCTTGCCCGCAGTCGCAGACGGAGGCTTGTGCGGACAAGTGTATGATCCAATCCATGCGCACTGCCCGTATCTGCAGCCTGTCGGCTGCAGATACGGGCAGTGCGCATGTACAAGTACAGAGCTTGCTCATCACGCCCGTACCAGAATGTAGTCAATCTGGTTGGACGTACGACCGTCATTGGAGCGCCAGATGACGAGATGTTGTCGAGAGTGCTGGAAACGAGTGTTAGTCACCACAAGACAATTAGCAACTGCAAAGTTGACTAGGCGGTCGCCATTGTCACACCATCTTCCGATGGCGAATCGACCTAGAACATGTCTGGTGCCTTCATTCGCCGGTCCTGTGTGAGCGTTCCAATCCCCTGCCACCACTAGAAGATCAGTGGAAGGGGTACGATCTACGACTGCTTGTAGGTCGCGGTAGAGGATGTCCTTGTCCTCCTCCGCTGCATTCAGTGTCGGTGCGTAGACGGAGATCCGCAATGTACTTCTCCCTCCTTCTCTTCCTGGCTGGCGAAAACGTGTCGGTGGGCAGCTGAGGACGTGGGCTAGCACAATCAAGGATGACCTAGCAGTACTATCGGGTCCACAAGTAGTTGGTTTCGACGATGGAATCGCGATTGGCTCGCCATTTCGTGTAACCTGGCTTAGGATCGGCGAGCGTGGGCAGCGATGGTCCGGGATGCTGTACTTGCTCGGGGGGAAGCATGTTCAACCCGACCAGGGTGAAAACCGATACAAGTCAAGTCAAGAATGTCGATTCTGAGACAAATTCATTAAGCCTATTCAGGGTGATACGAGCAAGGATTTTGCTAGCAACCGAAAGAAGAGATATTTCTTTATGATTGTCACATTCACACCTATTCCCTTTGCGCTTATACAAATGGACAATTGAAGCATCCTTGTACTGCTGTGGCACTTCTCCCATTTTCCATACATGGTTGAAAAATTCACAAATTTTGTGTATAAAAAAATTGCTGCCACATTTGTAAATTTCAGCTGGAATTCCATCTTCGCTGAGGGCTTTTCCATTCGAAAGCTGTTTGTTGGCTTTTTTGAGCTTGAAGGTTGAAGGGTTAGCAGAAAAGCTTTGTACAACAAGTCTCTGAGGAAGTTTGTTTATTACTTCAGCATCGACAGACGAATCCTGATTTAGGATTGTGGAGAAGTGTTCTGCCCAGCGTTTGATAATGTGGCTTTTGTCTGTCAAAAGAGTGTTATCTGAAGAAAAGATTAGTGATAGACCGCTGGAAATGGAACCAAAAACACCTTTCAAGTTTTGGTAGAATGATTTGAAATCACATCTACCAGCAGCCTCCTGCAAAGGTTTAGCTTTCCACTAGCACTCCTTGCTCTACCTCAATTTTGTTTGAGACTTTCCCTTGGCTGATTTAAAGGCCCATTTCTTTGATAGGCGTGCTTTGTCTGCCATCCAGACCTAATGACATTTATGCATGTTTTCAAGGAGAGATTTGATTTCGGGATCTTTTGAATCAAACCAGTCTTGATATCTTCGCTGAACATATCCGTGTGTTTCTTTTGCCAAGTCATACAGTATGTTTTATAAAGCAGACCATGCCGATGCAACTTCATTGCCTACATCAAGAGAAGAAAGTTTTGAGTCAAACAATGTTTGGAAGCGTCTAATGTTTCCCTGCCTTTCAGCTTTGTTATGTCTACTTTCTTTGGTGGTTTTGCTTGATTGTTTCTAACAGGCTTCTTCAAATGCATTGCCGTATGTGAGCAAACAATTTTGTGATCTGACCAATATTGACCGATTACTAGTGATTACGTCAGGTTTATGTCATGGCTGTTTCGGTCTGTCTCTGACTCGACTGACTGACTCGCTCGCTCTGACTGATTGACAGACTCCTGACGGACTTCACTCCATACTTCAGACTGAACTCCCTGCTTCCTCTTGAGGCGCAGTATTTATTACGTATGGAATAGTCCATTGTGTTATTATGGGTAAGGTCCCATAACATTACCTTAGTAGCTCTGTATTTTCCTTCAATTGGACAATTTTTACTATTTCTACAATTACAGGGGGGTTCCATACCAGGTTTATTGTTAGCCCCATGGAATTTACTTAAAATGTAGTTATTATGAGAGTTGATAATTCTGTACATGTTATTGGTGCAGGAATAGCTTATTTTGATCATTTTGCTATGAAGATCTTACTTAGAGGGTTGTTTTTGTGAAAATGTTTATTTATTAACTTCATAAAATGCTGTTCACTATTAGTACTGGATAATTTACAAAAGTTGGGGGGATGACTCATATAATTTTTCTTTTTCTATTTCTGTGCCTACAATCTATTTTAGATACTTCTGTGTTACTAATGTAGTTTATGTAGAATAGTTTATTTTTAAAGCCTCTATCATAGAGAGCATTTTCATACAATTTAAAAAAGACCTCATAAATAACAATTTAACAAATGTGCAAGTCATACATAGAAACAAATTCAACCACAATTCTGATTTTATAAATGCTACATTCATAAAAAAGAAAATAATTCACTCAGAAGGAAAATCCTTCAGTGTGCCACCACTGAATATTATCCAAATATTAAACTATGCCCAGGTTTTTTCCCAATATCACCTTTACTAACAGAATCACTATTCTCCCTGCCAATGTACACAACAAATATATCAAAAAATCAAAAAACAATGGTTGAATCCATCAACACAACAACACAAACAATATTTCTACATATGAAATTATTCTCTTCAAACATGAAGTAATTAGCGTAATTTTTCAGTTGACTATATGAATAAAAAATAGAGTTTCAAAATTATTTTAGTTGATAACAACATTTTGTTTGTTGTTGATAGATACCTTGTTTCAATAAATTCATTTTGTTTCTTGCCCTAAAAAGTCCACATTGGATGAAACGTGTCATCTAAAACTAGTTTTCCTATTGTCTTTTTCCTTTATAAATATTTTTTCTACAGTTTAATTCTGAGAAATTTTTACTATATGCATTTATTTCAACCACTTATCAATTACTGCATTGTTTCTTTCCTGGTAAAATGATATCTGACTGTTTAAAGAAGACTTCAAAACTAACTAGTGGCAACTTCTCTTGAAAATGAACAAAATTTGGCATTGTGGTATTATCAAGTACCTGGAGGAAAAAGTTTAGCCCTTAAGAACATGCTTTCTGTGATGCTCCAGCTTTATCAAGAAGAGAAATGTAGGTAGCTAAATTTAGGAGGGAAGGGCAAGTTTTAAGATGACCCATGGTCTGGATGTCATGCAACTGCCATCACCAAAGAAACATTGAGCATGTTCACCACATGTTAATGAATGACAGGTAACTGACTATAAATCAAATAGTCAATGCAATTAGCATAACCTGAGAGAGAATTGAAAATATTCTGCATAATGAACTTGGCATGACTAAGGTTTCTGCTTGGTAGGTGCCATGTCTTCTGACACCTTATCAAAAGTGCATCAGACTGATCACATCATGGAAAAATCTGACATTGTTTGAAGCAGATCCAGCTGGTGTCCTTGAACATTTTCTAACTTATGATGAATATTGGGTTCATCACTTTGAGCCAAGAGAAATTAATGCAGTCGAAACACCTCTTCTCACCTGCTCCAAAATAGGCCAAGGTTGTTTCTTCTGCATCGCTTCAGTTTTTTGGATGCAACAGGCATTGTGCTTATTGAATATCTTGAAAAGTATCACACAAGAAATGGAGAGTACTATGCCAAATTGCTGAGGTAGTTATGAAAGTTTATCATGACCAAATACTTAGGAAAACTGATGAAAGGTGTATCATTTCATCAGAACACTGCTCCAGCAGACAAGCCCTTAGTTTCAATGTCTGCTGTGCAAGACTGTGGCTTGGAAGTAGGTGGTCACCCTCCCTATTCTCCTGATTTGGGTCCATATGACTATCATCTGTTCCCCACCATTAAAAACACTTGGCTGGGAACCAGTATTGCAGTGATTATGATTTTTTTGACAAACAGGATAAAAGTTTCTTCACCAATGGGATTCAAGTATTACAACACCAATGGAAGAAGTGTGTGGACCACAAGGAAGAAAATGATGAAAAATAAATCTCATTTGGTAGCATTCCATCAGAGTATCTTGGTCAGACTATAAACTTTTCAGCTGACCCTCATATATATATATGTGTGTGTGTTGTAATGGAAAATGGTGAATAAGCAGGCTGAGTTGAAATACTAGTCAAAACTGTTTTAACTTATTTCACAATGACCTTGGGATAGCTATGACTTCATTTCATCTACCCAACTCCAGCTATAGGTAAAATAAATGAGGCAGACTATATTTTCTAGCTTAGAAGGACAACTTGAAATTCAAAACCTTATCTATCATGGAATGGTGTAGCAGGGTAAGGTGATTAAAATTTTTTCTCTGCCTTCATTACCTACAATATAGACAAACCACTGACATCAAAACTTTTATAAATAAATATTCACATAATAAAAAGAATTCTTATGACCAACTTCTTGATTTAGCCTCTGGCAGGAACCATTTAATATTAATAAGCCATATAAGTCTTGTGAACCCCTTATTAGAAAAAATTTCTAAAATCTCTCCTAAAAAATTTAGAATATTTTTTAGGGTCCTTGAAGATTGTGAGACCCTAGTTTATTTAACATATACATTTTATATGCACAACTATTATCAAACAAATAGGAAAACCTTAAGAAATCCTGGTGTAGAGTTAAAATTTGAGGTTAACAAATAATGGAGAAAGAAAATGATTACATGGACAGGAACAGACCCAATAAAATTAAAATATTAAGGTGTAATAAATGTATTTTCAATTTTACAGATGTTTACTCCATACTACTCTATATGATTTATATTATTATATATATCTTACCATTGCTATTCAGTTGAAGTTTTTGGTGCAAATATTATAATGATGGATATAGATAATAAGAATTCTGGGAACTTTGAGGAATTATTTTAAAGTGAACATCAAAGCTACTTGCAAAATTTGGAAATTGGAAGGAAATCATACACAGAGTGTTAAAGGACAAATTATCAAAAGACAAAATGATGAATGGACAAAATGTAGAACAGACTAATTAATGAATAGACGAAGTATCAAATAAAGAAAGTGCTGAACACAAAAAGAGTTGAGCGTGATTATGGGAAAGGCTAGAATCCATTTCTTCTTATTGGGAAACATTCACAAGGGAAACAATGATGAAAAGAGACCAAAATATAAAGCACTTGATAAACTTGTAAAAAGCATTCAGGAGCCGAGATATTGAACATGAAAATTATTTTGACCCACCCATATAAATATAAATGTCCAGTCATCTTTCTTGGAATATAAACTTGAGACAGATATTTTGAGCATAGAGAAATGTGCAGAACAATAACAAAATACTGTTATTGTTTAGCTAGAAACCTGATATTATATCAACAATTAAACCAACCAATTTTTGATGTCAATGGGCAGGGAAAAAAAGAGATATTTTTGTTCACAATAAATGGCTTTTCAAAAGACAGTTACAATTATCGTCTGCCCGGATGTATTTTATCATTTATTCCCATTCATTGAAAATCACTAAAAAGAACTTGTGCATATTAATATCTCTAACCAATAAAGATGTGAAGTCATAAAAAAACCCATAAGAATTGTGACATCAGAGCAGTTATTATTATTGTTCTCCAAGAAGGCATATGAGTATAAGTATAAAGTACATAAATCTATGGCTAAATGTATTGTATAATGAAAATAAAATTTAAAAAAATCTGTGCATTGGTGTCAAAGAAACCAATCCTAACTCGAATGAATGTTAGTTGAAAACAAAAAATTCAGGCAATTCATTATTGTATCTTTAGGCATATCAAAACAATTTCTATTTTTGACAGATCGCTATGCCAGAGTTTATTTCATGGATATATAATCATATATGATAGACTGAACTATATATATAGAGAGAGATAGATAAACTGAACTGTATATGGCTAGAGATAGACTGAACTATATATGGATAGAGATAGATAGACTGAACTATATATAGATAGAGAGATAGATAGACTGAACTATATGTGGATAGAAAGACAGACTGAACTATAAGTAGATAGAGAGATAGACTGAATTATATATGGACAGAGAGATACATAGACTGAACTATATAAAGAAATATAGTTTTAAGGTGTGCTATATTTATGGGATAAAGTGCTCAATATCAGAGATAGAGCATATGTAAATATAAATATAAAAGTGAACATTGAAGTCAACACTCAAAGGTGACAGGCTGTTTCATGCTAGGTGCAATCATCAGGTGGCCTGACAATTGCGCCAGGCCACCTGATGATTGCACCTAATATGAAACAGCCTGTCGCCTCTGAGTGTTGACTTCAATGTTCACTTTTATATTTAGACTGAACTATATAGAGAGATAGATAAACTGAATTATATATGGATAGAGAGACTGACTGAACTATAAGTAGATAGAGAGATAGATGAACTGAACTATAGTATTATTATCCTTGCATGAGAGAGTAACATGCTAACAAAATGATGCCATAGTACAAAGCATAATATTATTAGTGTTAGTATTATTATTTCCACATTTCTTGATTTTCTGTTTGATTTTCACTCCTTTACAAAGTATTTCACCTGAGAGTTCAGGTAAGGGAAATTTTTTTTCAGAAAGCTATTGAACATTTTACACTGAAAGAATTTTTCTAATAACGTGAGCGATTTTCATGTATTCCTTTAGATTTCAAGATTAATATGATGCTCATGAAACAAACCATTTGTAACTCAGGTGTTTCTTATTAGTATTATTATTAATATTACTATTATTATTTTTACATATTTAGGTGTATCAAAAGTATTTTCATTTTTAACAGTTCTTAACCTTTATTACTCTGCATGTCAGTTCATTTGCTGTATAAAAAGTTTATCCTGCCACTAAAGATAACTGATCCCTGAATTTAATTTTTTTTTGAATTTCATAGTTGTGTTGTCATACCCTGCTATGGCAACAGAAAACACCTTTGAGTGAAGTTAACAATAAGGTTACTGCAACTGAGAGGCCTTGAAAAAGAATGCAGTGGAAAGGAAAGTTTATTAATAATGTGCTAAAGGTTAAACTGAATATATTTTATATACACATCTAATGACTATCTATAACTCAACTATTATTATAATTATACAGTTCATAATATATCTACATACACATATATATACAAATATCTATACGCACATACATACATATAGGTCTACACACACAAACACACACACATATATATATCCATATCTACATATATTTACACACACACACACATATATATATATATATATATATATATATATATATATATATATATATATATATATACACACACACACAGATATATATAAACATATATCTACACATATACATATATCTATAATAATCAGAGTAACCTTCATAAAATTTTGTTTTATTAGGTGCATACTGTGCCACAGAAGGAAAATGTATCTGCTGATCTATTTTATTCCTGTTAGGCACTACAGGCAAAAAATTTTGAGGCACACCCACGGCTCTTTAAAAACACCCTAAAATACATATACCAACACACATACACACACCCACATACATATACCAACACACACAAATACACACACACACACATATATATACATATACCTTCATACACACATATATTCATATACCTACACACACACATATATATATATCTACACTAAAAGTATAGCCAAAATCACTTGGATATATAAGATATTTGGACAATTTTTATATCATTTGTGTTCTGAAAAGAAAAAAATGTAAAAACAAATCAAAAATTATACAAAAACTTAACCATAGCACCTTGTCAGTTGTTTTAATGAAACTTGGATATATCTACACACACACATTATTAGATTAAGATTTGAACTGTTGCAACTTACATATGATTAGAAATATCTTACTGGAATTCTTTGAGGTTTTTATAACACTAATGGACTCTACTTTGAGCCATAAGAATATAAAATTACTCTCTTAGCTTAACAGAAGACTTGTGATAAAATCGATGATGAATGAAAATGACATGTTCATCATTAATTAATCATAGCGAAGGATCAGAAGTGCATGATGGATTGAAATTAAGTTCAAATATATATATATATATATATATATATATATATATATGTATATATATATATATATTATTCCAGGATCATTTTTGAACTTATTCACAATGATCTTCACCTTCTAACCTTGATTCCTCTAGCTGATCCAAATTTTCTCTATACTGTTCCCTCTTTTTTTTAAATTATTCACTATTCTCTTGATAGTTCTTGAATGAACTTTGAAGATGGAAGCCAGAGTAGAAATGCTGGTACCATTACTGAAGGCCTGAATGATCTTTTTTCTCCCACCATTACTCACTTTTTTCTGACACAAAACAATTTTAACCTGCTCTCTTTTTAGCTGAATAACTCAAAGTTTTTTTCAGTGATCCTTATGCAAATTGTGTCAAGATGACTAAATGTCTTATCCGTAAACCTGGAAAAAAGAGACTCACTCAATTTAGTGGGGTTTTTTTAGATATTAAACATTTTCTAGGCTGTGGACATTTTAAATGATTATTTCATCATGGTTGCATAACACTGAGTTTCATGCTTGATGCAATAATCAGATGCCAATTGACACCTGGGCATTGTAAAATTTAAATAGATATTTATACTGTACTGTAATGTTAGTGGAACAATTCATTTATTTACAGGGAAAAACCCCAAGACCTAGGCACACATACATGTATCCATATACACATCTAATATGTAGTTTCTATATATAATACAAATGTATGCACGTATATTACTGGCATATCTACATACATAAATATATATGTATATACATTCTCATTTGCATAGATATAAAAAGAGACATACAAATATTTTTACAATTTCTATCTATATATTAACATGTACACTATTATATTCATATAAAAATATAAATACATGCACACATATAAGTATTCATCCATACACATCTATTCATAAAATATAAAAATATGAAATAATATATCCAACCGAGTTTTACTAGTATTTTAATAATATATATATATATGTGTGTGTGTGTGTGTGTGTGTGTGTGTGTGTGTGTGTGTATATATATATATATATATATATATATATATATATATATATATATATATATATATATATATATTTAATTAAAGATGACAGACAAGGCACTATGATTAAGCTTTTTATTTAATTTTTCTTGTCTTCAAACAAGTGTTTTCCTTTCTGGACACAGAATGTAGAAACTGTCCAAATGTTCTATAATTTCAAGCACTTTCAGCTATACTTTTAACCATTATCAAGTATGATTTTATTTTTGCTTTTTAATTGGGTGTATGGGTGTGTATGTTTTTAGAGTTATAGGGATATTTTATTTTCTGAACATGGCTAGCATATTGTGGCTGAGTTTGTAGTTAATATTATTAAGTGTTGGCATTTTTCTTTTTTATTATTAATTTATTATTCTTATTATTATTAATTATCTACTACAAAAAATTTAACAGCTAACCTTATCCTCAAAAATAAAAACACACTAGCAAAATCAAGATTACAGTTATCTATGCATTCAAATGCCCTTTAAGGATCAAACCAAATTCATAAATAATTACATCAGTCACATGACTACATGCCTATCCAGATGCCCGATGTTACACCTATCTGACGACAGCTCTATTAGAATCCATTTAAACACACACACACACATAATCTTAGCAGACTCCATCTGAAACATACTAGTAGAAAACACAAACATAATAAACTCATCCATCTGTAAAAAAAAAGATTAAATAAGATGGAAGCATTAATAAAAAAGAAAAAACCAACACTTAATAATATTAACTATGAACAAGGCGACAATATGCTAGCCATGTTCAGAAAATAAAACATCCCTGTAACTCTAAAAACGTATGCACAAACATACACCCAATTAAAAAGCAAAAATAAAATCATCCTTGATAATGGCTAAAAGCATAACTGAAAGTGCTCAGAATTATAGAACATTTGGACAATTTCTACACATTCTGTGTCCAGAAAAGAAAACACTTGTTCAAACACAAGAAAAATTAAATAAAAAGCTTAATCGTAGTGCCTTGACTGTTGTCTTTAATGAAATATGTATCAATTAAGGATTGCTGCCTAAATACACGCACACACACACACACATATATATATATATATATATATACATATACACAAGTGTATGTAAACATACAAATGCACACATTTTTAAATAAATGTATGTCTATGTTAAATGAAATAATGGAAAACTTTTTGGCTAAGATGACATTCAAAAATGAAATATCCTTTTTTTTGTCAGCTTTGGGGATATGGATTACATATCTCTAACTAAACATGCATATATATTTAAATATACAAATATACACAATGTAGATATATTTACTTACCAGAGTCTTTGTTTCACACAATGACAGAATTGTTGAAAAACACAAGATGGCCCATAGAAGGAATGAAATTTTCTTCATATTTCTACCAAGATGATGGCCTCTTCAATACGCATAATATAATAAAAACAATTTTTTTGTTTTTGGGTTCACATGGATTGTCAAAATCAACACCGTGTCACTGTTTCCAGAAATGAAACCTCAAAGCAGTTGAGTTGCTTTTATTCTCACCAACAGCAACAGGTTCTATTTAGCAACAAATAAAATCTGTCCCTAATTTTTTCACAAGTAGTCACATGTAAAAAGAAAAAAAAGATTTATGACATGACTCAAATGATAGGTGTGATTTCTTAGAATTTTAGCAAATACAGTCCTGTGTAAAAGTCTTTGGCCGGTTTAAACTTTTGTAAGTTTTTAATATTTGCCACCTTATAAGTGAATGTTTCATATCGCATTTTCTACAGATGAAAAATTGGTCCTATTAGAGTCGTTTCCATAAATAATTATATTTTGTAGCAGAGGTTATGCTTGAGAGGGAAACATGTGAGATGCTATAAAAAAAAATCTACTCCATGGTGAGACACCCTTATAAGGTTTATATAATTCAATGATTTTAATTTGATGTAGCTTATAAAAGATCTGTTTGGAATATATCCAAGGCATCTGGAATATCTGGAGAACCAGTTGTTCAGGTTTGTTGGAATTTAGAGTGGACCTTACTACATATACATGAAGAATAAAACAACCATTGAATACTGTGCATTGAATACTAATTGGTTTGATGCTCCTGTTATATATCTCAAGATTCTTGACAAAATTCAAAGAAGTGTCTGTAATGAAAATGGTCCTGACTTGGCATCTTGACTTCAGTTACTTTCTTACAAACATGCTGTGACTTCCCTCTGTCTTTTCTACAAATATTTTCATGGCAATTATTCTGATGAGCTTTCCTCTTTGCTGCTTTGACTACATGAATTTAAGTTTGCTACAAGATTTGCAACTAGGCTTCCTTGGTTTACTGTTGGACTCATTATATGCATCCATATATTCTATTTTAATAGTTTCTTTTCTTGCAGTTCTCACCTTTCAATTTCAAGCTTACCTGCCACCTACAATCTTAAAAAATCTAAATGCAATGCCAATCATCATCTTTTGTCTTCTTGAATCCTGTTCCTTTCTTGCCCTTTCTCCTCACTAAAGTCTTTCTAAATTCTATTTTATGCCCTGTAACCCCTTGCATTCTAGTGATTGCTTTGGGAGAAATGATAAAAAAATGCAGTTTACCGTCATACCCATGGACGCGAATGCAATTTATCGTCATACCCATGGACTCAGATGTAGTTTATCATCATACTTTTTATCGTCATACCTGTTATAGACAAGCGTATGGTTGCAAGAAAGAAATATGACAACAGCAGAAATAGATTTACGTGATTTATTTCAATAGGAACGTGTGGTTTTTGGACAGCTACCTTGTGGTATAGTTCATAAGCCAGCGAATCGCTACTGCTGCTGATTGCTGCTGGCTGCTCAGACTGACCGTGACCGATCTCTTCCCTGGCCTCCTGTTGACTGCTGTTGTACTTCCCCATGTGACCCTTTTTATGTCGTTTTTTATGACTTAACAGGCTTGTAAAACGACGTGAGTATAATTAGGAGGGAAGCATTTTTATTGGTTGAAAAATAGAAACACTTTAAAATATTATTTTATGTTTCAACCGGAACTCGTGCGTCGGGAATATGCATAAACGACGATAATGGTCATTTTGTGACGGGGCCTTGTCCCATTCACACCCGGCTCTTGCTCTTGAGTGTGTTAGTTTATTTGCCTGCATATCAGCCGAGATATGTCTTATTTTATTTTATAACATACCCATGGACTCAAATGTGGTTTATCATCATACCCAGCACGTAGGCTAGACTGGAAGTTCACTATTTTCCCATAGCTGGAACCCTAACAGGTGCTACCATCCTGGGTCAAGGTGGACCTGGAAACACCATCAATTAAGAGGTGGTTCTACGCTCCTCAAAACCTCCTGATCTGGGGCCTCGTTGTTGGATGCAGTTTAACGTCATACCCAGGACGTTTGTTGGAATTTTAAAATGAAACTTTTATTTGGGCCACAGAGTTAGATTGTACTAATTCTACATGCTATACCTTAGGATATCTCAGTTTTTAGTTAATTCCCTTTGGTAACTGTCCAAGTTTTTGTTCTCTCTGCTGAAACCAGGGATTGAACTCACAACAGCTTGGATCAGTTTGTTGTGGATATGTGATGTGAGTTGGAGAGGAATAAAAGGTTTGAATTATCAGAAGGCTTAAAATTGTGTGTGTTCAATAAACTTCCATCAACAACAATTAATACAAGACATAGAAATAATGATTCATAAATATATTGTTTAAAAATGTAACAATTGAATTTATTAGTGTTTGATATACATGCATGTGAACTGAAAAGTTAGACAGAATTGTGTCTCTTAGATTAGGTAAATATTTGTATTTGAGCTCATAAAGTGAAAGTAATTATTAAACTGTAATTTAGAAGAATAAAATTTCTTTAGCATGTTCGGAATTGTGTATTGTGCAAGTTGGTAAAAGTTCAGAAGAGATTTCAGAGTTTGTACTTGCATGAATGTTGGCAATGAAGACGGGAGTTCTTGAAGATTACATCTTGGTACTTGGTAGCAATGAATGAGACGAGAGAGAGAGAGAGAGAGAGAGAGAGAGAGAGATATGAAAAGAAACACAGGGAGCTTACACGTGTTCTGTATTTATAAGGTCATGTATCACGTGGGAGGCTCAGATGGGAAATGCGGTAAAACAGATTTGTCGCGTGCAGGCGGTTTGATTGGTCGGAACTGACCAATCAGCGAGCTAGATTGAACGTGATTAACCAATGGATGCTTGTTATATATCTGCAAGATTGTGATGGTGAAAATTATAACAGGAATAGTGCATTTCCTAGCAGTGATTAACTAGCTTGTTGTGGAAGATTCCACAACTTCACCTTTTGAATCAATCAACCAATGCTTTCATCCACTTAACCATATTGGGTTAACATAATTGATGGTGGAACAAGTAGTGCATATAAAATTTATTCAAACAATCCTACAAAAATAACAACGACTTGCACTGATGCCTAATATTTGGTTCAACCATTCAAGACTTTTTTTTATTTCTAATTCAGCCTCAGTCAATAACATACAGAGACCACAACCCCATGCCATAGTATGCCATTTGCCAAGGCTAACATATCCTGCAATATCACAGAGACCACAACCACATGCCACAGTTTGTGCTATGGGATCTTACCCATAATAATAATAATGAACTATTCCATACTTAATAAATATTGTGCCTCAGGAGGAGGCAAGGAGTCAGTTGCTCACTTTCTGACCGGCTGATCGGTTGGACTCTCTGCCTTCGGGTGGGGAGGAACCCACATTAAATAACCAGCCTTGTGACACATGATACCGCAGTTGGGGGGGGATGACTGAATATCGTCAGTCGCTGACTTTCTGACCGACTGTTCGGTTGAACTCTCTTCCTTTGGGCGGGAAGGAACCCGAACGAAGCTACGCTGAAGAGCGGAGTCTCGTTCAGGGTGGTAAACTGGCCCTGAACCCGTTTATACAGGTTCAATGGGCATATTCTGAGGCCGAGCCCACGGACTCGGAGAACCCACATTAAATAACCGGCCTTGTGCCACATGATGCCCCAGTGAGAGATGGTGATTGAATATCGTCAGTCGCTCACTTTCTGACTGACTGTTCGGTTGAACTTTTTGCCTTTGGGCGGAGAGGAACTCGAACAAGGCTACGCCGTAGGGTGGAGTCTCGTTCGGGGTGGTAAACCGGCCCTGAACCCGTTTATACGGGTTCAATGAGCATATTTTTGGGCCGAGCCCATGGGCTCGGAGAATTCACATTAAATAATCGGCCTTGTGCCGCATGATGCCTACGTGGGGGGGGGTGACTGAATATTGTCAGTAGTTCAAGTCAGTCAGTAGAGTCAGTCGTTCAAGTCGAGTTAAGAGTCGAGTCAGAAGCAGCCCGAAACAGAGTCGCGTTCAGACAATTACTGCAAGACATTGGAATAGTGATACTGGTCGAGACAACATTGTTCTCTCTACTAAACATGATTGTTCATACTAACACTTCTACTTCTCTGTATATATTCTTGTTTGTAATATATCTGTGTTATTCCATACCTGTGTTCGCGTTCTTCTTTATTGGTTCTACCTTGGACTATCACCGTGGTACAAGGAACTGGACCATAACAGTATGCCATTTGCCAAAGCTAACATATCTGACAATATCATACAGAGACCACAACCCCATGCCATAGTACGCCATTTTACAAGGCTAACATATCAGGCAATATCATACAGAGACCACAACCCCATGCCATAGTACGCCATTTGACAAGTCTAACATATCTGTCAACATCATACAGAGACCACAACCCCATGCCATAGTATGCCATTTGACAAGGCTAACATATTTGGCAACATGTGGTGAGAGGCTTGAATTCACAGTTGTCCTTCTCAACAATTTGCTCTTAAATTTCTGAATTTGCATGTTAGGGTGTCCTTTTGGCTTGCAACCATTTAAACTGCCTTTTTGCAATTTATGTTTTTTGCCTTTGTCTTGCTTTCTTGTACTACATTCTGTACGAGGATTTGTAGTTTACTTTCTTTGTCTGCTATCAACACTGTGTCATCATAGGCTGTTAAGATTGTGGCCAGCAATAATGAATCCTGGTAGAATTCTAATTTTCTCAGATTTGTCTCTCTATATAGCTTGAATAGGTCTGGTAATAAAAGAGGCATCTTTGTCTTACATAGCTTTCTATTTTTGTATATTTACTGAATTCATTTCCTGACTGCAGATTCTGGATTATTCTAATATCTTTCCTAAATTTGTCAAGGTGACTGAGCTGGAGCTCCTAATCATAGGTTTATGCTTCCATAGTGAAACATATAAGCTCTACACATCAGTTCTTTTCATTTAGAAGAAGTAACTTTAGGAGTAATCGGAACCATTCAGGCATGTTCGTAAAACATGACATGATTTATACCTGTTGTCTGAGATATATAAACAGACACACATATATATATATATATATATATGTATATACATATAAAAAATATAAATGTACACCCACATATATATGTACATATAAACACACATATATACCCACACACATATGTATATACACATGTATATATATACAAACACAAATATACACACGCACACACACACACACACATATCATACAGAGACCACAACCACATGACATAGTATGCCATTTGCCAAGGCTAACATATCCTGCAATATCATACAGAGACCACAACCACATGCCATATATATATATATATATATATATATATATATATATATAATTCTCAAAATGATTATATACATTTATGTGTTGTCTGTGTGATCGGATGTTATTTATGCGTTTCCACAGTTTTCATTTGATTTTGATGTGATTTTATTTTGTTTGATAGATAATACTTCAGTGCCGGTTTTGAGTCCAGATTGTTGGCGACAATGGCTCTGCACTGCTTTCTGTCCATTGTTACTATCTGTTCTTGGATATATATCTTTCATAAAAACTTTAAAAATAATTAGTTTAAATTATAACAATAATATTATATATAATTCTCAAAATGTGTGTGTGTGTATGTGTGTGTGTGTGTGTGTGTGTGTGATTGGGTGTCATTTATGCGCTTGAACAGTTTTCATCTAGTTTCCATGAAATTTCTTTTTGCTTGATAGATGATTCTTTAACGCATAACATTCCAATCCTAGCTCATACTGTGTGGGCATGATTAACACCTCCACAAATTGTCTGTCAATTGCTGCTGACCATGATAATTGGTATATATACATATATATGTATATATATATATATATGTATATATATATATATGTATATATATATATGTATACTGTTTATTATAAACAGAGCATTTACTTAAATATTTGTATCTATAAAAAGAATGTTAAACATAAAAATGTCTTAAAATAATTGTCGGACTTCGTTCATTTCAAACATATATATATATATATATATATATATATATATATATATATATACATTTATATATATATACATACATACACATACACTTACATATATATATATACATATACAAACATACATATACATACACATACATATATATACATACATATACGCACATATATATACATACATATACGCACATACATATGCATACGTACATATACATGCACATACATACATACACATACATACATATACATATATATACATTCATACATATACATACATAAACATTCACATATATACATTCATATATATACATATATATATACATATACATGTATACATATATATAGATAGATATATAGATATGTATAAGTAAGACGGAGGTGGAGCAGGTCCCGGTGACAAACCACAGCGCTCAGCATCAACCAGTGTGGACTCAGACCTTGCCGGTCACAGTAGTCTCTAAGCGGATTAAATGGCCCCCAGTAAACAACAAGAAAGCTTGGCGCGATTTTGATGAAGACGTATGCATTATAATCCAAAGTACGTCTGCAGGTAACATAGACCGACGACTTCAAGCCATAAGTAAAGTTATCGTCAGCTACGGATCAGAGCGTTTCGGCCACATTTATAAAATGAGAAATAATATCTACACACAGAATAGGCGTGAAGGAAGGATAAGAGAATTAAGGCAGGAATTAAGATCCCTCAAGAAACAATTTAAGGCCGCTAGTGAAGGAGAGCGACCAGCCCTCTTGGAACTGAGAAATATTTTAAGAGAGAAACTGAAAAACCTGCGAAGAGCAGAAGGACATCGTCGCCGTAGCAAAGAGCGGGCCAGGAAGAGGGCTTCGTTTATCTTCGACCCATTTGGTTTCGCCAGAAGACTTCTGGGAGATAAGAGGAGCAGCAGATTAGCATGCCCCAAAGATAGGGTGGATTCCTTTTTGAAGAGCTCTTACAGGGACCCAAGAAGGGATGAGGAATTAGGATTTAATGATCGCCTCATTAAACCCAACCCGCAGAAGTTGAGTTCGACACGAAGGTGCCAAGTTTGAGTGAGGTCAAACAGATAGTAATGACAGCGAGATCAGCTTCGTCGCCAGGTCCGAGTGGCGTGCCTTACTCCGTGTACAAGCGTTGCCCCGGTCTTCTCATGAAATTATGGAAGATCATTAAAGCAATTTGGCAGCGAGGTAAAGTTACAGAACAATGGCGATACGCAGAAGGTGTTTGGATCCCAAAAGAAGGGAACTCAGAAAATATCGAGCAGTTTCGATTATCTCGTTACTGAGTACAGAAAGCAAAATATTTTTTAGTGTTATTTCCCGACGGCTATCAGCTTTTCTACTAAAAAATAGCTTTATAGATACATCGGTACAAAAAGGCGGAATCCCTGGTATGCCTGGATGCGTTGAGCATATAGGAGTTTTGTCGCAATTAATAAGAGATGCAAGGAGGAATAAAGGAGACCTGGCTGTTGCGTGATTGGACTTGACCAATGCATATGGGTCCATACCGCATAAACTCATGGAAGAAGCTTTAGTTAGACACTACGTCCCAAGTAGCATCCGCGAGCTTATCCTAGATTACTACAGACAATTCCATCTAAGAGTTGCATCTGGTTTGGTTTCTTCAGACTGGAATAGACTCGAGAGAGGAATTATTACAGGCTGTACATTGTCAGCCACGCTTTTTGCTCTCGCGATGAGCATGCTCGTGAAGTCCGCTGAGGTGGAATGCCGTGGCCCCGTTTCAAATACCGGAGTTAGGCAACCACCCATCCGGGCTTACATGGATGATCTTACAGTCACCACGCATTCTGTTACAGACTGTAGATGGCTATTACGCGGTTTAGAGAGACTGATTGAGTGGGCAAGAATGAATTTCAAGCCAAACAAATGTAGATCAGTGGTAATAAAAAAAGGACGGAGTGGTAAAACACTATTTCACAATAGAAGGGAGAGCCATCCCGACGTTGGCCAATAAGCCTGTTAAAAGTCTAGGTAAATCCTTTTGTAATGCTCTGAAGGACACACCAGCTATCGAAGCTATACGTACTGATTTTGACTTGTGGCTGGCGAAAAATAGATAAATCGGGATTGCCAGGGAGCTTCAAAGCCTGGCTATATCATCACTGTGTGCTCCCACGAGCATTATGGCTACTCCAGACATATAGCGTTCCCATCTCGACTGTGGAGACTTTAGAGAGAAGAGCTAACAGTTTCCTCCGTAGATGGTTAGGATTACCTCGGTGCTTAAGCAGCGCAGGCTTATATGGATCATCCAATGCCATCCAGCTGCCTTTCAGAGGACTAGTTGAGGAGTTCATGGTGTCACGGACAAGGGAAAGCTACCATTATAGAAACTCCAGAGATCCCAAAGTATCAGGTGCGGGAATTGAGATCAAGACTGGCAGAAAATGGAGTGCTACAAAGGAACTAGCTATCGCAGAAGGGAATCTGAGGGTAAAAGCAATAATGTGTTCAGTGGCACAGGGCAGAGCAGGCCTGGGGTTGATTCCTTCCTACAAATTCGGAAAAAGCACCGTGAAGGAGCGTCAACACCTGATACAGGACGAAGTAAGAGCAGGGATGGAGGAAAAGCGGATGACAAAAATGGCAGGTTATAGCCAGCAGGGCGCGTGGACCAGGTGAGATGGTGTAGAACGGCGGAAAGTGTTGTCGTCAGATCTTTGGAATACCGACTTCAGCCGATCTAGATTCCTGGTTCAGATGGTGTACGACGTATTACCAAGCGCGACCAACCTACACCTATGGGGAAAAATAGATTCACCAAAGTGCCCCTTGTGTTCGGGGAGGGGATCACTGCAACAGATATTAAGCGGGTGCAGAACAGCTCTGACAGACGGGCGCTATCGGTGGCGTCATGACAAGGTTTTAGAGGCGATAGCACTCATTATTACTGAAGCTTTACAGAGTAATAAACTCATTCCAGAAAGAAGAGCTATCCGCTTCGTTAAAGCAGGTGCAAAGCCGAGTAAGAAGGTTGCAGGATCCCATTCATTGTTATCGTCCGCGTCGGATTGGCAGATGCGAGTAGATCTCGGGAAACAATTGGAATTCCCAACACATATATCGTCCTCCAAACTCCGTCCAGACATAATCGTTTATTCGGACGCCACAAAACAGATTATTTTGCTGGAGTTAACTGTCCCATGGGAAGAGCATATGCAAGATGCATTTGAGAGAAAGTATAGTAAATATGAAGGACTCTTAAATGATTGCAGAACTAAAGGATGGCACACTCATTGTTTCCCTGTCGAGATCGGCTGTAGGGGGTTCGCCGGACAGTCAATGATACGAGCCCTTACTAGCCTAGGGATAATTGGACAAAAAAGAAGGCGGGCGATTCAAATGATCCTGGAGTTTGTCGAAAAGGCCACCAGGTTGTCGTGGATAAATAGGGCTAATGAGTGGCCCAAAACTAAAAATAAGAACGTTCCCAATGCAGATGTACATACGCCATAAATGCCATCACTAAATACTCTTAAGGCTGATTAGTATATGTGAAATTTGTGTATATAGATGATGAGAAACTTTCAAGAATCAATCTTTCGATTTGCATTCAGTCTCATATGCAATGACTTCATTTTTGCGTTTTACTGGTCTTCCGAGTAGATTTATTTTATTACAAAAACATTCTTACAAGTAATCTTTCCTTTTCTTTAAACGGAATTTTAATTTTTTTTTCGGTTTCCTTCACGGATAATTTTTTTTTTTTAGGAGTAACTTATTTTAGCTAAATTTTTTTACACGCTATTTTTTTTCAATTATTTTTCGACATGTAAAGTATCTCGATCATTTATTTTGAGGAATTTTAGTTACTTCTCTTAGTTTTTAAACGACTTCCTTCCGGTAAGAATAATTATTTTTTTGGGGTGGGGGGCGTTAACTTATTTAAAATTTACACGTGTTTTTTGGGGTTTTTTTAAAAACTAGTATTTAACATGTAAATAGCTTGATTAATTTATTTTTAAGCGATTTTAGTTAAATGTTTTTCTCTTAGTTTTTAAAGTTGTAAATAAATAGTTTGTCATTTCACTCTAAACGTTTTAAGTGTAGTTTAGAAAAAAAAAGAAAATAAGAATAAAAAAGTAAAGAAAAGAAAGACCAAACAAATAAGTTAGTTAAAAGGGGAGGTAGAGAAAGAACAAGTCGCAGGACGAGCCAATATAATAAATAGTTTGTTTTTTTGTTTTTGTTTTTTTTGTGTGCATATGTGTGTTTGTGTGCATATGTATGTATATGTATGTGTGTATATGTGTGTAGATGTATGTATATGTGTGTGCATGTTTATTGGTTTGTTTTTTCTTCTATTCATCCAAAACAAAAAAACACACCCATTCTTGGCCGCATGTAGGAAGATCACTACAACCATGCATACCTAATTTATAACTTCGATTAGCCCAAGTGAAGTCTTGATTGGTTGTTGTCTACTGGGGCAACTCATATAATTCACGTCCTAAACCTAGTGGTAAATTTTTGTTCTAGGTGCCGGCCGAATACTGATCATATTCAGAAGAAGTCTGTTGTTTATTTAGACCCGAAACTTCTAGTGACATGGGAGCAACAACATTAACACTGACGACGCATCTAGATTTGGCATTTAAAACTGTATTTTAATAATAATAATATATATATATATACAAATATTTGTATATATATATGTATGTATACACATATATATATATATATGTAATGTATATTTACATATATATTTCATGTATGTACGTTACATATATGTATACATATATGCATATATATACATATCTATACATATGTGTATACATATATATACATATATATGTGTATACATATATATATACTTATATATGCATATATATACATAGATATATATATGTGTATATATATATATATATACATATGTATATACAGATATATATACATGTATCTATCTATATATACAGATATATATATACATATATCTATCTATATATACAGATATATATACATATATCTATCTATCTATATATATATATATATATACAGATATATATATACATATATCTATCTATATATATATATATATATACAGATATATATACATATATCTATCGATATATATATATATATATATACAGATATATATACATATATATATACAGATATATATACATCTATCTATCTATCTATCTATCTATCTATCTATCTATCTATCTATCTATATATATATATATATACATACATACATATGTATAGATATATATACATATATTGTTACGAACTTGTAGCATATAAATGAACCACGATTTAAAAAAAAACAGGAAAACGTCCGATCCTTTCTCGGTATTTACTGAGAAATGGAAGCGACACAAGGGAGTCAACGAAGAACAGACACAAGACGATGGATTTCAAAATAAAACATTTATTTATAAACAGGTAAAGAAAGAAAGAAAAAAAAGAAAATTCTTTTAACAAAGTGGAAGGGGACCATGAAAGAACAGAAGGGTCGAGCGAATACATACATATATTAAAAAAAAAGATCAAGCCAAGAGAATCAACTTATCTGTCAGTCGAGGTGATATCTATACACAAAATTCTGATTCGCCGAAGCGGAAGTTCTTATGCTACAACAATATTTTGGTCGACCGGCGATTTTCTCGGGTTCCTTTTCTTCCAGAAGTGTTCGGGGTCCACAGCATCTCCTTGGATCGATTCTGTATCATAGCAGTCCTTTCATCTCTAGTCGACAGACTTTGCTGTCTTCTTCATTTCAGTGGGCAGTCCATTTGGAATCGGGACGAGTTGCACAGTGACGTTCATCTGCCACTGGTCAGACGGAAAATGAAAATCCTTGTTTAGATTGTTGGTGTCCCCAAAGGCAGTCACGTGGGTTCTCTTCGTCCTTGACCGGGTACGCAGGAAGATGGGGCGTAAATCACGCAGTGTTTGTGTGATGGCCAAAATTTAAATCAACGTCTGATCACGTGAATCGCAGCAGGAGATCCTGATGGCGCCTGGAATTCACTTATGGTCAACCGCTTGATAGCTGCGAGATTTTGGAACCAAGTCATTCTCGTGTCGGGTCACTTCAAAGTTCACGTCCCCTTGGCTTGTGGGTGGAAGAGTAGGTAAAGAGGGAAATAATTTGGGAAGAGAAGAGGAGGGTATGGCTGATCATAGAACATATTCGCTCGCAAGTTGAAAGCACTGGATTTTTTCTATTTTTATTTATTTATTTATTTTTCTTTTAATTCTAACTATTTTTCGACTAGATTTTTTAGGTCTTTCTTTGGGGTGCTTTTTAACCTGACGCTTATGTGGCTAATGAAATCGTGGCTACGTCACAATATATATATATATATATATATATATATATATATATATATATATATATATACATATATACATATTTATATGTATACACACACACACATATATATATATATCTCGAAGTGACATGTCTGACTGCAATAGACGTCTGTCTCTGCTCGTCACAAGGGTAAGCGCGTCCTCAATGAAGCTAAATCACTATTTGTTGCTTGAATGAAAGAATGCATTGTATCTCGCAAATTCTGCTCCAAGGATTATTGGTATCTCTGCAAGGGCGTACTTAACAATAGCAAACTCTTTATACCTCCTTCAATCAATTCAAGGTTATGACCTCTCAATTCAACGTCCGACTCTTCCGGTGTATCCACACCCGATTTCCCTCTTAGAACTGAGGCTCTGTTGAGCGAGCTGTGCATTACCCCATCATCGGTATTGGGTATTATCTCTAATTTAGACTCGCGCAAGGCTAGTGGTAGAAATGGGATACCAGCCTGAAGAAGTGTGCGCCTGAACTGGCCCGTGCCCTCTCCAAATTATATAACTGCTGCCTCAATGAATCTTATTTTCCAGACTGTTGGAAGTCCTCATACATTGTTCCTGTCTTTAAGAACACTGGTAACCCTTCTGATCCCTCTAATTCTCTCTCTTCGGCAAAGTCTTCGAAGCTTTAATCAACGCTGAAGTTGTTAAGCAGCTTACATCCCATGATCTGCTCTCCGACAAGCAATATGGTTTCCGCTTTGCTCATCCTACAGCTAACGTGCTTACGGTCATCACTGAAATTGTTTACCAAGCCCTTCATAATAATGGAGAAACTCGTGCGGTGGCTCTTGATATCTCCAAAGTGTTTGATAGGGTTTGGCATGCCGGCTTTCTTCGCAAGCTTCAGGGTTATGGAATTTCAGGTCCATTGTTTATCATTCCTCTCCTCCAGCTCCTATCCCACGAATGCTGGTGTTCCCCAAGGTTCCATCCTAGGCCCTACACTGTTTCTTATCTTCAAAACGATCTGCCTGACGTCATAGATTCCCAAGTAGGCATCTACACGAAAGACACTACAATTTATTCCTGTCTCAAAAACAAATCTAGTGTCGTTGACTCCAATCGGTTGTGAACTGTGGCAGGAATTGGCTGGTTAACTTTAACGTCTCACAGAGGTGCTGTCGCGTCCCTCTGTCTTTTTTACAAATACCTTCATGGCAACTGCTCCGATGAGCTGCTTTCGCTGGTTCCCAAACTTCATGAAGTTAAGCGTTGTACTAGGCTGGCGTCTCGCCCACACCCGTTCGCTGTCGAAACTGTTAATGTGGCTGTCTCTTCTGCGCCAATAGCTTCATGTCTCGCACCTCTCGCCTGTGGAACTCTAACCCCATTTCCTGTTTCCTTGATAGCTATAATCTCCAACTATTCAAATGTAATGTCAATCGACATCTCCAGATGCCTTGATCTATCCCCTATCCTTCTCTTCATCCTTTCCTCTACAACTCGTATTTGCTCTGACTCCAACTCTGTGTAACCCCTTGCGTGCTAGTGGCTTCTCGCCTTGCTTGAGGCAAAACACTTAATATATATATATATATATATATATATATATATATATACATACACAATATATACATACATATATATATTTATATACATATATATATACAGATATATACATATATATATATATATATATATATATACATACATACATATATATATATACATACATACATACATATATATATACACATATATACATACATACATATATATACATACATATGTACATATACATATATACACATATATACATATACATATATATACATACATATATATGCATACATATATGTACCTATATATATATACACATACATATATGCATATATATAAATATATATATACATAAATATATATACATATACATACATATACATACATATATTTATATCAAGAAAAATATACAGAAAAAACAAACAAAAATCCTAATATGCAATTATGCTGTTTTAATGTTAATATAATGTCAACGTTGGACGTTTCGGTCTACTAGACCATCTTCAGGACACATTCATAAAACATAATTAACATAAGACTATATTTAATTCAACATGAAAATAAGACTGGTATTTATTCGTACAAAAAGTACAAATTGTGGCACGAGGCCAATAAAGGGGAGGAGTAGAACTGGTCAACACTATCTTATACCGAGCTAATCAGATTCGCGACCCATTCGTACATTACATTTTACCCATTCACCAAAAAAACTCGTCCATCACCAAACAATCCTTCAACCACCATAATACCACGGGCTCTCAAGGGAGACCTACCAAAATCGCACCCCATACCATAAAAATTCTAATGATGATATATATATACAATTCTAATAATGTTAAAATGAGAGTGGGGGGAAATGAACCCAATAATAAACTTAAAATAAACACAAATACAAACTAAACATAATTGATGTTAGTAGGGACAGTCCAACACATAAAACAGAGAGGCCGCTGTATTCTGCCCAGGGGACAAAATCAAGAGATGCTCTCGCTAAGGGAGTGGGAAAAAGTATAAAATATTTGGCTGGAATGGGAAAATATAAAACTGACCCAGTCGAGATGTAAAGTGGGGGGGGGGGTCAAAACAAACTGGGGAGGATGGGAATCTCGACTTGGATCATAACCAACGGCCGGGATGCAGGCCGGGAACAACACTTACTCACATTAACTAGGTACACTGAAGCTTGTCTAACCTAACCAAGGGGAGGGTTCCACAGGAAGCCACTCCGATGTGCAAAAGGTTGACCTAGAAGAGAAAATCAAGGCTAGCCCCGTTCACACGAAGCAAGCTCGATTCTTTTACCCACCTTTCGCTAAAGACTGTCGAATGCAATCGTTTTCTATCCGATCTAATCTTCATATTGAGCTGATGCTCAAAGAATCGAATTAGATCCAAATAAGAAAGACAATTGCCTCGCAAGACTTCCTCCTTTCGCGTCGTCCAAATCACCATTCGAGCCGTGGCCATCAGCGTCAGAAACACCATCTGTTTCATCCCGGAATACGGGGGCGACACATTGTCACACGCGTATGCGCGATCAATGGACACAAGCTGTTCGGGAGCGAGACGAGCCGTCAGCTCGCCGACATGGTCCCATCAGGGGCGGACCTGGGGAAAATGGTAGAAGGCGTGCGCAGCCGTTTCTTCTAAGCCAAGGTCACACCGTTCACAGTCTGGCAAATCGGCCAAGCCCCATATGAAAGCCTTGTCGTTGAGAGGCAGCCGATTCCGAGCCAATCGCCAGCTAAGCGAAAACTCAGGGTTACTGAGGTAATCCGCCGCTGGCGCCTAAGACCAGTAGGAGCGATACTCCTCCTCCGACAAGCCGAGCGTATCTCGTAGGGAATCCTTCGCGGGCCTCTCCACGAATTCACGATAGAAGACCTTCCTAGGCCGAGAAAGGTCACTGGACCGGAGAACGGCCCTCAAGGCCGACCGACACTCGCGAAGGAAAACCGATTGATCCCGGGGTTTACGACCGCGCTCAACCCGCGAGATGGGGGGACTGATGGTAAGGCCAGGGAACGCGTCCCTAACAATCCCCTCCAGAATCGGATCTCCTCCAGTCAATGCACGGCGTAAGAAAGCCAACCTAGAGGCACGGATGTGACTCGGCTGGTGCTGCATTCCCAGCCCCCCATGACACGGACGTTTAATGCAGAATCGTCTGTCGACCCGATTCCCGCGTCCCCTCCATAAAATGGAGGATAGCGATTGCTCGAGCGCCTTCTTGTGAGTCTTACAGAGAGAAAGTACGGACAATCGATAAAGAATCAGGGGGAAAATGTATGTAGCACACACCTCCGCCCTGCCCTTCACGGACAACCTCCGTCGATTCCAAGTCTGACCGGCGGAATCGACCTTTGCTCGTACTTCGGACCAATTCTTCTCCAGCAGGAGGTCAGACCCAAATCACACTCCAAGAATGCGGACAGGACCGTCTGTCCAACCGAAGCGGCCCGGAAGAGCGACCCCCTTCCAGGCACCTAACCGCAAGCCGGACGACTTGTCGCGGTTTATTTTGGCCCCTGTCACCTTCTCGTACCGATCAAGCGCCTTCTGTACCACCTCAATGTCGTTGCGGGACGACACGAAAGCAGATACGTCATCGGCGTACGCGGAAACCTTGGCTCGAGACCCTCCAGAAAACGGCGATTCCATGTAGGGCCGGACTGCCGGTCTCGTCCTTCAGCCGGCGAAGGAGAGGCTCCAACGCCAAAGCATAAAGGAGAGGCGACAGCGGACAACCCTGACGAACCGACCTAAACAGCACGAACGCGTACGACAGCCTTCCGTTCACCTGTACCACCGCACTGGGGGAACAATACAGGAGGCTAATCCAGCGGCAGAAGTTGGGTGCGAATCCACCGGCCTGCAGGACAGCTGCAAGGTAGCGATGGTCGACCCTATCAAATGCCTTGGACTGATCCAAATTGATCAGCGCGGCTTCTTCGTCGTGTTTTACACCCTCTATGATCGTGCGGATCAGATGCAGGTTGCTCTGAATTGTTCGGCCCCTCAGAGAACAAGTCTGCTCAGGTCCCAACAGAGACTCGGCAACTGACTGCAAACGCTCCTGCAGGATCTTGGCCATAATCTTTAACTCTTTAACGATCGCCACCTCGACGTACCTCTTCCCTGCGCAGATCTGCGCCCAAGTTCACGGCTTCGGAAGACATCTTGCTTAACTTATGTCTAATTACCTGACCCATGTACCGCTCGCTATTCGATCGATCCAGTGCCTCCTTAGCTAAGGCTATCTCTAGGGGATCCCCCCAGTCACCGCCCGGGAATAACTAGCTTTAAGCGTCTTCACCTTTTCAGCTCTATCTAGAGCGAGCCGTTTGCTGAAATCAGTGGTGAAGGACCTAATCCTACATTTAAGGCGTTCCCACCACCTATTCCCGATAACCGCCCCCACTAGCTTCCGCTGCACTAGTCTAGTTAGCTGCTCCTGGAAGTCCCGCCTGTCCAGTAAAGACAGATTGAACTTCCACTACATAGCCATTCTCGGCCTATTGTCTAACGCCACCCGTGCACAAACGAGTTTGTGATCCGAATAGCCTACCCAGTGGAACGTAGGGCGATCTAGTAGTTCTATGTCGGCTCTTCTCACTAACATTCTGTCAAGGTAGCTAACCACCTTGTCAAAAGGCCAATTAAGAGCCCACGTCCACATTTTTCCCTCAGGATGATCGACCCGGTATCTATCGACGAGACCATAATCGTCCATTAGATCGACCAAGCTGCGATCGCCCCCTCTCCCGCTAGCAGACCGCCCCCTGTCTAACTTGGGGTCCAGGATGGCATTCCAGTCCCCCATTAAAACTAGGCGCGTTGAATCCACCAGGAACGGCCCCAACCGCCGAAAGAACGAGACCTGCTCCCCCTGGTCATTGGGCGCATAAACCGCAACGACCCGAAACGAACCACTTTTCACGGCAATATCGGCCACGATCAACCGGCCCTCTGCATCGGTATTCACAAGGTCTACCTTCGCATCGAGAGTACGTCTGACAAGCAAAGAAACACCTCTGGCAGACCGGTCCCCATATGCTGAATAAACGACAAAGTCATCCTCCAGCACACACGCATCGGAACTGCAAACAAAGTGGGTCTCTTCGATCGCGGCGACATCCACATCAAAGGACAGCAGGTCTCGGAGCAGGCGGGCAGCCTTACCCCTATCCCTCAAGCCATTCACATTCAGTGTAGCTAACTTAATCGTCTAGGCCTGCAAAAAGAAAAAAGAATAAGTGCAAAAACCTTATACACATACGGGGCGGAAATCTGCGTTGAGCAGGACCCCGACAGATTGTCCCAGACTGCTAGTGCCCAATTCAGTCGTCATACGAGCGCCCAGGACAATACCGCCGACGTCAATAGGGTACATTAATTTAATAGCCCTATATAAGGAGGGTGAACTAAAACCGGGACCCTCCCAGAGCAAAAGTTGCGCAGTCTCTTTAAGTCGGGGTTGTCCAATTCGCACATTTTAATGTTCGGAAAGGCCTCCCTGGCCTCGAATATGTGACTCCACACCTTCAGGTAGCCACCAGAGTCTCTGACACAGGTAATGACACCTGGAGCTTTTGGGAAATTACGGGTGTCCTCGACACTTTTGCCGTCCACCTCCGTCGTTTTGTACAGCACCTCCAACAGGGCCTTCCTTTGTTTGGACAGACCCCTTATGTACTCTTCTTTGTCAATTTTACAAATTGACTCGTGGCCCTCAAACATTTTCACGGCTTCGAGTAAGACTAATCAAAACAGATAACTGAAATTTTTCAAGATCAGCATTCTGTTTCAATATGATCACGTTGGCGTCACGTGGGCGATGTTGTGAAAATAGAGTATTTTGAATGAAAAAATGAAAAGAATTTTATTTTAATCTAAAACTTATATGTACGTTTGTCGAGCATTAATCTTGCTAAAAAAGGGGAAATATTAAAAAAGCCAGGTCTAGTATTCACCGTGCATGAGATAGATATTATGCCTGCCTCATAAATCCGTCTTAGATTTTCATTATGAATATATTTTAAAATCTTCACAGAATCAAAATCGAAATTATGATCAGATTTAGTTGTGTACAACTAAATCATTGTTTAAATTACCGAGGCAAATATCTCGTTTATGTTCGAAAACACGACATTTTACGGACCTACATGTTTCACCCACATATTTTAAGTCACAGTTATTGCATGAGATTTGGTAGATGCAAGCATCGGATGTAATATGTTGTTTGCTAGTGTTATTTAATAAACTATGGATAGTTCTCGTAGGTAATATTGTAGTTTTAATTTTTAGCACATTTAAATTATTGGAGATACATTCGGTCAAATGGCTATTTGGTAGAAAGATGCAACCAAAAGAATTGGCAGGGGCAGCTGAAAGTGTGCCTTTCACTGATGTAGTTGTAGTAGTGGCTCTTCAAGGTGTCATTTTGAGCTGATGAATGAATTTTCAACGCTTTATTTTTAGCTCTCAGTAATAATTGTCTTGGATATGAAAGATTTGAAAAGGTATCCTCAATATAACCGAATTCATCATCTAAATATTTTGCTGAACAGATGCGAAGAGCCCTTAAGTAGAATCCAATAATAATACCCCTCTTAGTGTTAGTATCATGGTGAGAGTAAAAGTGTAAATAGTCGTTTTTACATGTGGGTTTACGATATACTTTGAATTCTATTTTATTATTATTTTTAATGAGTAGTATGTCTAGAAAAGGTAAAGAATTATTAGACTCAAGTTCATAGGTAAATTCTATAGTAGGTTCTATTTTATTTAATCTATCAGTAATCTCGTTTAAATCATGTTTATGTGGGTAGATAAATAAAATGTCATCGATGTATCGGAAGTAATGTGTATCACGTGGAATGACATATTTAAAAGGTCCAGATTCAAGAAATTCTAGAAATATGCATGCTCGGAATCCAGAACATGAAAACAGCATAATTGCATATTAGGGTTTCTGTTTGTTTTTTCCGTATATTTTTCTTCATACTGTTAGATCTATATCCATATATTTGCTTACATATATTCATATACATATATACATACATATACATATATACATATATATACATATATATACATATATATATATATGCATATATATACATATATATATATGCATATATATACATATATATGTTTGCATATATATACATATATATGTATATATACATATATACACATATATATACATATACACATATATATACATATATGTTTTTGTTTTTTGTTTTTTAAGCATTGCGCCCCGAGCAAGGCATGAAGCCACTAGGATGCAGGGGGGTTTGCAGAAGATTTGGAGCAAGAGCAGATAGGAGTGATAGAAGAAAGGATGAAGGGAAGGACAGTGGGTAGATCAGGGTAACTGGAGATGTCGATTGACATTACATTTGAATAGTTGGAGATCATAGCTATCAGGGAAACAGTAATTGGGAAGGGTGTTCTACAGGCGAGAGGTGCGAGGAATGAAGCTATTGGAGTAGAAGAGACGGATACATTTAAAAGTTTATACAGTATAAGGGTGAGAGCGGGCTGCCAGCCTCGTAGGGCGCTTGAATTCATGAAGACTGGGAACCAGTGAAAGCAGCTCATCGGAGCAATTACCATGAAAGTATTTGTAGAAGAGACAGAGAGAGGCGACGGCGCGTCTGTGAGATAGTTGCTGCAGACGAGACGCCAGATCAGGGCCAATTACATTACATATCCGTCTCTGGATCTTGTCAAGAACTCCGAGGTAAACAGAAGGTGCCCCAGACCATATATGGCAGCAATACTCCATGCAAGGGCGAATGGTCGTTTTGTATATTTGAAGTATCGATTCAGGGGAGAAAAATTTCCTGGCGCGGCACAGAGAGCCAACTTTCCTCGCGGTGGATGATGCAATTGACTCAATGTATTTGTTCCATCTCAGGTCAGCAGTCAACGTGAGACCGAGCAGACGCAGGGAGTTGCTCTCAAGAAGTTGACTATCAGACATTCTAATGGGGGGGGAGTAAGGATCTCTATTGTGGTTAATGGAGAGTAGTTTAGTTTTTGAGGCGTTAAATTTGACCATCCAATTGTTGCCACATGTTAACAACCGATTGGAGGTCCATTTCAAGACGCACGGCCAGGTTAGTTTTGACAGCGACAATAGATTTGTTTTTGAGGCAGGAGTAAATTGTAGTGTCGTCCACGTAGATGCCAACTTGGGAACCTATGGCGTCAGGAAGGTCGTTGATGAAAATAAGGAAAAGAATGGGGCCGAGGAAGGAGCCTTGGGGAACACCTGAGTTCGTGGGATAGGAACTGGAGGAGAATCCGTTGAGAACGACCTTCAGTTCTCGGTTTGACAGGAATGATTGTATTAGATGAAACAGTCGATCAGTAATACCATAACCCTGGAGCTTACGAAGTAGACCGGCATGCCAAACCCTATCAGACGCTTTGGAGATGTCTAGGGCCACGGCACGAGCCTCACCGTTATTTTGAAGTGCTTGGTAGACGATTTCAGTGATGGCCGGAAGCACGTCAGCTGTAGAACGGGCGTAGCGGAAACCATATTGCTTGTCTGAGAGAAGGTCGTGTGCGGTAAGGTGGTTAACCACTTCTGCGTTGATTAGGGTTTCGAAGACTTTGCCGAAGAGTGGTAGGAGACTAATAGGACGGTAATTAGAGGGGTCAGAGGGGTCTCCAGAGTTCTTAAAGACAGGAACAATGGATGAGGACTTCCAGCAGTCAGGAAAACAGGATTCCTTGAGGCAGTAATTATACAGTTTAGAGAGGGCGGGTGCTAGATCAGGCGCGCATTTCTTCAAGACAATGGCTGGTATGCCATCTCCACCACTAGCCTTGTGGGGGTCTAAATTGGAGATAATACCCAGTACTGATGACGGGGTTATGCGTAAGCCGCTCACTAGGGCCTCAGTTCTTAGAGGGAAGTCTGGTATGGGTACACCGGTGGACTCGAGCGTCGAATTAAATGAGAACTTCCGAGCAAGTTGAGGAGGTCAAGACCTCGAATTGGTTGAATAAAGGAAGTATGGAGGGTTTTCTATTGTTCAGGACACTCTTGCAGAGCCGCCAATAATCTTTGGAGCCAAATTTGCGAGATGCAATATGCTCCCTCATCCGAGAAGCAAATATTGTCTTAGCTTCGTTGAGGACACGCTTACACTCGCTACGGGCGGAGGCAAAGAGACGTCTATTACAGTCCGACATGTCGCTACGAAATATGTGAAAGAAGTGGTTCCTATGGGCAATGGCGGCTGAGCAAGCAGCGGAGAACCAAGGGGAGGAGTGCGACTTAACCTTAAATTTCCTTGAGGAGATGAAAGCGTCGATTCCAGCTTTAACCCAAGATGAGACCTCAGAAGCACATTCATGGACAGGCAGTGTAAAGACAACATCACAGGGGGCATCGCGGAGGAAGTCACGGAACGAGTCCCAATCCGATCGTTGGTAGTAGAACGAGGTTCTAGTAATGGGAGGGTGTGGAGTTGAAGGAGATTTTAACAGATACCACGGCATAATCGGAGTTACCAAGAGGGCAGAGCTGTGTGTCGCTACAGGATTCGGGGATAGAGGTAAAACACAGATCGAGAAGGGAGGCCTTATCTGTCAGGTTGAGGGCGAAACGCGTGGGGAAGTTGACTATCTGCGTGAGGGATTGAGAAATTAAGAAGTTAAGTGTTTGAATGCCAGCCCGGTCAGTAGTAGCATTCTCGAGCCACTTGGTATGATGGGCGTTAAAGTCACCAAACACGAATATGTGAGCAAACGGGTGGAGAGAGAGGGCCTTGTCTATGCTGTCAAATATGACATCGAGTATGCCGCAGTCTTGAGAGGATGGAGAGCGATAGAGGAAGAAGAGATAGCTTACGGCATTGAGGGGAGATAGTCGAAGACACGTACAAAACAAAGTGTTATAAGTTAGGTTATAATGGTTAGAACAAATATCAAAGTTAAATTAGTCGCACAGAGTGGGTGGGGGGGAGAGACCAAACAATAGGTAAATAAAATAAATACATAAACGTTGGAATATATATATATATATATATATATATATATATATATATATATATATATATATATATATATATATATATGAGAGAGAGAGGCTTTTGGATGCGTCTCTGGTAGAATGAATTTATACTCACACATGGCAGAAAGTTAATGCCCTCTTCCATTCTGATGGACGCCAGTGAATGTATAGACAGCCATATCTCAATGCCCAAGCATCAAGTTACAGAACGTAGTGTTGGGGGCGGTGGAAGAGGTCAGCGACCATTCCTACCCGCCACCAGCAGTGGGCTTGGGAAAATATGCTTTTACAAAATATTTAAACCACGAGGAGAAAAGAACCGCTTTAAAAATTCCACGAAGATTAAATTTTTATCTAGCAAAAGACAAGGCCACTGGACCGAAAGAATACTGAAAACATACTAACGTCTGGTGAAAAGACATTTTTCCCTTCTTTTGAGGTGGGGGGGGGAGGATTTGCAACTACAGAAAACAAAGTGTTATAAGTTAGGTTACAATGGTTAGAACAAGTATCAAAGTTAAATTAGTCGCACAGAGTTGGGGGGGGGAGAGACCAAACAATAAGTAAATAAAATAAATACATAAACGTTGGAATATATATATATATATATATATATGAGAGAGAGGGTTTTGGATGCGTCTCTGATAGAATGAATTTATACTCACACATGGCAGAAAGTTAATGAATGCCCTCTTCCATTCCGATGGACGCCAGTGAATGTATAGACAGCCATATCTCAATGCCCAAGCATCAAGTTACAGATAACGCAGTGTTGGGGGCGGGGGAAGAGGTCAGCGACCATTCCTACCGGCCACCAGCAGTGGGCTTGGGAAAATATGCTTTTACAAAATATTTAAACCACGAGGAGAAACGAACCGCTTTAAAAATTCCACGAAGATTAAATTTTTATCTAGCAAAAGACAAGGCCACTGGACCGAAAGAATACTGAAAACATACTAACGTCTGGTGAAAAGACATTTTTCCCTTCTTTTGAGGTGTGGGGGGGGGAGGATTTGCAACTACAGAAAACAAAGTGTTATAAGTTAGGTTACAATGGTTAGAACAAGTATCAAAGTTAAATTAGTTGCACAGAGTTGGGGGGGGGAGAGACCAAACAATAAGTAAATAAAATAAATACATAAACGTTGGAATATATATATATATATGAGAGAGAGAGGGTTTTGGATGCGTCTCTGATAGAATGAATTTATACTCACACATGGCAGAAAGTTAATGAATGCCCTCTTCCATTCCGATGGACGCCAGTGAATGTATAGACAGCCATATCTCAATGCCCAAGCATCAAGTTACAGATAACGCATCTTTCGGTCGACAAACAAGTATTTCGTCTTCAAGTTTTTGATTTTATAAGGAAAAAAACACATGCCTGTAGATGAATAGAGGACTATTCGTAAGTACTAGCATTTTAACATCAAATAAACTGAAAACTACAGACATCAATGGTTTCGACGAGGATCACTTCATTCTATGGATTAACAGTGTTTTAATGCATATATTATGTCTCTAGTGACGGATGTCACCATTAATGGCATTAATATTTCTGATTGATTCTATGTGTGATTATTTCTTTGTATGTAAATTATATGCTGCCTAATGTTTTATGTTTATAAAAAAACATATATATATATATATATATATATATATATATATATATATATATATATATAAATATATATATATATATATATATATATACATATATATACATACATACATACATATATATATATATATATATATATATATATATATATATATATATATTATAGATTAATTTAAAATATGGTATTTTTCGCTACACAGTTCTAACCATGTTTCAAAAATGGAAGCTAAAGCCTCGAATTTAATTTTGTAATCAAATTAAAGACATTAGTTCCATTTCATCCTCAAGCGAATTATATTATACATATATATTATACATATATATATATATATATATATATATATATATATATATATACAGGGTGTTTCAAAAAGAATACGCCAAAATCATTACGCTGTTTTTTCAGGTCTATAGCATTGTAGTTGACTGAATCAGTGGTTATTTGATAGAGTAGTTATCAAAGTTTGATTAGGTGTCAGTTTCACTGCTTCTGGTGCAGCTGAATTGTGGGAAGATCAATCAAAATGGCGACTCCTCAGCAGAAGGCATTATGCGTGCTTGAGTTCGCGAAACCAAACGCCATTGTCACGGTGCAGCGTGCTTTCAGAACAGAATTCGGCATTGATCCGCCCCATCGTGAGAGCATTCGATGGTGGGTTAAACAGTTTATAGAGAGTGGGTGCCTGTGCAAAGGAAAGAGTCCTGGAAAACCATGTGTTACAGAGGAGCAAGTGGAGAGGATTCATGATGCATTTGAGAGCAACCCACGTAAGTCCGTACGTTGAGCAAATCTTCAGCTTGCCATCCCTCATACCTCTGTCTGGCTTGTGTTAAAGAGACGATTACACATGAAACCATACAAACTAAGCCTCGTTCAAGTACTTACTAATTATGACAAGGTGATGCGGAGGACATTCTGTGAGTCAATGCTGGAGATGGAGGAAGGTGATGAAACTCTCTTTTCACGTTTAGTTTTTAGTGACAAAGCGAATTTCCATTTGAGAGGCACAGTCAATCGTCACAATGTGTGCATTTGGGGAACAGAGCACCCAAAACTGGCTATTCACTTTACTGCAAGCAGATTCGAATGACTTCATTTTTCAGCAAGATGGAGCACCACCCCATTGGTATCTTGGGGTTAGTACTTATCTGAATGAAAACGTGCCTCAGCAATGGATTGGGAGGAGAGGTGCTAAAGATCTTCTCTCTGTGCTTGGCCTGCCAGATCCCCGGACCTCACTGTGTGTGACTTTTTCTTGTGGGGGTATGTTAATGACCAAGTTTATGTTCCAGCACTTTCAGCAAGTATCGATGACTTGAAAGATCGAATAACAGCTGTAATCAACATGGTGGACCGTGACATGCTGAGGTGTGTTTGGGAGGAATTCTCATATCGGCTTGATGTTGTCCGCGCTGCCGGTGGGGGGCACTTATAAAACATGAAATGAAACTTGAATGTATATACAACACATGTGTTCATGCTAGAGGTTTGTTTTTCGTTTTTGACACATCACGTGAAGATTTTGGCGTATTCCTTTTGAAACACCCTGTATATACATATATATATATATATATATATACATATATATACATATACATATATATATATACATATATATATACATACATATATATACATATATATATACATATACATACATATATATATACATATACATATACATATATATATACATATATATACATATACATACATATATACATATATATACATATACATATATATATATACATATACATATACATATATATATATACATATATATATACATATATATATACATATATATATATGTATACATATATATATATATATACATATATATATATACATATATATATAGATATATATATGTATACATACATATATATATACATATACATATATATATATATATACATATATATATATATATATACATATATATATATACATATATATATATATATACATATATAAATGTAATGAAAAACAAATCACTTTAATGTACCATTACGATAATTTATTTCACCTAAATCCTTTTTTAAGGATTCAGGATCATCAGGTAAATCTTCCAACAACAAACATTTCGTTGTTGGAAGATTTACCTGATGATCCTGAATCCTTAAAAAAGGATTTAGGTGAAATAAATTATCGTAATGGTACATTAAAGTGATTTGTTTTTCATTACATATTAGCTCTGTCCTAACATTGAGCTCTCAGGATTTCATCCTCTTTGGATTTACCAATTCGGTTTACCAAGTTCCTTATAACTTAATTATATATATATATACATATATATATATATACATATATATATATATACATATATATATATATACATATATATATATATATACATATATATAGATACATAGATATATATACACATACATATATATGCATATATATACACAAACATATATATATATATATACATATATATAGATAAACATATATATATATATATATTTATATAAATATTTTTTGTTAAGCATTATGCCCCGAGCAAGGCAGAAAGCCACTAGGATGCAGAGGGTTGCAGAAGATTTGGAGTGAGAGTAGATAGGAGTGATAGAATAAAGGATGAGGAGAAGGATAGTGGATAGATCAAGGTAACTGGAGATGCCGATTGACATTACATTTGAATACTTGGAGATTATAGCTCTCAGAGTAATAGGGAAGGGTGTTCTACGGCAGAGATGTGCGAGATATGATGCTATTGGAGTAGAAGAGATGCCTACATTTAAAAGTTTCTACAGTGAAAGTGTGAGAGCGGGATGCCAGCCTCATAGGGTGCTTGAATTCATGAAGTCTGGGAATCAGTGAAAGCAGCTCATCGGAGCAATTGCCATGAAAGTATTTGTGAAAAAGACAGAGAGAGGTGACAGCATGTCTATGAGAGAGCAACTGTAGATGAGATGCCAGAACAGGGCTAATTATATTACATATCCACTTCTGGATCTTGTCAAGATCTCCAAGGTAATCAGAAGTTGCACTAGACCATATATGGCACCAATACTCTATGCAAGGGCGAATGGTTGATTTGTATATTTGAAGAATCGATTCCGGAGAGAAGAATTTCCTAGCGCAGCACAGAGTGCAAACTTTCTTGCAGTGGACGAAGCAATTGACTTAATGTATTTGTTCCATCTCAGTTCAGCAGTCAATGTGAGACCAAGCAGATGCAGAGAGTTTCTCTCAAGAAGTTGAGCATCAGACATTCTAATGGGGGGCAGGGAAAGATCTCTATGGTGATTAATAGAGAGAAGTTTATTTTTTGAGGCATTAAAATTGACCAGCCAATTCTTGCCCCGATTAACATCTGATTGGAGGACCATTTCAAGACGAGGACCATTTCAAGACGTGTCGTGCACGTAATTGCCAACTTGGGAATCTATGACATCAGGAAGGTTTATAATGTATGTATGTGTATATATGTATGTATGTATATATATATATATATAATTATATATATATGTATGTATATATATATATATATATATATATATATATATATATATATATCTATATAATCATACACAATGATAGACCTATATATATATACACATATATACACACACACATATATACACAGTCATATATGTACATACATACATATATATACATATACTAACATATATACACACACACATATATAGTCACAAACTTATATACATATAAATATATACATACACACACATATATATTCACAAACTTATATACATATAAATATATACATACACACACACACATATATATATACGCACACAGTATATATATATATTATATATATATATATATATATATATATATATATATAAAGCTAGGATTTGGGCCTCAAGACATGAATGACAACCTTCCTGGAGATGGTCCCTTGATAAACACACTCATTGTACTTTTGTACTTTATTGTAAGTGTCTGATTTAAGCATCAGGAAGAGCACTTGATCTTGTAAAACCTTGCAACAAATCATTTTTTCAGGCAGGATCCACCTTGTTTTGTGCAAAATTCATTCTGGTCTTTCCTCAAAAAAAAAATCTTGGCTATATCCACATAAATGATTTGAAATTTTGATATTTATGGTAGAAATGTACTGAATATTAGGTATAGAGTGTTTGTAAATATAAACACTGTGGACCATTTGAAAAATCATTTAAAGCATGAAACTGACAGTCTCCATGCAATATTGATTTCTATGGTCAAACTGTGTATATTCCTTGAACCACATTTTTCCAAAATTACTCTACTCAGAGGTGCCAGATATTTTATGTTCTATATGAATCAATGTGAAATTGGAACTTAATTCTCCCATGAATTCTGCGGTTAAAAAGCCTCTAACTCTACTTTATCGTAATTTACACATGGTATTTACTCTGTCCCACCACTAGGACAAGATGTAACACAAGGTCTATTTTTAGGTGGGGATGCAAGCACAACAGGAACAAAACTTCCCCTCAGTCCTGCAACCTTCGGTTGCACTGGTCTCGGTGCAGGCCTCTGGTGCAATGTGATGGCACAGCCTCGGGCAGCTGTTCCTCAGGGATGGGCACCTCTTCAGTATTATTTTCCCCAGTTGTCCCTCTGTCCTTTGACAGAAAAGTCCCTGAGTGCACTCTGTCCAAAGACAGAAATGCAACTGAGAGATGATAGGTAAACATGGACTTTAATCAAAAAGACTAATTTGTATTTACTTGACCCCCCCCACAAGGTCAGGTTGTGTCATGAGGTCAATTTAATGTAGGGAGCCTGAGCACATGCACCCAGGCAAGGGATAAAAATTTCCTGAAAGCATGAAACTGACAGTTGCGTTGACTTTGGTGTGAGCACCGATCCTTCTCTCAATGCAATAAGAAGGTGTGGCCTCAGGCAGCTGTTCCCCAGGGCCAGCACCTCTCAGTATAATTTTCCTCAGGTGTGACTCTGTCCTTTGACAAAGTTGCCCCTGAGTGCACTCTGCCCAAAGACATAGACGCAAGTGAGAGATGATAAGTAGATGTGAAATTACTCAAAAAGAGTAATTTGTATGCTAAAAGATCCATATCTGTATTATATATTATCTACTTCTAGGCAATATCACTCTTTAGGTTTAACTAATTTGCATATTGATTTAAAAAATGGATATTTCATTAATTAACTATCCTTCATAGTTCTGTTTTGGAATATTGTCTTATATAGTGCAGAAAATGTTATAACAAAACATGCACTGCAATTTTGGATACAAGAGGAAAATAAGAGTTACTCCTTTTGAAACATAAAAGCAATGATAATAGGTAATAAAATATATTTAAATGTATATTTTTAATCTCGCATAATCTGGCAGCCCTGAATCTGAGCTCAATGAAAATTGTTCCATGCACCTAACTTTTCTATGGATTTTGAATGAGCTATGAATGATTGAAATTGTACAAGTGGGAGCGGAGGAGTTGCTTGGAAACAAACACACACACACACATCATACACTGTATTTTATTAAGATATCTAGCTTGAAATGCAATGGCAAAAGGCCCATTCTTAATTTTGTAGGTTAAAATTAATTTGTAAGTGAAAACAAATTTTCTAACAAATTTTTGTTCATATGGTGTGTTTTTGGTAAGTGGAGGCATTTGTAAGTCAAGGTTCCGCTGTATAGGATTAATGTGAATAAAAGTTTGTCACTTAGCTGATTGATGTTACCTTCAGCATCCTGACTCCAGATTTTCATAGGCATGTCCATCTACTCTTCAGGAGATATCAGCAATTTATTGCTTGTATTTTATTTATTTTTTCCGTTTTATATACATTTAATATTGGCGTAAATTTTTTCTGTATTTTTTGTGTGCATATGCAACCATGTTCCCATATAAACACATGTTGCATCAACTCTCCTCTAAAGAATGCTCCATAAGTTTTCAATCATGTTAAGGTGGGCCAAGCATGATGACCACTTCATCATATTATTTTTATTCAAACTCATTTTATTCACATCTTTATAAATTTTTATTCAATGAATATAATGGAGAATTGTCATGCATAAAAACATCATTTTTTTTAAAAAAAAAAAAGAATTTTTTGTTGCTTTTTGAAATATTGTTCCACAAGTGCCTTCAGAAATCATCAAAACACCATCTGCAACTAGTCATGGGCACACCACTTCACCACCTATCATCCCATATAACCTATGGCTCACTGAGGATAGCACATAATTTGTTAAAGAAAAGAACAGTTGCAAAATTAGTCTTCATCTATTCTGTTGCCCATTTCCTTCAATTTTTCCTTATGAATTTCTTTTAAAGAAGAGTTACTGATTGGTCTCATGTTTTGCTGTATAATTTACGACCTGATTATTCAATATAGTGTGTGTTTTGACAATTCCTTTTGCCAGAAAATCTAAAAATTTCCTAATTTGATAAATACACAGATGTTTTTTATAACTGCTGTCTTCATACAGGATATAGATCAACAAGATCAAGTACTCAGCTTGTACTTATACAATTTACTTTGCTTATTTCAGGATCTTCAACAAACCTTTTTGTACTTTGGTCATACCTGCTAATTATTTTTGCAATTTCTGGTGTTGTTTCATTTTAGTAAAATTTCTCAACTAATTAACCATTTCTCTTCATTCATCTTCTATGTGCTGTGTCCCTTCGGGACATAGAGGATCATGGCTCTCCATGCCCTTTGTAGCTCTTAATAAATTTTGTCTTTTTGTTATTTCTTCTAAGCCTTGTTCCACCATCCATTTACTCAAGTTCACTAAATAAGTTATGTATTGTTTTCTTCTGTCCCTCTTTCCTTCAATCTGTTCTGTATCAGATTTCCAAGCCCTCTTTCCTCATTATGTGCTCTAGAAATTTTGTTGTTGCTTACATGTTCAGTCCATGGTATCCTCAGCATCTCATCAACTCAGTCTAAACAAGTCTTATAAACAATTTTAAAATTTTCAACTTCCAATGTTGGATTTGAGATTTTGAAATTCATATTTTCAGTGTTTTTTATTTATAACTGGCCAAAGGAAATTGGTTTCCTCTTAACTGCATAGAGAAATGCTACAATCCCTCAATAAAGAAGCATTTACATTGAAATAAAAAAATCAAGTGGTTAACGATGTGGAGTGAAAATGCAAAAGTTAGGAAGACAAGTTTTGAATATTTTATTTTATTGTTAGTAATTCTTTATTCTTCCTTTACTAAGAGAAACTGTTTCCATTAAAAGCATTATCTACTGGCCAACCTTTTTTGTATTAATAGCTCTTGTATATTTTATCAGTTGATTAAATTTTTGCAGGTTTTGTAGTCTACTTTTTATTATTTTATTTACTGCAGCTGTCATATTTTATAAATATAAAATTAATATATAATCAGTTAATTTAAAAGGGAGATATATTTTAATTATTCACTAAAACCCTATCAACACAAAATATTTATTACAAAATTAAATTCATTGAAAAATAGAACTTTTTAAAAAATGATTTAGGTAGAACATTGTTGTATCTTGCATTTTTGAGCTAACAGAGGAAAGTAAGTAACAAAAACAAACTTTTAGATAAGTAATGAAATAGAAGGTTTACTACACAATGCTACACTTAGCATTTGACCTGATGTTAACTCTCTCAACTCAGCTTAATTCTGCTTATTTACATATACAGACAATTTTATTGATTTATGTCCTATATGACAAAAGTATACTTTACATTGGTACCAAAGCATCCAAGCATGACCAAAATGAATGTTTGTTGAACACAAAGATTTCAGGCAATTCATTATTGCATGTTTGCAAATATCAAAACAATTTTTATTTTTGACAGACTTCTATTCCAGTTTATTTCATGGGCATATGATAGACTGAACTCTATATAGATAGAGAGATAGACTGAACTAATCTGATTATTTAGCTGTCCTTTCCAAACCTTAAATGGCTGAATCAATGCAGTTGGTCAAGAAACATTTGTTTTCTTTAAAAAAAAGACCCACCCAACAAAGTATTGAGGAGTACCCAGTTTTAAAGGGTACTCCCAAAAATATGGAGGCCAATAATGGCCAAAATACGAAAAAACAAAATTCAGACAAGATGAGTGACAATGCAGAGGCTGGGAAATTGTGCTTTTGCTGAACCCCCCTCCAAATGCGTTATCAATATAGCAAAGTTTTTGGAGCATGCCAAGAGTTACAAATACCTTGTGGTAGAAGGGTGACTCTTGGAAGACCCCCAAGGACTAAAGAAGATTGAGAAACAAATATTGTCAGTTTTTGTGGTAGACAAGCACTTGCACTAAATTTGTTGCACCACAAGAGACACAGTGATAAAATCACTGGAGTCCCTGGGGGTTAAGCCCTAAAGAATTGTTAAGAGTGCAGGCTACTTCATGTAGGACATTGCTGCCCACACCTGAAGACTACATTAATCTATCATGTTGAGATGTAATCATGAAAGATCTAATCCTTCAGACTGAATACAAAGGCAGGCATAGGACTAGCGTGGTAATATTCAAGGTCCCTCTTCAGGTTATCATCTGCCTGCATTCTTTTCACAGTATAGTGACATAATGGGTGCCTCTTGCAATAGTGTGAACGGGGGACAGAGTTTTGAAATAATGTTGTATTGTAAAACCATCTACTCCATCACAACTGTGTGGAAGAAGGGGGTCTGAAGTTGCCAGTCATTGGGACCAGACAAAAACCAACATATTGGAAGTGTGGAGAAGTTTGTCACCTCTCCTCTTCCTGTCCAGAAAAGAAGGCCTTTAGAAGTCAGGCCCCAGTTGACCAAAATCTCCCTCTGACCACATCTAAGTTCTATGTTCAATCCAGTTTTCCGACCTTAATAGGACTGAAAATGACTCTCTAGTTAGCAAGTTTGAATGCCCGGGGCCTGAGGTTGGAATCTCATAGGGTGAGGCTCACTTGTGATCTTCAGTGTCTCAGGGTGGATGCATGCTGCTTACAGGAGACCCAGTTTTCAACTTGTGATCATGAGAACATTCTGTGTAGAGGGTTTATCCTCTATTCAACATGTTTTGATAGGTGTTTGAGAGGTGAGCAAGTCTCTGGATGTGGTGTGTACTGTTGTCTTCGTGGATCCAGTGAGCAGGCTTTGTGTGCTAAATATTACCATAAAGGATAAAGCTCTTCATCTCATTGGGGTTTATGCGTCCAATGACCATGTGGAGCAGCCTGATTTGTTTTGGTGGATCAAGCCGTTTTTGATGACATCATGTTAAGTAGTTCTAGCAGGTGATTGGAATGCTATTCTTGATACCAATATAGATCACATAGGTACTAACAACCCGGATATGTTAAGTTGTGTTGGGACTTTATTGACAAGTTTGATCTTGTTGATAAGTATTGAAATGAGCACCCATGGTAGGTAGCATGGATTTGGATTAAGAGCAGCAGCTCAGATTCAGTGGTGCATTGTAGCTACATTGACCAAGTCCTAGTTAAGAGAGTTAAAGTAGGGCTTTTAGGAATGTCTAAGTTTCCATGATATAGTTTACTTGGATCATAGGCTTGTCTGGATTCGTGTAAACTTAGAGAAGCCTAAGTTTTAGATGGCTGGTTTCTGGAAATTAGACGCATCATTATTTGCTGAGCAAGATTTCCAGGACCAGCTACTACTAATGTTACAGTGGGAATTGACAGAGGCTGTGGTTAGGAATAAGTATAGGATCATTCAAAATTTTAACTTTTGCTGTTGATTTTAGTCTCCAACTCAATCTAGTAGGATTAGTGGCACAAAAGGCATGTGTAGAGAAAGGAGATCGGGTGATCAAATCCCATGATAGTGGGGACGTAGCCTTAGCTAAGGCAGGGCTGGCTTCCTTGCTTATTAAGAAGGATCAAGCACTAGTAGTTATGGATAGATTAAAAAATGTCTTCCAAAGCAACAAACATGGCTGCTGAATTGTGTACAGAGGAAGCTCAAAAAGCATCCAGTTGACATGTCATAAGCATCATATTGCTGGACAAGTGGACTGTGATAACAAATGCAGGCATGTGTGAAGCTTTCCTAGATTACTTTCAAGAGCTGTTTATGATGGAGCCCAGTCTGAGCCCTGCTTAGTTTGATGCCTATTTACCTGACTTTCTCCACCTTGAAGTCGCTAAAGCAGCTGAGTGCAAGGGTTCCATTACAGAGTCTGAGATTTGGAATGTGCTGAAGCAGGTTGGCCTAGATAAAACTATATGATTAGATGGTCTTCCTTACAAAATGTACTTGAGGCAGTTGTCTGTCTTTGTCCCCTTGTTGGCACGGATTTACAACAACTGGATGAAACAGAGATCTATACCTCAATGCTTTAGCATGGGTGTGATTATGTTGCTTCACAAGATCAAAAATGTTGGGGATGGGATAATTATTGGCCTTTGACAATGTTAAACACAGAGTTGAAGATTTTAGACAAGCTCTTAGCTGGACGTTTACAGGCTGCCCTCTCTAGTCTGATTGGTCCCAAGCAGACTTGTGCTGTGAAGGCCAGGAGTATTCAGGACAACCTTCATTGGTATGCTTGACATTGAGCAAGTCAACAGTGATGCTGTACTGATTAATTTAGATTAGTCCAAGGCTTTTGATAGGGTTTCTGGCGGCTATCCTTTTGACCGCTAGTTTCAGGCTGTACTTTCACACCAGGATCCAACTGCTGTATGCGACTCCTGGTGCACTGGTGGAAGAGAATGGAGTAAGATCAAAATCTTTCATGTCATCTTGTTCCATTTGTCAAGGTTGTCCACTTTTGCTGTACTTTCTTGCATTGGAGTCCTTCCTTTGCAAGTCGAAGATGAATCCAGTCCTTTGCAGAATTTCCCTACCTGGTGCTATCACCTTGGCCAGGTACTCCGCCTATGATGACTTCTTCAGTTTCGGCTCTACTCGACACGAGAAACAAAACTGATGAAGTCAGCAAGGAAACCAGAGGGTATGAGATGGTGACAGGGGACAGGATCAACTATGATAAGTCTTGTGGCTTGCAGTTGAGTTTTTGGAAGGATGTTTCTCTTCCCAGACCTTTCATCTGGATAGATCAGCCAGTCAAGATACTCGGTGGCTGGTTCGGTCCCAATCTCCTTTGGGAAATAAATTGGTTGGAGATGAAGGAGAAGACCAAGGTTGTAGTTTGTCTGTAGTCCCACAGGAATCTTTCCTTAAAGAGGAGGGTGGAAATATGTGGCTCACACATCTACCCAATTCTTTATTACTGTCTCTCCATACTTCCACTCCTGTCTGCCATTATATTGGGTTTTGTAAGGATCTTTTTTTTTGTGGGGGAGCAAGACTTCCAAGGTATATCATGAGATCTGTTACCTCCACCCTTCTGAGGGCGGTCTGGGTATGTCTCGCGTTGTGATTCATTGACATACACTTTGCATCTCTTACCTAGACTGGATGTGTTTGCAATTGGATGAGAACAGCAAATTCTGGAAGGAAGATGCTCATAAGAAGTTTCCATCCTTGAGAAGTGTGTGCTTGTGTGAGTAGGTGGTCAGCTCTTTACCCTAAGGCAAGAACTCCTTTTGAGGGCAATCGATGACCTCGCCAATGTTCCCTAAGGCATTATATCAGGTGTTACTTAGTGGGGGCATTCATGATGATTTGATAGGTGATCTCAGTCTGACGAAGCAGGAGGCTTGCTCCATATGGCCTTGGACGCTTGGGTTGAAATGTCTCACTAATACTGAGGCATCACTCACGTGGCTGGTGATTTGAGGTGGGCTCTCCGGGTCAGCAAAAAATTTTGTTTGGTGGGTTTGGTTAAGTCTCCAAAATGCATTCGTTGTAGTGGGCAGGTGGAGACCCTAGTTTATGCTTTCTTTCGTTGCGGGGTCATAGGTCTGTTGTGCAGGTTTGTTGAAGACATTATGGTTTGTATGCTGTGTGTAAAGTTCTTTGTCCTCAAGGCCAGTTCTGTTTGTAGCAATATCATGCCACCATTGACTAAGACTGAGCACTATGCATTTTTTTGCTTACTGGGTGTTATGTGAGTCATGATATGGGTGATGTGACAGAAGGAATTCCAAAGAGGACAAGAATTTTACCTCTTTCCAACTGATCCTATTCTTTAAGCATCAGCTTAAAGTCAAGATCAAAACAGAAAAGAAACTCTATCCATCGGAATTTGGCAAAAGGTGGGTATCTTGCATGTTTGTGCCGAGTGAAAGGTGCTGACTTGGAGTGGCATTTTGATGCCAATTAGCCATTAAAGATTTTGGGATTGCTGGATTGAACATTGACAACCCTGCCTAACATAGTTTAGGTTTGTTTTTTCTTTAGTTTTTTCTTCATTCAAGTTAACTTAGCTAGGGTATGCATGCTCATTGAACCCTTTTATTTTTATCCACACTTTGTTTAATTCCCCCTCCTCTCCCCTGTTAGGTGATCAGAGATGTCAGTTGTCTGGTAGATGCGGGATGCCTTTCACTTTTCAGGGGTGATTTTTTGTATTTGTTGTTGTGTTTGGGTGAAGGTGTGTTTAGGTGAGGGTGTATCTCTGTGAGTGTTAGGTCATTTGAGTGATTTTTTTCATTATTCAAGTTCTGCATTAATTTTTTCCTGTTAGCTGATGTCTCTGCTACATTTAGTTATTGTGAGGGGGTTTATTACTAATACAGTTTTTTTTTAGTTTTCATAAATAAATTTTGTTTACCACTGTAAATATTCATTGGGGTTTATAAATTTTTAAAAGTTGTTGTTTTATTCCACCCCAAGACAAAATTGTAGAGATGGGGACTAGTTAGGATTTCATAGAGTCTCTGAGGTATTATGGTGGTTGTAGTAAGAATGTGGCATTTTGGTGCAAGGGTTATTGTAGTATGTCTGGGTCAGTGGCTGTGGCTAGCTAAGTTTTAGAAGACAGATGAAAGCCAACTTTCCCCTTTCCCCATTATTGGCCTTGTGTCCTATTTGTACTCATGTGCAATGAATATATTTAATTTCACTTACCTAGAAGAACTACTGACATTTGAGACCAGACCTGGACTCTTATCAATGGTAGAAGATCATTACAGATGACTACTTACAAATATCAATCTACATCTGGTAGCAAAGACTATTCACAATGGAAATTGGAAATTGAATTATGGAAAATATTTACTGAAATAGACAAAACAAGACACGGTATAGCAGTGACACTTGGAAGGAAAAGCATGAGAAATTGCCACATCTCTCCTAATGACTGGTGATGATTTTAAGAATGTTCTAGCAGAATTGGATAAATGAAAAGATATACCAAATGTATGAAGCCTACACAAAATTTGAAAATTTTAAGAAGACTGAGGCAATATCAATGCTAGACTACATAGTAGAGTTTGAACAGTTAAATAAGAAATGTACCAATTTAAAAATTGACAGATTCATTATTGGCCCTGAAATTGCTATACAATTCAAATCTTAGTGAACAACAAAACCAGTTGGCTTTAACAGCATGTTCACAAATAAAGTATGAAACCATGAAAAATGTCCTGACCAGGGTATTTACTACTGAACTGCAGATAAATAATGAAGTGGAGATCAAAGAACAAATTATGATAACAGAAAAATTATGGTAGAGGCCGGGAGCCATTTAGGGGATCTAAGTATAGAGGAGCAAGATACAAAGGATGCAGTAGAAGGAGCATTGGTAGAGGCCCTGGAAGAATGAATCCTGTATTTAATGGAGTTGTATCAAGATGTAATGTCTGTGAATCAACATATCACTGGGCAAAAGACTATCCACATGCTAACAAAGATGCTAATATGACAGAAAATATCAATATAGAGAAACATTCAGAAAAGACAGTTCATATGACTTTGATGACAGAAGCTAAACTGTTGGGCAAAATATCCAATCAAGATGTTTTGGTAATGGATGCTTGAAATGCAGCAATTGTAGACACTGCATGTACCAAGACAATTTGTGGTAATGAATGGTTGTATTCCATACTTGATTCACTATCTTTTGAAGAGTTAAGGTCTGTCAAAAATAAGGAAAGTCATGTGTCATTTAAATTTGGAGATGGAAAGATAGTTAACTCATATCAAACTGTTACCTTCCCTGCAAAAATTGGCAATCATTTATGGAATATAAAAACAGTAGTTGTAGAGTGTAAAATTCCACTGCTATTAAATAAGGAATCTATAGCTAAGGCAGGAGTATTTATTGACATCAGAAAAGATCACGTAATGATGTTTGGTCAGAAAGTAAATATTCAAACCACATCAATTTTGTGAGAACATCATGAGAAATAATAAGTAAACTACTGATGATGAAAATGTTGTTCTCATAGCTGAATAGCAACATGAAAAAAAAGTGACAAAAGAAATACACTTTTAAAATTACATAAACGATTTTTGCTGTGAATGCGAAGAACTGCTTGGTAAATATACATGGATTTAGTTCATATCAGATAGTGTATGGCAGGAATCCAAACTTAGCATCTAATTTTATCAACAAACTCACTGCTCTGAAAGATAAAACTATTGGTGAAGTGATGGAAAGGCATCTCACAGATTTACAAGAAGCAAAAAAGCATATTTGGCAGCAGAATCATCAGAAAGAACCCAAAGCACACTAAGAAAACAAATAAAACCAAAGGGAGAAGATTTTAAACAAGGTGAAAAAGTGGTGTTTTTAAGAGATGGTGAATGGAAAGGGATAAGGTTTGATTATAGGCGAAAACAATATAGTTGTGATACTAAGATATGGAGGCACTTATGTTTGTGTGCATGAAAGTAGACTCTTGAGAGCTTTAGAATCTAAAGCTAGTCATAATAATAATAAAACAACTGATAATAATAATATAGAAAGTGATGACAGTGAAGATGAAGACAAAGAAAATATGGATGCTGCAGGAAATGGTACTGAGAACAATGATGACTTTCCTAGAGATGTGCATCAAGACAATGAAACAAAAGATGAAGATTTGGGATCTACTGCCAATATAGAGAAGAATAGATCAGCATCTGTTAGACAAGTGAACCTCAGTGTTATTAAAGTTCAGAAAGATTAAATAATTCAGTTCCAAATTGTGTAAAGTGGAAATGAACATGAAGCTAAAATTCTTGGATGGACTGGAAAAGCATTTACCAAGACAAAGAACTGGTACAATATTGAATATATAATAACCTAATGACATAAAAGGAACAATTATGTCTATTGATTTATCAATTGTGAAGAATCTGAAGATCAAACAAATGGAAATACAAACAGAAGAGTTATAAGTCTTGATTTTTCAGAAGCAAAGAGAGATAAACTGAGAAAATGGAAAGAAATGAAAGTTTATTTAAAAGTAGAGGATAAAAGGACAAAAATCCCAATACACCTGCAGAATTGATTTTCACAAGAAAAATTAAATTGGTATTCAACAAGTTGTTACCAAGTCAAAAAAGTATAAGAACAGATGAAAAAGACAAAATTTTTCAAAATTGGCAAAAAAGTGTTTTTTGGAGTATATAAAAATGGAAAAGAAATGTGGGAAGATAGTGCAATAAGATCATCAATTAGAAAATATGGTAAAAGGAAAAAACCTAAAAGGGAAGCAGTTAAAGAAAAGGTTTACTGAAGAAAGGCTCACAAGAAAGGAAGAACCTATACAAGTACTGTATAATATTTTTGATGTACCAACACCCCTAAAATTCATTGAATGTACAAGTATGATTGCCAAGAAAGGAAACATAGAGTAAATCTAAAGGCTGACCCAAAACAAAAGAAATACAAAGTTTCAGTACAAGGTTAACTCTCTAGAAAGAGGAGGGGAGTGAATACTAAAAAATAAAATAAAATATTTACTAGTGGAGAAAACATTGCAAAATGGGGGATGTTGTGGTGTAAATAAGACACCTCTGGTAACACAAATGAACTAGGCAAAACACCTTGAATAAACAACTCAAAGCGAGTCAAGGATGCCGATTGCAGTCAGCTGAGGAGTGGCCTAAACAAGACATAATATTATATCTGCTAGGAGTGAGTTATAACATTACTTGAGCCCACAAGTCATTTACCAACAACATCATATTAAAAGTAATTTCAAAAACCTTTTGTCCCCAGGCTAATGCATGAAATTAAATTCAGCATATATATATATATATATATATATATATATATATATATATTTATTTATTAGGTTGGTGCAAAAATAATGACGTAATAATGTCGTTTTTTGACGTTAAAAAATACGTCAAAAAACGACATTATTACGTCATTATTTTTGCACCAACCTAATATATATATATATATATATATATATATATATATATATATATATCACTGCCATGAAAAGACAAAACTTGGTTTTATTATAACCACTCATGATAATAAAAAGTAAAAATGAAAAATGGGCTAGCTAACCAGATTTATACCTTGCTCAACATATAGATGGAATAATGGGCCTGGCAGAGAAAACAACATGAGTGTTAGCAGCAAAGTAACAATGTCAAACTATGGTAGAAACCTGCTTCACAAACCTATCACTGATACTACCTAGCCAAGGAAGGCAGAGATACACAGGGCAACTTTGTTCTTAATAATTGCTTGAACAATGCCCAATGGGTAGGCATTGTTGCAGAGAGTAGAAGTAATAAACCTGAGTTCATCATCCAACTTGATGTCCAAACAGATCATGAGAGCCCTATGCATAAGGGTCTTAATTAAATTAATTTTGCGTTTCCTGGGACAAAAGGAATCCCAACAGATATATAAACCAGTAAACGTCAGTTTACAGTACACAGAAGTAATAAAACCTGACATGGATCTGCTGACAAGTACATCGAGAAAAGAAAGAGATGAATCAACCTCCTTTTCCTGTGTAAATTTCAAGGCCAGATGTATATTGTTAATGGATGCAAGAAATTCGTCCGCTTTAATCTTGTTATCGAAGAGACAAAAAGTGTCATCAACGTAACGGAAATAAACGTCAGGTTTATCAGATTTTAGTAGTATACTCTCTTCCTGGAACCCAACAAAGATATTTGCTAAAGTGGACCCCAAAGGGGAACCCATTGAAACACCATCAATCTGCCTGTACATGATGCCATCGAAAATGAACTCAACTGACATTGTGGCAAATTTCATCAGTTCAACAAACACGTCTTCCGGAATAACAGGCGGAGACAACAGCACATATATTGATAGTTTCAGCAAGTGGAATGCAAGTAAATAAACTGGCAATATCATATGAACACATAAATTTATCTGTAGGCAAATAACACTGCATAAAACAGGAAAATTCAAAAGAATAATACTCATCAGAGTTATACTACTCCAAAACCGGTTGCAGTATAGTGGAAAGCCATTTAACCACACTGTGTTGAGAAGATCCAATCATAGATAGAATAGGTCTCAATGGTCTAACAACTTTATGAGTTTTGGGTAAGCCATAGAGACATGGATGAATGGAGCCTGAAGGTCTAATTAAATTCAAAATATCAGTGGGTAATTTTCCACTTTTTACCCACTTAACTAGGCGTTTTTGGAACTTAGCCTCAATAGATAATGTAGAATCAAATTTATCTATTGGGCCTTACTGGATGAATTTAGAGGAATCCTCAAGAATTGTAATCATCTTGTTAACATAATCATGATAGTCATGGATGACGATGTCAGAACCTTTGTCAGGTTTCATAATTACCAAAGCTTTATTATTACGAAGTGTTTTAATTACCTGAAATTGCTCCTTGTTCCACTTCAATTCATTATGTGAAACAGGGGTACTTATGTAACAATGATCTATATTATTCAACTTTGCCTTGAGGTCGCTGATTTTGCTAGCAGATTCAGGTTGGAGTTTAGCTAGCGGCGCAAACAAAACCTCAAACTCCGAATACACCTCCTCTCACTTAATATGTGTGGGGGCAATACAAAAATCCAGTTCTGTGTAAGAGGAGTGATAATTCAAGCTCAGACAACTGGTATGAAAACAGATTCAAGACATTCTGACCAATACTAGGATTAGCAGAACACCCAAATAGTACACTCCCTTGGACATTCTGACCAATACATATGGTTCTTCCATTGCAGAACACCTTATAAATATAGCCATAATTGTGCTGTTAGTTTTAGTGTGGACGCTTTTACTATCCTTAGAAAGTCCAACTCAAATTATCACTTAAAAGTGTTGGAGGCTATCTATATTCTATCTTTAAAGCCTTCTCTTTGTAAACAGAAGGACTTTATATTAGGCCTCCAACTAATTACAATTTAATTTTTTTTTTTTTCCCCACCGATAAACTTTGTCCATTTTTTCATTATATAATTTATTCTATTTACCTCAATTTAACTCTGTTGAGCAAGGTATGAAACCAGTTAGCTAGCCCGTTTTTCATTTTTAATTTTTATTATCATGAGTGGTAATAATAAAACTAATTTTTGTCTTTTCATGGCAGTGATAAAATTTTGTACCACCAAACATATATATATATATATATATATATATATATATATATATACACACACACACACACAAGTTTGATTAAAAAGAACTGACAAGGTCAGTCTGTTTAATTTTTTATTATATTTTTTCAATTTTTCTGCTTGAACTTGATTTAGGTAAGTTGTTTTCTATGGGAAATCTCCAGGCCTTAAACCACATAGGTCAAGTCATATTTATCAGGATGTATTTTAACTCATTTCTAAGTACAGGTGTAAGCTTGTTTCTATGGCAAATATCTCTAGCCTTTAAATCACATAAGCCAAGTCACATTTATCCAAATCTACTTTAACTCACTTTTAAGTGCAAAAAAATGAGAGAAATGGAAGAAAAAGTAGAACGCAAAGTGAAGCACCCTTCACCCACTCAGAACCCTCAACACCCTTCCAATGTAAGAGTAGTTGTAGGCAATAATAAGCAAGAAAATTCTTTTCAGATAATCACCCACTTCCATAGCACCATTGATAAGTTCATCTAGCTTGGACTGTGAAAATGGCTAATTTAAATCTTGAAAAGAAGCATCTGGGTCAAAAAAGAACCGGCCCATATAAGTAACTTGTTTTGTACCTCTGTTTTTAATTTTTTTCCTTTTCTCCATTGTTATTAATTTTTAATTTTTACCTTCAGCTCCTCCCATGCACCACCTTCAATTTAAATCCACTTGATGGAGTTGGAATGAAGCTATACTTTATAACTTTGGTGTAAATTAAGAAATATTTGACCACAGTTACCGGCTTTCTTACTGGTCATATTGGTACTGGACACTTTAGTTAAGAAGAAGCCTTTGGCATATCGATGATGTAATAAGTGTCCTAAAATATGATGTGACAAGAGTGAATTAATTTCCCACCTGATTTTTTAGTTGGTAGGAGGCATCAGAATATACTAAGTTAAAAACTTAGTATGATCTATTTTTTCTTAATATATATATATATATATATATATCATTCCATTTCTTAAAATTATTTGGTCTGAAAAAATGAATATAACAATATTCATGAAATAAATTATAACCAACATGGATTTTTAAGGTGTTTTCTTAATTTAATTTCTTAATTGCTCAGTACCTGCACCCAATGAATTCTCTACTCAAGTGATCTTATTACAATTTTGCTGACAGCTGACATCACAAAATAGTATATAACCATTGATGATGGAGAATTGATGGCAAACCCCTCACCTGGGGTGGGGATATAAAAATAAACATAAATAGTAAAAATCTTTGGCAACTTAGAAGCTTGTTCTTAAACCAATCAGTATGTTTCATCTGAAATGACTATTTTGCCCCTGAGCTACTTGAACCTGCCTGCTATCCCAGTAGTAGAGGCTGTGGTCTTAAAGAACACACCACCACTCCAATCCTTACACTTGATTCTCCCAGACTGATATTAATCCCTTGGCCTTTATGGGGTCTACAGCCTTATTCAGCAACCTTCTTAGAGTGGCACCTTGATAAAATCACGCATCCTCGTGTTCTGTGATCAGGAGTAGATAGGCTCATCTATCATCTAGCCCGCACTTGTTTCATGCTAATTGAACAGGAATAGAGGATCTTTCATTGTTCCCTGTTTAGAATATGGCTTATTAGATCCTTCTGCTTCTTCCATGGCTATAATGATTTAACTGTTTTAACTTTTGGTGATTGAACTAATCACTGGCTGTAACTTTCCACTCTAAGAGTATTGAGTTGTCAGTTTGCTGTCTGTGACATTCGACTGGTCGCAAGGAGCCTGGACTCTTTGGTACTGCTTTGAGAGGCTGTTCCAATTAACAGTCACATAATATTGGGATATTTTGAGTGCCGAATGGGTAGATGTTCTTGCATGTATTTTTGATGGGCAACCTTGAGACCACATTATGCTCTGATCTCAGTCATGTTCTGGCTAGTTTGTTTTACCATTGATGACAGGTACTTATTATTATATTGGCCGTTTTCCTTTTCTTTTTCTCCTCAAAACTAATCTCTTCATGACAAATACAATGAAAAGAAATATGAGAAAACCAGTAAACAAAAAATACATCTACCCACCTCAACCTTTCTTTTCTTCAATGTTCATGTTATCTGTTCCAGTTTCTGCAGTATAGAATCTTTTCTCTGGGAACAGTCGCAGGATATCTTTGCTCTTTGTGAAACCAATTTAAATTTTTCCATTGCTACCAATGAGTTCTCTGTTCCAGGTTATCTTCCTATTTATGGAAAAGATTCCAGCATTTACATGCATGGTCTTAGTGTTTACATCTGGCATAATCTTCCAATGGCAAGGAAATTGTCACTGGAGTCCCCAGACAACTCCTACATGTACTTTCAATTTTCATTATTACACTATGTTAGCTATCTTCTTTTCCTTTATCAGTCTCCCTCTTCTCAGGACTGAAGTATATTAGACATAATCTCTGACAATATAGAAATGTCACTTTCTCTTAATCCATCTGCAAACATTGTTGTGTTTGGTGATTTTAATGAGCATCATAGCATATGGCTTAAACATTCTAATATTACTGATGTTGCTGATATTTAGACTTTCAATTTTTCCATTGCTGAATCACTTACTCAAATCATGGATTTCCTTAGTAAATCTAAGCAATCAATTTATTTCTTACCTTCTCACCCATCTCTAGTTGAGCTTCACAACTTGGTAACTTGGACCATTCTATAGTATCTATTGATATTTCATTCCAATCATCTATTTAACAGGAATCTCATATTCATAAGGCCTCTTTCCATTCCCAGCATGCTGATTGGGATTCACTTTGTGATTTTCTTCAAGATGCCCCTTGGACTAACATTTTTAACTTTTACCTTGAGAACTGTGCCATTGAGGTTTCCTCTTGGGTCAAAGCCAACATGCTTTCATTCCATCTCAGAAATATCAGGTGGAACCTCAATCTTCTTCAGAGGTCACACCAGCATGTTCTGCTACAATAGTCCACAGGAAACACTATTTCCCCCTATACCAGTGTGACAGTTCCCATCACAACAGACACCTATTTGTGGTTGCATAATAAATATAAATGTGTCCTCAAATAAACTAAATATTTGGTTGCTGATAGAATGAGGTACCATATTGGATCTAACAACTTTGGCTCTTGTGATTACTGGTGGATCTGTAATAAATAATATTAATGTAGTGATACTAGCAAATTAGTATGCATAATTTGCATAAGCACAAGTGAACACTCATATAAGTGGTCAATGAGAATAACGAAGCAGTAAAACGAGCTTAGCAGCTACATCACAACAATTAAGTTTCTTCTCTTCAATCAATTTGAGGTGTTAAAATTTTCTGCTTATAAGGCTGAATGTTTCACATGTAAATTCTCCTTAAACTCTACTCTTGACTCATCTGGAATATCCCTGCCTACTTTTCCACTTAGAACTGTATCCCTGTTGAGTGATATGCATATAACCCCTTCTATGCTTTCTGATATCATCTTTAATCTGGATCCCCACAAAGCATGTGAACCTGATGTTATCCCTGTAATAGTCTATAAAACGTGTGCTCCAGAACTGTAGCAGACATAGTGAATCAGAACTGGTGTCAAATGGTGGAAATGGTGAACAGGACTTACCTTATTCTTGACAAAAGAGAGTTCATCTTTGTCTGAAATGCAGGACTTCAATTTGAGAGAAAGTGAGTACACATTGGAACTCAGTATTTAGGCATATAGATTATGTGCATTCAGTGTGCTGTGTGATCTATTAAAAACAAGCTCAGTAGAAGTCAGGGAGTGATAGTTTTACAGTTATGATGACAGTGTTAGAACGACTGGAAAAAGTTGAAATAATTTGTCACCTGTGCAAGATGAAATGCGTTGAGCATGTGATTCCTCTATGACTGACCGGTGGTGCATTCACTGTATATCAACAGTTTAGTGATAAGGAGAAGGAAGATCCAGCAAGAACCAACATGGTACTCTCAAGGCATTTGCCATTAACCTCTGCATTGCCTATAAACAATTTGTGACACAGTTATAAAAGGCATGTCACTGATATCAGCAGTGAGCAGTCCATATTGGTCAACGGAATGCTGCACCATATAAGGGATCTCCGCCCTGCCCTCAAATCAACCCCATTGGCAAAAGACCACATCTGTACTATTATTTGTGTGATCGTGAGACCAGGGGTTGTGTGGCAAACATAGTGAACCAGAACTGAAGTCTGATGGCAGAAATGGTGAACAGTATTGTTGCATCCTTAAAGAGGTTACAAACAGACAAAGGTGGTACTTAAGTCATAGATGAAAGAAAGAGAGGTTTATTGTAAAAGAGAATACACTACTGAAAGACAGGGAATCGGTTAGCAGGCTAGTAATTCCTGAAGCAAGTCGACAAGTATATCCTGTGCTCATTATATAAATTTACTGATATAGTCAGTCCGCACAAGCAATAGGAAGTGTGGGACATTCCATTACAACACCCCAACTGAGCTAATTTTCCCATGAAATTTTGCTCAATACCTCTTATTTTTGGGGTCAGGACATAACTGTTTGATTTTTTCCTCTTTCTATAACTTTTTTTGTTTCACCAATTTTTGTGCTGATGAGATTTGAGGCCTTAGCAGTTTTCAGGGAACTAATATTTCTGACACTGGTGGGGTTGGAGATACTTCCATCAGTACAGGTGAAGATATGGGAACTAGTATTCTGAATGCATCATATATTACCTCCACTAGGTGGAACATCTTTTGTATATCTTGGCCTTAACTGATTTAAATGTCTCTTACATTCAAATCTTCTTCCTTTGAGCATGTATATCACTCTGCCAAGTCTTTTAGTGATAATTCCGTCTTTCCAAAAGCTTTTTCCACCTCTACAATTTCTGAAGAAAACTCTCACCTGGTTTGTAAAATTTGGTCACAAAGTTTTCTTTTTTACCACTCTTTTCATTGGACTAGGCAACACTGACCAAATTTTTCTTGTGAACATCAGTTTGGCTGGGGATAGGCCTAAATCTATGTTTGGATTGGGAGTAATCTTGTAAACTGCTAAAAACTTTTGTATACTCCTCTCATCAGTTTTCATGCCTTGATTCTTTTTAGAGCTCTTTTAAAAGTGTCCACAAATCTTTCTGCTTGCCAATTTGATCTATGATGGTAAACAGAGGTTGTAATGTGCACAAAGATGTGCAGAAATCCTTAAATTCTCTGCTGGTAAAGTGTGTCCCATTGTCACTAACTAAAGTTTTTGGTACATCATAGTATTTGCAGATGCCAGGTGTCTACACTGTAATACATTCAGCCACTTGGAGAAATTGTCCATGATTATAAGGTAGTAGTAACCATTTAGAGATCCAGCATAGTCAATGTTTAACCTTGTCCATGGGACATCTGTTTTAGGTCATGGTTGAATTTTTATTAGTGGTGCTTTTGCCACAAGTATACAACCTCTACACTCTTTTACCATTTTTTCAATATCCTGATCCATCCTAGGCCAATACATATAGCTATGCATTAATGATTTCATTCTTGATATGCCCGGATGACTTATATGAAATTCCTTCAGGATTTTCTTTTGCAGTGTATATGGCATTACCACTCTATCTGCATATAATAGCACTTGCTCGCAGATTGAGAAAGGTTATATTATAGATTCTTTAAGTTTTTCTTTCAGCCATACCTGTTTCTTCTCAGCTGCTTTTTTTTTATATCTTCTAGAGTCACAGGTAACTCCCAAATTGTATTGCATAGTAATACTGATAATTCTTTTTCATCCCTTAAAGCAGCTATCACCATGACTTCTAACATTTATGCAAACTTTGGAATCAAACTAGACAAACTGTTGATATGTTCTAGTTTTCTTGAGAGTAGGTTTTTCATCTTAAAGTCGTAGTTTAATAATATTATTCCCCGGTGCTGTGACCTGTTAGAAGTGTGCATGGGTATATTCTTTCTTGATCCAAAATTGTTCACAACGGTCTATGATCCATCTGTAATGTAAATTTCCTTCCATGGATGAACTTTTTTAACTGAGTAGATTATAGCCAGGCTTTCTTAATTGATCTGGTTATAACTTCTTTCTGCAGAAAGCAGGGTTCCAGAAACATGGGCTATGGGTTTTGTAGTCCCATCTTCAAACTTGTGGAGAATTACTGCTCTGAGCCTATAGTTGCTAGATGCTACAATTATTTCTTTTTTAGGGTCAAAATGCACTAACAATAAATCTGATACCAGACAGCTTTTTATTTTCTGGAAAGCATCTTCTCATTCTTTAGACCAAATTCATTTTGTACCCTTTTTCATTCAGTTGGCCTCTAAGATCATACATTTTGGGAATGTAGATACTGTAATAGTTAGCCAAACCTAAAAATACCTGAAGATTAGTCACATTGTTTGGTGGTGGCATATTTTTAATAGCTTCAACTCTTTCTGAGTTTGGTCTTCTGTTCTTATTGATTATTTGCCCCAAATATTTGATCTGCTTCATGAAGAACTCACATTTATCTGAATTTAGCCTGAAGCCATATTTGTCAATCATCTGGAACACAGCCTTGATGTTTTTTGTACTGTTCGTTGTTTTCACTCTTTAGCAGAATGTCATCTAGGTACACTATGGCAAATTCTAGTCCAGCTAACATGGTGTCCATTATTTGCTGGAACAAATTGGGAGTCACCTTTAACTCAAACTGGAGATTATTTAGTTTGTAGAGTCCCTTGTGTGTATTAATTGCTAATAACTTTGATCACTCTTCATCTACTTTCACTTGTAGATATGCGTCAGACAGATCTAATTTAGAAAACACTTTGCCACCATTTAGTTTAGAAAAAATATCTTCTATTGAAGAGCATGTGTGGTCTTTAATGCAGTCATTTAATCCAGTTGGAAAATCTGCACATACTTGGATCTTTTTGTTCTTCTTCTTTACATACACTGTAGGTGGAGCCCAATCTGAGTAGTTAACTTTAGAAATTACACCCCTTTTTTCTAAACATTCCAGTTCTTGATTTACTGAATTTAAAGCTGAAAATGGTACATTCCTTTTTGGTTTAAATACTGGTCTTATGTTGTCTTTAAGTTTGAACCTGACCTTGGTTTTTGTGCATTGTCTGTGACCTTCAGAAAACACACATGGAAATTTGTTTTTCAGATTGGAAATAAATTTTCCTGTTTCTTCAGATTTACTGACACATCCACTTTGTTGCAAAATGAATTTCCAAGTAATTCCCATAAATCAAAAAGCACAATCCATTATGTACCAAATAAATTTGTCATACCTGGAAGAACATAGACTTTTGATTTGAAAGTCCTTTCCATAAATGATATGTTGCAGCTAAAATCGACCCTGAATTTTAACTTTTTACCAGACACTCCTCTAACTATTTTTTTGGTACTCCTCAATGATGGACAACCTATTTTTTTCCATGTTTGTTCATTCACAATAGAAATGTTACTTCCAGTATCCAACAATAACTTCATTGTATGACCATTTATTTTCATATTTCCTTTTTTGACCATTTTCCATTTCATTCTAGGATAAAACATTTACTTTTGATTTAAATTTTTCATTCTTTCTTTTCTGTTTATACCAACAGTGAGAGCTTTTGTGACTGACATAGCCACACTTGAATCAAACCTCATCCCTAAAAAAACACAGTCCTTTTTAAAATGAGACTCCCAAAGGCATCACACTGGGATGTTTTCACCTTATATTTTGTAAATTTCAGTTGTTTTATCACTTGGACTTGAGAAAGGTCTTTTTCTTTGATCTGCGTATCATCTCTTTTTACATTTATCAGCCTTTGGCATTCCTCAGTCACCTTCTGTAGCGTAATTTGAGGGTCTTGCTTCATAATTGTCAGAATCCTTGATCTGACTGCTTTGTCTTTCACTGCTGTAAGGTCACCTAATTTAAACAATTCACATTGTGAATTTACATTGCCTGCATAAGTCACAAAGTCTTCATTCTCTTGTTTTACAATGTTTAAACCACTTCTATTGAGTATGAAACAAACTGTCTCTTTCGTCAAAAATTCCTGACAAAATCTTTATTGTCTCCTCGAATGAAATTTCCACAGGCTTTTTAGGTAAAATTAGGTTTGTGTATTTAGTGTTCTCCTCTGTACTTAATTTTTGGACTAAAACAGTAATTTTCTCCTGCTAAGACCATTGTTCAGACCTTTTTGAAAAACATCATCTCGTATCTATAAAAATAGGCCGGGTCATACTTGAATTCTGATAACAAATTCAATATTCCTTTAGGGAAAAAGAATCTGCAGCCCTATTCTTCTGTTGTTTTAGATATTATGGTTTTGCACAATAGATTAGTGTCTTCCACTTATTTTCATAATTGCATCAGTTCATCTTGAAAAATTTGTTGTGATTTTTCAAATTTTTGTTGTTACTGTATGTTGCTGTAATTGTTGTTGCTGCTGCTGTTGTAACTGCAAACTAGCATGTAATACTTTAATCAATTCAGCCAGTTGTTCTATTTTTGTAGTGTAATTTCAATGAGTATTTTCAACGAAAATTTTTCAAATCTGTAATTACTACTGTTGTACGTTTTACAGACTGTTTTTGGATCTTTCTCACTATGAGTTTGAATCGAATCTGGCATCGCCACCATTGTACGTTTTACAAACAGTGTTTTGGGGGTCTTTCTCACTGTGTGTTTGAATCAAATCCTCATCACCATTGTTGTATCATTAAAGAGGTTACAAACAGACAAAGGTGGTACTCAAGTGAAGGAACAGCAACATGCACGTAGATGAAAGAAGAGAGGTTTATTGTAAAAGAGAATACACTACTGAAAGACAGGAAATCAGTTAACAGGTTAGTAATTCCCAAAGCAAGTTAACAGGTATATCCTGTGCTCACTATATATATCTACAGATATAGTCAGTCGACATAGGTGATAGGGAGTGTGAGACATTGCAATAAGGATTTACCTTATTCTCAACAAAAGAGAGTTTGTCTTTGTCTGGCATGCAGGACTTTGATTTGAGAGAAAGTAAATACATACTGGAACTACAGTATTTAAGCATATAGATCATGTGCATCCAGCATGATTTGTGACCTATAAAAGACGAGCACAGTAGAAGTCAGGGAGTGATTGTTTGACAGTCAAACTGCCACTATTTCAGCTGAAAGAATACACCATTTGAGAGAGTTCCAATGGTGAGCATGTTGCTCTGTCAGAAGAGACCTTTCTTCTTTGTTGTATCACAAGAACTGGCTCATGTCCTCTCTAAACTATACAGTAAATGTCTCGCTGCCTTTTGCTTTCCTGCTTATTGGAAATCCTGATCTTTTGTTTCTGTTTTTAAGAACTCAGGAACTCTTCAACCCTTCCAACTATCAGCATATTTGCTTTCATCCACATTTTGGAAACTACTTGAGGCCCTAATAAATGCTGAATTCGTCAAGCATCTCACATTACAGCAATATTTCAAACAAGCAATATGGCTTTTGTTTCTCCAGGTCAACTGCTGATGCATTGACGATAATTGCGGAAAGAGTCTATAAAGCCCTAGATAAAAATGGTGAAGTTCTGGTTGTTGCTTTGGACATCTCAAAAGCTTTTAACAGGATTTGGCTGATTTATTCTTTCTTATCAAATCATGAAATGAAATTAAAGTTATCCCCAACAGCCACTCTTCTAGATTCTTTTGTATAAATAACAATACGAAAACTAAACACCTTATGTTACATTCATAACTAGTGATAATGAAAGAAATTTAGCTAATCTCAATATAAAAATTTTCACAAACACATAATACTGCAATATCTTGTCTAAATACATCTCCAGGATCTTAACTCAACTTTCCAAGTTTTAACAGTTGGCTTTCATTATTGTATTTTATTATTTTAATTCATTTAATCTTAAACAGGTTAGTTTTCAAATGCCAACACAAAAACAGATTCAAACTTCCATAATATAACTGTGCTTTATTTAGCTACCATAAATCACTCCCCCAGCCACATTTCCTATAAGCCTTTCTTTCTTTTTTTGTTATATTTTTTAGAATTTATAAAATTTTCTTCTACTTAGAATGTTCCTTTACTTCTCTTTTTGTTAATCCTTTTACGTCAGTGTTACCTTATATATTTATTTTATTTTTATTTGTTTCTATTTATAATACCCTAACTTGAATTCATAGGGTTAATATTCTCTGACATCATTTAATACACCATCTCCCCTTTAAGATAGATACTGACCACCTACCCTGACCCCTGCCTGATTCCATCACCTGACTTATACAAAGTGTGAATTATGTATTAAGTATAGTTGATATGTTAAATTTTAGGTTGACCCCTACCCATATTTCTTCCTTACAGTTAACTTTTACTTCCTGCTTCCTCTGGCTCTACGGATGTAAATTCCATTCCATATTGGAGTTGAAAAGACAGACAACCATTTGTATCATCTGCTGAAATAGCCTATTCCCTACATGAGATAAAAAGAAATTTTCTTTGATTATTCCTCACATTGCTCTGTATAAATAAAATACATCAAACTCTCTTTTTGTGGATCAATTTTAATATTTTTATATTACTAGGACCCCCTTGGATTATACTGGATTATACACCCATGGAAATTATTTTACCTTCACTATATATATATATATTGTCAGAAATTTAATTTCTGTATCTATCTTTCTATCTCTCTTACTTTCCTTCTTCCTCTTTTTTCCCCCGTATGCAGTGTAAGAACTGCTGCTGCTGTGTCATGTGGCGAAATCGTGTCTAAACGATTGGTCGCACGTGATTTAAAAAAGAAACCTGTTGTTGCTCCAAAAGAAAAAGTGTGTTCGCAGTGTGAAGACGAAGTCGTCTTATCTTGCGACGAAGAGAAGTCGTCTTGTGTTGCGACGAAAAGAAACTTGCTGGAAGAGAACCTGTTATTGCTCTGAAAGAAAAAGTGTGTTCGCAGTGTGAAGACGAAGTCGTCTTGTCTTGCGACGAAAAAACTTCCTTGAAGAGTCTGTTCCAGTAATCAAGAGGATTATAGTTTTGCTACTGTTGAAACTTGACTAATGCATGGAATAATAATGCAACATAAAATGTACTTAGAACAAAATGTATTGAAACAAGAAAGTGTACACAATAGTTACATATAGTCTTACTCTTTTTGTATATTCCTGGGAAGACCGTTCCTGGAGAATGTGTTGACTGTTGACTGAGTCGCAGTCGGGCAGAGTCTCTCGTTGAATCTCTTCATTCCTTCCCGGTACCAACCATCTTTATATGGTCGGTACTCCACTATGCAAATTAGGTGGATCCTGCCACAACACCCACCCGCCAAGCCTTGGAATCCCTTTTGGATTTCAAACTGGCTTCCTATATGGGTTGATGATTATGGCTATTTCTTTGTAGATCCATTTGCATACTTTTAATATTTTTTTCGTTTTGGATCCACGTCCAATGGTTCCGTGAACTTTCGTTTCCTACCGGATCTTCTCGGTCCAGGAATATTCTGCGGAGGTTCTACTTGAAACATATCATACATTACCTCAATGGGATCTTCCTCCTCATCCGGTATACTCTCTTCATGCTCTAGCACGTAACATTTTTTTAAGTTGGTTCTGGTGCCTTTTATGAGTATTCTTCGGCCCTTTAATTATGTAAATCAGGTCACCGATTCTCTTGTCCACTATGCCTCGCTCCCAGAACTCAACGTTGTTTTTGTAGCACTTGAAAAACCTTCTCTCCGGAAGTGTATCTTTTTCTCGCTGTATACATAGTATTTGTTACGTTGTAAAGAGAAGAAAGCAAGGATAGAATAACCTTTTCTTAAGGCTTTAAATGAACTTAATTCACAGCAGTCAGTAATCAACAAGGAAAGAATTCAGAATGAAAAGGAAGAAGAACGCAGCTTTTAAAGAGGAAAGGGAACGTGTGAAAAGTCACGTGGGCAAGAAAGTTAGTTTCCTTTTTTTTTACGAAAATATAACATTCTCCCCCACTTGATAAAGAGATTGAAAAAGTTTTATAAATCCAGTCGTTGGATTGGTCTACGAATCCTGCTAGACCGGCGTGGAGGTAGTTCACCACTGGAAGAGCCAGACCTCTGAGAAGGCTGACTTTCAGGATTCTGGCTATTATTCACAGATTCATTTTCTGTATAAGGTGAAGAAATATTAACGGGACCTGTATCAGGCAAAAGGGTTGAGTCTGCATGGTCCACGTCGGGTTGAGTATTTTCAGGTCCATTTTGAGGTCCATCCGGGCGTGGAAAACGTGCCAACCGTCTCAGCGCCACCGAATCTTCCCGGCCATCATTGTGACGTATTTTGGCATGCGTAGGGTTGGCCTCAAGGAGTTCCACCACCTCAACGATAGGGTCATATTTACCTCTGCCACCGAATCGTTTTAATAATACCTCCCCAGGCTCACAGAGCCAAACAGGCAACGCAGTACCGGAGGAGGACCGCCTTTCAAAATTGAACATTCGTTCGTGGGGGGTTGCATTCGTAGTGGTGCATAGCAGGGAGTGGATAGCATTTAACACATCATGTAGAACATCCTGCCAAGCACTAATTGGTAACTGTTTCGATTCCAGGGCCAATAATATGGTATTCCAAATTATGCCGTTGTAACGTTCGCATTGGCTATTGCCTCTAGGGTTATAAGCAGTAGTATTACTGCATCCAATTCCAAGTCGTGTTAGAAATTGTTTAAATTCTCCCGACATAAACGAAGTTCCTCGATCGGAGTGAATGAACGAGGGAATCCCGAAAATGGAGAAAATACTTGTCAGGCACTGAATAGCAGTTTGCGAAGAGCAATCGCGGCAAGGAAAGGCAAAGGGAAATCGACTATATTCGTCGATAACAGTAAATGTATATCGGTAACCTGTCGGAGATACCGAGACAGGCCCTTTGTAGTCTATGGAAAGACGCTGAAATGGCGCAGTAGAACGGATCAGAACATTACTAGCAGAATCGAAGAATTGGGGTTTTATTTTGGCACAGGTCGTACATTCAGAAGTCATACGTCGGACTTCATCAAGCGAATAAGGCATATTCTGAGACCTTACAAAATGCCAAAAGCGCTGTACCCCAAGATGTATTAAGGAATCGTGTATCGATTTAAATTTCTTCAAGGAAGACGCAGCAGCACCACATACTCTGGATAAGGTATCCGCAACTGTGTTTTCATTTCCAGGACGGTGTTTTATGTCGTATGAAAAGGGAAGAAGTTCCATTTTCCACCGTATAATTTTATCGTTTTTAATTTTTCCGCGATTAGCAGGTTTAAACATAAAAGATACGGCTTGTTGATCAGTAATAATAGTAAAATGTTTCCCGGCAAGGAGGTCTCTCCATTTACGAACGCATTCGACTATGGCATATGCTTCTTTTTCGACTATATGAAGTCGTATTTCAGAGGGGTTCAGCGACCGAGAAAAGAATGCTACAGGTCGCTCAGCTTGTAAAAGAGTGCCTCCAATAGCCTTTTCTGAAGCATCGGTTTCAATAGTAAATGGCAATTCATCATCAATAACTTTTACAGATGACTCGGCAATGTCTTTCTTAAGTTTTTCGAAAGAATTTATAACTATAGGAGGCATAGGGAATTGTTTATTTTCGACCAGTGGACGAATTTTGTGTGAATATTTAGGTATCCATTTCGCATAGTAAGCAAACATACCAAGACACCTTTTTAACGAATTTGAGTCGGAAGGAGGAGGCATTTGCAAAAGTGGCTTCAAACGCTCAGGATCGGGTTGGATAGTTCCGTTACAAATTTGATATCCTAGCACGTTAATAGAACGAAGTGAAAACTCTGATTTTTCCCGGTTTATTTCGAGGTTGTATGTCGAGGCAGCTTTTAAGAAACATTCCAAATTGACGTCGTGCTCCTCCTGGGTTTTACCGCAAACAGTTATATCATCTATATACGAAAAGGTTCCAGGTAATTTGTTATCAGAAATGAAAGAATTCATAAATCGCTGAAAGGCAGAAACCCCGTTAGTAACACCCATGGGTATTCGTTTAAATTGGAACAGACGATTTCCAGCTTGAAAGGCCGTATAGGGGCGATCTTCGGGGCAAATTTCAATCTGATAGTACGCTTTGGACAAGTCAATTATACTATAGATACGATACTGGGCTATTTGGTTTACGAGATCTTCAATTCGAGGCAAGGGGTAGGCATCAAGTAAGGTGAACCTATTAATAGTCTGGGAGAAATCGACTACCAATCGTTTCTTTTTATTAGGTGACGAAGTTACAACAATTTGAGCACGCCACGGGGAGTAACTCGTTTCAATTATATCATCCTCAAGCAGTTGTAGAATTTCTTTTTCAATGAACCGAGCATCCTCCGCACGGTAATTTCGGGATTTAGTAGCAATAGGTTTGCAGTCAGGCGTTAAGTTTCGGAACAACTTAACAGGAGCACAACTGATCTTGGTTAAAGCGCAGATTTTTAAACTATCCTGAGATCCACCAAAAAGAAATAGTGATACTCTGGTGTAGTTTTAAGAAGGGCACTCCGAGTATAATATCCATACAGGAATCAGGGAGTACTGTAAAGTCAATTTGTTTATATTCGTAACCATTGAAGATAATATCCTCAGTACAATATTCAGATAGTTTGAGGGAAATGGCAGATGATGCCATGGAAACTACGGAATTCCGTTTAGAAGTAGACAGTTTCATTGCTTTAACATTACGGGCACTGATAAAGTTATCAGAACTACCGGTGTCTATGAGGGCAGTTAATTTCTTTCCTTTTAATTCTAAAGTTTTAGTAACTGGAGGAGACCTATCATCGTCTTTAGCACGGGCTACTATAATAGCTGAGGTAGAACGTGAAGGCGCCGGCATGGTAGAACGGCAAACTTTAGAAAAATGACCGAGTTTGCCACAGTTTCGACATCTCTTATCACGGGCAGGACAATAGCGACGATTATCCTTAAAGTGACGTTTCCCTCCACAGTTGTAGCACTTGCCACGAGCAAGGGCAGTAGACAATTGTACAGAGTCACACTCCGTACGAGAATCAGTTAAGTCAGAAAGCATACTTTTAGTAATAGTAGTGGAAGTGGCCTCCTCGGCAGAATCAGTAAACACATTTTTAGTCCTAGTGGTAGTAGCACGGCTGATCCAATCTGAGAAGCGTATGATTCAGCACGAAAGTGAGCCTGTTCTAAGGCTCTAGCACATTGAGTAGCCTCCTTGAGAGTTAGCGTATCATTTTCAAGCAGTCTGGCACGTATTACGGGGGACCGGAGACCACGTATAAATGCATCACGGACAGATTCATCCCTGTAAGTAGTAGCAGTAACATCTTGGAAGCAACAGTCAGCAGCCAGTCGATTCAAGGCCTGAAGGTATTGGTCTACAGACTCATTTTCCCGCTGCAGACGTGTAGACAATAAATGTCTAGCATGAATAACACTTGGAGACTTGTCATAAACACTTTTCAGCAATTCAACAGCATGTTCAAATCCAGAACAACCCTCGATAACATCAGCAACGGTAGCACCGATGTTTAAATAAAGGACTTCGAGTTTGTCCGGGTTTAAAGAAGCAATAGTTGATAAATAATAATTAAAATTACGGTACCATAGTCTCCAGAGCTTGCTAGCCTGAGGGTCTGCAGAAGATATATCAAACTTGTCCAGACGAATAATCTTGTCCATGAGGAATTAAGTTCAGTAAATTGTTACGTTGTAAAGAGAAGAAAGCAAGGATAGAATAACCTTTTCTTAAGGCTTTAATGAACTTAATTCACAGCAGTCAGTAATCAACAAAGGAAAGAATTCAATTATTTATTTGTATAAAATACAAAATGTGGCACAAGGCCTAAAAAGGGGGTGGGGAAGGACGGTCTTCATCTGTCTTAAATCTAAACTCAGCTAGTCGCAGACACTGACCCAATCAAGCCAACAATATTCCAATCACCAAAACAACACATTCACTCCTACCTTTCTTACTACGTCCACCATAATACCTCAAATTCTCGATGATGTCCTAACTAGTCCCCTTATATACAATTATTGTTCGTGGGGGGGAGGGTCAAAAATTAACAACTTTTAAAATGATCCCCAAATGAGTATTTACAATATGGCTGAAATATTTACAATAAAACTAAACAAAACTGTGTTAGTAATAAAACCCCCTACAAACCATGAATGTGGCAGAAACATCAGTTCACCGGACGAAATCAATGCGGGACTATGAAAAAATGAAAAAAGCATCCATACCTCCAAGCATTCACGCAAGCACACACACATTCATACACAACAAATACGAAAAATCACACACACGAAACGAAAGTCGTCCCGCATCCACCAGAGAACTGACATCACTGACCACCTAACGAGGGAGGGGATGGGGAATTAAACAAAAAGAAAAAAAATAGGGACAGAAATAAAAGGGACCAATGAGCATGCATACCATAGCTAAGTTTACTAGAAAAAAAGGGAAAAACTAAAAATTCAAAATACAAAACCTAGTCTAACCTAAAATCTGGGTGGGTTGCCTATGTTCAACCCTGTTAGGACAAAATTCTGTACCTAACCGACATCCAAATGCCACTCTAGGTCAGCCCCTTTCACTCTACACATTCGCGCAAGATTCACCCACCTTTTGCCAAATTCCGATGAAGGGAGCCGCCGCCTTTCCGTCCTAATCTTGACTTTAAGCTGATGCTTAAAGAACAAGATCAGTTGGGAAGAGGTGAACTTCTCGCCCTCATGGAATCCCTTCTGACGCGTCGTCCAAATCACGACTCTCATAATCCCTAGTAAGCAACAAAACACATAGTGTTCAGCCTTCGTCAATTGCGGCACCACATTGCTACAAACAGAACTGGCTTCCAGGGCAAAGAACTTTCCCTGCAGCATGCGAACCATGAGGCCTTCAACAAACTTGCACAACGGCACTACCGTCCTGCACTAAAAAAAGGCGTGACCAATGGTCTCGACTTCGCCAGTACAGCGACGACAGTTTGGATATTTCTCCAAACCTGCTGAACAAAGTCTCTTGCCGACCCAGAGGGCCCCACGAATCATCAGCCAGGTGAGTGATGCCTCATCATTATTGAGACATTTCAACCCAGGCGCCCAAGGCCATATCGAGCGAGCCTCCTGCTTCGTAAGACCGAGCTCGTCGATCAGACCATCTTGAACGGACCCCCTAACTAACAACTGATACAATGCCTTACGAGACAACGCCTGGGCGTCGGAGAGGCCATCCGTCGTCCGTAAGAGGAGCTTCAAAGCACTACGACATTCGCGGTAGAAGGAGCACTCGGCACGAGGTGTACGGCCGGCCTCCTCCTCGCACGAGTGCACACTTCTCAGGGATGGGAAATGTTTTCGGACATCTTCTTTCCAAAAGGTGCCCATCTCATCCAATCCGCGACACATTCGGTCTAGAAAGGTAATGCGAAGCATATATTGACGAATCTCAATGCTAGGCATACCCAGACCGCCCTCAGAGGGATGAAAGCAACAGATCTCGTGACACACCATAGGGGCCTTGTCTCTCCACAAGAAAGAGAACAAGGTCCGGACTAATGACATTAGCCTGGCATACGGGAGTGGAAGCACAGACAGTCGGTAAAGGAGGATCGGATATATGTGTGAAACACATACCTCCGCCCTTCCCTTCAGGGAAAGTCTCCTCCGAGACCACAGTTTACCCGCGATCTCGGCCTTCCCTTGCACCTCCGACCAATTCATTTCCAACTGGAGATCAGGACCGAACCAGACGCCGAGTATCTTGATCGGCCCATCCGTCCAGAGGAAAGGTCCTGGAAGAGAAACTCCCTTCCACGCACCCAACCGCAAGCCCACAGACTTATCGCGGTTGATCTTGGCCCCTGTCACCATCTCATACCCACTGATCTCTTTGCTGACTACGTCAATCTCGGCTCTGCTCGACACAAGAACCGAAACGTCGTCAGCATAGGCAGAATACCTGGCTGAGGTGGAAGCCCCAGGCAGGGAAATTCCGCGCAGGACCGGATTCGCCTTTAACTTGCGAAGGAAAGGTTCCAACGCAAGAACGTACAGCAGAGGCGAGAGCGGACAACCTTGACGAATGGAGCGAGACAATACGAAAGGCTTCGATCTTACCCCATTCACTTCCACCAGCGCACCGGGGGTCGCATACAAAAGTCGAATCCAAGAGCGAAAGTCGGCTCTGAAACCGGCCGCCGAAAGGACAGCCTCCAAAAATCGATGGTCAACCCTATCGAAGGCCTTGGACTGATCTAAATTGATCAGCGCGGCTTCACTGTCGACTTGTTCTAAGATCAAGCGTACCATATGAAGGTTATCCTGAATAGTCCTACCCTTCACAGCACAAGTCTGTTCAGGGCCAATCAGACTAGACAGGACAAGCTGCAAACGGTTGGCTAAGATCTTCGCCAAAATCTTTAAGTCCGTATTTAACATCGTTAAAGGGCGAAAGTTCCCTAACCCATCCCCACCGTTCTTGTCCTTACGCAGCAACTTGATCACACCCCTGGTGAAGCGTTGGGGTAAAGACCCCTGCTTCATCCAGTGGTTGTAAATCAGTTCCAGCAAAGGAACAAAAACGTGCGACAACCTCAAGTACACTTCGTAGGGAAGACCATCTAGTCCCGGAGACTTATCCAGGCCAACCTGCTTCAGCGCTTCCCAGATCTCCGACTCTGTTATGGGACCCTCGCACCTAGCCGCTTCAGCTGCCGAGAGGCAGGGAAAGTCAGCTAAATAGGCGTCGAACTGAGCAGAGCTCAGACCGGGCTCCCTGGTGAAAAGATCCTGAAAGTAGTCCCGAAACACCTCACATATGCCCGCGTTTGTAGTCACGGTCCGCTTATCCGGCAACGTGACGCATGCAATATGTCGCCTAGACGCGCTTCGATTTTCCTCTGCACGCAGTTCAGCGGCCATATTCGTTGCCTCAGAAGACATTCTTTTTAACCTAGCCCTAACTACCAGAGCTTGATCCTTCTTGATAAGCAAGGAGGACAACTCTGCCTTAGCTAAAGCTATGTCCCCACTAACACGGGATTTCACAGCCCGATCGACTTTATCTTCTAAAGCAGTTTGCGCCGCTAATCTATCTAGATTGAGTCGACGACTAAAATCGGCAGCAAACGTTCGAATTTTAGATTTAAGATTTCCCCACCAGGCATTTCCCACAACCGCTCACGTCAATTCCCTTTGGATGGTTAGTAACAGCTGGTCCCGGAAACCCTGATCACCAAAAAGTGAACAGTTCAATTTCCAGTAACCAGCCAATCTAACCTTAGGCTTATCTAAGTTTACACGGACCCGGACAAGCCTATGATCCGTATAAACTATATAATGGAAACTTGGACACCCTAAGAGCCCTACATCGACTCTCCTAACTAAGACTCGGTCCAGGTAGCTCGCAAGCGTCCCAGGAGCCGAGTTGCCACTAGTTGTCCAAGTCCATTCTACCTCCCGAGGGTGTTCATTCCGGAACTTATCGACCAGATCAAACCGATCGATAAAGTCCCGAAATGGTTTCACATCCGGGTTGTTAGTACCTTGTTTATGCCCTATACGATCTATATCGGGGTCAAGGACGGCATTCCAATCCCCCGCTAAAACTACCCGACGAGACGTCGTCAAGAACGGAGCGATCTGCCGAAACAAAGCAGGCCGCTCGGAATGGATATTGGGCGCATAAACCCCAATGAGACGTAGAACCTTATCCTTTATGGTAACATCCAGCACGCAAAGTCTGCCCGCCGGATCCGCGAAGACAAGGGTACAAGCAGCCTTCAAGGACTTGCTCACTAGCCAAGAGACACCCCTCGAACGACCATCAAAACAGGCTGAATAAAGGGCGAACCCCTTAGACAGTATGTCCTCACGATCATGAGAAGAAAACCGGGTCTCTTGTATACAACATACATTCACCCCGAGGCGCTGAAGGTCACGAGTGAGCCTCGCCCTGCGAGACTCGGACCTCAGGCCCCGGACATTTAAACTAGCTAACCAGAGAGCCATCGTGAAGCCGATTAGGGTTGTCCTTCAGGATAGAACATGGCTGGGGTGAGGACACCGACAGCTTGTCCCATCGAACCTGACATCATCTCAGTATCGAGCGTATCACTCTGAGACAAGCCACCGATGTCCGCGGGATAGGTTAACTAAAGAGCCCTATAAAGGGATGGGTGAACATAAAGAGGGACCCTCCATTTACACTTCTTTGATTCATCTAAGTTTTCTTCTAGGAGAACTACTGCTGGGGGCACCACTTTCAAGGAGGCCTTAGCCTCCTCTATCATGCCCCATATCTCCCGCGTACCCGGGCCAGTCCTCACGACGGTTAGCTGATTCCGGGCCTTAAAATTTTCCGGCACCTCCACATCTACGCCCTTGATGTGCCGGAAGTTCCATAGAACTTTTAAGGGCATCGGGTTTTTTGTCTGCCCGAAGACCCTGTCAGCCTGATCCCGGGATACGCGGCAGACGTCTTCCCCCGGGAGATTTGGTGGTTTTCTTTTCTTTTTTTTCTTATCAGAGACTGGAAGAGTATCGGGGCTTCTATTTCGTTTCTTTTGAGGAGACTGTGCCGGAGTTTGCAAGGGTGTGTCTTTCGGTGTTGTAGAAGGTGTCATGCCGGAAGGTGTTTTTACGGGTGAAGGTTTGGAGGAACGAAGAGATTTTGCAGGAGAGTTTGTCAGAGATTTAGGCGGAGGTGGTTTTATGAAATTTGATGGAGGGGAAGACGGGACAGAGGATAGGGGGCCCGGTGCCCCCAGCGATTTTTTATTTTTAGCCCGCATAGCCTCCAATTTTTCCAGGATTTTCTGCCAGCTTGGTTCGTTCAGTTTTTGTGACTCAGTAGCTGTATCTGCATAAGACGCCGAGGCGTCGCCCTCAGAGCTGGTAGAGGGAATGGGGCTGTAGGTGACAATGTCCCCGGGGTCATGTTGGGACTGAGGAACCGCTGTTTGGGTCTTCCCCTTGTCCCTAACCACGAGGCGCCATTCCCCCTCATCCTTCTCCTTAACCACACTTGTGGCAGGCGTTGGTTTCGGGGGTAATGTGGGTCTGGACCCAACCGAGGGATTTTCCCCAACGGTCCGCCCCGCAGCTAGGCCCACTACAGGCGCCGCGGATTTTACTTTGTCGGCCAAGGGGGTATTTTGGTCGCCTGTGACCGGAACTCCAGGGGCCTTCTTCCCTGGGCAGGAGGAGGAAAGATGACCAGTCTCTCCACACCTCCAGCAAGTTGGTCTCACTATGACCGGCATTTTCCGGTCACCAAACACCAAACAGTTGGGGACGGACTTGAAGGCCTCTTGATCAAGCATGATATCAAAAGTCCATGCCCCGTTCAAATTGTCGGAGAGAGCCCCTAAAATTTGTCCGTACTGCATAAAAAATGCAGCCAAGAGCTCTCCCGAAATTTGAGGAGGAACCTCGAACACGGCCACCCTGGTCCGCCTTCGGCCTTCGTACTTTGTTTTTAGTATTAGATCTTCCGTGATCAACTCTTTCTTTGCCATGGCCAGGCAATCTTCTGGTGTGGGCAGCAGAATGTCCCACATGAAGAACCCTGTACCCTTAATTACTCTTTTGGGTTTTATCCCCAGGGACAAAAGTGATTTAATCACTGTGTCTTTAGTGGAGCGACAAATCTTTTTGGTTTTTTTGTCCACCACAAAAACGGTCACCATTCTTTTTTTGAACACATCGAGCTCCTGGACAACATCGACGAACCCATCTTTATTTACAAGATGGGCGTAACCTTTCACCTTATCCAGGAAATCCGCCATGTTCAGAATACAACTTGGTGGGGACTTCCAGCATGAGGGCAATTCCTCGGCTGTCTTACTTTGTGCCTTCTTTGGCACCTCAATTGTCTTGCTACTAGCTTCTCCCTTCTTGGAGCTATTAGTACGGTCATTTTTAGGGCTACCACCAGCCCGCTTCTTTGCAGCATTATCAGGGGGGTTGGCTTTAGCAGCCGTCCCAAAAAGGTCCTTTTTTATATTGGCCCGACTGGCACCGTCGGCCATATTGAATACGTGGAGACTACCACCTGCGGGTTTTTTAATATTATCGCCAGAAAAGGAGTTTGGTTGGGGGGGGGGAAGAAATTAAACAAATAAAAACAAGCCTGGATTTACCAGAAAATTAAAAAAAAGAGAAACAAAGACAATAAACTTTTTTTTTCAAAAAATAAATAAATTGGGAAAAAAAGACAAACAAAAATTAAACAGAAAAAAAGAATCTAAATGGCGCCCAAAGGCAGCCAAAAGCAAAAAACAAAAACAGAATCTCCTCTCTCTTTTTTTAAAAATTCAGAAAAATGTACAAACAGAAAAAGAAAGGAAAAGAAAAAGTCTGGTTTACAACCAGAAAAAAATAAAGGTTTGCGGCCGAAGCCGCTAAAGAAAATAAAAAAGCAAAAGAAAAAACAAACTAGTTAAACCAAAAAAGACGAGAAAATGCGACCGAAGTCGCTAATAAAAAGGAAAATATAAAGTTTTCTTTTTCTTTTTTTTTTCAAAAACTGTGCTGACTTTTTTTACAGAAACAACTAGAAAGAAATAAACAATAAAAAGGAAATCGTCCGGTAAGACTTTGTCAAACCGGACTAAAATAAAAAAATTATGAGGGCCGAAGCCCAAAAAATAAAACAAACAAAAAAGAAATAGAAGAATAAAATCAAAAAAAATAAAACTTAAAGTAAAACTTATCAGAAAATCTTCAGAAGTTCGTTAAGAAAGTTCCTCAAGCACTGAAAAGAATCAAATCGTTAGCAGAGAAAAAAGGTCCGTCGAAAGTCAAAAAATATCAAACAAACGGTCTCTCTCGTTGAATCTCTTCATTCCTTCCCGGTACCAACCATATTTATATGGTCGGTACTCCACTATGCAAATTAGGTGGATCCTACCACAACAGCTACCAAGGAACCAAAGTCTACCTTTATTCTTAACCCGGATTCTCCACCATCTTGCTTATCTTCCAAGGACAGCAACTCAAAATATCTAAAAAAACACCTTTCTGCCCAGCTACTAAAAAAAAAAATACTAAAGCCTTTTTTTTTTAACTGTAAGCATAATTTTTCCCCTCTTTCTGCTATCTCTCTACTTCTTTCACTCTCTCTGAACTGTTTTTGGAGTCCTTTTAAGGGCTCGCCAAAGGGACGTTTTTGGCAGTCATTTTCAAGTTATACCTGTGAACTTTTACATCTGACTATTTTTTTTTTTTTGTCCTCCCCCTCATTTTATTTTTTTTTTTTTTCCCAACCTTTTGCGTCGAATTTGGCTGTTACCAAGCCAAATTTCGACATTCTGCCAAAAACCTACGAACGCTGCTAGGTGTCTATATGAACTAGTACTATCCTAACCTAATGGTTTTCTGCTCCTATCTTACTAAGATTTGGGGGTGAAGCCATTTCTGTCAGTCAACAGGCTTGGGGTTGTTCTATAGAGCGATTCTTTAATTGGACGAAATTAAAAGATATCGTTTTGCTCAAGCTTGAAATAACTCTTAATCTCTATGTATACTTGATTGTAACTGCCGTCCCTTTTTAGGTATATGTGTCTTCCTTTTTTGTGTTGCAAAGGTTTCTTGTTGAAAGTTCTGTTGGCGGGCTTTTGTAAGCCGCCATCTTATCTTGTATAGATCCATGTATTAGGCGGGTGTTTTTGGCGCCAAGAAATAAGTGACGCCATTGTCTGTTGTATTCCCCTCTCTTTGTCATGAATAGTGAAAGGTTAGGTGGAGAGGAGCCAATTAAAATGGCTGTGTCGGCAGCTGAAATTTTGTTGAAAAAGTTAAAGTATACAAGAAATAAAATACTAGTGGTGTTTGAGGCTCTGGAATCCTCAGAGGTAATAGAAGACACTAAATATTCCTTATACAAGGGTCAGATAAATGATTATCTAGCGTCTGTGGCTCTTTTGGAAGAGCAGATAGTTGATCCTTATTTGTCTGAAGGTGTTGACGAGGATATAGTCGAAACCTTTATCAAGGATAATGCGTTATTTAGAATACAAGCATTAGAAAAATTATCTAAGTTAAGTCCTAATAAGGTTAAAGACAGTGATCCTAGTTTGAAAACTAGTGGAAGAATCAAGGTTGTAGATTTAACCCCTAAAATAGAATGTCCTAAATTTAATGACAAGGATTTAGAGACAGACAAGTTAGCCTTTTTGAATTTCCACAGAGAATTTTTTAATTGTGTTTCCAATCTAGATAGCGATGCGCTGAGATTGGTAGTTCTGAAGAGTCATCTTACTGGTTATGCTTTTCAGGTAATAAAACATTTATCAGTGTCTGATGAAAATTATGGAGTAGCATTGGAACTGCTTTCCAATGAATTTTTGGACGAGAACTGTATTGTAGACACGATTTTCTCTTCCTTGTTAAATGTGGACCGTCTGTATAATAATACGGTTGTGAAGAAATTCCTGATTGATGTGAAGACTCAGGTGTATGAGTTGAAAAACTCATTCGGACTAAATTTTCTGGAGAGTGGTACTCCTGGAAATCGCTTGTTAAGTCATATAATATTCAGCAAGTTGCCTGCCTCGTTTAGGCCGGAATTAGTACAGAAGGTGAATAACAATTATCCTTCGTTAGAACAAATTCTAGATAATAGTACAGATATCTTTAGAACTTTAGAATTTTGCAAATATGATTTAAGAAATCGTAAGGTAGAATTTTCTAGAAGAAAGTCCAAATTCAAGCCTTCCTTACCTGAGAAAAGACCCTCCACTTTGGAGAATTTCCATGTAAAAACTTACAAGATTAGATACAAATGTTGTTTCTGTAAAAGCAATGATCATTCGGCTCGAGTGTGTAAATCTTATCCTACTCACAAGGACAAGTTAAAAAGATGTAGTGAGTTGAAAATTTGTGCTAGGTGCACTAGTTTCCTTCATATCGAAGATATATGTCCTTTTAATGGAAAAGAATCTGTCTTATATTGGTCTTGCAATAGACCTGGACATTTAAGCATTATGTGTCCTACAGCTGTTAAGCCTGTAGTTGCTTCGAACGCATGTTGGTTGACCAGCAGTCCGTCCTTGCTACCTGTAGTTAACATTTCTGTAAATCTGGGTGGTGAAAATGTTACATTTAATTGTCTGTTGGGTACGGGTAGTGAGAGATCCTACTTATGCAAGGAATTTGCGAATAAGTATGCTGACAAGTTCTCTCCCTTGAATAGTCGCAAGTTTCTCATTAAAACATTCTTAGGTGATCAAGTGAGAAATTTAAAGGAGGTTAGTTTCTGTGTGAATTCTCTTGATGAATCAAGGCCTGTTTCTTTTTTGATTGATGAACATTTAGACCTGTCCTTTAAGATGGAAGGACTGGGTGATGTAATTTCTGATTTAAAGAAGAATAATGTGAGGTTGGCTGCTGTTTTCTCGGAGATGAGAAATGATGTACTCAGAGTCCATGGTCTAGTAGGAATAGATGTTATAAAGTTTTTGGGACCCCTAAAGCTCTCTAATTTTAGAAACGGTTCTGCATTTGAGTCGTCCCAAGGAATGATTTTATTTGGAGACGTTGCCAATTTCAAACCCTGTAGTTCTGTGCAGGTACATTCTGATATGAATTACAATCGTGTTATCGGAGAATTCTCTTTGTGCAATGTCACACATGTTTATTTCGTTTTAGATTCTAAATCGAAATATTTAGACCCATGGAATAGTTTTGATGAAGCTACAGTTGATAGAAGTATTGAACAAATGTTTAATCTGGAATTTTTGGGAATAGTTGATTAAACCTGTAGTGATTATGATGGTGTGAAAATTGATGAGTTTCGTTCTTCTATAGAATATAGAGACAACTGTTATTATGTTGGTTTATCTTGGTGTTACAAGATGAGATCTTGCCCTGCTTCGATAAACGGAAGTTACCATCACGAGTCCCCGACTCGAAATGAAAACTGCACGTCTACGCATAGGCTCGACGCAGATACTTCCGTTTGGGATAAACTCAAAAAAAATGAAAAGAATTAAATCAACCAATCGGACCGTCTCCCGCGTACTCAAAAAAATTTCCATTTGGAGCCGATAGGCGTGTATAAGTTCAACACGGGAAAGTCAAAAGGGAGTCCCATTCAACGGCGGGGGGCAGAGGGGTCACGTCGCTCGCTCCTGACACACTGGCCCGGCGACGAAACGAAGCATGTGACCGCTGCTGCTAATGAACTCTCGTCCGACGCTTGTCAAAGGGTACCCTTCCGCTACCATAAATCAAGTTAACTCCATGAACTTTACTTGCCACTACCATAGACATTCAACTTCTTAAATACGAACTTTCTACTTGTTCTTATTTTCCTCACTAAAAAGACTATAAAATATATCTACAGTCTTTCTTGTTCTTTCGATTCTGAATTTCATTTGTTTTGCAACCAGACGCAGTATTTCGCCGACATTGTTTCCACATCGCCCACGCATCTAAATACGGAATATAACACTGGTGTCAAGCGTAAAGCAAAACAATGGAATACTCAGGCCTCTCTCGCTCAGAAATTCTGGAACTCATCAAGCAACAGAAAACAGCGATTCTCCAAACGAAAATCGACATGGAACGCGCTGGCAACCCCCAAACACAATCGATCATTAACGAACTAAAAGCAGACCTTCACGAACTTTTAGCCGCTCTGCAGTCTACCACACATGATCGCTCACACACACCGCGATACGCCACAGACTACGAACTATTAATGCGACAGCAATCACTTCGGGACGCTACGAAATCCATCCGGGCCTTTGAACCAGGCAATGACGTCAACCGCTTTATCACCGACCTCAGCAAAGCTTACACGATACACGTTAAGCCAGAGTTGAGCGAATACCCCGAGATGGAGAAAGAATTCGTCAAACTGGCAAAACAACTCCTTAACGAAGGTATCTTCCAGCAGATGGAAGACTCAAAACAATCCACAGCCATGTTCGAGGAACTGAAAACTTACCTCGTCTCCACTCACGGGAACCAGATGACGAATTTCCAACATCTGAGCCGGGCATGGGACCTCCAGCGCTGTGAGGGGGAGACATTCACTGATTTTGCAGGCCGACTTGAGAACACAATCCGAGAGGACACAGTCCACATCAAGGCGAGATTCAAGTTGGACAAACAAAATGCCGAGATGACGGCCGACACCGCTTTCTCCCTAATGGGGGCCATGCTCATGAGCAAAAGGATCAAGGCATGGGCACCCAACATTTATCCACACCTCGTCAAAACCATGGATAGACACTACTCAGCGGGCGGTATTGCCAGCGACGCGCAACGCTTTCTCGATCGTGGCATCAAAACAGACATGACCACCTCCGTTGAAACAACCGCATTGATTGTGAGCCAACCGGCAAACTCCGGCAAGCCTCACAGCTTTGAAAGTGACAGAATACTAGCCGGCGTAAAGCGACAATTGCTGGACCTGAACGAGCAACTACGGCAGGCGCACAGGCACGACCCAATCACCATCAACAGGAACAATCAGACCGGACCCTCCTCCAACATGAAGCACAGCCGGACGCAAAGAGGCACTGGCCAATCCGGCCACCCGGCAGTATGCAGAAACTATCTACGAGGCCGTACATGCTTCAAGGGTAACAGATGTCCCTATTTTCACCCTCCCCACGCTCAAGCTCACATAGCGACCACTGATACCACCTTACCCGGAGCAGACAGTGATCCACACAACGCCGAGCACTCGACATGCTTCAACGATCTGGATTTTCAGCAGGGACCGAACGAGATGTGATGTATCGTTCCCCGGTCCCCGAATCCAAACCCCATCATCACATATTCAACCTTCAGATCCTACCCGAGCTCTGATCCCCCTTTTTCTAGATCAACCTCCGCAGCAACGGCATTATGTTCTCTGATGTCGGCATATTGGATTCTGGGTGCACGACTTGCATCGTCCCTATTTCTCGCTTACCCGAAGACGCAAGAAAGTTCATGACCCAATCTGACATCCGAATTAAGGGAATCGGAGGGGACGTCTCTATTTTGGGCAAGTTAACTTGCGACGTCACCTTAGGCGACCATACTTCCCCCGCCTTCCACAAGATCGACACACTGATCACGACATCGGACATTCCTATTCTGATCGGAGAGAATATACTCGGCCACCACACGCTATCTTCTTATACTATCGACAACCAGAAGGCTTCTATCAAATTTACACGCACACTCACATCCGGCAAGCTAACTCATACTGCCCCACTCTCCCCAGCCTTCGATCTAAAAAAAAAACGACCCATAATCTCGCACACGGCGCCCAAGCCATTTCCAACGAGGAGCCACACGTCACAGCGAGATCAACGTTTGACGGGTGGACGCTCAACCGAAAGCTGGATTGGCTGAAACAAACCGTAGGCCTATCGCTTCCAAACCACCCTCACCGGAGTGAACTAGAAGCCACCGCCGACCTGCTCATCGGCTATGCGGATATCCTCAGCACCGATGACAATAACAAGGGCACCTTCATCAGACCCATACGCATACCGACCAATGGCCAGTCCAGAAGCCAAAAGCAGCATCCAATAGCCCAAGCACTGGAGGATGACGTGGATGCAGAAATTCCACGCATGGCCAGCGAGGGTATCATCGAACCTTGCAACGACCCTAAGGGATTCAACAGCCCCGTTTTCGCCATCCGTAAGAAAAACGGAAAGATCCGAGTGGTAGCAAACTTCAAGAGAACCCTCAACAAGGTACTGGTCGATCTCGACCCGTATCCGATACCCACCATTGATTCCACATTCAACAAGATTGGCGAGAGCAACAAATACTTTTCAACCCTCGATCTCCGCAACGGGTACTGACAAATCGTCATTGACAAACTTGACCGCCACAAAACGGCCTTTACCTGGAAAGGACGTTGTTTCCAATACATCCGTCTGGCTTTCGGTTTAACTTCCGCTGGACAGATCTTTTCTCGGTGCATAGCCGATGCTCTGGACACAGTGGCCTCACGCGCGAACATATCGTCCTATATTGACGACAACCTCATCCATGCTAAAACCTTCGAGGAATACATAACCACACTGGAACAATTATTCATTGCTCTTCGCAAATTCGGATTGAAACTAAATCCAGACAAATGCGTCTTCCTTGCGTCCGAAGCCAAATTTCTCGGCCGCATCGTGAATAGCGACGGTTTCAAGGCCGATCCCGAATACGTTCGCGCCATCATCGACATGAAACCCCCGACAACAAGAAAAGAATTGCAAAGTCTCATCGGACGCCTCGTATGGATTCGACAATTCCTTGAGACACGCCTATATGAGAGGATTCGAACGGACATGTTTTCCAACCTGATGGCCCCCATAAACGAACTAAACAAGCCAGGACGGACATTTGTCTGGACGGAAAGGGCCAACAAGGCTTTCGAAAAAATCAAGAAGCGCCTCGCTTCACCTCCGATCATCTCCTTCCCCGACTTCTCCGGACTCTTTACCCTCACCACTGATGCCAGCGACATCGCATGCGGAGCTATACCCATGCAAGAGGGTGAACACGGTCGAAAGAAAATCATAGCGGTGGCCTCACACACCTTTAGCCCGACAGAGCGCAACTGGTCGACGACTGAACGCGAGGCGTACGCTATAAAATGGGCTATCACCAAATACGAAAGAGATATGTTGTCAGTCAACTCCTCTATATTTGATCCTTGGGTCTTGTGCTACCTATAACTATCAGGGGAAAGATTATTTTAAGTCAAGTATGGAAGTTGGGTGTCGCCTGGGACCAGGTAATTCCGAGCGATATTTTATCTTTATGGAATATGTTTCAAAAGAACCTCGTGAACATTGGAGACATCAGTTTTAGTAGGTGTTCGGTTCAAACTGATTCTTCTGTTATTTTGATAATGTTCTGTGACGCTTCGAATCAAGCGTACAGAGTTGTAGAGTATATGTACCAGCAGGGTAATGCTAGGTTATTTTTTGCGAAAGCAAAAGTTGCTCCATCTGTAAAGAGAACTCTGCCTACTTTGGAGTTATTATCTGTTTATCTAGGTATTAAACATATAACTGTTCTAACAAAGATGTTTCCTGCAATGTTTAAAGAAATTATAATAGCCGTAGACGCACAGGTGGTGTTGTCATGGTTGTTATCGGAGACAATTAACACCAAATGTCAGTTCACAAGAAATCGACTAAAAGATATAAAGTCTATGGTGAGTGAACTAAGTAATAAAGGTTATGTTATAAGATTTAAGTATGTGAGTACTGGTGAAAAAACCCAGCAGATTTTGTAACTAGAGGTGTTTCCTTGAGCAGGTTTATAAGGGAAAAGGATTTTTGGTTAAAAGGTCCTGTCTGGTTGCAGAAGGATTATGTGATATGGCCTGAATATAATTTGGATTGTCTTAGTGCAAAGTGTCGAGTATTAATGACTGCTTACTATAACTGTGAAATAGAATCTAATTCTTCAGCTATAATAAGATTAGAAAGATTCTCCTCTCTACAGAAATTAATTGGTACACTCTCGCTAGTTTTTAAGTTCATTGCCAAGTTAAAGGGAGATAATGATTATGTTGATCATCTCGTGAAATCTAAATTATTTGATTAAAATAGTTCAGTCAGTTCTTCATTGAAGAGAAAAAATTCCTAGGACATAAAGATGAGAATAAAGTTCCTCAGTTAGTAAATAAGTAAAAGTTCAATTTGTTTTTGGATGACAACGGTATAATACGTTGTCGTGGTCGAATTGATAATTCTGAATATTTTTCTGATGATGTAGTACATACTGCTACCTAAAACTTGTCACGTTACGAGTTTATCATGGATTGTCATGTTAAATGTAAACACTTGGGCATTGCTGCCACACTTGATAGGTTACGCAATACTGGATTTTGGGTACCTAAGGCTAGACAGGCAGTTAAGACTGTCCTTGCTAGTTGTGTCATTTGTAAAAGGTACAATTCGTTGTCCTTTATATATCCTAAGGTCACTAACCTACCTAAAAATAGAGTGAATCTTGTTAGACCCTTCTTATATACAGGTATTGATTTTACAGGTCACCTTTGGGTTGTTGATGGTAGTATAGTTAAGAAAATGTATATTTTAATTTTTACTTGCTTTATGTGAGAGCAATACATCTAGAACTATTGCCTGATATGTCTACTCACGCTGTTGTGTTAGCTTTCTTTAGATTCTTTAATCAGTTCGGTGTGCCTTCACACATATATTCTGATAACGCCTTATCTTTTGTCGCTGGATGTGACTTAGTGAAAAAGGTATTTCTATCTGATGAATTTAGAGGAAATCTCGATACATGTAGTATCAAGCGCCTTACTATACCTATGTATTCTGCCTGGTTTGGTGCGATGTGGGAAAGATTAATCAAAATTCAAAAGAATTGTTTATTTAAACTAAAGTTATCGGACGTAATAGATTGGACTATTTCCAACTATTAACTGTGTTGTCTGATATACAGAGGTCTGTCAATGATAGACCTTTGACTTATCGTTGTTCAGATGATTCCAGTTTGGAAGTTATTTACCCCTAAGTGCATTCATTCGTTCTTTTCCTGGAAAAACAGTATCCTTGAATTTCGAAGAAGGTCCCTTTTCGATTAGACCCCCTAATAGATCTGATCTGATCGAAAGTTTGAAATATAGGGAATCACTTTTGCATAAGTTTAAACTGTTATGGTATGAACAGTATTTGTTGAGTTTAAGAGAATTATCTAATGATTCGTATCAAGTTGATTTATTTTTGATAACAAAATTAAAGTAGATGATGTTGTTCTAATCAAAAGTTTTGTTAAGCCTAGACCGTATTGGAATCTGGGTAGGGTAGTGAAACTTACTCGTGGTTTCGATGGTTTAATTAGATCTGCCTTAGTCAAGAAAGGAGATATGTTTCAAGAGCATTCGATAAAGCATTTATTTCCGATTGAATTGTCTATATCCCATTCGTTTCAAATAAAACCGAAGAAACATGGTATGGTAGTGATTTAACTTGTGAAACAGAGAATGAAGATATTGTTGAGACAACTAGCGAATCTCGGTCTAGACCGGTTAGAACTCTGAAATCAGTTGAGGATAGGAACCCTGACTATCTTTGGTATTAGTTTTTGTTACGGTTTTTTCTTTTTTTCTTTTTTATTCGGGAGAGTGTCAGAAATTTAATTTCTGTATCTATGTTTCTATCTCTCTTACTTTCCTTCTTCCTCTTTTTCCCCCCCTGTGTGCAGTGTAAGAACTGCTGCTGCTGTGTCACGTGGCGAAATCGTCTAAACAATTGGTCGCACGTGATTTAAAAAAGAAACCTGTTGTTGCTCCAAAAGAAAAAGTGTGTTCGCAGTGTGAAGACGAAGTCGTCTTGTCTTGTCTTGTCTTGCGACGAAAAAAACTTGCTCGAAGAGTCTGTTCCAGTAATCAAGAGGATTATAGTTTTGCTACCAAGGAACCAAAGTCTGCATTTATTCTTAACCCGGATTCTCCACCATCTTGCTTATCTTCCAAGGACAGCAACTCAAAATATCTAAAAAAAAAACCTTTCTGCCCAGCTACTAAAAAAAAAATACTAAAGCCTTTTTTTTTTAAACTGTAGTGTAAAGCATAATTTTTCCCCTCTTTCTGCTATCTCTCTACTTCTTTCACTCTCTCTGAACTGTTGTTGGAGTCCTTTTTAAGGGCTCGCTAAAGGGACATTTTTGGCAGTCATTTTCAAGTTATACCTGTGAACTTTTACATCTGACTATTTTTTTTTGTCCTCCCCTCATTTTCTTTTTTTTTTCTTTTCCCAACCTTTTGCGTCGAATTTGGCTGTTACCAAGCCAAATTTCGACAATATATATATATATATATATATATATATATATATATATATATATAAAAGAAATTCAAAGATGCCCCATATGAATAGCTATTTCTCCTTGCAAGAATTAATCTTGTAAGGTTTGTTAACACCAAGGGGTTTGAAGATAAAATAAAAAGGTAACTTAAAGATTTTTAAACTTTAAAGAAACAAGAAGAAAGAGGAAGGGAAAAATGACAAAGTAAGAGAAAAAGATTAAAAGAGAAAAAAAAAAAAACAGAAAGGGAGAAATAACAGAAGGGGAGAAAGGAAAAAACAACTAAAGATGCAGCAAATTGTCTAGACAAAGCTTAAACACAGTTTCATAGTGTAAGAGTTGTAAATCAGACACATTAAAATAACTTTGACTTATATTTTTAAATATTAATCTTGTTTCAATAAAAAAAAAAAACATTACATAAGGAAATTCAATCTTTAATAATTAAAGAAGGCTTTTATAATTATTTTTTTTGTTAAAATTTTAAAGAAGAGTAATGTTATGATAATTTACCCATGCATGTATAAACTCTCCCAGCGATAAATATGAGCAGGTACTGCCTTTTGGAGAGGGAAGTTTCCAGCAGTCAGCTCTGACAGTCAAACTGAACATTCTTACTGTAACACTCTCGTTTGTATATGTTTGTATTACTGTTTCTGTTAATATATTTGTTTAACTCAATTCCTCTCTTGTGTCTTTATTTCTGGCTCTAATAAGGCCACAACAGGTAATTAAAAGGTAACATCTAAAATAATAATATTTATAATATAATAAGATAAGTAAAATAATAATTAATGAAATAATAAAGACAAGTTATTAAATAAATTTAATAAAAAATAATTATATATTAAATATAAATTAATAGGCAATATTTATACACTAATAAAAAAAAATATTAGTGATTAATATTAACATGCCATTCCTTGCACCAGTTAACAGCAGTTTGTGGGTCATTTTTTTAGATCAACTGCCAATTTGACCTTATCGAACTGATTAAACTTACAATTAAGACAAGTAAATAATTAATAAGTTGAGAACTGATGCCATCAGGAAGGTAAATGATGAAGATTAGGAACAATGTCGGTCCCCAGGATACAGCTCTGGGGTACACCTTCATTAATGCAAAAAGATCTAGGAGAGTGGCCATTCAGAACATCTTTTATTTTGCAATTTGATAAAACTGAATGAGTTCAAAAATTCATCTAGAAATGCCATAAGCTTTCAACTTGTGAAGAAGCCTATTATGTCAAACCCTGTCAAATGCATTCAATATGTCCAAAGCAACATCCTGAGCTTTACCATTTTTATCTAAAGGTTGATAAACTCTTTCAGTAATAATCATTAATACACCAGCAATTAACCTAAAGAAGCAAAAGCTATGTTGATTATCTGAAAGAAAGCCCAGCAATGTGAGATGCTTAACTAATTCAGAATTGAGTAAGGCCTCTAGTACTTTGCCAAAAAGTAGTAGAAGGCTAATAGGCCAATAGTTAACAGAAAGGTATTTATTGTAGAGCTTAGAGAGAACAGGTGCCAGTTCAGAAGCACATTTCTTAAGGACTAGTGCAGGGGTATCATCAAGTCCACATGCTTTATAAGAATTCAGTGTAGAGATGATAACAAGAACCATGGAAGTAGTTATATGCAGAAGAGGGACTCAGTTCTAAAAGGAAAGTGAGGCATAGATACACTAGATGAGTCAAAAGTAGAATTAGAAGAGAATTTATAAGCAAAGCATACTCCTTTATCAGCAGAAAAGGTTAATACCTCAAACAGAGTGAAGGGAAGAGGGATAGAAGACTAACTCTTAATTTAACAAACCATTACATTGGTAACATAAATGGGGGAGGGGAGAAGAGGATTCATACCTTTCCCAAGGGTATTAGCACGTAATTGAATGTAATGGATCTGACTGGGATTTGATCTAGGCTCTCTGATTTCTCAATCCAAGCAGATATCCATTACAACACCATGCCTCCTGCATATATATATATATATATATATATATATATATATATATATATATATATATATATATATATATATATATATATATATATATATACAGATAGATAGAGAGATATCAGTAAGCACATAGTCAAATGATGATAAACCTGAACAATTATTTTTCAACAATCTTCTTCCTTGCTAATGCACTAAATTCAATTGTGAATAATAATCACTTGAACTGAACAATTCAGATAAAAATAACAGCTAAAATGCAGTCGTTGATTTGCTCATTTGTGTGTGTGTGTGTGTGTGTGCATGCACACGGATGTATTCATATCAGTGTTGGAGATGTAAAATACAGAGTTTTTTACCCATTTTTGCCCTAGAAATCAAAAGAAAGGTCAAAGCCAATACAAATAGATAGAGAGATTAAGAGGGATAGTACGATAATTTAGGGTTGCCAAATTGACAGTATTTGGTCAGATTTGATTCACTTTTTCCCAATTGATTTGACATAAATGAAGAAAAAGTACTGGATTTTTTTACCCATTTTTGCCCATAGAAAGCAAAAGAAAGATCAAAGCTGATACGAATAGATAGAGAGATACAGTTGGATATTTTAGGGTTGCCACATTGACAATATTTCGTCAGATTTGACTCACTTTTTCCCAACTTATTTGACATAAATGAAGAAAAAGTACTGGATTTTTTGGCCCATTTTTGCCTATAGAAAGCAAAAGAAAGATCAAAGCTGATACGAATAGATAGAGAGATTAAGAGGGACAGTAGGATAATTTAGGGTTGCCAAATTAACAGCATTTGGTCAGATCTGGCTCATTTTTTCTCCAACTTAATTTAAAATTTAGATTCTTATCTCAATTTTTTTTTTTTTACCATTTTAAGGCATTAGTTGCATTAACATTCTAATTACAGTTTTTTTTTATTGTTGTTGTTTTTCAGGTAAGGTCATACAACTATTTTATTCTCACAGTGATTTAAAAGAACAGATTGATATAGTGATCATCAGTTATGTAGGATTAATTAGTACATAGTGTTATATAGGAATAAAGTGTCACTGCTAGCATTTGAGTTCGAATATAGACCGCCAGTGAGCAAACACAGGTAATCCCATTATTGAATTAAGTAGACCATGTGACTATAGAGGAAACACATATATGTAGGAAATAGTTGATAACTAACGATCACTATTTCTGTTCTAACTGCTATTACTATTCAGGTCACCATTTCTACTCTATCCTCTATTACTATACAGACCACTATTCTCTATACTATTTCACTATACAGATTACTGTTCGAGTGAGTATTATTGAGCAAGTACTATTAGTGCAAGTGTTACTTGAAAGAGTCTGACACCTGTATTGATCAAAGGCATGCTATAGTTGTATCTGTGATTACAAAGTCTCTACTACAACGAGAATTATGGAACTGACAATGAGTGTTCATTGACATCACAAGAGTGGTGACAAGGATTCCTTGAACTTACACAATGATTTGTTCAGCAGACTACAACAAAATGGAAGAAGTAAAGCTATCATGATTCAAATGTTCGTGTTACGAAAGCAACAAGAACAACACTTGCAGCTACAAACTAAACATCAATTACAATTACAACTACAACAACAGAATTTTTTTGAGTTGTTTACAAAAGCTACAAAAGGAAAAATTTCAGATTCATTCACTCCAGATGCTCTTCTTAATTCAATCAGTGAATTTGTGTACAATCCAGATGAAGGGATAACTTTTCTAGCTTATTATAGAAGATACGAAGGGATTTTAAAAAGGGATTGTTCATATTGGAATGATGAAAAGAAAGTTTAGTTAATATTAAAGAAATTGTCCCCTGCAGAACATGAAAAATATGTGAATTATATTTTGTTCAAAAAAAACCCAGAAGAGATAAATTTTGATATGACTATTCTAATACTATCAAAAGTTTTTGGTGATAGGAGCTCATTATTTAATACATGATGGCAATGTCTTAATTTAGTAAGGTTAGACAATGAAGATTTTGTCACTTATGCATGAGTCACGAATCGAGAATGTGAGAAGTTCAAGTTAAATGAATTAACTCCTTATTTATTTAAATATTTGATATTTTTACAGGGTTTAACTTCTAATGAGGATGCAGAAATAAGATTCAGAATACTTACTAAATTAGAAATGGATTTCCAAATTAACTCTCCAGAAAATAGTGGAAGAATGTCAATGTATTGTGAATTTGAAACTGCAAGAAAAAAACACATTTCACAGGTACATAGTGTCCAACCAGCTAAGAGAAAAAACTACAAACATTTTACAACTCCTAACAGAACAGTCAAAAAAGACAACAGCCCCCCTCAATACCTAATACTTGTCATGGTTGTGGAGGTAAGGATTTTAAAAGTGATTGTTTTTTCAAGAACAAAAAATGTTATGAATGTGGGAGATTAGGATACAAAAGTACCTGTTGCAGATACAAAAAATTGAGGAAAAAGAAAATGTATATGAACATGATAAATAGATGGAGTAATGATAAGAAGCCTAAAAGGGGAATTAACAAAACATCTTAAAAGAGGAAATTTAATTTTGTGCAAATTAATGATGTAAAAATAAAATTTCAACTAGATACAGGATCTGATATCATTATCATAGATGAACAGACATGGAGAAATTTGGATAAAGTTTTGCATGGAGTCTCAGGAAAGAGATTTCATTTTTGGGGTGAATTCAGCTGTACTGTTTCTTTTATAGGAAAAACCAAAAAAACGGTGGTGTTTGTATTAAAGAATACTGCTAATTTGTTTGGAACAGACTGAATTGCATTATTTAATCTTTGGGACCTTCCAACTATTTTTTCAACAAGATAAATGTTGTTATTAACAGTACTAATACAGCCACAGAAAAATTGAAGAATGAACTGAAAAAGAGTTTTCCAGAAGTTTTCTCAGGTCTAGGGACACGTACAAAAGCTAAGTTTGAGTTAAAAGAGAATGTAACACCAATATCATTTGTGGCCTTAGAGCAAATTTTTTTTTTTTTTTAAGCATTTCATCCCAAGCAAGGCGGGAGCCACTAGGATGCAAGGGGTTACAGAAAATTTAGAGCAAGATCAGATAGGAGTGATAGAAGAAAGGATGAGGGTAGTGGATAGATCAAGGCAACTGGAGATGTTGATTGACATTACACTTGAATAGCTGGAGATTATAGCTCACAGGGAAACAGGAATAGGGAAGGGAGTTCCACAGGCGAGAGGTGCGAGACACGAAGCTATTGGAGTAGAAGAGATGGCTACATTCAGGAGTTTCGACAGTGAAGGGGTGAGAGCGGGATGCCAGCCTCGTATGGCGCTTGAACTCATGACATCTGGGAACTAGCAAATGCAGCTCCTCAGAGCAATTTCCATGGAAGTATTTGTAGAACAGACAGAGGGAGGCGACGGCGTGTCTGTGAGAAAAATGAATTGGACAGACTATAAAAATTAGGTGTGATCTCAACAACAGACTATTCTGAATGGGCAGCACCAGCAGTCTACATAAAAAATAAAAAAAATAATAAAATCTGCATATGTGCTGATTTTTCAACAGGATTAAATGAAAGTTTAAAACAACATAACTACCTGTTACCAAGTCCAGAGGAAATTTTTGCCAAATTGAGTGGTGGTAAATTTTTTTCTAAATTCGACCTGTCAGATGCTTATCTACAAGTACTAGTGGATAAAGACTGCTCAAAATTATTGACAATTAACACTCATAGAGGATTATACAAATTCAACCAAATTCCTTTCAGTATAAAAGGTAGCACTAAGCATATTCCAACAGAATATGGATATCATGCTTGCCAGTTTGGATTTTGCTCAAGCATATTTGGATGACGTACTTATTAAAAGCAAAACCCAAAAGCTGCATACAGAAGATGTAAAAAAAGAGAGAGAATTAAAGAATATGGTTTTAAGATTAGTGAAGGAAAATGTGAATTGTTTATGTCCAGACTTAAATATCTAGGACAAATTATTGGTGAAAACAGTAGATGACCAGATTCTTTAAGAGCGTCATGCCCGCTACAACAAATGTAACAAAGTTACAAGCATTTTTAGTGCTTGCTGATTACTATCACACACACACATATATATATATTATGCCAAACATGCACAAATTAAGAGCACCCTTGAATAACCTGCTTAAGAAAGATGTGAAATGGAATTGGACAGATAAATGTCAAAGTGCTTTTGAAGAGATTAAGAAAGTCTTAACATCGGATTTGTCACTAGCTTATTTTCACTCTAAAGATTGTGGTTGCATCAGACGCAAGTGATTCAGGTATTGGAGCAGTGATACTACACAAATATGAGGATGGAACAAATAAAACCAATAGCTCATGCTTCAAGATCATTGATTGCAGCTGAAAGAAGCTACAACCAGATCGAAAAGGAAGTATTGGCAATCATATACGCTATGAAAAAGTTTCATAAATTCATATATAGTAGAGAATTCATATTACAGACAGACCATCATCCATTATTGTCAATATATAGATCAAAAAAGGGTGTTCCCACACACACAGTAAATTGACTGCTGCACTGGGGAACAATCTTATTAAACTATAATTATAAAATGGAATTTCTACCATCCAAAAAATTTAGTCATGCAGATGGATTGTCTAGACTGATACCAAGATATTGCAAACTGCTTGAAGACAGTAATTGTGGCAATCAGGGTGAAAAATGAAATTAATAATGTATTATACAATACTGTAAGAGAACGGCTCATAACATTGGAGGAAATAAGAGTCAAGTCGAAAAAAGATGACTCAATAATGAAAATAAAAAAGCAATTAAGATTTAAAGGAAAAAATATTACTGGAAATGATGCATTTTCATTATGTAATAATGTACACAGAAAGATTTGTGACACCAGCATCATTGCAAAAATGTATGCTAAAGGAATTTCACATAGGACATCCAGGAATTTCTAGAATGAAATCCTTAATGAAGTGTTATACATACTGGCCAAAAATGGATCAAGATATCAAAAATTTAGTGAAATCATGCAGAGGTTGTGCTCTGGCAGCAAAGTCACCACCTATCAAAGTTCAACCTTGGCTGAAAACCAATGTGCCATGGTCCAGAATTATATAGACGTCACAGGACCATTAAATGGAGCATACTATCTAGTGGTAGTTGATAGTTACACTAAATGGCCAGAAATATTAAAATGTAGAATGTACATTGGTAATAATAAATTTCCTACACAAGATTTTTGCAAGGTTCAGTGTTCCTGATTCTATTGTTTAGATAACAGGACTCAATTCATGTCTAGGGAATTTAAGTTTTTTTGTAAATTTTTGCAATAGAACATATTACAACACCCCCTTATCACCCAAGATCAAATTGACAAGTGTCAATACTATACTATTTCACTATGCAGATTACTATTCGAGCAAGTATTACTAGTGTGAGTGTTATTCAAAAGCACCTGACACCAGTATTGTTTAATGGCATGCTGTAGTTGTATCTGTGATTACAAAGTCCTCTACTACAACAAGCATTACGGAGGTGACAACATTGATATTGATAATCTGGAAATTTTTTATGAGTAGTTTGCTAGCAACACTGTCAGCTAGTGTTGTTTTTTTTTTTAAACTTAGATCAGTTTTTTTTTTTTCAATTTCTGTGTTTTTTTAACTTTAAAATTTGAAAGTTTGTTGAGCAGTGAAATACTTTCTGTGGTTAAGCAACTCCTGTCAGCTATGGCCTCATCTGGCATTGAATGAGTTTTCCCATCCAATGTACTGGTGTATTTCAAACTGCGAAACCAGCAAAACTGGTCTTTCTATTTAAATCCATGAATACAAACATTCCTCAAGTTGAAGTTTAAAATTTCTTAATGGTTAAAATTTTATTTTATAGAAAAAAAAATTGAGTTAATTAATAAATATTTGATTCAAAATATTCAAACACTTTTCTTTGTTTATGACATTACATGAAAACAAAAAATTGTTTTATTTCTAAATCTTTTGCTTTAAATAAAGATTTTTGTAAAATTGATTTAAATCAGTGATTTTTAAAAATCATCAGTTTAAATCATCAGTTTAAATCAAACAACCCTGAATCATATATGTGTGTGTTTTTGTGTGCGTGTGTGTGCATGCCTTATCATGAAAATTAAAGAGAATGAAAAAATGAAATCAAAGAAATATGAAACAGAAATAAGAAAAACTAAAAGTTTTTAGAGTTTATTTGTAATAAGAAAAGAATTTACTGATTAATTTGACATCTTCTGATTGGGAAAGAATCATGAATATTTAGCTATTGTTGCTGTTATCCAGGGCTTCAGATATGCTACATTTGCATAGACTCCAGGGTAGTTGGGCTTTGCACAACCATTACCCCAAGAGATTATTCCAATCAATGTGTGCACCCCTGAAAAATAAGAACAAATTCAGTTTTGAAAATTATTGTTGGTGACCATTTGGTAATTTAGTAGATTTTCATATGGCAAATTAGGCTTTCATTAAAATGTATGTCTAATGATTTTGCTAAGGGAATTAATGACAATTGATTTTGACTAAAACATTATTGCAAATCTTTATAAAAATATTAATAATATAAAGTTTATTCATATATTTTAATAAAAGAGGAAAATTCATTTGAAAACTGAAAAAAAATCCTGGAAAAAGTCACATGAGAAAATATTTTCAGACAAATGACATCCTCCATGTTTGAATTAAAAGTAAATTTAGGTTGAAAAATGTATTCATGAGTTAAACTTATGGAAATTTCATGGTGTACCTTTGCAATTTGGAAATGGAAGAAAAAATAATTCACAGATTTTAATCATAGAAAAAAAGCCTTTAAATTTATAAATGGGGCTTACTTTTTAATAAATGTTTAGATGTTTAAAAATAAAAAGTCATTAGTAATTACCAGTTAATATAATTATCAAAAATCTATCTGAAGGTAATTCTTTTGAAAAACCAGGAACATATCCACACTATATATATAGTGGGTAGAGGGGGAAACAAATATTCATACACATACAAATTTTTAATTTATTCTATTTCCAACTAATTAATAAACAAACTTTTCATATAATTAATTGTACACAGATGCATAATAACTAAATATGCATAGAAAAGAGAAAAAAGTTTGATTTAATAAAAATAAATCCCATTTATCCATTTTAATGTGTGAAAAAAGTATTTGTACAATGCCAATTTCAGATCTTAAAACTTTTAAATTGCTTTAATACTCTAGACTATTCAAGTGGAATATTCTAGAATGTTCCAGTAATGTTATGAATAGTTATTTTTAGAGGAAAAACAGAAAACTTATTTTAGGTGGGGACAAAAGCTAAGTGTTTACTTTGACTTTTCATATCACATATAGCACATACATCTTTCCATACAAAAATGTTTTCATATGTTGTCTTGTTATGATTAAATTATATCCTTGTGTTTGTCAATTGTTACTATTGGTTAATTCTCCTTATCCTTGTATTTGACCCTATAAGAGAATCCACCACTGTGGATATGAAACTTTGGTCATATCTTTTCACAAGTCATTTTTTTTTTACCTTTTTCTTTTTTATATTTTGTGTTGTGACATTCAGTTCATAACAGCAGACTGAGTTACTTTCAAAGAGTGACTCAAACCACCCAGTCTTATATTGATAGGAATGTGCAGACTAATTCGGCTTTCCAGTCACTGAATGGTTTGTCCTACATATTCAGCTTCATACTGACATTTAAATGTGTACAGAATAAAACTACTTTGAAAGTAGGACAAACCACCTTTGACAAATGAGGGAAACACTGAACTAGTCCTAAAAAGCACATGCAACCTGGCAGTAGAAAAACCTGGTGTAATACAAGCCGATACTCTGTCAGCCAGTGTTTGATTTTCTCACCTAGCTACAGTAATTTTAAATAAACAGAACACAGGCTAGGACCAAACACTACTGGTTCTTTAAAGCATTTAATCTTATGCTCAACAATGCATTTAAAGACATTCACAGGATAACCACTGTCACAAAAAAGCATGAATGTTCTCCAATTCTTGAATGAGTTGACAAAGAGAACAAACTTTGGTCTATCACACATTGATGATTTGTTTGTTCTCCTTGTAGACTGTCTACATTCCTGCCAGTATAAGACTGAGTGATTTGAGTCACTCGTCGAGAGTAATTCAGTCTGCGTATGATTTGGCCATTGGCCAGGACTTGCTTGATAACATCGACTGTGTGAGTAAATATGTGAACAATTCTTTCAGTTTTGCACAGAGCCCAGTCTGCTCATCATTTACATCTCCTTGAATTGATCCACATTAAGTTACATCAAGCAGCTCTGTGCAAACAGAAGGAACATCTCACTCATTCCCTCAATCTTTTAGAAGGTTTGAGTAATATTTTTTTCATTTTATACTCACTTAGAACTATTTATTTTTTATTCATAAATTATTTTACCAAAAAATATATTTTAATTGTATTCCATAATTTTCCCTCTTCACCTCTTTTTTTTTATTTACTGTGTGAATTGTCTTTTTTTCTCGTCATAAACTATGCCAACATTTTCCTTCCAATGAAGTGTTACCCAAAAGGAATTCTAAAGGTAAAAATGCCTTTGTGTTTTTTAAATTGGTATTTATGTTCTGTGATATTAAGTTCTTGTTTATATATATATATATATATATATATATATATATATATATATATCCACACATGCATGCATACACTATAAACCTTCCTCTCCAGAATGCTCCATAAGTTTTCCATCATGTTAAGGCGGGATAAACATGATGGCCACTTCATCAAACTATTTTTTTTTCAAACTCGTTTTACTTACATCTTCATAAATTTTTTTCAATAACAATGATGGAGAATTGTCATGCATAAAAACATCATCTTAAAACTATTTTGTTTGTTGCTTTTAGAAATATTGTTCCACAAGTGCCTTCAGAAATCATCAAAACACCATCTGCAACTAGTCATGGGCACACCACTTCACCACCTATCATCCCATATAACCTATGGCTCACTGAGGATAGCACAGAATTTGTTAAAGAAAAGAACAGTTGCAAAATTAGTCTTCATCTATTCTGTTGCCCATTTCCTTCAATTTTTCCTTATGAATTTCTTTTAAAGAAGAATTTACGATTGGTATGAGACCAATCGGAAATTCTTGCCATATAATTTACGACCTGATTATTCAATATAGTGTATGTTCTGACAATTCCTTGCTGCCAGAAAATCTAAAAATTTTCTAACTTGATAAATACACAGGTGTTTTTTATAACAGGACATAGATCAACAAGATCAAGTGCTCAGCTTGTTCTTATTCGACTTGCTTTGTAGTTGTCCAGGATCTTCAACAAAACTTTTTGCACTTTGGTCATATGTGCTAATTATTTTTGCAATTTCAGGTGTTGTTTCAATTTAATAAAATTTTCCAACTAATTAACAATTTCTCTTCATTCATCAACTCAGTCTAAACTAATCTTATAAATCATTTTAAAATTTTAACTTTTCCTCCCTTCAGACTCAGATCTACGAATACCTGTACAACTAAAAATGCATTTTGAGTTTTTAAATTTAGTTTCAATAGCACGATATCATGTGGTAGTTTGTCATGCACTATTTACTCATCAATTTTTATTTATTCGTCAAATTTAATGTGTTTGTACCCAAATTGGATTAATTTTTAATAATACTGTTTTTTATCTTTTTTCATGATTAATGCTTTCAATATTTTAAGCTGTTTTTCACAATTTAAATGGTATAGAAGTTTTGCATTATTTCTAAGTATTTGTCAAATTTCTTGTGTTTTTTTCATTGCTTTAATGATATTCGATTTAATAGAATATTATCAAAAAAATGATAAAATATTCTACAAGATAATGTAGTAATTGTGTAATCAATGTATAAGTTATTTGAATTTTTATTATTAGAGAATCATTCACAAAGTGGGCATGGAATTTCATAATCTACATTAATTTATTTAAGATTTTTGTTGTTATTAGCTTATTATTAATTATAATATAAGAGGTTTTTATATTTTGATAATATGCAAATAAGTTGAATTTGTTTTTGCTGAAAGATAATACACTGCTATGTATTAAGTTATAGTCTTAAATCATAATTCTTTCTTCTGATTTGTAATTAGTTTCAGCAGAATTATAATTCTGTATGACCCCCCCACCCACCATGCATAGCTGTTACACTTAGATATTAGCTCAAATAAATTATGAACTATTTTGTTTAGATTATGAGGAAAGATACAAGATATATCAGAGATGTTGATTGGTTTTAGTGAGAAAAAGAAAGTGTACATAATAATAAGAAAGGAAAGGAAAAAAAAGAAAGATAGAGGAAGTGATAAAGTTATCAGGTGCTAAATGTCTGTGATTCAATGAAAAAAAGTAAGAACAAAAGAAAGAAGAGAACTTATGAGAACAAGGTCATTATATGAGGGGTTATCTCCATCCTCAAATCCTAGAATTCAAATGTGGTACACCAACTGGACATAGTTACACAGTACACCACTATATGTCATGAGTGGACACTATTGTGAACAAGCCTGGAGTTGAATTTGCATTTCAAACCTGATGAAGTGTCACTTAAATTAGTGCCTCATTTGCACACAGATGACAAAATGAATAATCATTTGAATGTGTGCCATGATTTGAAGGAACAAGTTCAAAATGACCTACAGTTTTTTCAAAAATGTTTATGAGTTAAATAATCTTCTGAGGTACCTGCCTTTGTTTCAAGAAAATGTAATAGGGTTGATACACACACACACACACACACACACACACACACACACACACACACACACACACAGAGGCATTATATTTGTAGATATTTAGTACAAATAAGTATAAATTAAAACCTACCATTAATGCTGCAGACTAAAGGTCCACCACTGTCACCTTGGCATGCATCAATACCGCCTTCATGATAACCAGCACATAACATTCTTGGACTTATGTCTTTGTAGTCTGTTTCACAAACATGGTAGGATAACAAAGGAACAGTTGCTGCTTTTAGCATAGAAGTATAAGCTGCAAAGAGAATTTCAGAAATATCAAGACATATTCAAAATGCTGTGAATACCCTAATTAAACAGTCAAATTTATACTAACACTTGATGCAAATACAGTCCGTCTGAAGTTATTATGCAAATCATACAAACATGAATAATAGAAATTTACTTTGAAAAATTTTTGTCAAATTTTAAATGATTAATTTAAATGTTAAAACAAACCATGAGTTAAATGTTTAGATAGTTTGAACATGTTTCATTAAAGTTATTACATTTATTATAAAAACTGCAGAATAAACTAATATTAGATTAAGGCCTCTGAAACATAATAAAAATTATGTTTTTCATTTTTTTCATATGTTGAAACCTGGTTAATGGAAAGGATCTAAGGAATGCTGAAAAACAGAAAATAACAAAGTTATTCAGTGAGAAAACGTTCACATTATCAAAGAAACTTTGCAGAGATTAATGAACAATAAAGAGGGCTACCAAAAATATAAAGAACTTGAGAACTAGAAGCAAAGGAAAAAGCTTTAAGAATGGAGACTAAAATGAGTTATAGTGAAACAACCACTTTTGACCAGTTCTCAGATTCTTGTCAAGCTGGAAGTGAGGGTATTGCAGGCCAGTGTATGCATTGACAGATAAACATGTTTGTCTCCTGAAATGCCCACAATCAACATGACAAACTCGGAGTATGAGTCCATCTAAAAAAAATGTAAAGAAACAACAAAGACCAATATATATGAGGGGAAAGAAGTTGGATGGGGCTAAATCGGAGCTGTAAGGTGGATGTCAGACCATATTCATTGAAATTCATGTAGCACAGCTCTTGTTTGTCAAGTGCTATGAGTGGGTTCATTGTTGTGGTGGAAGAGGTTGCACTGATGCAGCTTTCCAGGGTGTTTTTCTGAAATTTTTTGGACAAATTTCTCAAAATGCATTCATAATAAGCAGATGTAATTGTTTTCTTTCTCTCAAGGAAGTCAACCAGCAAAATCCCCTCTGCACCCCAGAAGACAGTGGACACCTTTCCTCTTGAATGCTCAGATTTTGCTTTGCTTCCACTCCTGGGCAGCCACTGCTTTGATTGAATTTTGTCCTTGGGATCATACTGGTAGAGCCATGTTTCATTGTCTGTCACATTTCTCTGCAGAAGAAAATTCTGATCCCACTTGTTCAAAATTTCCATTGAAAAATTAGCCCTTGTTTGCTGCTGATCTGGGACCCATCAAGTTAAAGCTTGCTTAGCCCCAAACTCTCCACCAGAATTGTGTGTGCAGAATCCATGGAGATGTTGAGTGTGTCTGCTACTGATTCAGTGGTTATTTGTCTATCCTTTTCAATCATGTCGCAAACAACATCAATGTTTCCATTACAAGCTGATGGCTTGTCACTATGGGGCTCATCTTTAATTTTGTTTCTTCCACTTCTGAACCAACTTATCCATTTGTAGTTTGTTGATTTCTTGGGGGCATTGTCACCATAAACTTGTCCCAGAGTGTCAATGATTTGCCTATTCTTCCAACCGAGTTTCACCATCAACTTAATGTTTGTCCTGGCCTCAATTTTGGTGGATTCCATGTTGCTTGAATGATGCCTGACTTCCAACTGGCAGTAATGCGTTATTACATGTTCTTCTGCTAGAAATTTACATGTTGATGTCTATGTGAAAAAATGAGAAAAAAAGGGCGAGAAAAGATATTGCTAAGTATTTATAGTACTGGAAAGCATCCCCCAGTAATGGTTTTGAAAATTAGGAGGAGGTAACCTGTTAATACGCCCCTACTAGATGGTAGAAATTTTTTTTCTGCCAATATATAAAGTTCTTGTAGTTTTGTTTCTGTCCTTGTGAACTGAAAAGAAAATGTGTTGGAAGTGTGGTTGAGATGCATGATTCGATGAAATGTGCTGTCATCAGGGTGCTGTCTTATTTTCTAGTTGAATGTAGCATGCTCTGAAAACTGCAGTGGTAGTGGAAATTGTTCAGCGTTTGCTATTAAAATTTACCTTTTTCCAATGCTCCACATTGAATTGATTTTGTCATCCAATTGTATTGATTCCTTGTCATTAGAAGGGTTTTGAGAAAGAGCTTGTTTGCTGTTTGTGGATAAAGTTGGCACAGAAAATTCAATAGAAGCAACATTGTGGCAAAGTTGAGCTGATGTAGAATTTCTAGCGAATGTAAAATGAATGTTTGAGAATTTTAAGAAAATTTGCTATTCTTGTTGATTGCATATTGCACTTGTAAATTCTTAGTGTTGTTCGTGTGACATCATAAGAATGAAAAAATAAAGGACAGTGAGTCACCTTTTGAGATGTGTCACACTTCAATTGATGAGCCCAGAAGAAACAATTTTGATTAAAATTTGTCGTTTTGTTGGAAAAAACAATTTTTAAAGATGTCTGCTGGTCGAGTTCAAATGAAGCTGTTTGTTGTTTGCCAAGGTTGATATTCTCCAATGACTGAAAAGTCTGTATATTGAATCAAGATGTTGGCATATATTGCAGGGACAAGTAAAAAGGAACAGTAGGGAAGATGCATGTGTTGTTTATCTATTGAATGGACCAATGCAGCAGTAATTGAAAGGCAAACAGCGATTTTTTTGTCTTTTTTTGGGGGGTGGGGGCACATGTTGAAAAAAAAAATCTATTTGCTGAGTCAGAGAACATCATTTGATTTGTATATATCTTGTAGTATTTGAAATTTGTGATTTTGCACTTTCATAGGGTCTAATCACAAATTTTGTAGCTGTGTAAATTGTTTTTGCTAATAGTTTATAGTGTCCCCCACACTTGGTAGAGTATGAAGAAAAGTTTGTTGATTTTTTTTCTTCACTGGCTCTTAGTTTGAAAATGGTGTGTAAATGTAAGAGTTTGTAATTATATATATATTCTCTGTTTTCAGGCAAAAAATAATAATCATATCAGGGTCACCAATCTGTTGAGGGCTGGTGTATGCATTGAGAGATAAATCACCTGAAATGCCCACAACCAATATAGTAGACTCTGAGCATGAGTCCACCGAAAAATAATGTGATGAAACAACAAGGACCAATATATATATATATATATATATATATATATATATATATATATATGTATACAAACAAATGATAATGTATTAGCAACAAAAGGTTACATATACAATCAAATATTGTTGTGTTACTAAATAATGAATATTAATGGAGAAAACATTTAGTGAATTGCTTGTGTATGTGTAGTTTGGTGTAGGAGAAAGTCCTATAAAAAAAGAAGTGAAAGGTGTGTATGTGTGTGTGTGTGTGTGTGTGGTTCATGCGTGTCCTTAAAAGGGAACACATTCTTCTGCTAGAAATTTACATGTTGATGTTGTAGTGGTATTGATAGCCTAAATCAACCTGCACATTTTTTTACTTTATGAATGTGTAAGCAAATGCAAAAGCAACAAGAGAAACAACTAGAACAACAAACTGGTTTTATAACAACAACAAGATTTATATTTATATTTGTATATTGATGTACAAGCATAGGGATTACTATTTTTGTTGGTGTTATGTCCCTTTGACTGAATTAAAGTTTTTACTAATGAAATATTTTTATCCGAGCTCACAAAAGTTGAATGAACTTGTCACTCAAAATGTTCAGTTAGAAAGTTGAAAGAATTATAAAGCTGAGAAAATGCTGAAAAAACTTTTAGCTTTAGAAGAGTTGATTGTTAGAAGAGTTGATTGTGGCATAATGTTTGTAATTAAGTTTCCATTGCTTGTAGTTAAATATTCGTAGTTTGAAATGAAGTTTGAAAAGTTTCATATGTTTGTAAAATTTTGTACGCATGTGTTTGCATGCATGTGTGAATATGTTTCCAGTGTCCGCTTGAACTGGGAATCAGAACGCAGTTTCCTTTAAGGCTACATTTTCGTAGGTGAATCAAATCAAGAAAAAAGGAAGAACAAATTTGTGTCTGATATTTATAATCAACATAATCACATGACAGGATCAAAAAGGCATTGACGGATTTTGGCGGAATTATTTTTTATCAGGTCAAAAACTAGGTCGATGTTATTTGGACATGATTTAAATATTAAGTGACCAATCAGAAGTTGAGATTTCCTGAAAATATGTATGAAGCTTGATAAGCTCTGCGATCCACTTTTTGCACAGATTTATACAAAATTCAACATTGATAAGAAAGTGGTAGCAGGATGCTAAAATGTCTATACGAAAAAATGAGAAAAAGAGAGCAAGAAAACATATCGCCGAATATTTATAGTACTGGAAACATTTCCTAGTAGCGGTTTTGAAAATTAGGAGGAAGTAACCTGACAAGGGAGTCAAGAAGGTGGCTCAGAAGTCAGTATGTGGAACCTTTACACTTAAGAGAGCCATTTTCAGTGATTTCTTTTGTCAGCTTTTCCATTTCCTTGTATGCCAATATAGTTTTGTATTCAGCATAGGACTATTACAGTGTCTATTTTTTTATAGTGTCAATCCTATTTAATATTTTATTTATTAAGGGGTTTCCCATGTTTTTATTTTTCGGAGCTGTGAGTACAGATAGTGAATCTGAGAAGATAATGAATCTATCTAACTCACTGGATTCTATAATATCTAAATCCAAGTGTATGGCTGAGGCTTCTGCACTTTATCAGGCAATTTTTTCTGCATTATGTTAAGGATAGCAGAACATCTAACTCTGTCCAAAATTTTAGAGCCATCAGTGTATATATGTTTATAATTAGGGTGAACTTGTAGAACATTATGGATTTCTTTCATGTAATCAGATAAATTACAGATAAATTACAATTAATTTTAGGGTATTTATTGAGGTTTAGCAGAATCGTACAGTATTTCATTAACCAGGGATGGGTTTTTTGAGATGGTGATTTTAAGAATTAGTGTTGGATTTATTTATGTTTTACTGATAAGATTTTCATGCAAAGGTCAAAAGGTTTGATAGCATTTTCTTTTATATCAATTAGATTTTTTAGGGTTAAAAGTACAGCAGTAGGTAGATTTAGTTGGGCAGGATTTGAGCTTTAGATAATATTGTAGTGCCAGTTTGTCACATCTCAATTTTAATGGTGCCTCATGGGCTTCAGCATATATACATTCTATGGGAGAGGTTTTGAAGGCAACCAGAGCCAAATCTTAATTCAGCATGGTGGATGAAGTCAAGGGTTTTTAGGTAGGATTTCCAGGCCAACCAATATATAAAACAGCCATAGTCCAATTTGGTTCTTATTAGAGTTCTATATAATTTCAGGAGTAATATGTGATCCGCTCCCCAGAAAATGTTAGCCATAACCTGTATTAATTGTAATGCTTTGAATCATTTCTGTATTATGTATTTTAAGTGGGGGATGAAAGCAATTTTTTTTTTATCAAAAATGATTCCCAGAAATTTATGTTGGTCAGTCATTTCAATTTCTCTTCCTTCCAGTCTAAGAGTTTGATCATTGTGCACTTTTTTTCAGATTGTAGACATGGATACACTTAGTTTTAGTTAGGAAGAATTTGAAACCCTTTTTGATAGTTCATCTGTTTAATCTATTTAGGTACACTTGTAGTTATCATACTGCAGTATGCATATTTTTTGATCTATAGCAGATCAAAAAGTCATCTACATTTAATAAAACATCAACTTCTTGATTCAAGCAATTAACAATGTTGTTCATTTTTTTTGTTGAAAACTCCTTCTTGGATGTTTAGGTCCAAGAGAGTTGATCTTATACAAACTTAGAAACTTCTATCTGACAAAAAGTTACTTATCAAATTGGATAATCTGCCCTTAAATCCAAGATTGTATACATCTTTTATTATTCCATGTTGTTTCATAGATCAAAAGAAAATGGCTATTGCATGTTCTTTTTTTTTAATAAAAGCCTCTTTAATGAAAATTCCTAGGTGGACTATGTTGTTTATGGTGACACTTTTGTTTCAGAATCCACTGTGGAGTTTGGTAATTGAACCATTAGTTTTGAGCTACCAGTTCAGTCTTTTATTTATTATTCTTTCTAGGATGAATTTTATCTGCTGCTGATGCACCTTTAGATTAAAAAATATGGCAGTCTGATTATATGGGCTGGAATTGTTTTCCAAACCAATTCTGGACCATTCAAACTCAAGTTAAACCTAACAGTCCTAGCTATTTCATGGACAAGATTTTCTTTGAATGGTATTAGCTCCAGTCTCAAAGTTCCAAAGTGAATTGTGTATTTATGTACGGCAATGCTCTTTCACATGTATCTATGGTTACACTTGAATATTTTTAGCGTAAAAAGGAGACAATATAATAGAATGACCACCATCAAGTCCTGAACTGAATACAATCGAAAATCTATAATCAGTTGTGAAGATGAAATTATATGAAGTTGACAAACAATATGACAGCAAAGCCAACATAACTCAAAATTTGTTTTGACATCTAAATTAATTGTTTAAAATTAACTTCAGACAGACTGTAGATGAAAAAAGTAAACAATGAAAAGAGTCATGGAAATTGGATTTATTTCAGGTCACTAATCAGATATGCAGATGGCATTGAAAGTGAGTTCAAGTTTCAGCCTAGTCTGTTGCATTCAATTTGCACAAATAACCATGAGAAAGGCATGAACTCATTTCTTCTCTATCAAGCTATGGATTAAATAGCATGGTAGACCAAGTACACTAGCTTTGTATGCAGCCAGTCTAAGAGAAAGATAATTCTGAATTCAGAACTGTAGAGAAAGCATAAGGTAACCATTCCAATGTATTTGCCAAGAAGTCTTGACCAATCATTGAGAATAAGGTAAAGATACTAGTTGGAAAGCCATGATTACATACATCCTGAAAAAAGGCATGAACTCATTTCTTCTCCATCAAGCTATGGATTAAATTGCAGGGTGGACCAAGTGCTCTAGCTTTGTATACAGCCAGTCTAACAGAAAGATAATTCTGAATTCAAAACTGTAGAGAAAGCATTAGTAAACCATTCTAATGTCTTTGCCAAGAAGTCTTGACCAATCATTAAGAATAAAGAAAAGATGCTAGTTGGAAATCTATGCTTACATCCATCCTGAAAAAAGGTATGAACTCATTTCTTCTCTCTTAAGCTATAGATTAAATAGCAGGGTAGACCAAGTACTCTAGCTTTGTACGCAGCTAGTCTAAGAGAAGGATAATTCTGAATTCAAAACTGTAGATGAAGCATGAGGAAAACATTCCAATGTCTTTGCCAAGAGGTCTTGAACAATCATTGAGAATAAAGAAAAGATACTAGTTGGAAAGCCATGATTACATACATCTTGAAGGGACATAAAACTTTTCAAAAAATGTAGCCTAGAAGGAAGACAAAAAAATGAAAACAAGAAGGCTAGAATCATTATGTCTATTTTAATTTTTTTTCATGATCATGAAGAATATCATGTCATCCTTTAAAAAAAATCCTTAAAAATTTTCTTTTGAATGTTCCATCACTTTTTAAGATTCCTTATTTAAAGGATAAATGTTCCATTTCCTTAGACATGCTCTCAACTTCAACTATTTAGTAAATTGCAGAGAAAACCATTTTTTTAAATATATATGTTGCTTATTTTAATGTGGTAGGCACTGAAAACATTAAAAATTGTAGCAATGATCACAAATTTAAAATATATTGTAATAATAAAAATATCTTTGAAGTTTTAATTAAGTAAAATCAAAAATGATATATTATTTTTGCATACTTATGCTGTTTTTAAATGATTTTTGTCATCAAAAATTAACCTTGGTTACACTGTAAAGGATGTCTGATAATGGAAAAATTTAAACATTGTAATTAAAAATCTTCAAAAATAAAGTAGCTTTTATAGAAATAAGGGATTTAATAAAAATTAGTTAATTTAAAAAATTATTACTTTTTACTTAAAATATAGTGAAAAATACATTTGTTTATAGTGAGTGTCTTTTACTCAGCAGTTCAAAGGTCAAATGAGTATTGTGTTAGCTTATGCTCAGAATCAGGAATCGACAGTTGAAATTCCTTGCTCATATAATGAGGAAAGAGGGCTTGGAAAACTTAACCCTCACAAGGCATACTGAAGGCAAGAGCGATAGGGGAAAGCAGTGAGTCACCTAACTGATGAATTTGTTTGATTGGGTAGTGGAACCGGGTTATGGACCTTAGCAAACAGAGAAAAGCTGCTAAGAGCAACAAGGGAAGAGGTTTTGGCAGGCCATGATTGCCCATGTCCTGAATGAGCGTGGCATAAAAAAGATAAAAGTCTAATTAAATTTATGGAAGAACTGAAGTATGGATGACCTAAAATGAGAAAACCTATCACCCTCCCATCATATGATGATGGGTAACACTAATATAATACATGCAAGAAAACCTCATGAAATAAAAATACTGAATAAAATATTTCCTTACTTTGACCTGTGCTACCCCAACCAGATATTTCACAACGTGTTCCTGCAGACATACTCAGATTTTGAGGTGGAAGACAGACTGGTTGAACATAATCATTGAAAACTACTCCATTTCCATTTCTGTCTGGTCGCAGCTTAATGAGGCCAACGTCATAATCAAAGGTGAGACCTGCAAATAACAATTATCACAATCATAACAACAGTCATAATCATAATAGTGGTGAAGGTAAATTGTGATAAATATTTGTTTCAGAAATAAGGTGCAGCAAAAAATCATTATGCATAAAGAAACATCATTATATATCAGGATATTTGTAGATGAGAAAAGATTATTAATAAAAAAAATAAAGCATGAAAGTTTTGATCAAACAAAACAATCACTGAGACAGTAAGGCATTTTTGAGAAACAGATACCAACAAGTCCTTTGATTCACTGTATTTGGTCATGCATAAAATTTCCCTTTTTCTTAAAAATATGGCTAAAAAACATCACTTGGTTCTTACAAGTTGTGGCATTTGAAATGTTTACCAAATGTCACAGACTACCTGCCTTAATACCTAATGCTGCAATATTAAATGTAAATAGGACTAATTTCTATACAAAGTTGGGCTATCTGCTAGGCTAATGTTTCCTCAGATGCCAAGAGACTACCATTATTTCTTGTAAATGATGTTTCACAAAGTTTGTGTTTGATTAATGTTATTAAATATTTTAGTGAAGAACTTACTATCATAGGAGGGATGTGCGATCAAATGCTCCGCTTGAAATGATTGCTCATATGTGTCCCAGATTCTGCTATTCAGATCTCCTGTCTGAAGCAATGTATTTTCTTTCTTTAAATTGTTTCTGAAAATAATAAAATATTATTCATATTTGAAATACAATTTTGCTTAAAATGGTTTAATATTTTTTTAAATATATCTACAAAATAAATACAGCACTTGCAATAAAACAAAACAAAAATATGAACTTTGGAAAGTTTATTCAGTTTTGATGTGGACTTATCTGGAAAATATGATAAAACATTAAATAAACAAACCTTGATGCTTGAATTTAGCAAAACTTGTTTCAAGGAAGACTTGGGAACTGTTGTGATGATATAACCCAACTTCCCCATTCACGATAATGGACGGACTGGTTGCCGATTAAGGACGACCACAGCGGATAGTCAGGGGAAACTTCGTTTGTTAACACCTATTGAGGTTAGGATACTCTCGACTCTGTCTCTGTACTTGTCACACATACATCCGATTATAAATCTATTATTGAAAACCTACACTCGGGTTACTTGTTTATTATATCTTGCACGAGATATAACAGGAACTAAAAGCACACACACACAAACATAATATTTAAAATATTTCCTACAATTCTAGTAATTTTATATGATAAAGCCAAATGAAAATGCTACACTATCACAAAACTGAACATGTAAAAGGGTTAAGGTTGGCAATGGCTCCAGGGCAGCATTTCCAGGGTGGGGGTGCACTTCTGATGGAAGTATATTATTTTTGTTGCAACAAAGGCTGTGATAAGGAAGAAGAAATATAACTTTTTATCTTTATTTAGCAAATACACATAAATTACATATTAAAATTAAATAAAATAGTTTTTAATTTTAGTTTTAAAATGTCTATATTTGGCTGTTGATAATTTGGCCAAACCTATAAAGAAAATTTTAGGTAGGGTTCAAATGATACCAGCTTGTTTTAAAAAATATCTCCAGAAAGCACTGTTTGGCAGTGGGGATGGACCCCACTTACACATAGTGATCAATTTGAGCTGGTCATTAAGTATACCATGAGTTACCTTCTTCCCCTTAGTGTTTTGTGAGTACCTATTTGAATCCAAAGTTTTTTCACATCTATATGAAAAGACCAAGACTGGAGTCAGTTCTTTCATTTTGATTTTTCATGTTAGTGAACTGGTAGTGAAAAGAAAATTCAAAAGATATAAAGGGTAAATGTAGAGAAAGAATGCCATAAAATCAAAAGCTACTTAAAAAAAAGATTCTTGGTTATTATTGAAACAGTTACATTTTCATTCTCATAGAGTCAACTTCTTTCAGACCAAAAACGGAAAAACCAAAGGAAATTTGACATCAACATAAATGCCTCCCTCTGTCTGTTCTACAAATACTTTCATGGAAATTGCTCCGAGGAGCTGCATTCGCTGGTTCTCAGACGTCATGAGTTCAAGCGCCATACGAGGCTGGCATCCAGCTCTCACCTCTTCACTGTCGAAACTCCTAAATGTAGCCGTCTCTTCTACTCCAATAGCTTCATGTCTCGTACCTCTCGCCTGTGGAACTCCCTTCCCTATTCCTGTTTCCCTGTGAACTATAGTCTCCAGCTATTCAAGTGTAATGTCAATCGACATCTCCAGTTGCCTTGATCTATCCACTACGCTCATCCTTTCTTTTATCACTCCTATCTGATCTTGCTCTAAATTTTCTGTAACCCCTTGCATCCTAGTTGCTTCCCGCTTTGTTTGGGGTGAAATGATTAAAAAAAAAAAATGTAAGTGTATTTTTCTTTTCTTTTCTACCCTATTGTAAAGAAATTTAAAACGTGTTTTAAGAAAAAAAATGAAAAATCAGTAGCTAGCAATTTTTTTTTATTAATCTTTGTTTCATATTGAAAATTATAGTTTAATGCAATGTAAAACTTTAAACTGTTTTCTTGGTAGAAGTAGATCTTTCCTTCAGTTGTTCTATAGAGACTGCTGGATTTTCTTGCACATTTCACTTGGTATTCACCCAAACTTTGGATAAAATTGATTGTTGGTCTTAATTGTATTTCTTGTCCTGGAATAAAATTCTAATTTACTTTAAAGCGTTGAGAATCTAACTTTAGTTCAATGTATTAATTAATTGCTGGTGGTCACTGCATTTTGCCTTGTTTTTTTTTTGCATCAAAAATATTTTTATTGTTTTAAAATTTTACTGCACCCAAAATACAAACTTTTTGACACAAAAAATAAACTTTGAACATTCTTTTTACAAAAAAAACAAGTTTTAATGGAATTTAACAAATTTAAAAGCAAAAATGAAGAGGTTAAAAAATACTAGTCAAGAATTTAAGAATAACAAAATGTTGCCAATTTCTTTTCGATGACAGGTAAAAATTTGGCATAAAAGTTCAATTTTATATATGTTAAAAATAAATTAGAATTTTTGTCAGAACAAAAATACCATTTCACATAAAGAATCAATTTTATCCAACTTTTGGGCAAATACCAAATGAAATGGTTGAGTAAATCCAACAGTCCCTATAAACCTTTCACAGACCTCATACTGGGCACTACCAGACCTCTGCTTGCCACTGTGTAAAAGAAAGTATAAATAACACAAAAACTAGACACATGATATTAAATCCATAACTAATGATATTGCAAGTAATTTAGCTAATGTCAATATAAAAATTGTAACAAACATTTCAAAGAATAATTAAACTAATCAATGTAAAAGAAAAACTTAATTTTAAATCAGTAGCAGAAGTTCGCCAAATAGAATGTAAATGACATCCCATTGGTGAAACATCCCAAGACTTAAAGAAAAAAATATCTGAACTTAAAACATACTTAAAATTACACAACAAAATCAATACACCTGTGTACCATCAAGACATTTCTTGATCATATTTTGGACCTAGAAAGTTAATAAAAAGAGTAAATAAAATTTATTCAAAGATAAATTATAAATATCATGATCTATAAATTGCCTACAATTACTAGTGAAATTAGTTCAAATCTAAGTTCTCCAATGATGCAATTAAAGAAAATCATTTAATGAAAGGAGTGAATATAATTTATTCAAACAAATATAAATTATAAATATGAGTCACCTACAATTAATAGTGAAATTAGCTAAAATCTATATTCTCCAAACACAGTTAAAATCAGCTGCAGTTGCACTGAGAACGTGACTCAAATAATAAAAAAGCCTGACAGGAAACCAATCAACAAACCTCCTGAACAAATTAAACTCACATGTAACTACAGAATTAAGTCTATGTAAGTGCTGATTTCACAACCCATCCTCATCAGACTGAGGTACCCTCCAGAGAGGTTTCAGACTTGGAGGTTGCATCTTCTACTGTTGGAGATAATATCAGAAATTTGGTTGTCTCTGTTAGACCTCATGGGAAAGTTATGAGTGTAAATAGGAGGGATGACAACTTTTTATGGTATTGATTTAGTGTGGAACATGTACTTACATATTTTCTGATTTATGTAGATCATGCTAAGAAAAGAATTTTGAAAATTGTTTGAAAATTTTGAGGTGAATAGAGAAAAAAGACTCTCACTGTGTTACTGACACTAAAGAACCTACTGATATTATTTTGGTGTGGGTGGGGTGTGATTGGATAGATCAAATGTCAACCATCCCCCTTTGAAGGGAAGGGAGGACTGCTACTGGACAGTAGTTGGCAGTTGGAAGCTAAACATCTTGGGAAGAGGATGTTAGTTTCTCTCCCCCTGCTGGAATGGCAGGAAGTGTTTTCTGAAGATAAGGATACAAGAGAAGTAAAATAACTGAAGACAACTTTCCCTTAAAGTTCTTCAGAGAAAGTTTAAGAATAAGTCCTCACAAAGAAACTCCAGAAAAAAGAACTGGACATAAAGTTTACTGCAAAGAAAGAACTGAGAAGTCCCTAAGTGTTGTTTTGGGGCTTTAGACATTCACAATGAAGAAGAGGAACAAGAACCAGCAAAACACGGGCTGTTACAAGTTACTACTGTGTGTTTTAAGGAAGCTTTCCTCTTCTTTGGTCAAATATTAATGGAAAAAAAGAGTTTTCTATTCAGACAGGAAGAAAATAAAAATAAAAATGGAGCTTGGTCTGTGGCACCCTGCATTTTTAGAAAGACTAAAAAGAGATATTCATAGAAATATGATTTAATTTTTATTCGGTTTATTAACCAGTTGTTAGTTATTTAGAAACGAAGAATAATTGAGTTTTGAGAATAATTCTCTAACTGTATTTAGGCGATCCAAAGAGAAGAAGAAAAAAAAAAAAAGAATAATAAAAAGAAAGAGAAAGAGGAATAGATAATACAAAACCCGGTCATAAGTAAAACTAAGACAAGACAGGTGTCAAAATATATCAGGTCAAATTACCTGACCGAAATCCAGGGAAATAGAAATTGTTATATTTGGTTGAAGAAATAGAGTTTGGAGATGGTAGGATAAAGCAAAAAGAAGAGGAAAGACAGAAACATAATACGAAACCAGGTCATAAGCGAATACACACACATGCGACCAGCACCTAACAAGTGTCAAAATTATCAGGTCAAGCACTTGAACTAATTCCGTGTCCACGTAGGATGGAAGTTTTGTTAAGGTTGGCTGAAACAATAAAGATTTTTTTGAACAATGAAAACGAAATTTTAATCGGAGGAAAGGTGTTTTTTGTGTTGAGGTGGTGACCGATGGAACTGTATACAGATTCTGACCTGTTAAAAATTGGAACCCCACGATGATGAAGTGGAGACATTTTCAATTCAGATAATTAAGATTTTTGACTATCAGGTCTGACCAAAAACAAAGAAGGAAAGAAAACGATTGTCTCGGCTCACAGATAGCGCCAATATTCTTTCCTGAAGTCACATCTAATTAGCGGCAGGCTGTTTTGACAGAACCCAGGTGAGAAAAAGCCAAGATTATCATTTTTCGTACGTGTGAAAAAGGCCAAATTAGATTTTGTTTTTTTTTAGAACAAGAACGATGTAAGCCACGCCCGATTGGAGACGGGAGGCGTCCCACCACAGTCTCATTAGCCGAAAGCGGTCACGTGATATGCGGAAAGAGGAGGGAGAATGCTCGATCAAGAACCATTGGTCGAAAACGGTCACCTGACATACGAGAGACCGGGAGAGATGGGTATGCGTCTTCCCCCCAGAGGCACTGTGAGGAAGTAGGGGTGAAAATAATAGCGATAATGGGAAATCAGAACTAATGCGACTTTTGGGATTATCGAGAGAGCCCTGACGCCGACAGACCCGCCCCGGTTTGCTACGGCGTCAATAAAAGCAGGACCCCAATCGACAAAAAGATGAGTTCAGCCCCGGACGGCAGCGAGAAGAGATCACCTCGGACGACAGAGGGTTGCGGCGGGGGGTCCTTCCAGCCCAAGTCGAAAACAAGAAATCCTTCCAGCCCAAGTCGAAAACAAGAAATCCTTCCGGCCCAAGTCAAAGACAAGAGAAGTTCTATCTAAGTCGACGAAGAAGAAGATTACTCGAAAGCCGCGGAGAAGTTGCAGCCAAGTCGAAGACAAGGCCAAAGAGTTACTGGACGGAAGAAGAAGAAGAAGTTAAAATCAAGCCCAGCCGAGAACAGAATTCGACCCAACCAGATCGAAGTGAAGAAATACAACTCAAGTCGAAGGGAAGAATCAACTGCGAATGATTGATAGAAATTAGCCCCAGTGTCGAACTAAACCACACTCCGACATACACAATTCTGGAGAGTAGACAATTCGAAATCGTTAAGTTGTATGATAGAAGCTTGGTGCCATAGTCCACAGAGCGGGTCGGGAATGAGAACAATTTTTCTTTATGTAACGGACATTAGATATAAAAGGTTGTCACCCTTTTTTTTTTTTTTACTTGTGTTTTGCCACCCCCGTCGGACTCAACTTGCATACGGCCCAATCCCTGCTGGTCCCGTCTGTCTAAGATCTAAACACAGCGTGGGTAGACAGACCGGAGATCAGTACAGTTGCTTTAGCAACCAGGTATTGGAAGCGGGTTGGGAAAGGCGAGGCTGGTGATCATCTAACCAAGAGGTTGGAGCGGCACGCTTGGAACCAGGAGGAGCGACCAGGAGGAGCGACGTCACAGTTGGCGCCGTAACCAAAGGATTCGACCCTGGGCCAGGTGTGTACCCGTCACAGTCTCTAAAGAAAAGGGAACTTTGACTTCAAAGAAAGAAAATAAAAATATAGAAAGAAAAGAACTTTTGAACTTTGAAAGAACAGAAAGTGTATAGAGCAAAGGCTCTTTTTTGTTATCATTTACGCAGCAGGTGGGCTTAATCTTTTTATTATTTTGTTTTGTGTATTGTAATTTTTAAAGTTTTGTTTTTCTGGTATTTTTTTTATTTTCTTAATCAGAGAATAGGTTATCCTATTCTCAGCAAAAGGGATGAACTTTTGCAAGCACTCTTGTTTAGCTGGTTAGTAATAAAGATATTTTCTTTTTGTAAATTGAATTGGATTTTCATTTTTTTTTTTCTTTTTTGTTATTGAGTCAGGCAGTGGTGGAAATACTATTGCATTGGGTTTTATTTTCTGAAAGAAAAGAAAATTTCAGAAATATAAAATCCATTGCACTCTGTATATAAAAAACTGAGCAAAAACACAACACACATGACCTGATGATTGCATTTAGCGCAAAAATTAACTATTACCTTTGGGCGTTGACTTCAATGTCCCCTTTACAACATTTTCAGTAACAGGACCTATATAAGATGCTATGTTATCAACCAGAGTTATCTTTATGGATTGTTGTAAATTGACTCAGTGCTATTTTATGGCACTTCTAAATGACACATGAAGCATCTGCTTAAGGAGGTGGTGGTGCAACCGATATAGCTAACTGATTTATAACAAGAAACACAGCCTTGTACTGGGCAGTGAAATGGATACACTACATTGGTAATCACTAGTTTAGGTTTGATAGGGTTATTTTGATGAGTAATGATGAGGTTGGCAGGTATCTAACTTTTTGTAATATAAGTTTTATGTTTTTCAGGATTTAATTAGGGCAGAAATATGGTGTTTAATTATTAATTGTATAGTGAATTTATCCTGCTTGTAATTACTGTGCATCTAGCTGTAGTAAAATAAGCTGATGTTTTGTTGTATGGTATTTTTGTTACTGGTGTCATGTATTTTTGTAAGAATAATTTTATTTGTTTATCGAGGATATATTTGTGGAAAGTTGAAGTACTTCAATACAACTTTTGACAAAGAAATTTATCTTAAAATGAAGGTAAAATCAATTGTTCAATCGTATGCAAATGTGCATCCCCCACCATATATATATGCAACATGTGAAAGCACATTCGATACCCTGCCCTTGTCAGCTTCCAACCAGGGGCGGTAATAAAGTTCCAGTGGCTAAGGCAGAACTACCATTCCCAGTGCTGCCAGCAGTTTTTTCTACCGGACAAGATATTGTTTTTTGTAGATGTACCAGTCTCTCGAGATTTTTTTTGCAACTGCAAGTCAGAAATTCTATGTTGTGTTAAAATTGTTTGCTTTTGATAGTTAACCAATACACAACATGCTCATAGTGACCATTATCAATGATGCAGAATGGTAAGTAAACAGATGTGTTTCACATCAGAAATAGTAATTTGTTGCGAGCATAGTTTTAATTAACTTTGTTTATTTTGGATCTTTACCATATCCAACTTGATGCCCATTGAGCTGTGGTCTGGAGATGATGTGAAGGACACTTCAGGCTCTGGTAGCCAGTGATGCCTTTCTTCCAATAATATATATATATATATATATATTGTGTGTATTTAGGCAGCATTTTTTCATTAATACATGGTGATTTTCTTTTTTCTTTCATCTTTCAATGATAATGTTATTAAGCTTATCAGCCATTATGAAAGGATTTTGCTTAAAATAAATAGACAAAACTTGTTTATATTATTTAATGAAACATGTATTATATATATATATATATATATATATATATATATATATATATATATATATATATATATATATATATATGATAGTAGTGTGACCCAGTTCTCTGGGTTCAGTTCTTCTGAAAAGTTTGATTGGATTTGCATAAGATTTCTCCAAAATAATCAAATTATATATGCTAGTATTTTAGTTGTTTGGTTCTCAGAACTGAGGTGCTGGACCCTCATACATCGAAATTGATGGAAGAGTCCCTAGTATTATGTTAGCTGAAGCATCCATCTATTCCCATGTTGAATAAGAAGCCATGAAATGGATTTCAGCTGCTTATAATAACAAAATGATTCCTTTATCCCAAAAGTGAAACAAATGTATGATAAAAAAAAATTACGTGTTTTACAGTGTTGTTATTAAAATATTTTTTTAATCAGTATCCCCCCTGCTAGTGGTTTTACAGATGATAACACCTCAAATCGATTGAAGAGGAGGGGGATACTGACCTTGCACTTATTTAGTACCCTATTACAGAGCTGCCAGTAGTCCCAAGAGCCAAGGTTTTTAGAGGCTATGCAGTGCCTTATCCTCTCAGCAAACAAAGACTTAGATTCTTTGAGCACTCGCTTACATTTATTATGTGCAGTAGCAAATAGGTACCTGTTATGACAAGAGCCATCCTACTGGTATAGCCAGAAATAGTGGCTCTTGTGTTCTATGGTGGCTGAGCATGCTGGTATGAACCATGTAGAGGATTGTGGTTTCATCTGGTATTTTTGTGAAGGGATGTAAGAGTCCATGCCAGCTTTGACCCAAGAAGAAACTTCAGTGGTGCACTTCAGTTGAGAGCTTGAAAATGTCAGTACAAGGGGCATCACAGACAAAATCCCAGAATTCCTGTCTAATAGATGCTTGAAAGAAAGATTCTTTTTGTTAGCTGGTTTAGTTTTATTTCTTTTTGTTGTGATGTCCATGAGATATGTTTTGAGGAGAGAAGAAAAAGACCACCATAATTGTCAAGTCTTCAATGGCAATACAAACCAGCTAGATGAGAGCAGAGCATAATGCGGCTTCAGGGTTTCCCACCAGAAATACATGCAGAGGCACCTACCCATGAGCAACATGGCATGACAAGTACCTCAAAGTTGAATGAAGCAGCTTCTCTAAGTGCTATCAAAGAGTTTGGGCACTGAATGACCAGTTGGAATCAGCTGCCAGCAAGCACCCAAACTGGTAGCCTCATAACAGAAAGCCACAGTCACTGGTTAGTCTGATCACAAAAGAGTTAAGACAGTTAAATTATTGTGGCCTTGGTAAGAGAGAGAAAGAGAATCGATAAACCATATCCTAAACAGGGAACAAGGGATGAACTTCTACTCTTGTTCAATAGATATGGAAGGAGTCCAGATCAAATGATAGGTGCTCCTATCTATACCTATTAACATACTAAAAAAATAAAATAAAATAAAATTGGGAAAGAATTCATATTAAGTAATGACTTAGTAAAAGTTCTGATGTCTACTACCAACTAAAAAATTGGGGTGGTAACACTCAATTTTTCAGCATTGATAAATAATAGTTGGTAGGCATATTCTGAATTGAATGGGTTGGATGGAGGGCTGAATTAATGTCCCATAAGTGTGCACACACACACACACACAGAGGTAAAATGAGAATAATTGGAGTATACTTCACTTCCTTTACAGTAGAGCACTTTTTACATTTATTTAATACTCAAACATGGAAAAAAACAATTTCAGAATTTCCCTAAAAAACATTTCCAATACAAACAAATGGGAATATTTTGTAAAACTGGTTTTGAAGAATGAAGATCTGATTAGAAGAATGAGATGGAAGGCTCACTTCTTCCTTCTTGATCATGATGTTTCAAATATATCAGATCCTTATGACTTCAAAAATTTGAAAACTGAACTTCTCACTGAGTGCTTACATGGCTTTGGAAATGATCTGCTAAGCATTATTAATGATATCTCTTTTCATAAAAATAGGAATCAGTTTCAGAGGCATTTAGATTGTATTGTTAAAGATATTTATAGATCTAATAAATGTTAAATCTGATAAAAACTGCTTTTATTAATTTTATCCCAAAGAATACAATGACTTAATTAAAAACAATTCAACTAAAAATTATAAGAAGGTGAATATTAACACTATTAATTTAGTTGATAGAATTAACACTGCCTGTAAAAATGTAACTGATAAACTTAAAATTAGCAACAGGTTTAGTAAGCTCTCTACCAAATAATTGTATGTCCTAATTAAAGATCATAAACCAAACTTTGAGATCAAACTACCTACGATTATCAAATATATCAGACCAGAAATCAGAAGTATCAGCAAAGTTATCCTGGATAGAGTATTAAGAGAAAATTAAAACAATGAAGGAAGAAAAAATATAGACATATATATGAGATACGATGACAAAAGAAAATTAAGAACAACAGAAATCAAGTTAAATATAAGAAAATTAAATAATAATCAAAAGTGTTCATTTCAGCAATACCAATATACAGTTAAGACTGGCAGTGTCCACCACAAGCAGTAGGCTCTTGGATGAATATCAGATCAAGAAAGATTTGGTGATATCAACATTCCAGATAGAAGTAGGAATATTTAACTCAAGCTATACTGATTGCAACATATGATGGGAAAGCTAAATTCAGATTTTTTTTTAACCAGTTTTACATTTCTAACTCTTTTAAATATGTGCCACTTATACTTTGTTGGAAAAACATCAGGCCAAAAATTTCACACCCAGTTTACCACTCATGACAGGCACACATTAAAATGTAATATTGGGAATAAACAATAAATTAATGTATAAGCAACCCTTTTATGCAGATGAAACCATATGCTGAAGGCAGGTATTAACAGAAAAATTAAAACAAAGAAGGTAGAACAAAAATATAGAGTAAGATTCTGAAATATGATGGCAAAAAAATTAACAACAGAAATCAAGTTCAATACAAGAAAATTAAAATAAATAATAATCAAAAGTGTTCATTTCAACGATACCAATATATAGTTAAATATGTATATGGACAATGTTTTACTTTTTGTTTACAATAATTTGAAAGACATACTCAACAATTTGTAACCTAAAAGAAAAACAAAGTAGAACCCATGTGTTTCTGTTAAATTTCTAATAAAAAATATGATGAAAATTAGAAAATACATTTCAAAGGAATAATTGGTCTTTGAAATTGCTTTTTCAAAATACACTGTTTGAAAATTTCATGAATATATGACTAAGACCTGAGAAAGACAAAAAATTAAGCTGGCTTAAACACTGCGGTTAAATTAATTTTTAAAAAGCCAGTATTATAACATCTTTTTCAAGTTATCTGCAACAAAATTAAACTCTTAGAGAATACATAATATTAAAAAAAGGCAAATTTTAAAAGTTGCATTCCACAGGGCAAAATCAAATCTTGTTAAAAAGAAATGAAGCAAAAGGAAAATGATATGTAAAAATGAAATGATATGAAACAAATTTTTACCTTTTTTTGTTTTTTTTTAATGAAACTTACTTTAAACAATGAGCAGCAGTGAGTAGCCAAAATTTATTGATAATGGCAGCTCCACAGTGATGCAGTTTTCCCCAGAATGAAGCATTCAAAATTCTTGCTTGCCATGGAAAAGCACCATATCTGGCAAAATGACCACCGGAAATGCGTTGGTACCTTTGTTTTATTGGCCTCCTGCCACATGTCACTATGAAACAAAAAATCAATACTTGACAAGCAAAGGGATAAAATTCCAGACATTGACTCTGAATTTATTTTACTAAGCATTTTTCAATATTTATTATTTGATCTTAGTATATCAGAAGGTCAAATAGTGGGGAGAAATAGGAAGACTATATAGTGCCATTCCTCCAAATAATGAGAACCTGCTTATTGATATTTAGTATAACATGCGTAAAGATATGAGGAAAGGAACAAAATTCAGAAGACTGTGGTAGCCACTCTTCCAACTAATGAAAGTGTGTCACTGATTCTAATGATTTTCAGTTTAAGTTTGAACATAAATTGTCTTATATTTTCTAAGTGTTTTCACCTTTTGTAAGCCATTATCCAAAGAATCTGTTTACAGATTAATAAGAATGCGTCTAAAGCAGCAATATGTTGTTCTTTTTGGTTGTTTTCAAATATTGCATCATCACAAGTCAGATTTGTGAGACTCGTATATATTTCAAATATGTTATCTGTCAGCTTTGTGCAAGTTGACCTGTGAAGATATGCAACATTATGGCCACAAAATTCCCTTTTTTTCTATTTGTGTGCTTATACTTAACTCTGACTTGTTTTAATTAGGTATGTTCTAAAGTCCTTTTTGAAAACTAGAGACCGAATCGGTTAGTCAGTTATCTGCCATGTATGATACATGTGTAGGCAATCATGTATCTTTCGATACATGACTGACGAGGCAGATTTTTTTACCACAGTAGGTTGCCATCTTTTTCTGCAGTAGACTAGTTGTCATCCAACACTATAGAACTCGGTCTCTCCTGCTATTCATCCATAGTTGGGGGTGAAGAAGAGGATTCATACCTTTCCTAAGGGTATTAGCACATAAGTGAATGTAATGGATTTGACTGGAATTCGAACTTGACTCTCCAATTACACAATCCGAGCCGCTATCCATTACTGCAGTGTGCCTCTTCTAGAGACTGGATACTCAATTGAAAAAAAACAATATTTTGCTGGAAACTTTTGCACACACCTAATACAAATGTAAATTTCCTCTATACCTCCCACCCAACCTGCAAAGTGTATCTGCATTTTATTGATAGCAGCAAAATTGTTATCCTGGAAGTTAAAATCTTTCTGAATGACAATTTAAAGAAAAAAAAACAAAGTGTTCTTCTAATGACAATTCATTTCAAATGTCCTCCTTCTATAGCAAGGCATAACTTAGCAGGATTCTACTTAATTAGGCCTTATATTCAAAATCTTACAAATTATATACTTATTTTATTTCTTTTAATACATACACACATAACCTAATGATGAAAAAAATTATTATATACATAAGACTTTGCTATTACAGACACTAATACACATTTGCAAACAAAAAATCTGATATATTACAAAATATATCAGAGCATCCATACAAAATACCAGAGCATCCATACATACATGAAGTTTCAGAAATGTTGGACCTGTCAGAATTATTTGTAAGTGTGTATTTTGCAGTCCAGAAGACACATACCCAAAAATCCACTAAAATGTGCATAAAACCTCCAACATCAGATCAACCAAACCAAATTGGGCTTATATTGTTCTGGAATGTGTTAAAGTGCAACATTCATGACATCATAAAGATATAATACAGTGCAAAAATAGAATGTACACATTTTTGCATATTGGAGGGTACTTTACAGACCAGATTTAAACAAAACTGTTGTCATAATTCCTGTCCTCTTTGATTTTATCCCTACAAACAATTTTTTTAACAATTTCATTGAACCTGAACAAAGGTCATGATCTGAGATTAATAGGCTTTTATCATGAAAATATTACAAAAAATTCTTCTACTTTAAAAAATTTAATTTGCACATGAGGGGTCTGTAATAGTAAGAGGGTATTTACAGACCAGATTTAAACAAAATTGTTGCCATTTTTGCTGTCCTCTTTCACTTTATACATATGATTCATCTGATTTTATGAATTTTTCTCAGAATGTGTCAAACTTGCATTACCCATTATAGAGAATAAATCACACTGATTTCATTATGTTAAATCTTCATCTGAGGAAGGTTCAGCCAAAATATTATTGGAACAAAAAATAAAATAACGTGAACAGTGTCAATAACACTTGAAAGTTGAAATGATTAAAAGAAAAATCCTTGCTTTAATAATGTTGAATATCAAATTTACAGGACAAGCATCACACTGAATTAATGCATAGGTATACATGGTTGCAATTTACACTCAAATCAAAAACGTAGACTATGTTTGATCACACAAAAGTACAAGTGGTATACATGGATCTGGTTTATAGTTGAGTTTGTAACTACCTAATTGGAAAGTGTCCTTTTATGCAGGTGTACTACCTGACTGAAGGAGATGTAATTGAAATATCCAAAGTGTAGCTGTCAGGACAGGATCTAGGGGTCATACTATCCCCCGTGGGATGGTCAGACAAGAATATGAGCATTTCTAACATGATCTCTTTGTTCTCCAGATAAAAAGAATAGAAATAAAAAAAAAAGAAAATTTGTGAAGAGTATTTAGAAAAAATGCCTCTTCCTTCCAAATGGAATCTGTATCTGAGGAAGGTTCAGCCAAAATATTATTGGAACAAAAAATAAAATAACACGAATAGTGTCAATAACTCTTGAAAGGATGGGCATATAAGTCAAAAGAATTCATAAAATAATCAAAGAAGCAGGTTACTTACCATTTTGGTCTGTTGAGGGAGTTGAAGGTATACTTGTGGTTGATGATAAGGTTGTATCTGGTTCTTTGGAACAATTTAAGGCAACATCTTCCTTGTGGGTACAGTCATGATCTCCCCAAGAAAGATTGGGACAAATTTCAAGTTCACTTTCTGATCCAGAACAATTGAGGTTATCAAGCCAGATGGTACCATCCCCTTGTCCAAATATATTTACAATTACTTCTCCAGAACTGAAATGAAAATGTTTTAGACAAAAAAAGATTAATTACAAAAGAGAGTTACTTCTGAATAGTACTTGGCTTGAGGTACCTAATGCTGTGAAAATAGATCAGACTAGTGCATACATTGAACATTTTATTGCTAATTTGTTGTTTTCTTGAGAAAGAAGTTTCCGCTGTTCTAATGAATTGCACCTAATGGGGGGAATGGAAAATGGATCAGTGGAAATGTTACATCAACCACAATAAATATGCAAAGAAACAAATTGGACATTTCAATAATTAAACCCAAAGAGGGCAGAATTAGACAAAACATGTTAACAATAGAAAGCAAACAAAGAAGTGATATGAGTTCTCGTAATAATGTTGAGTAAGTTGTCACAGTTGTTGCATCCATCATCTCACTTTTTCTTTGTCTATAAAAGAAATGTTAAAACAATTAAGACTTAAAATTACCTGTATCCCATCATTCTACAAATAACTTTAGCATCATTGTCATCAAATTCATCATCACAGACAGTTCCTTTGATTCCATTACGAGTGATTTCAATTCTTCCACTGAGTTCCGAGGAGCCACCAACAAGTTTGATTCTCACAGCTGCAGGAAAAAACAGTACAGTATAAAAAGAGAGTGAGATCTGTGTAAAGTTATGTATTAATTTAAACATACAGGTTATAGAGGTTTGCAATTTTTGGCAAGTATATCTCTATCTATAAAAGGCAGGATGTGTGTGTGTGTGTGTGTGTAACGAATGCACAGCTACAATTTTTGACGGATTTGCACCAAAATTTATATGCACATGCTCCAAGTTAGCAGAAAGGCCAAGACTGACTTTGCATTTCCCAACTTCCATTGATAGTGGAAATAATCGATTTTTTCATGCTTCTACGGCAATTTTCATGTAGTTTGCAGCCATTTTGTGCTGGCCAGAGTGAGAGCCTATAGTTGGCTGCCACGAATAGGTAGGAAGATTCTATTAGCCAGTGTGAGAGCCAACAGCTGACTGACACAAATGTTAACTAGCATGCAAAAAAATTGATACCTGCATTCCTCCCAAGTAGGAAAAATTTAAATCTGCATGGCACTTTACGCCAATTGGCTCATTTGCTTGCTTAAACTTAACGTTGATTCTGATTCTGCAGAACTGAGTTGGGTGTTAAAAAGTATTTGTTGTTAACATTATTTTTTCATTTGGTTTTTCCAGTTATGAGTCCTTTTTTAAGCTGATCGTTTTTTGTTCATTTTGTTTAGTTCTTTTTTCGTAACAGATTTAATGTTTAGTATAGAGCTTAGAAAAAATTTACAGTGTGAGATAGGCAATAAGTAAGACATGTAACAACATCAGCATGGCAAAGGGCACTCTTTTAAAGGCAAGGAAGGGCAAAAATATTTTAAGTCAAGTGATAGCGATTGCTGTATGAGTCATATGATTTTTGAATCAAGCCCAGCTAACGACGGGCCATGATGCTAGTATCAAATAAAAGAATAATATGAGAAGACTTTATGCATAAAATTTCAACTAACTTAACAGGAAATGAATTGAAAAGAAAATTATATTTTTAAACTTCAATCTCTCATGCTTTATTGCTGACAATCTGTCTCTTCCAATCAGGGATTTAGTGTTGGAATATATATATATATGTCTAAAAATGTTGGAATTGTCATTCAAATGGAGAGTTAAGCATCGTGAAAGCAAGTTTGTGGTGTGACCAATAGAAATATTATTTAATACGTTGGTGATACAATGTCCCAGAGGACATTTGAATTTGTATACTGTGTTGGTTTTTTGCAAATTGCTAACATGCAAGGAAGAATCATTGTGAATAATTGATGTATATATATAAGTGTGTGTGTTATTTTATTTTCCAATTAAGGTGTTGCTTGTCTAGCTCATTGTTGTCCAAATTTCATGTTTGTGTTTTTATTTTGTTCAAATACTTTTATCTGTCTCAATCATTTTCAAGAAAAAAATCTGTTATCTGTGTGGTAGGAGGAATTCCTTTCTTAACATTCATGTACTTTCTGTGAAACTTAAATATATATATATATATATATATATATATATATATATATATATATATATATATATATATCGATGCAAACAACCAACCTAAAAACATCAAAGCTACCCCCACCTGTCCCTAATAAGAGAACATTGCTACATATGAAATTCTAAAACCTTGATTCTAGAATAGACAGAATGAAATTGTGGAAATATGTGTGCTCAACTGTATGATTTGCCTAACCGTGCCTAACCAAAGATTACGAATACAGATGTGTATATACAAACTAACATGAATACGCCTGTATGTATGCATGTCTATCTATATGTGACAGTCAACCCAAACAAACACAGAGAAGTTTTCCCCCTACCACCATACATAAATAATCAAATGCAAATAAAGCATAAACAGACCAATTTTTGAAAAAGTAATCCAGTTTGACTGAAGATTGCAAAATGTGAAACACAGGGTTACAAACTACTTTCCATTTCATTCTCTTTATGGTATGCTTTTCTTAGCATATAGAGAATGAAAAAGCCCAACTATATTAATATCAGTTCTAACCATCCCATTGCAATCCTAAGACAAATACCCACTACCATTCGCACCAGGATTAGTAAATTAACTTCCAATGAAAAAATTCTTTAATAAGAATAAAGAACTATGTGAAAAGTACCACCAACAAAGTGATTTCAAAAGTAAACTGTCTTACGCAACCACCATTAGTAGTAACAATACACAAAAAGTGTAATGTAGGTGTAAGAATGGGGAAAGAAAAATCACTTTGTTAAACCCCCGCCCTTATGCAGTATTTCCTAAACTAAAGACTTCCACAAAAAAAACCCTGTAAATGAGATATTCAACAGGAAATCAATCAAAATTAGCTACTCCTGCACTGATAATATGTACCAAATTATTAATTCCCAGAACAATTACATTTTAAGTAAATTCCATAAGAAAAAAACTAAATCTAAGATGGAAACCCCTGCAATTGTAGAATTAAGAAAAACTGCACAGTAGAGGACAAGTGCAGATCCACTAGGGTAGTATACCAGGCAACCATTACCCCTAAAGAAAATATGACAAACCATAATATTTACATCAGCATTTCTGCAGGAGAATTTAAAAAAGAATCAATACACATAGACATTCATTCACCAATCCAAATTGAAAAAACCCCAAACAGCCCTTTCAAAAACTTTGGGGAATTGAAGGCAAAGGGTCTGAATCCTCAAATAAATTGGAGAATTCTAGGTTTCATAAATACTTCCATTAGTTTTAGGGATAGGTCCAAGCTATGTTTGGAAGAAAAAATCAGGATAATAAAATATAAAAATAAATGCAAATTATTAAATCCACGGAGAAAACTAATCATGAAATGTAGGCATAAAAATACATTCCAAATTACATAAGAATGCATGTGCATATATGTGGGGGTGTATATATACGTATAGTGGTATATACGTATGAACATGTAAATGTACATATATGTATATATGAAGATATGTATGCATATAAGTGCATTGGACAGCATGATTCATTCCATTGGCTGCTCGTGTATTACCTATAATCTATAAACCTATAACTCTACTAATTAACATTAATCTTAACAGGCTTAATTTTAAATCCCCCATCACTTATTAATATATTGGTCACCTGTAGTACAAAAACTATTTACTGTGAATCACAAAAAAAGAGATTCCGCAGCTTTTTATAAGTATCAACATATAGTAGGAACTGATATTAAGCCACAAACAAGTACTTGTCATAAGTAAACACCAACACCAAACCGCTTCCCCTGGGATAAGATACATTATGGCCCTACCAATCACAAACACAAACCCACTCTCATTAACAAGGCATCTACCAGAGGATTGTCATTGAAAATAAATATAAAACAATGCTCCAAGACAGACACTTAGAGGCTGATGATAGCCATGTACAGAACAACTTGAAATAGACTATCTCTATGTTGAGGTAATTTTTGTTTTTTTCCTGTAAAAAATATATAACCTCTGTTAAAATAAAAACATTGAGCTCTCTGTGGATCAGATTTAATAATTAGTATTACAAGGATCCACTTGCATTATATACCAATGGATTGATTACCTGTGCTATATATATATATATATATATATATATATATATATATATATATATGCATTTATCAAATAAATTATATCCACTTCAAGATACTGCCTCCTGTGGTGAAAATCATTACATTTAATATTGTCTGTTTATGTTGTATAATAATAATAGGTTCTAGTAGTCTTTTCTTACAATGGGTGCTGTAGAGTATTTTGGTATTATCAACTAATAACAATATTCATAGAATCTTCAGGCTTTTACGAAAATGTCATATGCAAATTATTTGAAACTAAAATAGAGGAGAAGCAAAATCATGTAGAATAGGAAGTTTTTGTTTTATGAAAACCAAAAATAATTGAACACTAAGTGGAATTAAAATTTTTCAATAGAAGAGCCACCATTGTTAATGTAAATTTGAAATCTTTCATGTAAACTCTGAATGACATCATGATACATTTTATATGATATCAAACATGTTTCTTTCTAAATGGGATTATTTCAATCCTAAAGTCTTTCAGCATTTCTTTTGTAAGCCACAACATGGCACTAACAAAAACTGTCAAGATAGGATATCAGAGGACTGTACTGCTAAAAACAGTGATCCTGCTTGCTCAAGCCATTTATTTGGTAATGCTCTACTGATCATTTGTTTGATGATATGTGTAAGTGTCCTGTCGTGATGAAAGATCACTGTCAGCAAAATCTTTTCATTGAATCTTGATTTCTTTTATTTTGAATTTCAAAGATGCTAATTGTTTTACATGCAGTATATCTATCAATATAATCCACTCTTTTTGTATTTATGTGGCTTATTCATAGTAGCAATGTGTATTAGCTGAAAGTATATTCATAATAAAGGATAACTATTATAAAATCTACAAAAGAAAAACAGGATAATCAATCTAATTCAGTCTGTGTATATCTATATTGATCATATAACAGTCATTAGCTGAATGTTAATTAAAATGCTACATAATATGAAAACTAGCAAGAGAAACAGAGTAACCAATGTAATTGAATTTGTTTACATCTATGTTGTTTACACATATCAGTATCTCATTTAATACATATGAATACATAATTTAGATGAAGAGTTAATAATCCAATTGTTTTCTTGCTTTACAGAGAAGTTTTCAATTTTCTACATGGCTGACATGCATGCAGCTACCTAACTATAAATGTACTGCCAATCACTATGTTATAGCTGTTCACTGGTAACAATTTTACTATTGAATTGCACCGAGAATCATTTTTTGCTATAGAAATGCATTGATAACAATTTTTGCTATAGGAAATCCATTTTACATCATTTTAAAAAAAAGAAAATGAAGTGAACAATTTCAATCAATTTAAAGTTCTGACATCTGCAGCAGATAAGGTGGACTGCTTTGCTCGGAAGTTCTCTTCCAACTCCACTCTCAACTCATCTGGAGTACCCATACTTGATTTTCCTCCTAGAACAGAGGTTCTACTGAGTGATATATGCATAAACTTGTCACTGGTTTCAGACAATTTCCAAACAAGAATCCTACAAAGCAAGCAGATGTGACAGGCTCCCTGCCGTTGTCCTAAAGAAATGTATTTCTGAGCTGGCTCCTGTTCTTTCCAAAAGTTACAACACTTGCCTCGTTGATTCCTTTTCATGACCACCTTTTGAACAAACAATATTGTTTCTGCTTAGTGTTTGAGTCTACTACTCAGGTGCTAACAGCCATCAATAAATTTGTATATCATGCTCTAGATGTGAACGGCAAAACTAGAGCTGTGGCACTACATATCTCAAAGATGTTTGACAGAGTTTAGCATGCTAGCCTTCTACACATGCTACAGGAATATGGTGTAAAAGGATGAATATTTGGTTTAATCCAATCATTCCTATGAAATCATGAAATGAAAGACTTGTTGAACAGACTCACTTCCAGACTCTTTCATAGGAAGATGTGAGTCTCCCCAAAGCTTTATCCTTGGTTCTACACTGTTTCTGATCTTCATCAATGATATCTCCTCTGTGTACTAGTGGCATTACTGTCTTGCTTGAGTTGAAATGATTAAAAGAAAAATCCTTGCTTTAATAATGTTGAATATCAAATTTACAGGACAAGCATCACACTGAATTAATGCATAGGTATACATGGTTGCAATTTATACTCAAGTCAAAAACGTAGACTATGTTTGATCACACAAAAGTACAAGTGGTATACATGGATCTGGTTTATAGTTGAGTTTGTAACTACCTAATTGGAAAGTGTCCTTTTATGCAGGTGTACTACCCGACTGAAGGAGATGTAATTGAAATATCCAAAGTGTAGCTGTCAGGACAGGATCTAGGGGTCATACTATCCCCTGTGGGATGGTCAGACAAGAATATGAGCATTTCTAACATGATCTCTTTGTTCTCCAGATAAAAAGAATAGAAATAAAAAAAAAAAGAAAATTTGTAAAGAGTATTTAGAAAAAATGCCTCTTCCTTCCAAATGGAATCTGTATCTGAGGAAGGTTCAGCCAAAATATTATTGGAACAAAAAATAAAATAACATGAATAGTGTCAATAACTCTTGAAAGGATGGGCATATAAGTCAAAAGAATTCATAAAATAATCAAAGAAGCAGGTTACTTACCATTTTGGTCTGTTGAGGGAGTTGAAGGTATACTTGTGGTTGATGATAAGGTTGTATCTGGTTCTTTGGAACAATTTAAGGCAACATCTTCCTTGTGGGTACAGTCATGATCTCCCCAAGAAAGATTGGGACAAATTTCAAGTTCACTTTCTGATCCAGAACAATTGAGGTTATCAAGCCAGATGGTACCTTCCCCTTGTCCAAATATATTTACAATTACTTCTCCAGAACTGGAATGAAAATGTTTTAGACAAAAAAAGATTAATTACAAAAGAGAGTTACTTCTGAATAGTACTTGGCTTGACTCAATTCTCAAAATATGTTTGTAATCCCTTCTTGTTTACGCTGAGAACTTTTAAGCACTTCCTCCTCCTCCTTCTCCTCCTCCTCCTCTGCTGCATCATCATCATCATCCAGATTTACACTTTAGAACAATTTCTTTAAACTAAAAGTGCAAAAAATTTCTCAAATGCTATTCTTCATGATGTTGATCAAAATCACATGCTATATAGCTATTGTAGATATGCTACTGTTAGGACTTGGAAGGAAGCAATCACAAATTGGAAAAGATACCTCACTATGACTATATAATTACAGTAAATAAATTGACTAAAAAGTAACTGCAGAACACATACAAAGGACTTGTCAACCTTACAGTATCATTGAGAAATTTAATAGTGGAGTTCTTTGCAAATTTGATCCAGATATTTAAGAGCAAGCATCATGAAAGAGTGGAGCTGAAGGTATTGGCACATATCAGAATATTAACATGGAGTGTATAAGATGAGTTAGTATGAATTATGACACTTTCTTTGCCTCACAAAGCATTGTTACGGAAGCCCATATTGATTATATTTTGTAATCCGATGGGTACTTGAGGTACCTAATGCTGTGAAAATAGATCAGACTAGTGCATACATTGAACATTTTATTGCTAATTTGTTGTTTTCTTGAGAAAGAAGTTTCTGCTGTTCTAATGAATTGCACCTAATGGGGGGAATGGAAAATGGATCAGTGGAAATGTTACATCAACCACAATAAATATGCAAAGAAACAAATTGGACATTTCAATAATTAAACCCAAAGAGGGCAGAATTAGACAAAACATGTTAACAATAGAAAGCAAACAAAGAAGTGATATGAGTTCTCGTAATAATGTTGAGTAAGTTGTCACAGTTGTTGCATCCATCATCTCACTTTTTCTTTGTCTATAAAAGAAATGTTAAAACAATTAAGACTTAAAATTACCTGTATCCCATCATTCTACAAATAACTTTAGCATCATTGTCATCAAATTCATCATCACAGACAGTTCCTTTGATTCCATTACGAGTGATTTCAATTCTTCCACTGAGTTCTGAGGAGCCACCAACAAGTTTGATTCTCACAGCTGCAGAAAAACACAGCACAGTACAAAAAGAGAGTTAGATTTGTGTATGTTATGTATTCCTTTAAACATACATCTTATAGAGGATTGCAATTTTGGCAAGTATATATCAATTAAAAGAATATGAGTAGACTTTATGCATAAAATCTCTAAACATGTCTAAAAATGTTGGAATTGTCATTCAAATGGAGAGTTAAGCATCGTGAAAGCGAGTTTGTGGTGTGACCAATAGAAATATTATTTAATATGTTGGCGATACAATCTCCCAGAGGGCATTTGAATTTGTAAACACTGTTGGCTTTTTGCAAATCACTAAATTGCAATGAAGAATCATTGCTAATAATTGATATATATATATATATATATATATATATATATATATATATACATATATATGTGCGTGTTTGTTTGTTATTTTAATTTTCCAATTAAGCTGTTGTTTGTTTAGCTCATTATTGTCCAAATTTCATGTTTGTGTTTTTGTTTTGTTCAAATACTTTTATCCGTCTCAATCATTTTCAAGAAAAAATCTGTTATCTGTGTGGTAGGAGGAATTCCTTTCTCAACATTCATGCACTCTCTGTGAATCTTAAAATTATATATATATATGTATATATATATATATATATATATATATATATATATCGGTGCAAACAGCCAACCTGAAAAACGTCAAAGCCACCCCCACCTGTCCCCTAATAAGAGAACATTGCTACATATGAAATTCTAACATCTTGATTCTGAAAACAGACAGAATGAAATTGTGGAAATATATGTGCTCAACTGCATGAATGCCTAACTGTGCCTAACCAAAGATTACATATACGGATGTGTATATATAAACTAACATGAATACGCCTGTATGTATGCATGTCTATCTATATGTGAGTGTCAACCCAAACAAACACAGAGAAGTTTTCCCCCTACCACCATACATAAATAATCAAATGCAAATAAAGCATAAACAGACCAATTTTTGAAAAAGTAATCCAGTTTGACTGAAGATTGCAAAATGTGAAACACAGGGTTACAAACTACTTTCCATTTCATTCTCTTTATGGTATGCTTTTCTTAGCATATAGAGAATGAAAAAGCCCAACTATATTAATATCAGTTCTAACCATCCCATTGCAATCCTAAGACAAATACCCACTCCGGTTTTGCACCAGGATTAGTAAATTAGCTTCCAATGAAAAAATTCTTTAAGAAGAATAAAGAACTATGCAAAAAGTACCTCCAAGAAAGTGATTTTAAAAGTGATTTCAGCATCTTGGGGTGGATGTATATTGTGTGCAAGAGACCCATTTTTCTTCTCGCGATCATGAGAGCATTCTGTCTAGGGGTTTTTCCCTCTATTCAGCATGTTTTGATGGACAGTTGAGAGGTGTCTCTTGACTGGTGAGCAAGTTTTTGAAGGCTGTGTATGCTCTTGTCTTTGCAGATCCGGCAGGCAGTTACCATAAAGGATAAGGCTCTACGTCTCATTGGGGTTTATGCGCCCAATAAGCATTTTGAGTGGCCTGCTTTGTTTCGGCAGATCAAGCTGTTCTTGGCATCATCTCATCAGGTAGTTTTAGCAGGTGATTGGAATGCCATCCTTGACACCGATATAGATTGTTATGGTCAAATTCGGGTACTAACAACCAGGACATGAAACCATTTCAGGACTTTATTGACAAGTTTGATCTTGTTGATAAGTACCAAAATGAACACCCTCGGGAGGTAGTGTGGACTTGAACTAATAGTGACGGCTCAGCTACTGAGGTGTGTTCTAGCTACCTCGACCGAGTCTTAGTCAGGAGAGTTGATGTAGGGCTCTTAAGGTGTCCAAGTTTCCATTATATAGTTTATTCGGATCATAGGCTAGTCCGGGTCCACATAAGCTTAGATAAGCCTAAGGTTAGATTGGCTGGTTACTGGAAATTGAACTGCTCATTATTTGGGGAGCAAGATTTCCAGGACCAGCTGCTACTAATGATACAAAGGGAACTGATGGGGGCTGTGGTAGGAAATGCCTGGTGGGATAAACTTAAATCTAAAATTAGAACTTTTGCTGCTGATTATAGTCGTTGGCTCAATCTAGATAGATTAGCGGCACAAACGGCTTGTGAGCAAAATTTGATCAAGTGATTAAATTCCATGATAGTGAGGACATGGCCTTAGCTAAGGCAGAGTTGGCCTCCTTGCTTATCAAGAAGGATCAAGCTCTTGTAGTTAGGGCTAGGTTAAAAAGAATGTCTTCTGAGGCAACAAATATGGCCGCTGAATTGCGTGCAGAGGAGGTTCGGAGTGCATCTTAGTGACATATCATATGCATCACATTGCTGGATAAGCGGAACATGACTACAAACGAGGGCATATGTGAGGCTTTTCATGAGCACTTTCAGATAAAAACGGTGGGGATTGGTTAGGTAACTTTCATCCTTTAACTATGTTAACCACAGAGTTAAAGATTTTGACTAAGGTCTTAGCAAACTGTTTGCAGGACTGTCTTCTCTTGTTTGATTGGCTCTGAACAGACTTGTGCTGTGAAGGGCAGGACTATTCAGGATAACCTTCATATGGTACGCTTGATCATTGAGCAAGTCGACAGTGAAGCCATGCTGATCAATTTAGATCAGTCTAAGGCCTTCAATAGGGTTGACCATCGCTTTCTTGAGGTTGGCCCTTTGGCGGCTGGTTTCGGGCTGTACTTTCGCACCTGAATCTGACTTCTGTATGCAACTCCCGGTGCACTGGTGGAGGTGAATGGAGTATGATCAGAGCCTTTCATATTGTCTCCCTCCATTTGTCAAGGTTGTCTGCTTTCGCCTTTGCCTTATATTCTTGCATTGGAACCTTTCCTTCGCAAGTTAAAGACAAATCCGGTCCTACACAGAATTCTCTACCTGGTGCTACCAGCTCGCCCAGGTGTTCCGCCAATGTGAATGATGTTTCGGTTCTTGTTGAGCAGGGCTGAGATTGACAAAGTCAGCAAAGAAATCAGTGGTTATGTGATGGTGACAGGAGCCAAGATCAACTGAGATAAGTCTGTTGGCTTGCGGTTAGGTGTGTGGAAGGGAGTTTCTCTTCCCAGACCTTTCCTCTGGATGGATGGGCCTGTCAAGATTCTCTGCATCTGGTTCAGTCCTGATATCCAGTTGGAAATGAATTGGTCGGAGGTGCAAGAAAAGCCAAGATCGCAATTAATTTGTGGTCTCGGAGGAATCTTTCCTTAAAGGGGAGGGCGGAAGCATGTGTTTCACATATCTACCCAATTCTCCTTTACCAACTCTCTGTGTTTCCACTTCCGTCTGACACTTTACTGGCATTAGTGAGGCTCTTGTTCTCCTTCTTGTGGGGAGGCAAGGCCACCAGTCTCTCGGGAGATCTGTTGCCTTCATCCATCTGAAGGCGGTCTAGGTATGCCTAACATTGAGATTCATCAATACATGCTTCGCATCAGGTTCCTGGATTGAATGTCATGAATCGGATGAGGCGGGTACCTTCTGGAAGGAAGACGCCAGTAAGAACTTCCCATCCCTGAGAAGTGTGCACTCTTATGAGGAGGAGGAGGTCCACCATTTACCTTGAGTTGAGTGCTCCTTCTACTATGAATGTCGTTGTGCTCTTATGGGTGTTGCATGGCCTCTCCAATGTCCAGGCATTGTCTTGTAAGCCATTATATCAGGTGGTAGTTGCGGAGGGGCATTCGGAATGAACTGAGTGACAAGCTCAGTCTTATGAAGCAGGAGGTTCGCTCAATATGGCCTTGGGTGCCCAGGTTGAAATGTCTCAATAACAATGAAGCATCACTCACCTGGCTGGTGATGCGTGGGGCCCTCTGGGCTGCCAAAAGACTTTGCACAGCAGGCTTGGAGAAATATCCAAACTGCCGGTGCTGTAGTGGGGAAGTAGAGACCATTGCCTTCTTTCACTGCAGGGTGTTAGTGCTGTTGTGCAAGTATGTTGAAGGCCTCATGGTTTGCATGCTGCCTGGAAAGCTCTTTGTCCTTGAGGCTGCTTCTGTTTGTAGCAATGTGGCTCTGCCGCTGACGAAGACTGAACATTATGTGTTCTTATGCTTGCTAGGTGTTATGAGAGTTGTGATTTGGACAACACATCAGAAGGAATTATATGAAGGTGAGAAGTTCACTTCTTCCCAACTGATCTTATACTTTAAACATCAGCTTAAGGTTAAGATTAGGATGGAAAAGTGGTGACACGCTTCATCAGAATTCGGCAAAAGGTGGGTGAATCTTGCACGTTTGTGTCATGTGAAAGGGGCTGACCTGGAGTGGCACTTTGATGCCAGTAAGATCAGGATATTGCTTTACCTGCATTGAACACTGCCAATCCATCCCAAAATTAGGTTAGCTTAGGTTTAGTTTTGATTCTTTAGTTACCTTTTTCAATAAACTTAGCTAGGGTATGTATGCTCATTGGCCTCTTTTATTTCTGTCCCTATTTTTTTTTTTAAGTATAATTCCCCATCCCCTCCCTCATTAGGTGGTCAGTGACGTCATTTCTCTGGTGAATGTGGGAGTGTCTTTCGTTTCATATGTGTGTTTTCATATTTGTTGTTGTGTCTGAATGAGTGCATGTCTGTGTGAGTGCTTGGGAGGAATGAATGTTTTATTTTATTATAGTCCTGCATTAATTTCATCCAGTTAACTGATCTTTCTGCCACATTCAGTGATTGGGTGGGGGGGTATTACTAACATGATTTTGTTTAGTTTCTTGTAAATAGTTATTAGTTCATACTGTAAATACTCATTGGGGCTAGTTTTTTAAAAAAATTTTAAATTGTTGTTTTATTCCCCTTCCCCCCACCACAGACACTATATTGTACATATGGGAACTAGTTAGCATTTTTATGGAGACATTGAGGTATTATGGTGGATGTGGTGATAAAGATAAGTAAGAATGTTGTTGTTTTTGTGGCTAGCTAAGTTTAAAGTTAAGACAGAAGACCAACCTCTTCCCCTTCCCCCATTTCGGCCTTGTGCCACATTTTCTGTTTTATTCAGGAATAAATATCCTCAGTCCAGATCTGCCATGTTGAGAAGACGGACCACTGCGTTTGCTTCTCTGGCATTGCTTTTGTGTGTAGAAGCCAAGTCATAGTTTTTGAACATTTTGCCTTCTTGTTAATTTGCTTTGCATATATTGTTTACTTGCTTACTTGATATTATTTCATCTTTCTCTTATTTTTTTATTGCAAACTTTGTTAATACTGTTTATTGGACAGTCCAGTTATTTCTTTTGACCATGGCTACTAACTCTAATGGGAAATAAGCACCTTCTGTATCCTAAAAATGTCTTCAAAAGTTAGGTTGAAAATTTATTGATATATCAACTTAAGGTGTTGTTTGTCTAGCTCAATATTGTTCAAATTTCATGTTTGTGTTGTTGTTTTGTTCAAATACTTTCATCCATCTTAATCATTTACCAGAATGAATGTGTTATCTGTGTGGTAGGAGGAATTCCTTTCTCAACATTCTTGTACTCTCTGAAAATTAAAACTTTATATATATATATATATATATATATATATAGTATAGGTAATAATCAATAAATCTGTTGGTATATAATCCATGTGGATCCTAATAATATAAAATATTAGAACTGATCCTCAAAAAGTGCTCAATTAAATTACACAACAGAGAAATCCACAATTACCTCATGAGTGTAATCTATTTCAGCTGACACTGAGTATGTCAGTCTTATTTAGCCCAGACAGTGGACTGTATTCAGTTTCAGAACAAGAGATTTAAAAGTTAATATTTAACAAAGAGAGCATTTGAAAGATTGATACAGAGCCTACAAATATCGAAGCTTTGGCAGAGCAAGCTGAACCTAGTAGTGATAAGAGGAGGTGGGGAGTTATCAGTGTTAAAAAGAAAGAAGCTCCACATATTCAAACCAGATATTAACCATAAGACCTCAAATTGGGATTATAAGAAAAATGAAGTGAAACTAAAGCAAGGCCAAAAAAAAGGTGTTTTATAATATGAAATTTTTAATTATATATTTATACAGAAAATTGTTGCCACTAAAAATACCAAAATATTCTTACAAATAACCTATATAATAAGATTAACAATAAATTGTATTTAGATAGAATATATTAAAAAAATTTAGTATTATTAATTATTATTAATTATAAATTATTTAGAATGCAAACCATACCCAGTAATATATAAAAAAAAACCTTTTTAAAAAAAGTTTTTTAAATAAAATAAAAGGATAAAGAATTAAGTAATCTAAGAGAAGGGAGTTCATAAATTGGTGGATAGTTATAATATAGGATTGATATATATATATATATATATATATATATATATATATATATATATATATATATATATATATATATATACATATATATATATATATATGTATATATATATATATATATATATATATATATATATATATATATATATATATATATAAATAATATGTTTAACATTAGAAGGGTTAGATAATTAAAAAATAAATTCAGATCAAACATATTATAGAAGTTTAAACCTACTTCTATGACGACATTTTAAAACTAATTCATTCTTTGATTTAATAGTTTGCTCTGATTATTGAATTTTATTATTCTAATTTTCTCTTTTTGCATCACCTTAGTAGATCTGCATTTTCCCTCAACTGGAGAATACTGGAGAAAATTAGATTTTGGTGACTGTATCAAGTGGCATCACAAAGTGGGCATCATGTGAGCTGCATGACATTCTCCACCAAAGAGAGATAAGCTGTTTCTTTACATCAGTTTCAAAGGTCAGAATGGTTAATTCACTGACATATCAACTCTTCTTTGTTTATTTACTGCTGAATAACTCTCTTAAAGGACAAAAATCAGAAGGAATTAATGAATAAATCTGAAAAGCAGCTGACTTACAATTTTGGTCTGTTGTTGAAGTTGGAGGTATATTTGTGGCTAATGATAAGGTTGTATTTACCTTTTTTGAAACATTTTATGGCAACATCTTCAGAGTGTTTACAATTATGCTTTCCCCAAGAAAGATTGGGACAAATTTCAACTTCATCTTCTGATCCAGTACAATTGAGGTTATCAAGCCAGATGACACCTTCCCCATCTCCAAAGATATTTGGAATTTCTTCTCCAGTACTGAAATCCAAAATTTATCATTAAAAAATTACATTATGGAATTAAGGACTGTAAACTCTTGGTCTGAATTATTTTTGAAAATTTGAATTATTGACAAAAACTGATTTTGAAGTCACTTCTTCAATTAGATGAGAATAATCAAGACTTAAATTTTAAATTATTTTAAAATTAAAAAAATAAAAAATATCTCAAGTCCTTTTGTAAAAATTAATGTTGATTTAATTAGACCATGAGCAATGGTTGTTCAGTTTTGTCAATAGGACATGGAAGAGGCTATATTTGTAGAATTGATCCCCTAGCCTGGGGCAAATTACTTTCTATGGGATGAGGTGCAGATAATAGGGAGCATCAATTTAAGGAGTAAGAGAGCTCAATGATATGACATATATCAAACATTTAAAAGGTTGTGTTGGAGGGGTTAAGTAGAAATTAAAAGGATAATGATACAGGGATTCCTTTGCTTAGAAATGTACTGTTTGCCCACTCTACACTTATCATATTTTATTGAGAAATGGTTAAGTTGATGCTCAGAGACTGCATCTTATAAGGGCTGGTGAATAGATCAGCTAAAATATTTTAACAATAGTAATCATATGTAGAAATGATTTGAGTTTCCAAACAATATTGTTGCGGTCATTATTTACATTATCTAATTACTTATTTATCTAAAGAAAAAATATATAAAAAATATTAAAACTCAAAATTACCTGTATCCCATCATTCTACAAATAACTTTTGCATCATTATCATCAAATTCACCATCACAGACACTTCCTATTGTTCCCCCACGAGTGATTTCAATTCTACCACTGACTTCTGATGAGCCACCAACAAGCCGGATTCTGATGGCTGCAGAGAAAAAGAGAAAACACAAAAAAAAGTGAGACCTGTGCATCCATTTAATCTTAAGTACTGGAGATTTGCAATTGTTTATTTCTTTTCAGGTGTCAAAAACAGAAAGAAATAAGAAAGATATTGTAGGAGAAAATCTTCGATCACCTTAGAAACAATAAGACGAAAATTGAAGAAAATTAATTCATCTTAATTCATCTTAATGATGGTCTTTTCAGTTGCCAACTTTATCCTGTATCCAAGAATTTAATTTCTTCTTTGTTGATCACTTCCTAAAGGTGATGGTTATGATGACAACATTCACCACTCAGGTGCAGGTTCATGGTTAGAAGCTTCCAGTTTTACCAAAACCTGCTTTCGTCATCCATTCACTATCACCATTTGGTTTTGCAAGAGTTCGTTGAAGATGAAAGAAAAAGAAGAGTAGAAGAATGTGATGATGGCATGAATTTGTTTCAGGTGGACCTCAACTTGCCAGCAAGTGGGCCACATACTTGATTTCGTGACATTCCTTGCTAGCACATATGGAATGAGTCATGTTGAATGTATGAAACTGCAATAGACTGCCACTATGTTATAATTTGAAGTGCTGCCTTCTGTAGCATGTCTAATGTACACAGCCCTCTTCATCTACTGATTAAACTGTTGAGATCTTTGGGATTAGTTTCACTTATCTTGAGTTTTTGTCTTTGACCTTGCTACCAAGTGTGGCACTAGCAGGAGTTTAAAACTCCTGATGGCATTGATCTCAGAGATATTAGACTATGAAAGCCTTTCCATCACAACAAGGATTGACCATCAGAATTATACATATAGTCACACATATATATTTTACACTGGATGTCAGAGTAAACACTTTGTTATCAAATGTTACTTTGTTTATGGACAATAATAGAAACAAAACAATAAATAAAAAAATTTAAAAGTATAAAATCATCATCAATTATATGAGAACATTTTTTATTATTCCTGTTGTTAAAAATATTTATCAGATGAAAAATAGAGGTGAAATTAACTATTCTGAACCAATATTAAAAAAACAAACAAAAATAAAACAGAAAAAAAATAATGAAGTAAATAAAATGAAATGGCATGAAACATTTCCTTCAAATTTGAAAATACATCTGCATCTATAAAAATGTTATGTTACATATTTTACAGTCAATAAATGAAAGTATAAAAGAATAAAACTATTGGCAAATCTTGTTTAATTTTTAAAATATTTGAATGATATATGATAGGGAAAGAAATCTATAATAATGAACCAATAGTCAAAGATAAAGCAAACATTATGACTTGAAATGCTCTTCTTACAATTTTGAAAATTATGTCATCTTTCTTAAAAAAGAAAAATTTTATGCTTCCATATTAAAAATAGAGTAAAATTATTCTTGCTGATGGGTAAGTAATTTAACAAAAATTGTGCTTAATGTAATAATTCTTAATGATTACTAAAACACTTTTTTCAATTGATGTATACCTTGATTTATCTTAAAAACAAAGAAAAGAATTATGTATTTTAATAATTAAAACTATAAATGCATACTAATATAATAAGAATTATAATATAATAAACAAAGAAAAACATACGGATAAATGTATAATTAAAATAATCAAAACTTCACTTTTAAAATATGACATCACTTTCTTTGAGCAATGAAAAAAAACACGTTTATTCACTTTGGCATCCAATGTCTATTTTCAGTATTTTATTTCTAACAATATGACTTGTTGGTTCCATATGTTTGAAATATTGACATACATGTAATGAAATATGGCAGGACATTTCTGTAGAATCTCAAACAAAACAATTCTGTGTGTGTGTGTGTGCGTGTGTGTATATATATATATGTATATATATATATATATATATATATATATATATATATATATATATATATATATATATAATTGTCAGGTAGAGTGTATCTGTAAAGGAACAAAATGAAATACAAAGACAAAAGAAAAAACTATTTTTATCCAACATCTTTCATGCATTTTTGATGGACTTTATCAAAGCAAATAAAGTCCATTAAAAATGCATCAGCTAAGAATAGTTTTTCCTCTTGTTTTTTTTATTCATATCTGTAATGTCTAAATCCATTACTCAGATTTTCATAGAACAACAATCATCAGGCTGATATAATCTGGAACCAATAGCTTTAACATGATTTATAAACTCCGTGGGGGGGGGATAGGTATTTAGTAACTCGAATGTATATTTTTAATTAAGTACTTATTCTTATGCTGATATGTGGCTATAAGATTGTGTCTCTTATTCAACAGCCAGTCACCCTTTTGCCATAGGATTATCAATTTTTCACTTAGCCACAAATTTCTGCCTTCTCCAACTCCGTTATATGTTCTGGCTTTAGCCAATATTTTCCATGCTATAGTTGATGATTCTCTTCCATTGCTAATGGTATCCAGATAGTAGGCAGAAAGAGATGTGCGACCTTTGTATTTTCTGTTGCTCAGACTCATCTTATGGTCGTAGAAGCTTCTTTTTTTTATCCTCAGCAGCTACTGTGTTGTACTTAGTTTCACCACCACTAATTGCCTTACCTTCTAAAACATAAAATTAGCTTTAAGCCACATGTTGACATGAAAATAAGCATTCAATTAAAAATATACATCCAGATTATTAAATACTTGCCAAGTTAGTTTATGTAATGAAATATCAACACTTCCTGGTTTAATAATAATAATAATATTGAATACTTATAAAACAAAATCCCAATGAATTATTGATGCATTAGAAAACATAGGTTCAGTTTGAACTTATGAAAAAGAATGACACAAAACTGATTTGAATTACAGTCAAACAGATAAACACATGAGCCTCTACCTGAAAGGTGCATTTTTTTCTTTGAAAGAGACAACAGGACTGCTTACACATCTGGAAGGGATGTAGCCAACATAGATTAAACCTTGCTGACAGAGCAGGAATGTATCATGTTAATTCATGTCGAAATATATCAACACTTCTTAATTTTACTAATAATATTGAATACAAGTCTTATGGGAGAAAACTTAAAAAGAAGTTGAAAAAAGTTGACATGGAGATGTTTTGCACTAAAGTCAGATACATTTCCAGCTTATATCAAACTCATAATAGTAGACAGTTGTTGGATTTGAACTTCTGTCAAATAATATATATATGTGTGTGTGTGTGCATAGATTTTTGGTAAGATTTGTATTTGAGTCAGTGAAATACCATCTAAACGTTGGCTCAAGGAGTAGAGGGCTTACATCTCTGTTGAAGATTTAGTCAGCATATTATAATTCTTGCCAATAGGTTAGGAAGAGATGATGCTATCTTTGGAATGCTAAGATGAGAACATATTCTACTTCCTTCCAAACATATGAAGGCAGCCAAAAACTGGATAAGCAAATATTTAATAATAATAAAAAATCAAATCAAATCAATATTCTAAATAATTCTTGGAAGGACGAGAATATAAGTTAAAAAACTTCCTGAATTACCATGTTTGATGGCATATAAGACACATACCAATTTCAGCATGAAAAATTAGTAATTAGTAAATTTATTAGTAAATGGTACAGCCTAGGCTTTATTTATGAGGTATTATTTTGGTTAAACAAGCTGTAATCACAATTAAATGAAAAATAAAAAAGGACATGAGCCTATAAAAACTTTATTATTTAGATCCTTTATATAATCTGTACAACCTACATCTTGTAAACATCATATTGGAATAATTAGGATATAAAAATTCTGATTGTATTTATATCAGTGCGGCCTGAAGTTATCGCAAGAAAAATATTAATGAAACAAATATATTTTACAAATATGTAATTTGAATTTATTGCATATAATTTTAGTGAAACAAAGTACTATTATTAAATGTGATGAAATAAATATAATGAATATTATCAATGGTAACACTTTTAATCTGCATAATAGCCTTTTAAATAATGACAATAGGTATATGAAAATTACTCTAAAGTATTAGCAAATAGGAGGTGCCATGTAGTTAATTTCAGCTATCACAAATTTAAAACCTTCATATGACATATAAAATGCAGGGGAATGTTAAAAGATATTTTCAGTGAAAAAAAAGTGTGCCTTATATGTCATCAAATATGGTAATCAAAAAAACAGTTTACTTACCATTTTGGTCTGTTGATGAAGTTGGAGTTATACTTCCGAGTGTATTTACTACACTGAAACATTTAATGGCAACATCCTCATTGTGTCCACAGTTATGCTTTCCCCAAGAAAGAGTGGAACAAACTTCAAGTTCAACTTCTGAGCCAGTACAATTAAGATCATCAAGCCAGATGACACCTTGCCCTTGTCCAAATATATTTGGAATTACTTCTCCAGAACTGAAATGAAAAAAATTTATTTAAAACAACAAACAAACAAACAAAATACATTACATAGGTGTTTGGGTGAAATCTTCTTGACCTTACCCCATTCTCCAAAATTTGACTAAATTACCAGAATTGATTCTAGAACACCTTTCAATTAAGCTGATAACTTTTTAAAATCTCCAAATATAAATAATATTTAAAAGAATTATTAAAGTAAAAATTGTAAAAAAATGTTTTTGATAGTGAAGTTGATTGGAATTACCCCATAACAATAGTTGTTGCTATGATTTTCTAAGGAGGTGAAAATAGACAGCATTTCTCAACAAGAAAGAGGAAGAGATCCTCCTGCTGGACAATATGTGTTGTGAGAGAAAATATTTTAAATGTAATTGGGCAAACAGAAGAGATCGAAAGGATTTGTTTGTGTTACAATAATGTGCTGTTTAATTTCAAGTAGATTTGGTTGTTTACAATATCAAAGTCTGACAAAATGTGGTATTTACAACATACTATGCCAATGTTTGGATATGCAGGTGGTATGATGGATAGCAGTACATCATAGAGCCAAGTTTTTATTTTAATAAAGTTTGTCAGATTTTTTTACATGAAAATATCTTTGGGAAAGAATTGAATCCATCTTCAACTCTAGTTATGGGTTAAATATCAGGACAGACTGAGATCTCTTACTGTAGTTGGTAATTACTGTAGAAGAAGGCAAATTCTTAATTAAAAACTCTAATGATCAAACCACAAGTTTCCCTTTGGAAAGGCAAAGTACCAGAAAGATACACTAACCATGTTTTTTTTTCTGCAGTGAGGTTCACCCTGTGCAAGATCCGGGAGCCACACAAGATAGAGGGTTACAGAGTAGGAAGCAAAGTTTATGCAGAGTAAGATAACAGTTAACCCTAGACTTGCACAAGTTAAGATTGTAGTTGTCAGTAAAACATCCTCTTGGGAACTGGTTCTATGGTGCAGTGGTTAGAAGGATGAAGCTGTTCAAGTGGAACTTACTTCTCACTAATGTCATACAGAGTGAACGATGGTGGTTCCCTACAATGTGCATAGCAGATCCTAGCCATTAAGTTTAGAACTAGTGGAAATAAGCAATTTTAGTTCATTCAACAACTTTCCATAGAAGTAGCAATAGAGCAGTGAAAGGCTTGAGACAGCTTGTCTGGGAGAGAGGGGCTGCAGGATAGAAAATATTTTCTCGGCAACAAGAGTGTGGAGATGATTTTGTTCTGTATTAAGACTAGAAAATGAGAACTGTTTAGATCCTGCCCTATGACACCAGTACACCATGTTAAGTCTAATCTGGGCCTTGGAAAGGTAGATGATATCATGCGGACTCAGGTTATAGTGAAGACATTGGTAGCAGGATGTTGAGAGTGGTCAGTGGCAGAACAGATGTGTCATTACTGCAATGCGGGCATGCAAAACATCTTTTGTACTGGACAATGGATGTGACAATTATTCTAAATCAAATGGAAACTGCAAGAATAGAGAGTAGGACAATGGAAACCCCTATGATGCTACACCTTAACAGCAACAGGAAGAAGAGCCTTACAAATGATGGGTTAGAGAAGTGACCCCATGTATTATATTATCTGATCATAAGGGTTCTTGAGGCACCTAATGCTGTACAAATAGACCAGACCAGAAGGTATAGACATGAGTAATAATTTTTGTAGTTAGTTGTTCTCCGAGAAAGAGGTTTCTTTTGTTTTCATGGATTACACCTTATGAGGGGTGGAGAACAGATCAGGCAAAATTTTCTATTAATAACAATATATATGCAAGAACATATTTGAGCAACGGAGAAATTAAACCTGAGAAGATTAGAGAACGGATCAATTAAAGAGGGGTGCAGATCTAATTTCAACTCAGAACTAATTTTACCTTGTATCTAGGTATTAGGGTTAGGGTATTTAAATCAAATTGAAATTAGTTCCAAGTTGAAATTTGTTCTATTACTCATCAAAAATATTAAAAATCAAAATTACCTGTATCCCATCATTCTACAAATAACTTTTGCATCACTGTTATCAAAGTGGTCATCACAGACAGTTCCTTTGACTCCTTTACGAGTGATTTCAATTCTTCCATTGATTTCTGATGAGCCACCAATAAGCTGGATTCTGACAGCTGCAAAGAAAAAGATGTAACAGAAAAAGTAAGTGAAACCTGTGAAAATTAACACCTTTTTTACTTATTTTTCGCAAGCAAGGCAATGAAGTCACTAAAACACAAGGGGTTACTGTGTGTGAAAGAATAATACAAGGGCTGTTAAAAAATAAGTAATGTTTTAAAAATAAGATAAAGATAAACATTATTAAGGAGTGAAAACTATAAAAGAAGTCGAATAAAAAAGACAGTAGATAATAACTGACATTTCATTGAAATTTTTGAAAATGAAAATTGGCTGGAAAGTAAGAAGTCATAAGGCAGGTTGCTAGTAAAGTTACTCAAAGTTAAATCTAGCCAATTCAACAGTAAAATGATTTGACCTTGTCAGCAATCTAGTACTGTGCTTAAATTTATCAAGTTTAGGTACCATAGAAGAAAGTTCATCAGAACAATTACCATGAAAATAATTAAAGAAAATGTACAGAGAAGCTAGACTATGGTGGTTGGAAAATGACTAAAGCTGGGATACCAGGTTTGGAGCAATAACATTGCAGATTCTGTTTTGAAATTTACCAAGAATTGAGAATCTCTCAATATAATGCAGAATCAAGAATGCTTCAATATATAGCAGGGATTAGAATTTAATATGAGAACAACTACTACAATGTTTTACAAGTTCACATTCTAACTTCTTTTCTGATCTTTGCCTAAACTTTTTTCCTTGCTTTCAAATTCCACTCTCAAAGCCTTGATCCTTATCTGAGATAAGAATATATTTTCTGACAAACAAGAGAGCTGGAAAATATAAAAAGGAATCTGACCTTCCTTGCCCTGACCATGGGGCCATTAAAATGGGAGGTGAGGTGGGTGTAATACCCACAAATTGTCAGACCCTTGATTCCAAAAAGCAGCACCCAAAACTTTGATTCTTATCAGAGATAAGAATATATTTTCTGACGAATGAGAGGGCTAGGAAAGTTTATAGCAATTTTGGAGGGAAAAGTTCCCAATACTTCTGAGCCTTTTAATATCAATAAATATGGAGAGTATTCACCACTTTGGCAGTGAGTACCAAGTACTTCTTTAGATGGAGTCTGGGCCTCAACCATACTCCAATATGTGAATGGGTCTGTCTGTTCAAGTAAAGGGTCCTAAAAGATGTTGCAGTTAATCTTGGGCCCCGTTACCTTCTCATATCATTCAAGTGCCTTCTCAATGTTGTTGTGACATGACATGAAAATGAATAAATCATCAGTGTACGCAGAAGCCCTGTCTGGAGAACCTCCAGGGACAGGAATTTCATGTAGAGCCAGAATGCATGCCCTGTCCTTTAGCCAATGAAAGAGGGGCTCCAATGCCAATGTGTAAAGTAGGGGTGACAAAAGACAAACTTGTCAAACTGTCCATGATAGTTCAAAAGAATGACTGCTTTCCATTTACCTGTACCACAGCATTGGAGGAGTGATACAGGATTGTGTTTCAATTGCAGAAGTCAGGTTCAAATCTGGTGGCCTGCAGGGCAGCAGTCAGGTACTGATGGTCAACCCTGTCAAATGACTTGGATGGATCCAAATTGATCAGTGCACCTTCATCATTGTCTTCTACATCCTCTATGATCATGCAGATCAGATGCAAGTTGAATTGTTCATCCCTTCATAGTACAAGTCTGCTCAGGTCCCAACAAGCTCATGACAATTCACATTGTGATCACAAACCCTGGAGATCTGATCAGGATGGAGTCCTGCCAAAACCAGTTGTTAAACACAACTGTCAAAATTCAAACAATGATGTGTGACAGCCTCAAGTACAGTTTGTAGGGCAGGCTATCAAGTCCAGAAGATTTGCCACTGTCGAACCTCTTCAATGCCAAGTTATCTTAACCCTCTGCGATCTCAGCTTTGCAACTAGCTGCTTCAGTTCGCTCAGGCCCAGGAAATTCATCCAAATAATTGCAAAACTCTCCGTCAAAGAGACCAATCCTTGGTAAAACAGCTCTTGAAATGGTCGTTGAAACACCTCGCACATGTTTTTGGTCAAACTCAGAGTATGCCCCTCCAGGGTATTGACCTCCTGAATGTGTTGATCAGAACCATAATGGATCACTTCCTAGGCCAACTCTGTGGCCATATTCACAGCTTTGTTAGACATCTTGTTTGCCTATAAACATAACCCTGGTAGCACTTGCTAGCCTTACATTCCAGAACCCATCTGGCTAAACCTCTATCTAGGCAGTTCCCTCTAGCTTCCACCCAGATTAGACTATCCTTAAGAGACTTCAACTTGTTAGCTTTATCTAAGGTGAGACATTGGCTATACTTGGTAGTAAAAGTCCTAATGTTATCCTTAAGCCTCACCCACCACTTATTCCAAATAATCCACTCACTAATTCCCGCTACCCTAATTTAGTCAGCTGCAGCCATAAGTCCCACTTGTCAAGTAAAGATAGATTGAGCTTTCAGTATCCAGCCATTCTAGGCCTAACACTTAATACCATTCGGGTATGGACAAGTCTATGGTCCAAATAGCCTAACCAGTGGACAGTGGAACAATCTAGCAAATCTAGATCGACCCTTCCTATTAATATCCTATCCAGGTAGCTGATGACCCAGGAAGATGATCACTTAAGAGCCCACATCCATATATCCCCCTTTTGTTGACAGACCTGGTATCTATCAACGAGCCCAAACTTGCCAATCAGATCAACTAAGCTAGAATTTCCCAAACTCCCACTAGCTAACCATGCCCTGTCTAATTTTGGGTGCAAGATGGCATTCCAACCCCCTATTAAGACTAAGCATGACAAATCCACCAGGGACATACTTCATCTGATCATTGGGTACATAAATTGAATAATCCAAAACAAAATATTGCTCATGGCAATATCAGCTACAATCACCTGGTCCCCCCTGCATCAACACGGATATGGTCCACCTTCACACCAAGAGTATGTTTAACCAGAAAAAAAAACCCTCTGCCCAGCAGGTTCCTATTTGCTGAATAGACAAGAAAGTTGTAAGAAAGTACACAAGCATCAACATTACAAACAAAGTGTGTCTCCTGGATCAAGGCCATATCTACACTAAAGGACAAGTTCATGAAGAAAGCAGACAGCTTTACTCAAATTTCTCAAGCCCCTCGGGTTCAGGGAAAGAGAAGACAAAGCCCTAGAAAAGGAAGAGGGGAGGCACTGAGCCTTACATGGCTGTTGGTTCCTTTTGGTTCTTACTGGCGAAGCAGGGGTGGTTTGGATCTTGGCCTTCGCCTCTACCCTACTTTGTCTAGGTTTCTTTCTTTATTTAACACTTTCTCTACCTCTTCTTTCCTCTTGCTTTTCAGTGAGGAAGATCGAGGTGGAGGTATCACTTCCACTTCCATATACAAATCTAATTGTGCCAACGCCACCAGCGCTAGCGGCTGCTATGTCTGCTCGAGCTGCTGCTATTATTGCTGGAACTATCTTTGACAAGTGCCTTGCAGCACCACAGGACCAGCAGCAGGGGCAATGACATTCCACAATGAGAAGGATGTTGCAACCCCGACAGGATAGTATTTCTGGGATCACCATGAAGTTTTCCCATATTTATTTGCAGTACATAATCCCCCATGGCTATGCATGATTTAATGGAAGCTGTCACAATGGGATGGTCAAGAATTAATTTTCCTTCGTATAGGGCACAAGCTTTTCCTGGAGAACCATGTAGTTCTCCAGACTCTTTTTCATTGGCCTACTAGTGGCCGATGCTGACACTGCAGCAGGTGCTGATGCTGACTGCACTTGAGGAGAATCTGCTATAATGGAGGGGTTTCCTCACCAGAACTGACAACAAAAAGGTCACAAGTAACACTAAGATATTCCACGAAAACAAATGACAAAAAATGGTATAGAACTGAACAATATGTAAACAAAAATGCACTTACTTTTGCCTTTCAGAAAATGGAATATTACAAGAAAGAAAAAGTTTGATCTGACTCGGAATGAATATTTATTCTTGTAAATTTACAAAAATTGTGACTCAAGGGACAAAGGGGAGGTGGGGAAGACTGGTACTCAGTAACTATTGTAGTCCTAGTGAAAACACAGTCACAATATATTCATTCAATACAATATACTCTATCACCACAAGAACTTGTCCATCACCTCTCAATCCTACATGTTCACGAGGAACCTACAAACCACATGATGTAAAAATATATAATGTCTTTTTTTTTACAAAAAAATATAAAAAATTATACAATAATGAAAAAAACCTAAGGAATGAAACAAAACCAAACTAAAACAAAACAGATGCTAGTAGGACCCGTTCACCCCTCAAAATAATGAGAGTGGCGAGTGTATTCTGCCGTTAAACAGAATAACTCAGCACACTCACAATTGGGGTGGTGAAGGAAAAATTAAACAGTGGAGTGAGAAAAAACAAAGTCTGACCCAGCCAAGATGAAAAAAGGGGACAAAAACAAACTGGAGATGTTAGGAATCTTGACATGGCTCATAACAAAAGAGTGTGCCAGGAACAGACTAGGAACAATACTTATTCACATTAACTCAGAAAACATAAAATAGCCTAACTTAACCAGGGGAAGGTTCACAGGAAACTGCCCTGTTGTTCTGAAGGGGACTTAAAAAGAGAAAATCAAGTCTACCCCCATTCACATGAACCAGGCTCACTTCAGAAACCCACCTTTCACTGAAATCTATTGATATCAACACTTTCTATCAGATCTGATCTTCATTCTAAGCGGATGCCTAAAGAATCCAGTTAGATCCTGATGAAAATAACACTCATATTACAAGATTCCCTCCATTCAGGATGTCCATACTACCATTCTTGCCACAAAACGGGAGCAACACATTGTCGCAGGTGTACATGAGATCAATGGACACAAGTTGATCAGAAGCAATATGAGTCATCATAGTCCCAGAAAGGGTACACCTGAAGACAATGGTAGAAGTTGTGCAAAGCCATTTCCTCTAAACCACCAAAGTCACACCAATGACAGTCAGGCAAATCCGCACAGCCACATCTGAAGGTTACGTCATTGAGATGTAGAACATTACGAATCAATCACCAGGTAAGCAAAGACTCAGGGAGAGGGTGATGGTAATGCTAGGAAAGGCATCCCTAGCACTACCTTCCAAAATTAAATCTGCATACTTCATAGGAACACCAACCATGAAGCATGACAATGGCACAACAATAGGCAGAATTCCACAAATGCATGCTGGGAAATTTTTCTTTGCCAATAAAATAGGCTTGCCTACATTTTGACATGACTCAGTCCAGATCTGCCATGTCGAGAAGACAGACCACTGCGTTTGCTTGTCTGACATTGCTTTTGTGTGTAGAAGCCAATTCATAGTTTGTGAACATTTTGCCTTCTTGTTAATTTGCTTTGCATATATTGTTTACTTGCTTACTTGATATTATTTCATGTTTCTCTTATTTTTTTATTGCAAACTTTATTGATACTGTTTGTTAGACAGTCCTGTTATTTCTTTTGACCAATTTAAGATGTTCCCAGTGGCAAAATTAGAGGCAACTTTTTTATATGAAAATATTTTATATTTACTAATTGCAAATGTATATGACAATAACAGGCCCAATTAATCTTTTTTTCCAAAATTTTGACATTGTTTTTAATAAGCTTTGGAGAACTAAAAAAGGATTCTACTTACTTTTTGATTACGCCAATCTTTTTAAAAGTATTCACAATAATTGGATTACTGAACCTACTTTGGAATTATTGTTTTATTCTGAGGCATAACGATGACAGCAAAATGGGAAATTGTAAAAGGTCTTTTTGGGTATGAAAAAATCAATTCATTAAGCTATTGAAACTAACTGATGTAGCAGTTTAGCCAAAACCTGATGAGTGACAAAATGTTTCCCATTGTTTAAAAGATTTTTGTGATTAAACTGTAAGTGCCATTAAAACACACTCATTATTAATGGGGAGGATAATACAGAAACAATTAATTTCATTGAAAAAGTTATAAAATTTTGGAATATTGTCTGTGTCAAAGAAGTATATGGTGACACTAAGAAAAATGTTCCACTGAAAAAGGTAACATCAGATTTAGATAATGAACATCTGTTATTTTTTTTTTAATTCTGGAATAATGACAAAAAAGAATGGGAGGAAATCAAGGAAAAAGAATGAAATCATTAACAACTGATACTAGTTTAGCCATTGAACATACATGCAATGGCTTAATTGATGTTTTTAGATATTTGCAAAGTAGTGGGTTTAATTTTGTTATGCTTGGTGAACATACCACAGTCTATTTAGAAAATGAATTTGGAAAACTATGACAAAATTCTGGAGGTGCATATGTTACTGAAAAATTTCATATTGAAAAACTACTTCTTAAATTAAATGTTGATGTCAAAGAGTATAACTGTGATCCAGGCTATAATTACTCAAAATGCAAACATTTGCTGGATGAAATGGAATGCCAAATATTTGATAATTTGCCAGACCTTGAAACTAGGATCTGTAAAGATATTAAAATGTCATTTTTGTATATAACAGGTTATGTTAAAAGAAAACATTGTCCCATAGAAGTGTAGATATTTAATATTAGTTTTTATTCTCAACAAAAATTTCTCTGGATACCATAGGGACACCAGATATTTTATTTCTAAATATATTTAATTAGTTAATTTACCAAATTATCCTGTCAACTAATTTTGTACAAATTGTACATGTGTGTTCTCTTTCGCTTCTTCGTTTTCATAATGAAAGAAAGTCAATTTTTTTTTGCACCCAATCTTTCTCATTCTTTCATTATCAAACTGAGGAAGCCAAAGAGAACACACATATTCTCCAGTGGCAAAACATGTTTTTAATAAAATATATGTTCCATGAGAGAGAAAGAGAAGCCTACTTTCCATTAAGATGGAAAAACAGAATAGTCTGCTTAAACTAGAAATCATGATTTTGAAATGGAAATTCTTTTCTTTCTAACAATCAGATTTGCCAACTGCCATTTATATTTATTACTGTGTCTACCTTTTCTAACTAGCTCATAAGCCCCACTGTGACAGACATCAGTAATGTTTTAATACATCCTCTTAACTACTGTCTCCCTACAGTTTACAGTATTTAATTTTGCCCTGAAAACTGAAATTATATATACAAGAGTGACACTTAAGACCATAAAACAGATTAAACAAGTTACTTTCACACTGAGGTTATTTGAGATAAATGGAATCCATTTATCTCAATGGGAGAATGTTATTATAATTGGCTTTATGTTCCAATATAAAAACTTTTGCATTATGCTTACAATTTTATTTGACTGTTATTATTGGATTGCATTATAAATAATGATTATTACAGGAATTCACTGTGCCTAATTTTGCTAAGGGTATGGGTTATAGGAACATAATGGCAAACATTTTACTGCGGAAATATATTCTGCATAATTTAATATATAAATACATTGCAAGTTATTAAAACATAGCAATGCACTGCCAAATATTCATATTTTAGAAATATAATATTCATATTATAGAAGTAAATATATCTCTCTTAAATGACAAAAATCAGAAGAAATTAATGAATTAATCAGAAAAACTGCTAACTTACAATTTTGGTCTGTTGTGGAAGTTGGAGGTATACTTGTGGTTGATGATAAGGTTGTATTTGCATTTTTGAAACATTTGATGGCAACATCCTCATTATGTCTACAGTTATGCTTTCCCCAAGAAATATTGGGACAAATTTCAATTTCATCTTCTGATCCAGTACAATTGAGGTTATCAAGCCAGATGACGCCTTCTCCATCTCCAAATATATTTGGAATTTCTTCTCCAGTACTGAAATCAAAATTTATTTTTAAAAAATTACATTATGGAGTTAAGGACTGTAAATTCTTGGTCTAAATTATTTTAAAAAACTGACTGACAAAAACTGATTTTGAAATTACTTCTTGAATTAGATGAGAATTTTTTTTACCGCATACTCATAAAAATAATCTAGACTTAAATTTTAAAATTATTATAAAAATTAAGCACAGAAAAATTATCTTACATGCTTTTTTAAAAATTAAAATTGATCTAATTAGACCATAAGGAATGGTTTTTTTCAGTTGTGCTGATCAAACATGGAAAAGGCTACATTTAACTATGAGAAATGGGAAGCAATCACCTGGCCTGGGGCACATTACATTCTATGGGATGAGGCCAAGATAAAAGGGAGCATCATTTTAAGGAGTAAGAGTGCTCAATGATGTGATATATATATCAGACATTTAAAAAGTTGTGTTAGAGGGGTAATTAGAAATGAAAAAGACAATGGTACAGGGATTCCTTTGCTTAGAAATGTACTGTTTGCTCACTCTACACTTATCATATTTTATTGAGAAATGGTTAAGTTGATGCTCAGAGATTACACCTTATAAGGGCTGGAGAATGGATCAGCTAAAATATTTTAACAATAGTAAGCATATGTAGAAATAATTTGAGTTTCCAAACAATGTTGTTGCACTCATTATTTGCATTATCGAATTACTTTTTTATCTATAGAAAAAATATGTAAAAAATTTAAAACTCAAAATTACCTGTATCCCATCATTCTACAAATAACTTTTGCATCATTGTCATCAAATTCATCATCACAGACACTTCCTTTTCTTCTTTCACGAGTCATTTCAATTCTACCACTGATTTCTGATGAGCCATCAACGAGCTGGATTCTGGTGGCTGCAGAGAAAAAGAGAAAACACAAAAAGAGAATGAGACCTGTGAAAATTGATGCATGCATTTAAACATAGATAGTGAAGATTTGCAATTGTTTATTTCTTTTCAAGTGGCAAAAACAGATAGAAATAACAAACGTACAAAGATTTTGGAGGAAAAAATCTTGACCTCCTTACAAAGAACAATAACAAAGAAATTGAAGAAAATATATTTGATGATTATCTTTTCAGTTTGTATTGCTAACAATATGCCTCATATTGTTAGTTTCATATTGTTGCAATATAAACATACAACTTAGAAGATATGATAGTGCATTTCTAGAGAAGCTCAAACAAAACAAGTGTATGTGTATATTTGTACAAATTCAGATATAACTAAATATATCCGTTTTGCCTCCCAGCCATCATCCATCTTGCATGGGTTCCTACCTCAGATAGTTAGCAAAACACCTTATGGCAATCAAAAATCTGAAGATGAAGTCCTCTCCATCAGCAGGTATATTGAAAATGAAAAGGGTGAAATTAAAAAAGAGATATATACAAACTTCAAACTCGGTTAATCTGAATGATAAAAAAGAATTGAAAGAAGAAATATACCAAAGTGGCCTGAATTCCTCAAAGACTGTGTGTCTAAATGTGTACAAGTAGTTGGAAATAGTTTGCTCACATGAATATATGTAAAGTTTGCAGTGATAAGTTCTCAGAAAGGAAGAAAAATGTATGCAGTTACAATGTGAGAACAGTGTGTAGCAGTTAACACATGATGGATGGTGGAGTATGTGGAGAGATACAACAGTAAAATAATTGTCTACAAAAGTGGCTACTGCAAACAAACGTTCAAATAATGATAGCATATTAAAGCAGACCAATGCAGTGGAGGAAAAGCTTAGAAAAGTATGTGCCAGTGATGCTATTGCAGAGAGTGAATTGATGAAGACAGGAACCATGTGCTTTATTTGCCTGAGCATTTGATTGGTATTCATATCGCATATTTATCTGAGAGGGTACAATCTATTCCCAATGGCTATGAACATTCAAAATGGGATCAATTAAATAGCTTCAAATTTATTAACTAAACTATTTATTAATTCTTTTAAATAGAAGATACATATTATTTCTTCAATCTAACCCAGAAAGTTTGTGCCAGGTGCTGGATGTGTTTCCATCGATATTTGAAATTATGTTCAACTCCAAATTCCCAGATTCATGCATATGGGCTTTTTGCACAAGAAGTATGGCAAGCATCAGTATGAGGGTGTCACCTGAATGCTGCATCTAAAACTGGTACAGTGTACTCCTCCCTGTCATGTTCCAAAACAGGATTGATTATATTTGTCTAGGTGCTGGTCCAGAATGTGCAGCAGTGTTGTGCTTCTCCCCATCACACACTGATTTTTACATCTTTGTTAACTTTTGTATTTACAGAAAGTATTAGCTAAAATCACATTGTCAAGAATATTAAGATGGGTTATAAAAACTAATGACATGTGATTTTGATATTAAGTATATTAAAGGAAATTTACACACACACACACACACACACACAGACACTTATGCTATAACTGTGCATGACTAATCATTTTTACTATGGAAATGCATTGTTAACAATTTTATTAATTAAATGCATTGGCAATGTGGTCAACTTTTTCAGCAAACTTCCACTAGGATACTTGTAAATTTCTAATCTTTCAGCAATATTCCATATCTATTGCTTTTCAACATTTCTTTCAGCCGTTTTTTATTCTATATGTTGGTTTCAATCAAATTAAGGAATCACTGAAAAACACTTTCCCCTCCCCTTTTATAAGCAGAAGTATACAAATGCATTCCGGGAGTTTTTTCCTAGCCAATAAAATAAGCCAATTCATGGTTTCATCTGACACAGTCCTAGTCTGTCTTGCTTTGAATTCAGAATGCTATGTTCTTTTTGCCAAACTTGCTTACGTGTTAATGCCAATTCTGAGTTTGTGAACATTTTGCCATATTACTGTTGCTTTGCCTTATTTGTGTTAATTTGCTTGCATATATTGTTTGCTTGCTTTATATTATTTTTTGCCCTGTTTTTCTTGAGCCTCTGAACATGACGAGAGAAACCCACTGACACCATAACGCCATCAATTACTTTCTAGTTAAAACTACAATCATAGTAATTATAATTATTGTTATTACCATTCCATTGCTACAATCACTTCTACCATTTTACCATAACTATTTGCTGCTACAATTGTTATTGTCATCACCTGCTCCCCAAACCATTACTACCGCACAACAATTACTATTACCACATCAGTCCACATCATCCTTCCTCCCCAACCCAGCAAAATTAATACCACCACATAAATGCTAATAAGTCTTATAAATTTGAGTTTCTACCATTTACATAAGTGCAATCACCTAAAACAAGCAAATAACTGGCTTTAAAATAATAACAAAACAGCATTAAAAAAATTAAAAATAATAATAATTTTATCAGCCATAGTCTTACACACACCCCATCTTAAAAAAAAAGATGGATAGAAGATGTGTGAATACATAGGTATATATGTGTGTGCAAGAAAACATTATTACGCATACAAAATAGACAGTCTGCATGTTGACAGTGTGACTTACGAAAGACGTTCACTACACAATCCAACATTGAATACAGTGACCAGTTGCATACGTATGTATGCAATGACACATGGATACACATATACAAACAGTCCCACATTATTCATATATGTTTATGTTTGTGCAAGCTGCAATGCGTGAATGTGTGCGTATGTATGAGTGGCGTCCTGACAACAATTTTTCCTCCCGCTACCATAAAAACACTGATATACGCAACCATATATAAATCTAAAATTTAAAAAATAATTAGTTTGTCTGACGATCGCAAACCGCGAGAAACACATGATCACAAACTCACATCAATCTAACTAACTAAATTATATATATATATATATATATATATATATATATATTTTGTGCATATTTAGGCATGTTGAATTTAGACATGTATGAATATGGTGTTTTCCTTTCATCTTTCAATGATAATGTGATTAAGCTTATCAGACAATATGAAAGGAACTTACTTAAAATAAATAGACAAAACTTCTCTATATTATTTAATTATATATATATATATAGATATATATATATATGCAAGACAAAAGTCATTTCAAAATGATGCATTGCCAAGTACATTTGTGATGGAAATTCATTGGTAACAATTTTTTCTATAGAAAATCAGTTGTATATTATTTTTCAAAAAGAAAATGAAAAGAAGGATTTGGTATTTTATTCTCCATTAATCATTCATATTTATTAGTTGTGACCTATATAAAGGATGAAGCTTTAAAGGTTTGATCAAGTTATTTTATGTAATGATATATCAACATTTCCTGATAGAATAACAATAATATTGAATATAAGTCATACAGGATAGAACTCATAAAAATGTCAAAAACATTAGACAAGGAAGAGTTTGGCAGTAAAGTAAGACATATTCTCAGAATAGTAGACATAGACTTGTTTTGCACTAGTGTCAAATTGGTGTATATTACTGAGATTTATAGTTATATCTGCAAATAACCAACTAAAAAGTTCCTCATTTTTGGGATGGGTATTCTAATCCTTGCCAACAGGATAGGAAGAGATCATGTACTAACATTGGAATGGTTCAATGACAAAATACCTCCCACTTTCTTCGATACATCTGAAGGAAACTGGATCAGCTAATATTTAATGATAAGAACAAATAAAATAACATCAATAGTCTAAATAATTCTTGGAAGGATGAGAATATCAGTCAAAAGACTTCCTGAATTAATCAGAAAGACAAGTTACTTACCATTTTGGTCTATCAAGAAAGTTGGTATTGTACTTGTGGTTGTATTTACTTTTTTGATACATTTGATAGCAACATCCTCACTGTGTCCACAGTTATGCATTCCCCAAGAAAGATTGGAACAACTTTCAAGTTCAACTTCTGAGCCAGTACAATTGAGATCATCAAGCCAGATGACACCTTGCCCTTGTCCAAATATATTTGGAATAACTTTTCCAGAACTGAAATAAAAATAATTATTTAATCAAAAACAAACTACTGTATTTGATGGCATATAAGGTGCACATTCTTTTGACTAAAATTATCTTTTAAAATTCCCCTGCATCTTATATGTCAAATGTAGGTTTATAATTTGCAATAGTTGGCCAAAATTAGCTACCAGGCAACTCCTCTTACCTTAGACTTTACAGTAACTTTCATATCCCTATTGTCATTATTTAAAAGGCTATTATGCAGATTAAAAGTGTTATCATTGATAATATTCATTATATTAATTTCATCACGTTTAATATTAGTATTTTTGTTTCATTAAAATTATATGCAATAAATTCAAATTATATATTTGTCAAATATATTTGTTTCATTAATATTTTTCTTGTGATAACTTACAGTTGCATTGGCATAAATACAATCAGAATTTTCATCTCCTAATTATTCCACTAAGATATTTACAAGATACAGGTGGTATAGATCATATAAAGGAAAATTTTTGACTTCAGATATGACAACACCAAGAAAGAGGTAAAGCTACACTGTTACATACAAGCTTCATGTAATAAACTCTGCTAAAGAGCATGGAAATAGAGCAGCTGCCAAAGATCTTGGCCCTCTATCTACAGAAAAAATTATGTTACTGGAGGTTGCAGGATAATAACCTACAGGCAATGAGGAAAGGAAACTGTAACCTTTGCCACCCAGCCCAACACTGGTCTGAAATTGAAGAGGAAATGTAATACCTTGTTTCTCTAAATAAAATATGTAAAAAAAATAAAAGTCAAAATCACCTGTATCCCATCATTCTACAAATAACTTTTGCATCGTTGTTATCAAAGTGGTCATCACAGACAGTTCCTTTGACTCCTTTACGAGTGATTTCAATTCTTCCACTGATTCCTGATGAGCCACCAATAAGCTGGATTCTGACATCTGCAGAGATAAAGATGTAACAGAAAAAGTAAGTGAAACCTGTGAAAATTAACACATTTCCTTTTTACTCATTTCTTGCAAGCAAGGCAATGAAGTCACTAAAACACAGGGGATTAGTTACTGTATGTGAAAGAATAAGAAAAAGAAAAACATTCTTAAGGAGTGAGAAAAATAAAAGGAAACATAACATTGCAGATTCTTATTTGAACAAGAATCTCCCAACATATCTTGGGTTGGTTGGTTGGTTGGTTTTGTTTTACATCTTAACCCCTAATGCATAATTTAAAATTTAAGACAGACTTAAATTGCTTAACATTTAAATTGTATCTTCTTTTATACTCAGTTATACAGCCTCAACTATGTATTTTTGGCATGCAATCATATGCTATCAGCTATTTTTTTTCTCATTTGGTATTAATTATTGATTTTTCTTTTTGTACCAAAATCATATGGTATCTACTTCTCTACTATTCAGGAAATTACTGTTTATCTCCATATTATTGTATCTTTTTCGAAGTTTTAAGGATTCTTCTGATAATTGCCTTAGGAATTCATAGTGGATTTCATCAGATCCAACTGATGTGTTATGGTATCTTTTTATTGATGATGTCAATTCTGTTAAACTCAAAGGGTTGTTGTAGCCAGTGGCGTAGCTAGTGTAAACGTCACCCGGGGTGGTCCGCTCAAATACCACCCCAATGACCCCAATTCACCCTATGCTAAATGGTTAGTTGTAGCTAAGTTTTCATATATGCTCTACCTCTACTTTACTCTACTGACTGGTACGTTACTGTTTACATGTATGATCCAAGACAAAATCCAATACCACAAAATAATCAGTTCAAATCAAAAGATTTTTAAAATGCAACTGTTCACTTTCAGAACAACTAAATACAAAACATGGCAATACACAAAAGAATGACATTTGATACTATGGTCTTAGAATTAGTATAGTTTGCATATGAGCAGGTAGCTCATATGATAAACAGACACCAACTAGAACAGAGGTTGAACGCTTACTTAGCATTATACACGACACAACAGATACTATGGTCTTAGAATGAATGTTTTCTTGTTTTCATTGTGGCAAACTGGTCACTGACATCTGTTTGTCTTGTAAGCTCATTTTCAATGGACAGCACAACCAGATCCGACAGTCTCGACTGGCTCATGATTGACGTAATTTTCTGTTGCTAATTTTCTGGTGTCCAATTTTCCGTTGCATCATTTTCTGGGTACCATTTAATTATCAATGATGTTTGAAAGTATTTTTCTTGACAAGAATCTTCTATTTGACTTTTAAACATTTTTCGGAACATTGTAAATCAACTGCATTCTTTTAAAGGTTACCTAGAGAATTTATGCAAATTTAATTTTTTTGTATTTCTTTATATAAGTAAAATAAATTTACATCGTATTTTGATGTTATTATGAGTTTAGTTTTAGTGATAATTTAAAAACAATAAATATTTATCATTAGTAACAATAATGGAAAATTAAGTTAAAAATTTAAAAGAATCGTTTTTGGAATCGGAAAATAGGCACAAATTTTTTTTGATTCTGATACCCCAAAAAGTTCCGATTTTTCCGATTCCGATTAATCTTCCTAACACTAGTAGATATATTCAAATCACTCACTCAATGGAAAATTCTATCTCAGCGAATTGATACACAGGCAAGACTGAAATTGTTGCAATTTTGACTTCGTATTTCGCTTTGTTGTTATTAATGATGCAGAGTTAAAACACCATATCATCTGATAAAATGTTACAACAATGTCTCTTGTTAGTAACCAAGATTGTAGCAACTGAAACACATGAAAGCTGAAAACATTGCTATTTTTCCTACTCACAAATTTCCCAACAATTTATTAGAAAATTTCTGATGGGGGGACAAAACTGGGGGGTCATAAATTATTTCGGGGGGGGGGGGGTCATATGCCTGCCTGCGAAACCCTGTCTCCACCACTGTTTTCAGGCTATTTTTGGCACCTTAGCCTGGTTGAAAAATTTTGTTGGAGGTGACATTGTGTCACACCTCCTGTGCTGGCCAGTCCACCCAACTCGCCTCCCGGCCTTAACTACGCCACTGGTTGTAGCTTTCTGGGTTGCTAGATGTAAAACTGAGTTTATATTTTTCTGTGTTTTTTCTTAGAACTAGGAATTTTTGATGAACAAAAGCAATTTTTAAAATAGTTTCAGCTAGTGCATCTACTATGTCATTTTTTTTATTGGTTATGATGTTGTTATTTTTTAAAAGATCCTTCATAGGTATAGTTTAGTATTTTCAAGTTGTTTACCTAACCATTTCCCATACTGATTTTGAGTTTAGCTTGTTGACATATTTTTACCAACATTCTTTTTTGGCTTCTTTCACTGCTTTACAAGCCATAGCTCTATGAAACTTGTAATTGTTTAAGTTTACTGTTACAGGTTCTTTCTTAAATTTTCATAGATATGTTGGAAATTAAAATGAAAATAATCAAAATAAATATTTTGACATATTTATGTATGTACATTTATTTTATTGATACACTGTATTTTATTTTAGAACTAAAAAATAATGTATACAAGTGATAAAATGCAGCAGATGTTTAATTTCCATCTGATTTTAGAAAGAAAAAATAGATTTTGTGGCAAAAGGTAAGAAGTGGCAATGTATTCTTCTCCTGACATTTGGGGTTTAGCCATGCATAAAATAATGAATGTGTGCATTTTTGGCAGAGAGGTGCCTCATAGGCAGAAGCAGAGCAAAGTCATCACCCCTTCCTCCTTCAACTTACTGATATATCAAACAGGGAGAGAGCAGATGTTACTATGACAACTGAGCTGCAACAGAATACAATATAGAATGCAATATGAAACATTCAAGAAAAATACAGTTTGAAGTAAAGAAAATTGTTTAATAAGCCTGGCTGAGTGTGGAAAAACATTTAAAGAGTTAAATTCAATTAATACCCTGGTTTAAGATTCATAGAGGTTGTTAGAAACTGTTATAAAAATTATAACATTTAAGAATAAAATGAAAACTTTATATATGCATATAAAGTATGGGTAATGAATCCGTTGGTATATCATCCAAGTGGATTCTAATAATATAAAATATTAGAACTGACCTACAAAAAGAGCTTGATGTATTTACTATAACAGAGCATATAAATTACACAACAAAGAAATCCACAATTACCTCATGAGTATAGTCTATTTCAACTGACTCTGAGTACATCAGACAGTGGACTGTATTCAGTTCCAGAACAAGAGATTTAAAATTTAATATTTAACAAAGACAGCAGTTGAAAAATTGATACAGAGCCTACCCATATTGAAGTTTTGCCAGGACAGACTACCCGAGTAGAGGTAAGGGGAGGGTGGAAGTTATTTCTCTTAAAAGGAAAGAAGCCCCACATATTCAACACAGATATTAGCTGTAACACCCTAAATTGGGGTTATAAGAAAGATGAAGTGAAACTAAAGGAAGGCCAAAAAAAGAGTTTTATAAAATTAAATTTTTAAGTATTATTTATATACAAAAAATTGTTTCCACTAAAAAATACCAAAATATGCTTACAAATAAGATATAGTAAGATTAGCAATAAATGCTATTAGGTAGTTTATATTACAAAAGAATATATTAAAAAAAATTTCATATTATTTGTTATGTTTAGAAGAGAAAATTAGAATAACTGCTGCTTTGGTTGTGACACTATTTGGCTTGCCAAAAGGGAGAAAGAAGGAAAAAGTAAAAGGGAAAGGCAAGAATTAAATTTAGGTGATAAGAGGCCATCACGAAAAGGACACTGAGCAGTGTTATTTTTCTGACAAGAAAAAGTGGTAAGATTTTTTTTTATTTTCCGTTGTTGAGAAGTCGAAAAAGGAAGATACTGGAATTAATCTGATTTATGTTACGGGTCGGGTGAAAATTCCAGGTTGTCCAAATAACCTCAGAGACAGAATTCTAAATAGATAAACATTTAACTGTGTCACAGGAATGCCCATTTGAGATCTCCCACAGAATTCTAAAGAGATAAAAATTAAATAGGTCATCCGCTGACCACCATGAAGGTGAGGTTAAGCCTTTGTCGATGGGAAGATACCGTTTGGACAAGGCATCTGTTTTGTGTTGAAATTCGGCTATGACAGCGAAACTATTTTATCGGATCAGAAACTGGCACCAGAAAAGCTAATTGACCACCCACTTGTTTGGCGAAGGCCCCGGGTGATAAAGTCCAAGTGACATTTGGTTAAGATAAGAGACCAAGTGTTCGTTGTTGGGCAGAAGGAAAGAAAGAAAAAGAAAAAGAAAGGAAGATAATTTTTTTTTTCTTTGAGCAAGATTTTTAAATCGAGGCTAGTCTGGCCACACCCACACTGCTGAGTGCCCATTGGCTGAGTGGTGGCAGGAGTATTTGGTGGAGGTGATCATGTGAGGCAGGAGGGGAAAACCTGCTGGCACCCATTGAGGGGATTGGTGTGAGATGCCACTATGAGAGAGAGGGAAAACTGTTGACACCTTCTGAGGGTATGGTGAGATACCAATATGAGAACAGAAGAAGGTGGGAGGACGAGAAGACTTCCAAAGATGGAAATGAATAAAAAATTTCCTGACCGAAAACAAAGAAGTGGATTGTGGGTTTGGAATTATCAAGGAACCTCAAACCCCGACAAGCCCACCCTGGTTTTTGTCGGTGTCCATATAAGCAAAGTCGCAGCGAGTGAAAATCAGTTTAGTTTCAGTTGAGTTTTCAGTTAGGTTCGAGAAAAGTTTGAGTTCCAGTTGAGAGCTCTGAAGAACCGCCACGCATTAGCTGACCTGAAAGACCCATGCAAATTCCGAACTCAACTTCGAGCCAAGAACAATTTATTTTTGAAGAACAACTTAGACTCACACCACCAATACAAGTTTTACGAATATCGCCTGAAGACACACCAAGAACCAGTTTCTTAAAAGAACAAACAACTTAAGATGTTAAGACTCGCCTAACAAAAACAAAGTGTCATGAATCCATATAGCGGGTTTGGGAAATAGACGCAGTCCTGTATCCAGCAACCATATATAAAATATTGTTATCCTTTTTTAACATATTTGAACTTTTTGAGTTATTTCATTTTCTTTTACATCTACTCATGCAGTGTTGCCCTTGATCGAACTCGGGTTGCATTACAGCCCAGCAACTGATTGATTTCCTCTGCCTAAGATCAATTCACAACATGGGTAGGTTAGACTGGAAATCAAAACAGTTACTTCGGTAACCAGACGTTAGAGACGAGCTGGGAACGACGAGGCTGATACCGAATCTAACCAGATTCCCATCCGAATCACCAAAAGGTTAGAACGTCACATTTGGTGCCGCGACCAATACCAAGACAGTTGGTCGTCACAGGACAGGATAGCACAACGGACGCAACCAGGCAGATGTCACATTTGGCACAGCGACACCGGGGGGACATCACAGGTGAGTATATTGAGTGGCCATCATGTGAGCTGCATGACCTTCTCCAACAAAAAGAGATAATCTGTTTCATTACATCAGTTTCAAAGGTCAGGATGGTTAATTTATTACATATCAACTTCTTTTGTTTATTTACTGCTGAATACCTCTCTTAAAGGACAAAATCAGAAGGAAGAAATGAATTAATCTGAAAAGCAGCTGACTTACAATTTTGGTCAGTTGTGGAAGTTGGAGGTATACTTGTGGTTGATGATAAGGTTGTATTTGCATTTTTGAAACATTTGATGGCAACATCCTCATTATGTCCACAGTTATGCTTTCCCCAAGAAAGATTGGGACAAATTTCAACTCCATCTTCTGATCCAGTACAATTGAGGTCATCAAGCCAGATGACACCTTCCCCATCTCCAAATGTATTTGGAATTTCTTCTCCAGTACTGAAATCAAAATTAATTTTTAAAACATTTCATTATGGAATTAGGGTCTGAATTATTTTTGAAAATCTGAATTATTGACATAATTGAGAATAATCAAGATTTAAATTTTAAAATTATTATAAATAAATAAAAAATATCTCAAGTGCTTTTGAAAAATGAATGTTGACCTACTTAAACTGTAAGCAATGGTTGTTCAGTTGTGTCGATAGGACATGGAAGAGGCTACATTCATAGAATTGATCCCCTAGCCTGGGGCAAATTACTTTCTATGGGATGAGGCCCAGATAAAAGGGAGCATCATTTTAAGGAGTAAGAGTGCTCAATGATGTGATATATATCAGACATTTAAAAAGTTTTCTTAGAGGAGCAAGTAGAAATTAAAAAGACAATGGTACAGGGATTCCTTTGCTTAGAAATGCACTGTTTGTTCACTCTACACTTATCATATTTTATTGAGAAATGGTTAAGTTGATGCTTAGAGATGACACCATATGAGGACTGAAGAATTGATCAGCTAAAATATTTTAAGAATAGTAAGACTATGTAGGAAGGATTTGAGTTTCCAAACAATGTTGTTGCACTCATTATTTGCATTATCTAATTACTTATTTATCTAAAGAAAAAATATATAAAAAATATTAAAACTCAAAATTACCTGTGCCCTATCATTCTACAAATAACTATTGCATCATTGTCATCAAATTCATCATCACAGACACTTCCTTTTGTTCCTCCACGAGTAATTTCAATTCTACCACTGATTTCTGGTGAGCCACCAACAAGCTGGATTCTGGTGGCTGCAGAGAAAAAGAGAAAACACAAAAAGAGAATGAGACATGTGAAAATTGATGCATGCATTTAAATATAGATAGTAGAGATTTGCAATTGTTTATTTCTTCTCAGGTGCAAAATAGAAAGAAATAACAAACATACAAATATATTGTAGGAGAAAACCTTTACCACCTTAGCAACAATGATAAGATGGAAATTGAAGAAAATTAATTTATCTTAATGATGGTCTTTTCAGTTGCCAACTTTATCTTGTATCCAAAAATTTAATTTCTTGTTTGTTGATCACTTCCTAAAGGTGATGGTTATGATGACAACATTCACCACTCAGGTGCAGGTTCATGGTTAGAAGCTTCCAGTTTTACCAAAACCTGCTTTCGTCATCCATTCACTATCACCATTTGGTTTTGCAAGAGTTCGTTGAAGATGAAAGAAAAAGAAGAGTAGAAGAATGTGATGATGGCATGAATTTGTTTCAGGTGGACCTCAACTTGCCAGCAAGTGACCCACATACTTGATTTCGTCACATTCCTTGCTAGCACATATGGAATGTTATGCTTCCATATTAAAAATAGAGTAAAATTATTCATGCAGATGGGTAAGTAATTTAACAAAAATTGTGCTTAATGTAATAATTCTTAATGATTGCTAAATCACTTTTTTCAATTGATGTATACCTTGATTTATCTTACAAACAAAGAAAAGAAATATGTATCTTAATAATTAAAGACTATAAATTCATACTAATATAATAAGAATTATAATATAATAAAAAGAATATATAAGAATAAATGTATAATTAAAATAATCAAGACTTCACTTTTAAAATATGACATCACTTTCTTTGAGCAATGAAAAAAAAACATGTCCATTCACTTCAACATCCAATGTCTATTTTCAGTATTTTATTTCTAACAATATGCTTCTTCTCGTTGGTGCCATATTCTTGGAATGTAAACATAAAAGTAATGAAATATGGCAGTACATTTTTGGAGAATCTCAAAAAAACATTCTGTGTGAGTATATATATATATATATATATATATATATATATATATATATATATATATATGTATATATATGTATATATAATTATTTATTTAGAAATATGATTCCAATGCTACATAAGAGTTCTCATGTTTCAAAACAAGAGCCGAAAACTTCAATAAAATTATTAACAAAAATACTAAAGAACTTATACTAAAGAAAGATTATTTACCTAACAAATTCTTTCCTATTTTCTATATATATATATATATATATATATATGTGTGTGTGTGTGTGTGTGTGTGTGTGTGTGTGTGTGTGTAATTATTTTCAGATAGAGTGTATCCGTAAAAGAACAAAATGATTAAAAAGACAAAAGAAAAAACTATTTTTACCCAACATCTTTCTGAGGGACTTTATTTGACTTGATAAAGTCCATCAGAAATGCATCAGCTAAGAATAGTTTTTCCTCTTGTTTTTTTATTTATGTCTGTAATGTTCTAATAATTGATAATACAATGCTAACTAAATCTCTTACTCAGATTTTCATGGAATAACAATCACCAAGCTGATATAATTCTTCACTTAGCCACAAATTTTAATATTTTTAATCCTTGCCAACAGGTTCAGAAAAGATGAGAATATATCCTGTTTCCTTCCAAACATATGAAGGCAGCAGCGGAAAACTGGATCAGCCAATATTTAATGAGAAGAACAAATAAAATAACATCAATAGATTAAGTAATTCTTGGAAGGATGCGAATATAACTTAAAAAACTTCCTGAATTAATAAAAAAAAACAGTTTACTTGCCATTTTCATCTGTTGATGAAGTTGGAGTTATACTTCCGCGTGTATTTAATACACTGAAACATTTAATGGCAACATCCTCATTGTGTCCACAGTTATGCTTTCCCCAAGAAAGATTGGAGCAAACTTCAAGTTCAACTTCTGTGCCAGTACAATTAAGATCATCAAGCCAGATGACACCTTGCCCTTGTCCAAATATATTTGGAATTACTTCTCCAGAACTGAAATGAAAAATTTATTTAAAAAAACAAACAAACAAAATACATTACATAGGTGTTTGGGTAAAATCCTCTTGACCTAACCCCAATTTGAGTAAATTACAAGAATTGGTTCTGAAACACCTTTCAATTAAGCTGATCACTTTTTAAATTTTTTTTTAAATCTCCAAATGTAAATAATATTTAAAAGAATTATTAAAGTTAAAATTGTAAAAAATATTTCAAATGCTTCTGATAGTGAAGTTGATTGGAATTACCCCATAACAATTGTTGTTGCTATGATCTTCTAAGGAGGTGAAAGTAGGCAGCATCTCTCAACAAGGAAGGGGAAGAGATTCTCCTGTCAGACTACAACAGATAGAAAGGATTTGTTTGTATTACAATTACATGTGATTTAATTGTAAAACTTCTCTTTCAAGTAGTTTCTTAACATATTATACCAATGTTTCGATATTCAGGTGGTATGAAGGATAGCAGTACATGACAGAGCCAAGTTTGAATTCCAATCCAGTCTATCAGATTCTTTTATGTGAAAATACCCTTGGGAAAGGTATAAATCCATCTTACCTCCAGCAATGGGTTAAATAGCAGGACAGACTAAACTCTCTAGCTGGAGCTGATAATTATTGTAGAAGGAGGAAAACTCTGAATTAAAAACTGTAATGATCAAATCACAGGTTGCCGTCTGTGAGACACCCAAGCCATGTTTTTCTTTCTTTTTTTTTTGCAGTGAGGTCCACTTTATAGAAGACCTGGGAGCCATTCAAGATAAAGGGTTACAAAATAGGAGGCAAAGTTTATGCAGGGGAAGATAACAGTTAACCCTAGACTTGCACAAGTTACAATTGTAGGGATTAGCCAAACATCATCTTGGGCGTTGGTTCTCTAGTGTGGTGGTTAGTGGGAAGAAGCTGTTGAAATGGAACTTACTTCTCATCAATGGAATACAGAGGGAATGAGGGTGGTTCACTACAATGTGAATAGCATGGAAGGTCCTAGCCATTAAGGTTACAACTGGTGAAACTAAGAAATTTTAGTCCATCAGAAAAGTTTTCATAGAGTTTTTCAATAAAGCAGTTTCATGACCTGGTAGAGACACAATATAAATAAAAAACAAAGCAAAAAAAAATTAAATTAAAACTGGATTCCACTACAATAGTGAATTTCTCCTCCCAGGGTCAAAAACATGAGAATAAAACCAACAGTGACAAATCACAAATACAAATGAAAAGTGTAACATAATTTTAATTGTACATAAAACAATTTGAAACAAAAAATAACTGAATGTAAAAAAAATGTGTCCAATATGAGTACAAAAAAAAAAAACGTTAAGCTTTTTCTGTTGATTGAAATCAAATACATTTTTTCTCTTTTTTTCTTTCTTTTCTCTCATTACATCTTTCTCCTTTCACTTTTTTCGTTTTTTTTTTTAAATATAATATTTAACATCTTATTTTCTTGTGGTAGTAACTTCTTTATTTTCAGGGTTTTTTCTTTTCTAACATGAAAAAGATGTTATTTTTCTTTTTATGTTTCTTTTGCATCAGGTTGATTCATTTCTATTTGGAAAGGATCTTTATTATATTGATCATTACGGACTCCACTTAATTTTGTGTCAACCCCTTTGGTTACAAGTGATCTCATCACTTGGAGGTTATGCATCTGTTCTCTTCATTTTGGTGACTTCCCTCCCATGACCATTTCATTAATGATCCAACTTTCTCAGATTTCTTTGCCCTAAATGATTTGTCACATTTCTTTTGTGCACAATTTTGAATATTGAGTCAGCTGACTCCATATGAATAATTATTTTTAGCATCCACGCAGTATGGTTGCTAAAGGTGAATCCTTTTAGACCTCATTGGATTTGCTTGACTGCTTTTGGTTTACCACAGAGATAGAAGAGGGGATAATTGTCACAAACACAGAGAGATGGTAATAGTCACAGACAGTGAGAAAGAGAAAGTTCAACATACAACTTAACCTCTCTAAGGTTCAGTCAGTTTTAATTCAGAGGTGTGTGTAAGATTGTCACATACACCCCACACCCAAAAGAGAAAAATGTTTATTTTTTCTGTAGGCCAGTGCACAGTTAGACACAAGATAATAGTGCATTTATTCTTGATGTCTTTAATATGTTGAATTTGTTAATGAAATCCCTGTAATGCTAGACTCCAAGCTAGAAGTCTTCTATTCTTGTTTTTCATCTTATTGATAAAAATTAACAGGTTGTGATCCATATAAATAACTGTAAGTGGCTGCAATGTTGTCAAATAAATTTCAAAATGTTGTAAGCTAGATACTCATGCAATGACTTCTTTTTCTACTGCAGAATATCCAATCTACACACAAATCTCTTTTATTTCTAAAACATCTCTAATCACAAGATTCCAAAAGATGTGTTGATCATCTTTGCTTTTGAAGTATGGTTTAATCATATATACATGACATTTTTTGAAATCTCTTCTTACAATCAAGGGTATTCACTACATCATTGAAGTTATTTATCTTTCTCTTGGTTATGTATGTGACCTGACATCAAGCTTTAAGGGGGTGATTATTCATAGGTAGTAAATATACCTCAAATTTTCATTCCACTGTTTTCTTATCGTAGCGCCCTTTCATTTTACTTTGAACACTTCTAAAGTGCACTGCCAACGGAATCTCATGAGTTGTTCTCGGGTATTCTGTGCTGATAGGCCCTTGAACTACTATTTGTTAATTAGTTGCCCAGTATGCTGAACCTGGGATTGAAGGCAGTTTCCATGTCCTCATTAATATTTGATTTTTAATGTAATGTAAATTTGATATGTTATCTGGATTATTCTCTGATCTCACCTGGTTAATAATTTGCATTAGTTCAACCTACTGGGAGCCTGAGTTCCTAAGTTATGTGGATAACTAGGTTTAGTCTTGTTTCTTCTGATGGTCACATCACATTTGTCTGCTAACATTTTTAAGTAATTTCTACTTTACTTTCATTTATGTGAGTCTTTATGTCCTCAGGTATACAGTTTTTAAACTCTTTGATCAACACTATCTGCTTAAAATTTTTGTAATTGGTTTTGATATTTCTCATTGCATTCCACCTGTCGAAATAAGTATTTTTTCTTGTAAAAACTTGACACATTTGAGCGTCTATCTTTCTATAGTTCCTGAACTTTTGGTGGTATGCTTTTGGAACACGTTCATAATTTTTGAGAATGGCTGATTTTACTAAGTTATAATCTGCACTATCCTCTATTGAAAGAGCTGTACATGTCTTTCCTGTATAAGATGGTTGCAACAGCATTGGCCAATTATTTTTCAGCCAGTTCAAATTTATTGCTGTTTTTTTGAAGTGTGGAAAGTAATCATCGACTTTACCTTCTTGAAAATTTGGTACAAGCTAAACTTGTTTGGTCAGGTTAAACTCTCGTTGCCTTGCCTCATTACTTTGCTTGTTTATCTTCAACTCCCTAAATCTAACCTCCTGCGTACCCTTTCAATTTGTTGTTATACTGGCCTTTTCTAATTCAATTTGTGCCTGGGACATTTCTTGTACATTGATAAGTAACTGATTTAATATTTCTTCCTCAAATATATTGATATATACCATGTGCTCTGCTATCATCCTAACCAGACTTCCTCATTGCCTTCCTGTCATCCAACTCTAAATGCCTCCCCATATCTAGTACATCATCTTTTCTTAGTTAGTTTCTATGACCAACATTTTATCCTGTGGCTTATTGCTATTAGCCTTGTTACGGACCAATTGCTGCAGAATAAAATTTAAAAAGAAAAGCTAAAATGCAACAACTTGTTGCCAAAGGATATGACCAGGTTTACCACTCTGCAGTGGAAGGATTCTCTACAGAGTCAACTCCATGAATGAGATGAGACAACCAACAGTAATGGGCAACAGATGTCAATATACAAATTAACAAAATTGGGCACCTCAAGGTGGTGTAATGGTTAGCAAGCTTATCTTGCTAGAACAATTACGACTGAATTGTGAGTTTGATCCTCATAGGGTGCACCCTACTTTCGGCCTTGTGCTACATCTAAGCTATGCTTGGCATATCACTACAAATTAACAAAATTTAATTATAACAAGATGAGACATGAAAACATTGATGCAAGGGAATGCATGAAAAGATGTGTTCTATGCATTTCTGTCTTGAAAGATGTATGTGTTATATTGTTGAGATGAAAAATTACAACAATCACTTAGCTTCAATCTTTTGTCTGAAATAAAATAAAGTTTTCTCTTTTCCCTCTTGTTTTATATTTCTCTTTGTTCTTTCTACTTTCAGTTCAATTCATCAGACAGCAGTATCTTTTGACCTATTCTTCTTTCTTCACTGTTATGAGTTTTGACCTCAAAAGCTGATCAGTTACTAGCTTCTTCACATATTCAGAAATGTAGAAATCATTATTTGGATAGAAAAATTTGATTCTGTATAAGTTGTGTCCAACTGAGTGGGTCACACCTGTCTTAGGTAATTATTATGCTCAGTAAGTCACCTATGCATTTGATGTAAGCAGCATAGTGTGTTGGGTTGAACTAGAACTTGTCTTCATTGTGAAATGACAGTAACAAGTAAAAAGAGGTATTACTTACACTAGACTTGGTTTCTAATTGATTCTTGCCCATCTTTTCCTGCTCAATGTTTGTACTCAATCATGTGATTCTGCATGTGCGTGTGTATCTATTTTTAGCTTTTGTTTGGAGCTGTTACTGGGATCAAAAGCAAATACTATTGTAGATTAAAAAGAGAGTGGGTGAGTTAATGTATTATATTATTAGAGAGATGGTTTGTTAAATATAAAACGTGTGTAGTTAGAACTCTTGGCAGCATAAAGATATAACAGCCCCCACATGGATTTTCACTATGAAATATGAGTACAAAAATAACATTGAGCTTTTTTCAGTAGACTGAAATCAAATACACTTCTGTTTCTATCTTACTCTCTGTCTCTCTCATTATATCTTTCTCATTTCACTTTTTCCTTTCTTTTCTTTTTTATGTATAATATTTAATGACTTATGTTCTTGTGAGAGTAACTTTTATATTTTCAGGGTTTTGGCTTTTCTTTTCTGATGTGAAAAAATGTTATTTTTCTTTCTATGCTTCTTTTACATGAAGTTGATTCCTTTCTAGTTAAAAAGGATCTTTACCATGTTGATCATCATGGACTTCACTAAATTTTGTGTAGACCTATTTGCTCACACAAGAGTTTTCACCTTAATCACCTTTTTTTGCTCTGGCTGATTTATTGCATTCCTTTCGTACATAATTTCAAACATTCACATGTGAATAGTTATTTTAAGCATCCAAGCAATATGTTTGTGAGGGATCGATCCTTTTAGAGAGACAGGCAACTGTCACAGATAGACGCAGGGGTAATTGTTACATAAACAGAAAGAGAGGATACTAGTCACAGACAGAGAGAGAGAAAGTTCACCATACAACTTAACCTCTCTAGAGTTTTAATTACGAAGTGTCGGTGTAAGAGTGTAAACAGCAGTGAGAGGCTTGCAACAGTTTGTCTGTGATAAAGGGGTACCAAGGAGAAAAATATTTTCTCACTGACAAAGATGTAGAGACAATTTTGGTCTCTACTGAAAGTGAAAAATGAGGACTGGGTAGCCCCTGACCTAATATGACATCAGTACACCATGTTATGTCTGAATAGTCAATAGCATGAGGAGTCAGGTTATAGTGAAGATATTGTTAGCAGGATGTTGAGAGTGGTCAGTGGCAGAACAGATGTGTCATTACTGCAATGTGGGCATGCAAAACATCTTTTGTACTGGACAATGGATGTGACAATTATTCTAAATCAGATGGAAACTGCAAGAATAGAGAGTAGGACAATGGAAACCCCTATGATGCTACACCTTAACAGCACCAGGAAGAAGAGGCTTACAAATGAAGGGTTAGGGAAGTGACCCCATGTATCATATTATCTGATCATATGGGTTCTTGAGGCACCTAATACTGCAGAAATAGACCAGACCAGAAGATATAGACATGAGTAATTTTTGTAGATAATTTGTTATTCTCTTGAGGAAGAGGTTTCTTTTGTTCTCATGGATTACACCTAATGAGGGCTGGAGAATCAAGAAAAATATTCTGTTAATAATAATAAATATGCAAGAACATATTTGAGCAATCGAGAAATTAAACCTGAGAGGATTAGAGAACGGATCAATTAAAGAGTTGTGCAGAATTTCAACATGTAACTACTTTTACTTCAAAAATAAGTGTTAGGGTGAGAGTTAGGGTTAGGGTATTTAAATCAAATTGAAATTAGTTCCAAGTTGAAATTTGTTCTATTACTCATCAAAAATATTAAAAATCAAAATTACCTGTATCCCATCATTCTACAAATAACTTTTGCATCACTGTTATCAAAGTGGTCATCACAGACAGTTCCTTTGACTCCTTTATGAGTGATTTCAATTCTTCCATTGATTTCTGATGAGCCACCAATAAGCTGGATTCTGACAGCTGCAAAGAAAAAGATGTAACAGAAAAAGTAAGTGAAACCTGTAAAAATTAACACATTTCCTTTTTACTCATTTCTCGCAAGCAAGGCAATGAAGTCACTAAAACACAAGGGGTTAGTTACTGTGTGTGAAAGAATAATACAAGGGCTGTTAAAAAATAAGTAATGTTTTAAAAATAAGATGAAGAAAAACATTATCAAGGAGTGAAAACTATAAAAGAAGCAGAATAAAAAAGACAGTAGATAATAACTGACATTTCATTGAAATTTTTGAAGATGAAAATTGGCTGGAAAGTAAGAAGTCATAAGGCAGGTTGCTAGTAAAGCTACTCAAAGTTAAATCTAGCCAATTCAACAGTAAAATGATTTGACCTTGTCAGCAATCTAGTACTGTGCTTAAATTTATCAAGTTTAGGTACCATAGAAGAAAGTTCATCAGAACAATTACCATGAAAATAATTAAAGAAAATGTACAGAGAAGCTAGACTATGGTGGTTGGAAAGTGACTGAAGCTGGGATACCAGGTTTGGACCAATAACACTGCAGATTCTGTTTTGAACTTTACCAAGAATTAAGAATCTCTCAATATAATGCAGAATCAAGAATGCTTCAATATATAGCAGGGATTAGAATTTAATCTGAGAACAACTACTACAATGTTTTACAAGTTCACATTCTGGCCTCTTTTTTTTCAAACTTTTTCCCCTGCTTTCAAATCCCACTTCCAAAGCCTTGATCCTTATCTGAGATAAGAATATATTTTCTGACAAATGAGTGACTGGAAAATATAAAAAGGAATCTAACCTAACCATGATGCCATAAAATTGGGTGAGGGGTTTGTAATGCTCACAACTTGTCAGACCCTTGTTTTCAAAAAGCAGCATCCAAAACTTTGATTCTTATCAGAGATAAGAATATATTTTCTGCAGAATGAGAGGGCCAGGAAAGTTTATAGCAATTTTAGAGGGGAAAGTTTCCGAAATTTCTGAGTCTTCTAATCTAAATAAACATGGAGAATATTCACCTCTTTGGCAGTGTGTACTTGACACCTTTTCTGATTTCTGATAACAAAATGTTAAACCCATTAGGAACAATTTACTTGCTTAAAGAACTTTTAGGTGCTGAAAGAAGTATTTTGAGCAAGCCTTTTTAAGAACATCTTTTCTTCCTTTAAGTTAAAAGAATTTTCTTCTCTCTTTCTTTCTCTCACATTTGTGTAAACCCTTTACCTTTCTTGTGTATGTAAATAAACATTTTCTTCTTTTATTGTTACACCCTGAGCAGGAGTTTGAGTCTTTATTCTGCCTAAAAGAGAGAATTGTCTGCTCTAATCTTTCAAGCTGTTGTTTCTTTTATCAATTCTGTCACATTTAACCTTAACCCTTTCATGTGGGAAAGCCAGGACAAACTTCCCACACATGAGCATCATACAAATGATGGAATACAAAGAAACAAATCAAGGAATGAAGAATGTTAATCAGATTTATTAAGGAAATTACTAAGGAAATCCACTATTTGAGTAAGAGACTGATTAATGGAAAATTGAAATTCTGAACACAGAAAACATCAATAATATTAGCATGCTTAAGCCACTTGATATGATGAGCATTAAAATCACCAAACATGAAAATGTTTGCAGATGAATGCAGATGGAAAGAGAGAAGGAGCCATTTCTATACTGTTAGGAATTTTGTCTAATATATTACAGTCCTGACAAGGGGATCAATAAAGGAAAAGATAAGGCTAACAAGTTGAAGTCTCTTCAGAATAGCCTGTTATCTAAGGTGAGATATTGGCTATATTTAGTGGTGAAGGTCCTAATGCTATCCTTAAGCTTCTACCACCACTTACTCCCAATAATCCCCTCACTAATTCCTGCTACACTAATTTAGTCAACTGCAGCCAGAAGTCCCACTTGTCAAGTAAAGATAGATTGAGCTTTCATTATCCAGCCATTCTAGGCCACAATTCAGGTACAGACAAGTCTATGGTCCGAATAGCCCAATCCAGTTGAAAATGGAACAATTTAGCAAATCTAGATCGAGCCTTGTTACTAACATTCTATCCAGGTAGCTGATGACCTGGGTTGATGGCCACTTAAGAGCCCACATCCATATCTCCTCTTTTGGGTGATTGACCTGGTATCTATTGACAAGCCAAAACTCGCCAATCAGATTAACCAAGCTATGATTGCCCACCCTCCCACGAGCTGCCCATGCCTTAATTTGGGGTCCAGTTAATTACAATTCCCTGTTAAGACTAAGCAAGACAAATCCATCAGGAACAGCGCTAACCAATGGAAAAAAGGAGACATACTTTGTCTGGTCATTAAGCACATAAATTGCAACAATCTGAAATGAACTATTGCTCACAGCAATATTGGCCATAATCAACTAGACTCCTGCATCAACATGGACAAGGTCCACCTTCACATCCAGGGTATGTTTTACCAGCAAGAAAAAACCTCTGGCCAGCTGGTTCTCATTTGCTGAATAGACAACAAAGTCACTAGATAGTACACGAGCATGAACGTTGCAAAGAATGTGTGTCTCCTGGATCATGGCTACATCTACACCAAAGGACAAAAGATCATGAAGCAGGCAAGCAGTGTTACTCCTATCTCTCAAGGCCCTCACATTCAAGCTGGATCACTTGATAGACATTTTCAAGGGACCTCCCTTAGATGCATACTGGACAGAAATCTGCAGGGTCTGGGACTATCAATACCATAGAAAAGGAAGAAGGGAGGTTCGAATCCTTACATGACTGTTGGTTCCTTTCAGTTCTTACTGGTGAAGCAGGGGCAGACTGGGTCTTGGCTTCTGCCTGGGCCTTCTCCACCTTACTTTGACCAGCTCTCTTTTCCTTTTTTGACACTTTCTCTCCCTCTTCTTTCCTCCCCCTTTTCAGTGAGAAGGATCAAAATGGCAGCATCATTTCCACATCTGTATATAAATCTAGTTGTGGCAACACCACCAGTGCGAGCAGCTGTTATTGTCTGCCTGAGCTGTTGCTATTGTTGCTGGAGCTGTCTTTGACAAGTGCCTTGCAGCACCACAGGACCAGCAGTGAGGACAATGACTTTCCATAATGAGAAAGATGTTGCAACCCCAACAGGATAGTATTTCTAGGATCACCATGAAGTTTTGCAATGTTTATTTGCAGTACATAATCCTCTGTGACTAAATTAATTTCCCTTGGTATAGGACTCATGCTTTTCCTAGAACCATGTAGTTCTCCAGGCTCTTTTTCATTGGCCTACTAGCAGCCAATGCTGACACTGCAGCAGGTGGGGATGCTGACTGCTGCTGAGGAAAATCTGCTATAATGGAGGGGTTTCCTCACCAGAACTGACAACAAAAAGGTCACAAGTAACACTAAGATATTCCACGAAAACAAATGACAAAAAATATTATACAACTGGACAATATGTGGACAAAAATGGACTTACTTTTGCCTTTTAGAAAATGGAATATTACAAGAAAGAAAAAAATTAATCTGACTCAGAATGAATCTATACTGGAATGATTCAATCTGACTCAGAATGAATATTTATTCTTGTAAATTTACAAATATTGTAGCACAAGGTCGAAGGGGAGGTGGGGAAGACTGGTACTCAGTAACTATTGTAGTCCTAGTGAAAACACAGTCAAAACGCATTCATTCAATACAATATACTCTATCACCACAAGAACTTGTCCATCACCTCTCAATCCTACATGTTCACAAGGAACCTACAAACCACCCCATGATGTAAAAATTTATAATGTCTTCTTTTTTTCTTTTTTTTTACAAAAAATATCAAAAATTATACAATAATGAAAATAAAAACAACTAACGAATGAAACAAAATAAAATAAAACAAATGATAGTAGGACCTGTTCACTCCTCAAAATAATGAGAGTGGCAACTGTATTCTGCTGTTCAACAGAATCAAGCAGCACACTCACGAACGGAGTGGGGAAGGAAAAATTAAACAGTGGAGTGGGAAAAAACAAAGTCTGACCTAGCCAAGATGAAAAAAAGGGGACAAAAACAAACTGGGGAGGTTGGGAATCTCAACTGGGAACAAAACTTATTCACATTAACTCAGAAAACATAAAACAGCCTAACTTAATCAGGGGAAGGTTCACAGGAAACTGCCCTGTTGTTCTCAATTAGATTTAGATAATGAACATCTGTTATTTTTTTCTGATTCTGGAAAAATGACAAAAAAAGAATGGGAGGAAATCAAGGAAAAAGAATGAAGTCATTAACAACAGATACGAGTTTATTCATTGAATATATATGCAATGGCTTAATTGATGTTTTTAGATATTTGCAAAGTAGTGGGTTTAATTTTTAGTTATGCTTGGTGAATATACCACAGACCACTTAGAAAAGGAATTTGGGAAAATACGACAAAGTTCTGGAGGTGCATAATAACTTATAATAACAGAAGCAGGGTATGTTTTACCAGCAAGAAAAGCAGTTGAAGAATAACAGCTGAAAAATGACTACCACTTTGGTTACTGTATGGAATGACATTAAGAAGTGGCCATCATGCTACCCAGGTGACTTATCTCCACCTCATGCAAATTCTGCATCCTTACAATGTCTACAAAGGTTACGTTGATAATTTACTGACATATCAACTCTTCTTGGTTTATTTACTGCTGAATACTTCTTTTAAAGGACAAAAATCAGAAGGAGTTAATCAGAAAAACTGCTGACTTACCATTTTGGTCTGTAGAGGATGTTGGGGGTATACTTGTGGTTAATGATAAAGTTGTATTTGCTTTTTTGAAACATTTAATGGCAACATCTTCAGAGTGTTTACAATTATGCTTTTCCCAAGAAAGATTGGGACAAATTTCAAGTTCATCTTCTGATCCAGTACAACCGAGGTCATCAAGCCAGATGACACCTTCCCCATCTCCAAATGTATTTGAAATTTTTACACCAGTACTGAAATGAAAATTTATTTTTTAAAAATTACATTATGGAGTTAAGGACTGTAAATTCTTGGTCTGAATTATTTTGAAAATCTGAATGACAAGAACTGATTTTGAAATTAATTCTTGAATTAGATGAAAATTTTTTACCACATACTCAGAAAAATAATCTGGACTTAAATTTTTAAATTATCATAAAAATTAAATACATAAACAATTTCTCAAGGGCTTTATTAAAAATTAAAATTGATCTAAGTAGACCATAAGCAATGTTTTTTCTCAGTTATGCTGATCGAACATGGAAGAGGCTAGATTTAACTATGAGAAATGGGAAGCAATCGCCTGGCATGCGGCAAATTACATTCTATGGGGTGAGGCCCAGATAAAATGGAGCATCATTTTAAGGAGTAAGAGTGCTCAATGATATGACATACACCAGACATTTAAAAAGTTGTCTTAGAGGGATAAGTCGAAATGAAAAAGACAATGGTACAGGGATTCCTTTGCTTAGAAATGCACTGTTTGCTCACTCTATATTTATCATATTTTATTGAGAAATGGTTAAGTTGATGCACAGAGATTACACCTTAGAAGGGCTAAAGAATGGATCAGCTAAAATATTTTAACAATAGTAAGCATACGTAGAAATGATTTGAGTTTCCAAACAATGTTGTTGCATTCATTATTTGCATTATCTAATTACTTATTTATCTAAAGAAAAAATATGTAAAAATATTCAAATTCAAAATTACCTGTATCCCATCATTCTACAAATAACTTTTGCATCATTATCATCAAATTCATCATCACAGACACTTCCTATTGTTCCCCCACGAGTGATTTCAATTCTACCACTGACTTCTGATGGGCCATCAACCAGCTGGATCCTGACAGCTGCAGAAAAAAAGAGACAATGCAAAAAGAGAGTAAGACCTGTGAAAATTGATGCATGCATTTAAACAAAGATACAGGAGATTTGCAATTGTTTATTTCTTTTCAGGTTGCAAAAGAGAAAGAAATAACATACGAAGACACTGTAGAAGAAAATCTTGACTGCCTTACAGACAACAATGTGAAAGAAACTGAAAAAAATTATATTTTTAATGATTATCTTTTCAGTATTGTATTGCTAACAATATGTCGAATATTGTTGGAATATAAACATACAATATATGGTAGTACATTTCTGGAGAAGCTCAAATCTCCTAATCTGTCTTGTCTTGAATTCAGAACACTATGTTCACTTGTCCAAATTTGCTTGCATATTAATGCCAATTCTTAATTTGTGAACTTTTTGCCATATTACTGTTGCTTTGTGTTATTTGTGTTAATTTGTTTTGCATATATTGTTTGCTTGCTTTATATTATTTTTTGCCCTGTTCTTTTTCTTGTTATTGCAAACTGTCAATTCTGTTTGTTGCACAGTACTGTTATTTATTTTGCATTTGACCATAGCTACCCACTCCACAAGTTATCAGCCCTGGGATAGACTTTGTTTTAACGGTGATGAATCAAAATACAAATTATGGAAGGTAAAATTTTTGCATTACATGCAAATCCAAAAATAACTTGAAACAATGTTGGCAACATTTAATTGTCTCAGTGACAAAGTGTACTTTGAGAAGAATGCAAATGTGATTGCTGTATTAATTCAATTTCTGTTAGTTATTAAGAGAATAAACTGATGATGGCAGAAAAGCACCTTAAATTTTGACAGAGCACTATTTATCAAAAAGTAAACCAAAAATAATTTCCATGTATATTGAATATTGAATTAACCTGCCTATGTAAAGCAAGTACCAAACTATTACTGATTATATTATTAGAACTGAAAACATCCAGGGAGGTGATTAGCAACAGTCTGTTAATAGTGATGTTTCTGAAAGAACTTCTGTCTGAATTTAGGCCATTTACAACTGTTATTATTCAGAAAGACAAGCTACTAACATTTAGTGAATTTAAAGAAGCATTGAGAAGCTTTGAAGAAACTGAAAAGATGATTCAGAAGAATAACAGCGAAAATACTATGATGACTCTCTGAATGCAAAGACCAAAGACACACACTAAAGTTCCTACCTCTTTTACTAAACATACACACATGGACACACTAAGCTAAATTACATGGTCAAAATATAAAATATAAAGAATTATATAACATTAAACAAACACTTGTTAATAATGGATTTCCTAATTCCATCATTAATCAACAAATCAAAATGTATCTCAATAAACTTAATAATACCTCTAACAAAATTGATATTATTAATAATAATAATGTACGTCAAAATAAGCATAACACTATTAACTTATAATATTGTAACCAAATGCATAATAATTACAAACATGATGAAATAACACTCAAAAACATAGTAGGTAGAAACGTTAAACCCATTAATAATAATAATAAACAAGTTAAGCTCATTATATATATCATATATTATAAAAAATTTAAAACAACAGACCTCATAGTCTTTAATAACCCTACAACTACACAACTAAATCCTCTACAAAAAAAACAACAATATAGTGTATCAATTTACATGCCCATTCAGAGATTGCATCTCTGATGCTAATAATAAACCCACTACATATATTGGTTTTTCTACAACCATACTCTCCCATAGACTTATCTATCACCTTTATGATCTTAGTTCTATTAAACAACATTCCTTAGAAAAACATAGCCATCTACATAATATTAGACAGATATTAGTTGATAACACAATAATACTCACACATACACACAGTAAAAAGAACACAGAAGGAAATATGTGAGATTTCATTTTAAAGGATACATCCCTACATTCAGATAAAGTATATTCTCGGTACAAGATGCTACCAAAACAGGGCATCCATAAAATTTGTCCATAATTACTTGGAACTTATACCCTAACACTATAAAATTCAACATAAAAAGAAATGGACACTTATACTATTTAAATACTGCAGTAACCTCCAAAACTGTTACATGTAGCCTAAAACAATGGCATCAAACACTTGGACAGTGCAATCTGAAAGACATTATACAGCTACAAGAAGTGGAAAGCATGAAAATTACCAATAAATTAAATTTAAACTGTGAAATATGAATCCAACACAAAATGGTACAGTATAAAAATAAATTACATGATGAAAGGGGAACTAAAATATTAAACATTTGTGATTTAACTGGCCTGACTCAACCAAGATCTTTGAATGGCTACAAATATAAACTTTGTTTTGTGGATGATTATTCTGGTATAATTATGATTTATGTTATGAAATAAAAAAGCACTATGTTTCTTGACAGAAAGAAATATTTGGCTGACACTGCTCTGTTCAGCTTTATAAAATGCCTAAGAAGTGAAAACAGCACAGAATTCACTTATGAAAATTTCAAAACTCTTTTAATTAATAATCAAATTAAGCATGAGAAATTGGTCCTATACTCTATACACCAAAATGTTACTGCAGAAAAATCTTGGCAATCTCTATCCTATTAATAGAATCAAAGCTACTAATTATGACCACTGCATATATTAGAAATCAGTGTTACAATCAAAGAACTGAAGAAAAAAAACTGCCTTTCAAATATTCAAATAACTTTATAAAATGGTGAGATGTCATGGAAAAAGAAATAAGTGCTCTAAAAACAAAGAATGCATATGAGTTAACAAAACGTTCACCTGGTAATACAGTTGTTGGCAGTCAGTGGGTCTACACTATTAAAACTAATAACACCAGTAATGAACAATTCAAAAACCAGGAATAGATTATCCTGAAACACCACACACACAATATCAACTAAATAATAGCCAACAACACAAAAGAGAAGCAAATTACTACAACTACACTCTTTACAAAACTCAAAAAAAAAAAAAAATAGAAAAAAAACAAGAATGCATATAAGGATATGAACATACAAACACACCCACATAAACACAAACACACAGATGCACACATACAAACATACATGTGCAAGTATGTATATTAGACTAAACATAAACCAATGGAAAAATACAAAAGAAACAATTTGTTTAACAACAGCACCTACAAAAAGAAAACTGTTCTTTCATATAACTAAACATAAAAGACTTATCAAGTAAAAAGGAAAATAACACTCATACTACAATAAAAGTATAAAACAAGCACACACTAACTAAAGTTAAATAATAAAACCTAAAAATACATATCCAGTTAATACAAACACACAATTAGACATGAACACATGAACACACAAACATACATGTGCAGCTGAGTGCATGCATGCATGTTTGCATACATACATATGGAACATACATAGGCACATGCATAAACACACAGACACACACAAAAATACAACCATAACCTAAATTACATGGTCAAAACAATAGTAATAAACCAGAGATCAACAGAGAAGGTGAGGAAAGAATAAAATAATAGAATAAAATAAAAAAGGAAAATAACACGCTAATACCACAACAAAAGTACAAAAAAAAAAATTGAGAAATATCAGTAGTTTAACTGTTCCAACAAGTGGTCACATCTATCTAACCACAAAACTTCAAAGTAGGCAGGAGTTAAGTGAAAAAACTTTTTCATATTAATTCTATTGACTGTCTTTGATATTGAGCACTCTGCCACAAAGCTTACGTGCCTTAAATACCTACTTATCAGCAAACCACTGAAAAACCTGCAATTTTGGCTTCACAAACAGTCTTTCAAATCAACAGTGTATATATATATATATATATATATATATATATATATATATATAACTGAAATTCATTGGTAACAATTTTTTCTATAGAAAATCAGTTGTATATTATTTTTCAAAAAAAAATGAAAAGAAGAATTTGGTATTTTATTCTCCATTAATCATTCATATTTATTAGTTGTGACCTATATAAAGGATGAAGCTTTAATGGTTTTGATCAAGTTATTTTATGTAATGACATATCAACATTTCCTGATAGAATAACAATAATATTGAATATAAGTCTTATAGGATAGAACTCATAAAAATGTCAAAAGCAGTAGACAAGGTTTGGCAGTAAAGTAAGACATATTCTCAGAATAGTAGACATGGACCTGTTTTGCACTTGTGTCAAATTGGTGTATATTACTATGATTTATAGTTATATCTGCAAATAACCAACTAAAAAGTTCCTCATTTTTGGGATGGGTATTCTAATCCTTGCCAACAGGATAGGAAGAGATCATGTACTAACATTGGAATGGTTCAATGACAAAAAATACCTCCTACTTTCTTCCAAACATCTGAAGGAAACTGGATCAGCCAATATTTAATGATAAGAACAAATAAAATAACATCAATAGTCTAAATAATTCTTGGAAGGGTGAGAATATAAATCAAAACACTTCCTGAATTATCAGAAAGACAAGTTACTTACCATTTTGGTCTGTCGAGAAAGTTGGTGTCATACCTATGGTTGGATTTACTTTGATACATTTAATGGCAACATCCTCATTGTGCACACAGTTATGAGTTCCCCAAGAAAGATTGGAACAACTTTCAAGTTCAACTTCTGAGCCAGTACAATTGAGGTCATCAAGCCAGATGATACCTTGCCCTTGTCCATATATATTTGAAATAACTTTTCCAGAACTGAAATAATAAAATTATTAAAAAAAAAAAGTAAACTAAATATAGGTGGTGAGTGAAAATTTCTCGACCTAATCCCACTCTCCTAATTTGAGAAAATCAGCAGAACTGATTCTGAAACAACTTACAATTCAGCTGATAAATCTCCATATATAAATAATTTTTAAAACAATTATTAAAGTTAAAATTGTAAAAAAATGTTTCAAATAGTGAAGTTGATTGAAGTGACCAAATAATAATAGTTGTTGATAAAATTTTGTAAGGAGGTGAAAGTAGGCAGCATTTATCAACAAGAAAGGGGAAGAGATCCTACTGTCAGTCTATATGTGTGGCAAAATATGGTATTTATGACATACTATGCAGGTTGTATGATGGATAGCAGCAGAGCCAAGTTTAAATTTCAGTCGAGTTTGTTTTGTCCATTTACATGCAAATACACTTGGGAGAGGTATGAATCCATCTCATCCCCCATCTATGAATTAAGTAGTAGGGTAGACTGAGCTCTCTAGCTGTGACTGGCAATATCTGAAGAAGGAAAACTCTGAATTCAAATCTATAACAATCAAATCACAGGTTGCCCTTTGGGAATGTAAAACACAGGAAGCCACCATTGCCATGGTTACTATGAAGACATTGGTAGCAGGATGTTGAGAGTGGTCAGTGGTAGAATCGAACAGAACAGATCTGGCATTACTACAATACTGGCATGCAAAACATCTTCTGTACCTGTACTGGACAATGGATGTGACAATTATTCTAAATCAGATGGAAACTGCAAGAATAGAGAGTAGGACAAGGGAAACCCCTATGATGCTACACCTTAAGAGCACCAGGAAGAAGAGGCTTACAAATGAAGGGTTAGGGAAGTGAACTCATGTATTATATTATCTGATCATATGGGTTCTTGAGGCACCTAATACTGTAGAAATAGACCAGACCAGAAGGTATAGAAATGAGTAATTTTTGTAGATAATTTGTTATTCTCTTGAGGAAGAGGTTTCTTTTGTTCTCATGGATTACACCTAATGAGGGCTGGAGAAGAGATCAGGCAAAATTTTCTGTTAATAACAATAAATATGCAAGAACATATTTGAACAATGGAGAAATTAAACCTGAGAGGATTAGAGAACAGATCAATCAAAAATATTAAAAATCAAAATCACCTGTATCCCATCATTCTACAAATGACTTTTGCATCATTGTTATCAAAATGGTCATCACAGACAGTTCCCTTGACTTCTTTACGAGTGATTTCAATTCTTCCTCTCATTTCTAATTTGCCACCAATCAGTTGGATTCTTATGGCTGCAGAGTAAAAGGCATAACAGAAAAGTGAGTGAAACTTGTGATGTTTTTTGCTTGTTTTCTCCAAGCAAAGCAATAAAGCCACTAAGATGTAAGGTGTTACTCTGTATAAAAGAATAAGAAACATTACTGAGGTGTGAGAGCAATAAAAGAAGAGGAATCAAAAAGGCAATAGAAAACAATTGATATTGCATTTAAATTTTCGAAGATCAAAATTGGTCGGTAAATAATGCGTAAGAAGAGAGTTTCACAAGTGAAAAATTCAAGAAAACAGGCTGTTAGTAAAGATCTCATGGTTACATGTAGCCAATTCAACTGTAAAATGATGAAACCTTGTTGCCAATCTAGTACTGTGTTTAAATTTATAAAGTAGAGGAAAGTTCATGATAACATTTACCATGAAAGTATTAAGAGAAAAGTTCCAGACCAGTAACATTGCAGATTCTGTTTTAAACTTTTCCAAGAATAAAGAATCTCTCAATATATAGCAGGATCAAAAATCTCTTGATATATAGCAGGAATACCAAACAAATGATGAAACACAAAGGAACAAATCAAGTAAAGAAGCATGTTGATCAGATTTGTTAGAGAAACAAGAAAATCCACTATTTATATGACTGATCAATAGAAAAATTTAAAGTCTGAATACCAGAAACATTAGTAATGTTAGAATTCATATGCCACATGATGTGATGATCATTAAAATCACCAAAGACAAATGTTTGCAAATCAATGTAGAGGGAGATAGCCATTTCTATACTGTCAGAAATTTTGTCTAATATATTGCAGTCCTGACAAGAAGGGGATTGATAAAAGAAAAAGAGACAGCTATTAGGTTGGTGCAAAAATAATGACGTAATAATGTCGTTTTTGACGTATTTCTTAAAGTCAAAAAACAACATTATTATGTCATTATTTTTGCACCGACTTAATAATAGAGTGCAATAGTGAAAGTAGAAAACATAAAAAAAAATAATCTGCTATCTCAAATGACAATCCCTTAGCAATTGGAAAATTTTTCCAGATATAGACACTAAGGCCATGCATATGTATGCTAGAATCTTCTCAGCAACTACAAAGATAGTCTGGAACAGAGAATTCATTGGAAGCAATAGAAGAAATTAGTTTCAATAAATGCAAATCTATCTGGAGACCATTTCAAGGGAAAGTATTCTACACTTCAGAAATTGAAACAGATAACATGAATATTAGATAAAACAAGTTGAATGGGGTAGGTGATTTATTTTTTACTGGTTTTCTTATATTTCTTTTCATTGTATCTGTCATGAAAGGATTTTATTTTAAAAATAAAAAAAGAAGAAAGAAAAAGGCCAAAATATCTATCACTATTTGTTGGCTAAGGAAAAGCAAACTGGCCAGATCATGGCTCCAACTAATGCATAATGTGGTCTTGGAGTTGCCCACTGAAAATATATGCAGATACACCAACCAATGCATTTTTATTTAAAAATAGGTTCAGGAGATTTTAAATTCTTTATTGTGACCAGGATATATAAAATTTATGGCATATATATATATATATATATATATATATATATATATATATATGCATTTTTCAGCACAGGGCCAAATTATTCATCTATAGAACCAGCGGAAATAGATGCTGTAAACATCAATGATGATACCAATAATGAAAGAGACCAAGTGGGTACAAATACAGAACCCATCCAACTCTACATAGACTATCATCTCCACTCCATGTCATTTATGTGATCAGAAGACAAGGGATGAGTGTAGAAGAGAAGAAAACTTACCTCATGTGGCAAAACGAGCACATATGTGCCTGGAATGCAAAACAAGGAAAAGAAAGGAAAAAGAAATATATGCCACCCTGAGAACTTAATTTAAGAAAGACATGGTCTCAGAGCTAGGAGAATTCGTGAGAGAGGGTGAACGTATGCAATTTTTTTTGTGAGATCAGCTGGGCATAAAAATCACAACACGAGAGAGTATAGTTGAATTTGTTTTTGAACACGGTTCTGCTTGTACAGAGAGACTTTGTAGAGATTACTTGGATCAGTTTCACACAGGAGTTAAGCCTGAACCAGAAAGACTTTGTCCTTTAAGAGGAAAAAAAAAGAGAAAAATTGAAATCATTAAAAAGGGGTACTGGTCATGTTCGCATATTATGTGAAATAGATAAAATAAAATTCAGCTTTTAATAGAAACTAAAAAATTCCCACTTGAGAAGAGAGCACTCAAAGCTTTCAATCAATTAAAAAGAGAACTAGGGAAGGTTGCACTACAACCAGTAGACAAAAGCTTACCTTTCGAGGTTAAGTGCAATGTGTCAGACATTATCATTTCTACCATCCTTAACCAAGTTCATGTCAAAAATCACATAGTAGAGAAGGAGTCAACAGCAATTATTGAGGCGGTTCGCAAGTGGAGCCACTAACTATCACAATAACGTCTCACCCTAGTTACTGACTAAAGATCAGTGGCATTCATGTTTAACAATGAAAGACATATCAAAGTTAAAAATGCCAAGATTCAGGAGTGGCAGTTAGAACTTGCAGTATTTGACTACATGATAAAAATCATCCTGACAAGGAGAATGTAGATTCTGACACATTTAGCTGAACTTGCACTTGTTCAGCCATTACTACTTCAGCCCTCTCCAACATTCACAATGGACTATGCTACCCAGAAATTACTCAAATCCTGCATTTTGTTAGAACAAAGAATCTCCCTTTTTCTATGGAGGAAGTAAAAAAAAGTGTGTGGTTCTTGCAGAGTCTGTGCAGAAAGTAAATCTTGTTTCTATCACCCACCAAAAGGTGACCAGTGTCCTGGGTCTGGCGATAAACTGCATCAGTGTCCTGGGTAAGACGATAAACTACATCAAACAGTAAGGCTTCTGATAATACGTTTTTGAAAAAATAATCTTGCCAGCTGTACATTTTTGAAAAAATATTACCAGCTATACTTTTATTTATTTTTTTGAAAGAATTGTGTTGCTGGCTATACGTTTTTGAAAAATAATATTACCCGCTATACGTTTATTGAAAAAATAATATTACCAGCTATACGTTTTTGAAGAAGTATTATCATCAGCTATATGTTTTGAAAAAATATTACCAGCTATACGTTTTTGAAGAAATATTATCAGCTATACGTTTGGAAAATAATATTACCAGCTATACATTTTTGAGGAAAAAAAATATTAACAGAAATAGATTTTTGACAAAACAAAAATATTACCAAAAAAAAAAAAAAAAGTTGTCAACATTAAATGACCCATTGAGGTTGATATGCCATAAAACAAACCAAACCAAACGAAAAGGTGACCAGACTCATGGAACGACTAAGTTTCAACTTCAAGTGACCTGCGCTTTCTGTCACACATAACACGTATGTACTTGTAGTAATTGACAAATACTTGTGGTTTCTATTTGTCTTCACATGTCAAAACTTGCAGATGACATCAGTAATTAAATCCCTAGATCTATTGTTCAGCATAGCTGGGATGCCTGGCTATATACACTCAGACTGAGAGGCATCCTTTGTGTCTGAACTGAGAAAATATCTTTCCCAAAAAGGGATTACAACAAGTAAAACCATTCCATACAACCCAACCAGAAATGTACAGGTTGAACAATTTAACAACATTATATGGAAGGCAATTTGTCTAGTCATTAGGTTGCATAACATACCTGAAAAGTACTGGGGATTGGTGCTTCCAGAAGTGTTACACACCATAAGATCATTGCTGTGTACTTCAACAAATAACACTCCTCATGAATGTTTCTTTGGATTCCTGTGCCATTCATCATATGAGAGCTCACTGCCATCCTGGCTAATGTCACTATGTCCCATACTATTAAAAAGGTTTGTAAGAAACAGTAAAAATGATCCTTATGTGGACCAAGTTGAACTCCTCAACAGTAATCTGACATATGCCAACATAAGATATCCAGGTGGAAGGGAGTCTACTGTATCTGTTCAAAATTTGGCACCCTTCCCTGAAATGGAGTTAACCCCTGAGTCCCTCACCATGGAAGAAGATAGGTGTACTCCAATTGTTCCTATACTGGAGGAGGGTACAACATATAATGGAGATGTTACTGAGGTCCAACAGATAAGGAGATATGAACAGATGACAAGACCCCCCTCAGATCGTTATGGCTGATGACTCCACAATTTTCCAAGAAGTGAAGAATGCGATATGCTAGGCTTGCATTGTAGGAACAATAGACTCAACCACACGGCCAATATAATCTGTGACTTACCTCCCTTTTATTTTGTAGCTGAGTTTCATTTAGCTAAATAAAGCTTACTACTTTTACTTCTTTCCTGAGTTTTGTTTTACTTATCACATCCATCATTTACAATATTGCAAATTATTATAATATTGACTCCATACATTACCAATAATTTATATAATATTACTGAAATGCATTGACAAGCATTTTTTGTCAATTAGTTTTACATTAATTTTTGCTGCAGAAATCCATTAAAAATTATTTTTCTTATAGAAAATAGTTGAGGGAACATTTCTTTTATTCTCTATCAATGCTTCATATCTATTACTATATGTTATGTAAAAGATGATGAATTCAAAGGTTAGGTTGGTTAATTTACTGACATCAACTCTTTTTTGTTTATTTGCCAAATTGCCTGAATATCTCTCTTAAAAGACAAAAATCAGAAGGAAGTAATGAATTAATCAGAAAAACTGTTGACTTACAATTTTGGTCTGTTGAGGAAATTGTGGATGTTGATAAGGTTGTATTTGCTTCTTTGAAACATTTCAAGGCAACATCCTTATCATGCTCACAGTTATGCTTTCCCCAAGAAAGATTGGGACAAACTTCAATATCATATTCTGATCCAGTACAGTTGAGGTTATCAAGCCAGATGGCACCTTTTCCCTGTCCAAATATATTTGGAATTACTTCTCCAGAACTGAAATGAAAATTTTTTTTTTTTTTTAATTTACATTACAGAATGAGAATTATGAATTCTTCATGTGAATTATTTTTGAAAATCTGACTTAATGAGAAGAATTGGTATTGAAATCACTTCTTGAATTAGCTGAGAATTTTTGACTGTATCCCCATAAAAATAATCTAGATTTAAATTTTAAAATTAGTATAAAAACCTGAAATTGTAAAAAATATCTCAAGTGCTTTTTTCTTAAAATTAAAGTTGATCTGAATTAGACCATAGCAATTGTTATTCAGTGGTGTTGATAGGAGATGAAAGCATCTACATTTAACTATGATAAATGGGAACTGAGGAGCCTGGGGATGGGGTTCAGATAATAGTATTAGAAGAGCAAGTACAAATTAAAAATAAACAATGGTACAGAGAGTTCCTTTGCTTAGAAATGCATCATTAGGGAACTATACACTTATCATAGTTTATTATCAGCTGGACATTTGATACAACTCATGCTGTCAAAATAGACCAAACAAATTATTCCTATTCATTGACAGTTATTTTTTTCTTGAGAAAATGGTTAAGTTGATTCTCATAAATTACACTTTATGAGAGCTGGAGAATGGATCAGTAAAAATATTTTCTTAATAATAGTAAGCATATGTGGAAATAATTTGAGCCTCCAAACAATGTCATTGCAGTCATTATTTACATTATCTAATTTATCCAAAGAAATATGTAAAAATATTAAAACTCAAAATTACCTGTGCCCTATCATTCTACAAATAACTTTTGCCTCGTTGTTATCAAATCCATTGTCACAGACACTTCCCTTTTCTCCTCTACGAGTGATTTCGATTCTTCCACTGATTTCCAATGAGCCACCAACAAGTTCAATTCTGGTGGCTGCAGAGAAAAGGAAAAACCACAACTCAAAGGAAATCTGTGAAAAATGATGCATGCATTTAAATATCGGTTATGGAAATTTTCAATTCTTTATTTCTGTTCAGGTTGCATAAAACAAAAAGAGATTAACAAACTTAAGATAAATTTATGGTGTAATGGCAGCCTTGTTGTATCCTGCCAGCACTTCCATATTTTTTTAAAAAGCAACTAGAAGAAAAAGCTTAACCAGCAATGAACTTGTTTGTAAATATGATTCAAGATATAAAAACACCTTAAAAGATGGTTCTGCAACCCAGAGGCACTTTGACATGTTGTAATGTTTAGGAAGTTTATCTAGCTAGATCAATTATGACTGAGTAGTGAGTTTGATCCTCACTGGGTGCCCTACACTTTCAGCCTTGCTTGTGCCACACCCAAGCTACATTTAGAAAATTATTTGAGGGTTCTGCCACTAAGTTGGATTAGTTCAGTCATATTTTTTTTAACTGCACATTTTTGTCCCATTTATGAAAGATTAGTGCCTAATTTCTGTTAAGCCTTTTTTTCATTTTTTCAATTGAATTTTATTTTGTCCAGTGTAATTTTTTAAGTGCACAAAGATTTTATTTTTCGTTTGTTTCTATAAATTGTTTTGAGTGCATTTTTTGCAACTCCTGTCCAATTGGAAGTAATTTTTTTATTTTATTTTGAATTGTTTAATTTTTTCTGTTTTACTGTGGCCATTTTTATTTAAGCAAACCTTTATTTTGACTTAATTTTTCTTTTATTTCCTCTGCTCTGCTGTAAGCCAAATTGTTATTTTGCATTACTCGATGTTTTTGTTTTACGTCAACAATTTTTATATAGGTAAACCTTTATTTTTATTTGTTTTTTTTTTATTCTTCCACCCAGCAGTAGCCAGGTTTTAACCTTTTTGTTGGTATCTTATTTGTATTTAATTTTTAAATTTTATTTATGTTATTTAGTTAATTTTATTTTTGTAGGCAAAGCTTTATTTTTACATGTCTCTTTTTTCCTTTAATCTTTGTTTTTAATTATATGTCAAACGTTTTTGTTTTTTAAAGGTTTTATTTTTCTTGCTAAATGTTACTGTTTGTGAATGGTATATTGTGTTTGCTGTGGTGGGTCCTCAGCCACCAGAGGAGCAGATGGTATAAACCCCACCTCCAAAACAGCTTGGGCCATGAATAGGCTGAAAAAAGATGTGGGCTACTATACCCAACAACAGGAAAAATTTTACCAATATTTAAATGTGAACAAGTTCTTCACAGTACTGGAGATGTCAGATGCTGTAACAAGGACAATCTCTCTGCTGACCATGGATGTAAAAAC
>OZ010612.1:11570454-11792060 GCA_963932145.1 Acanthosepion lycidas | reverse complement strand
GTCTGTTCAAGTAAAGGGTCCTAAAAGATGTTGCAGTTAATCTTGGGCCCCGTTACCTTCTCATATCATTCAAGTGCCTTCTCAATGTTGTTGTGACATGACATGAAAATGAATAAATCATCAGTGTACGCAGAAGCCCTGTCTGGAGAACCTCCAGGGACAGGAATTTCATGTAGAGCCAGAATGCATGCCCTGTCCTTTAGCCAATGAAAGAGGGGCTCCAATGCCAATGTGTAAAGTAGGGGTGACAAAAGACAAACTTGTCAAACTGTCCATGATAGTTCAAAAGAATGACTGCTTTCCATTTACCTGTACCACAGCATTGGAGGAGTGATACAGGATTGTGTTTCAATTGCAGAAGTCAGGTTCAAATCTGGTGGCCTGCAGGGCAGCAGTCAGGTACTGATGGTCAACCCTGTCAAATGACTTGGATGGATCCAAATTGATCAGTGCACCTTCATCATTGTCTTCTACATCCTCTATGATCATGCAGATCAGATGCAAGTTGAATTGTTCATCCCTTCATAGTACAAGTCTGCTCAGGTCCCAACAAGCTCATGACAATTCACATTGTGATCACAAACCCTGGAGATCTGATCAGGATGGAGTCCTGCCAAAACCAGTTGTTAAACACAACTGTCAAAATTCAAACAATGATGTGTGACAGCCTCAAGTACAGTTTGTAGGGCAGGCTATCAAGTCCAGAAGATTTGCCACTGTCGAACCTCTTCAATGCCAAGTTATCTTAACCCTCTGCGATCTCAGCTTTGCAACTAGCTGCTTCAGTTCGCTCAGGCCCAGGAAATTCATCCAAATAATTGCAAAACTCTCCGTCAAAGAGACCAATCCTTGGTAAAACAGCTCTTGAAATGGTCGTTGAAACACCTCGCACATGTTTTTGGTCAAACTCAGAGTATGCCCCTCCAGGGTATTGACCTCCTGAATGTGTTGATCAGAACCATAATGGATCACTTCCTAGGCCAACTCTGTGGCCATATTCACAGCTTTGTTAGACATCTTGTTTGCCTATAAACATAACCCTGGTAGCACTTGCTAGCCTTACATTCCAGAACCCATCTGGCTAAACCTCTATCTAGGCAGTTCCCTCTAGCTTCCACCCAGATTAGACTATCCTTAAGAGACTTCAACTTGTTAGCTTTATCTAAGGTGAGACATTGGCTATACTTGGTAGTAAAAGTCCTAATGTTATCCTTAAGCCTCACCCACCACTTATTCCAAATAATCCACTCACTAATTCCCGCTACCCTAATTTAGTCAGCTGCAGCCATAAGTCCCACTTGTCAAGTAAAGATAGATTGAGCTTTCAGTATCCAGCCATTCTAGGCCTAACACTTAATACCATTCGGGTATGGACAAGTCTATGGTCCAAATAGCCTAACCAGTGGACAGTGGAACAATCTAGCAAATCTAGATCGACCCTTCCTATTAATATCCTATCCAGGTAGCTGATGACCCAGGAAGATGATCACTTAAGAGCCCACATCCATATATCCCCCTTTTGTTGACAGACCTGGTATCTATCAACGAGCCCAAACTTGCCAATCAGATCAACTAAGCTAGAATTTCCCAAACTCCCACTAGCTAACCATGCCCTGTCTAATTTTGGGTGCAAGATGGCATTCCAACCCCCTATTAAGACTAAGCATGACAAATCCACCAGGGACATACTTCATCTGATCATTGGGTACATAAATTGAATAATCCAAAACAAAATATTGCTCATGGCAATATCAGCTACAATCACCTGGTCCCCCCTGCATCAACACGGATATGGTCCACCTTCACACCAAGAGTATGTTTAACCAGAAAAAAAAACCCTCTGCCCAGCAGGTTCCTATTTGCTGAATAGACAAGAAAGTTGTAAGAAAGTACACAAGCATCAACATTACAAACAAAGTGTGTCTCCTGGATCAAGGCCATATCTACACTAAAGGACAAGTTCATGAAGAAAGCAGACAGCTTTACTCAAATTTCTCAAGCCCCTCGGGTTCAGGGAAAGAGAAGACAAAGCCCTAGAAAAGGAAGAGGGGAGGCACTGAGCCTTACATGGCTGTTGGTTCCTTTTGGTTCTTACTGGCGAAGCAGGGGTGGTTTGGATCTTGGCCTTCGCCTCTACCCTACTTTGTCTAGGTTTCTTTCTTTATTTAACACTTTCTCTACCTCTTCTTTCCTCTTGCTTTTCAGTGAGGAAGATCGAGGTGGAGGTATCACTTCCACTTCCATATACAAATCTAATTGTGCCAACGCCACCAGCGCTAGCGGCTGCTATGTCTGCTCGAGCTGCTGCTATTATTGCTGGAACTATCTTTGACAAGTGCCTTGCAGCACCACAGGACCAGCAGCAGGGGCAATGACATTCCACAATGAGAAGGATGTTGCAACCCCGACAGGATAGTATTTCTGGGATCACCATGAAGTTTTCCCATATTTATTTGCAGTACATAATCCCCCATGGCTATGCATGATTTAATGGAAGCTGTCACAATGGGATGGTCAAGAATTAATTTTCCTTCGTATAGGGCACAAGCTTTTCCTGGAGAACCATGTAGTTCTCCAGACTCTTTTTCATTGGCCTACTAGTGGCCGATGCTGACACTGCAGCAGGTGCTGATGCTGACTGCACTTGAGGAGAATCTGCTATAATGGAGGGGTTTCCTCACCAGAACTGACAACAAAAAGGTCACAAGTAACACTAAGATATTCCACGAAAACAAATGACAAAAAATGGTATAGAACTGAACAATATGTAAACAAAAATGCACTTACTTTTGCCTTTCAGAAAATGGAATATTACAAGAAAGAAAAAGTTTGATCTGACTCGGAATGAATATTTATTCTTGTAAATTTACAAAAATTGTGACTCAAGGGACAAAGGGGAGGTGGGGAAGACTGGTACTCAGTAACTATTGTAGTCCTAGTGAAAACACAGTCACAATATATTCATTCAATACAATATACTCTATCACCACAAGAACTTGTCCATCACCTCTCAATCCTACATGTTCACGAGGAACCTACAAACCACATGATGTAAAAATATATAATGTCTTTTTTTTTACAAAAAAATATAAAAAATTATACAATAATGAAAAAAACCTAAGGAATGAAACAAAACCAAACTAAAACAAAACAGATGCTAGTAGGACCCGTTCACCCCTCAAAATAATGAGAGTGGCGAGTGTATTCTGCCGTTAAACAGAATAACTCAGCACACTCACAATTGGGGTGGTGAAGGAAAAATTAAACAGTGGAGTGAGAAAAAACAAAGTCTGACCCAGCCAAGATGAAAAAAGGGGACAAAAACAAACTGGAGATGTTAGGAATCTTGACATGGCTCATAACAAAAGAGTGTGCCAGGAACAGACTAGGAACAATACTTATTCACATTAACTCAGAAAACATAAAATAGCCTAACTTAACCAGGGGAAGGTTCACAGGAAACTGCCCTGTTGTTCTGAAGGGGACTTAAAAAGAGAAAATCAAGTCTACCCCCATTCACATGAACCAGGCTCACTTCAGAAACCCACCTTTCACTGAAATCTATTGATATCAACACTTTCTATCAGATCTGATCTTCATTCTAAGCGGATGCCTAAAGAATCCAGTTAGATCCTGATGAAAATAACACTCATATTACAAGATTCCCTCCATTCAGGATGTCCATACTACCATTCTTGCCACAAAACGGGAGCAACACATTGTCGCAGGTGTACATGAGATCAATGGACACAAGTTGATCAGAAGCAATATGAGTCATCATAGTCCCAGAAAGGGTACACCTGAAGACAATGGTAGAAGTTGTGCAAAGCCATTTCCTCTAAACCACCAAAGTCACACCAATGACAGTCAGGCAAATCCGCACAGCCACATCTGAAGGTTACGTCATTGAGATGTAGAACATTACGAATCAATCACCAGGTAAGCAAAGACTCAGGGAGAGGGTGATGGTAATGCTAGGAAAGGCATCCCTAGCACTACCTTCCAAAATTAAATCTGCATACTTCATAGGAACACCAACCATGAAGCATGACAATGGCACAACAATAGGCAGAATTCCACAAATGCATGCTGGGATATTTTTCTTTGCCAATAAAATAGGCTTGCCTACATTTTGACATGACTCAGTCCAGATCTGCCATGTCGAGAAGACAGACCACTGCGTTTGCTTGTCTGACATTGCTTTTGTGTGTAGAAGCCAATTCATAGTTTGTGAACATTTTGCCTTCTTGTTAATTTGCTTTGCATATATTGTTTACTTGCTTACTTGATATTATTTCATGTTTCTCTTATTTTTTTATTGCAAACTTTATTGATACTGTTTGTTAGACAGTCCTGTTATTTCTTTTGACCAATTTAAGATGTTCCCAGTGGCAAAATTAGAGGCAACTTTTTTATATGAAAATATTTTATATTTACTAATTGCAAATGTATATGACAATAACAGGCCCAATTAATCTTTTTTTCCAAAATTTTGACATTGTTTTTAATAAGCTTTGGAGAACTAAAAAAGGATTCTACTTACTTTTTGATTACGCCAATCTTTTTAAAAGTATTCACAATAATTGGATTACTGAACCTACTTTGGAATTATTGTTTTATTCTGAGGCATAACGATGACAGCAAAATGGGAAATTGTAAAAGGTCTTTTTGGGTATGAAAAAATCAATTCATTAAGCTATTGAAACTAACTGATGTAGCAGTTTAGCCAAAACCTGATGAGTGACAAAATGTTTCCCATTGTTTAAAAGATTTTTGTGATTAAACTGTAAGTGCCATTAAAACACACTCATTATTAATGGGGAGGATAATACAGAAACAATTAATTTCATTGAAAAAGTTATAAAATTTTGGAATATTGTCTGTGTCAAAGAAGTATATGGTGACACTAAGAAAAATGTTCCACTGAAAAAGGTAACATCAGATTTAGATAATGAACATCTGTTATTTTTTTTTTAATTCTGGAATAATGACAAAAAAGAATGGGAGGAAATCAAGGAAAAAGAATGAAATCATTAACAACTGATACTAGTTTAGCCATTGAACATACATGCAATGGCTTAATTGATGTTTTTAGATATTTGCAAAGTAGTGGGTTTAATTTTGTTATGCTTGGTGAACATACCACAGTCTATTTAGAAAATGAATTTGGAAAACTATGACAAAATTCTGGAGGTGCATATGTTACTGAAAAATTTCATATTGAAAAACTACTTCTTAAATTAAATGTTGATGTCAAAGAGTATAACTGTGATCCAGGCTATAATTACTCAAAATGCAAACATTTGCTGGATGAAATGGAATGCCAAATATTTGATAATTTGCCAGACCTTGAAACTAGGATCTGTAAAGATATTAAAATGTCATTTTTGTATATAACAGGTTATGTTAAAAGAAAACATTGTCCCATAGAAGTGTAGATATTTAATATTAGTTTTTATTCTCAACAAAAATTTCTCTGGATACCATAGGGACACCAGATATTTTATTTCTAAATATATTTAATTAGTTAATTTACCAAATTATCCTGTCAACTAATTTTGTACAAATTGTACATGTGTGTTCTCTTTCGCTTCTTCGTTTTCATAATGAAAGAAAGTCAATTTTTTTTTGCACCCAATCTTTCTCATTCTTTCATTATCAAACTGAGGAAGCCAAAGAGAACACACATATTCTCCAGTGGCAAAACATGTTTTTAATAAAATATATGTTCCATGAGAGAGAAAGAGAAGCCTACTTTCCATTAAGATGGAAAAACAGAATAGTCTGCTTAAACTAGAAATCATGATTTTGAAATGGAAATTCTTTTCTTTCTAACAATCAGATTTGCCAACTGCCATTTATATTTATTACTGTGTCTACCTTTTCTAACTAGCTCATAAGCCCCACTGTGACAGACATCAGTAATGTTTTAATACATCCTCTTAACTACTGTCTCCCTACAGTTTACAGTATTTAATTTTGCCCTGAAAACTGAAATTATATATACAAGAGTGACACTTAAGACCATAAAACAGATTAAACAAGTTACTTTCACACTGAGGTTATTTGAGATAAATGGAATCCATTTATCTCAATGGGAGAATGTTATTATAATTGGCTTTATGTTCCAATATAAAAACTTTTGCATTATGCTTACAATTTTATTTGACTGTTATTATTGGATTGCATTATAAATAATGATTATTACAGGAATTCACTGTGCCTAATTTTGCTAAGGGTATGGGTTATAGGAACATAATGGCAAACATTTTACTGCGGAAATATATTCTGCATAATTTAATATATAAATACATTGCAAGTTATTAAAACATAGCAATGCACTGCCAAATATTCATATTTTAGAAATATAATATTCATATTATAGAAGTAAATATATCTCTCTTAAATGACAAAAATCAGAAGAAATTAATGAATTAATCAGAAAAACTGCTAACTTACAATTTTGGTCTGTTGTGGAAGTTGGAGGTATACTTGTGGTTGATGATAAGGTTGTATTTGCATTTTTGAAACATTTGATGGCAACATCCTCATTATGTCTACAGTTATGCTTTCCCCAAGAAATATTGGGACAAATTTCAATTTCATCTTCTGATCCAGTACAATTGAGGTTATCAAGCCAGATGACGCCTTCTCCATCTCCAAATATATTTGGAATTTCTTCTCCAGTACTGAAATCAAAATTTATTTTTAAAAAATTACATTATGGAGTTAAGGACTGTAAATTCTTGGTCTAAATTATTTTAAAAAACTGACTGACAAAAACTGATTTTGAAATTACTTCTTGAATTAGATGAGAATTTTTTTTACCGCATACTCATAAAAATAATCTAGACTTAAATTTTAAAATTATTATAAAAATTAAGCACAGAAAAATTATCTTACATGCTTTTTTAAAAATTAAAATTGATCTAATTAGACCATAAGGAATGGTTTTTTTCAGTTGTGCTGATCAAACATGGAAAAGGCTACATTTAACTATGAGAAATGGGAAGCAATCACCTGGCCTGGGGCACATTACATTCTATGGGATGAGGCCAAGATAAAAGGGAGCATCATTTTAAGGAGTAAGAGTGCTCAATGATGTGATATATATATCAGACATTTAAAAAGTTGTGTTAGAGGGGTAATTAGAAATGAAAAAGACAATGGTACAGGGATTCCTTTGCTTAGAAATGTACTGTTTGCTCACTCTACACTTATCATATTTTATTGAGAAATGGTTAAGTTGATGCTCAGAGATTACACCTTATAAGGGCTGGAGAATGGATCAGCTAAAATATTTTAACAATAGTAAGCATATGTAGAAATAATTTGAGTTTCCAAACAATGTTGTTGCACTCATTATTTGCATTATCGAATTACTTTTTTATCTATAGAAAAAATATGTAAAAAATTTAAAACTCAAAATTACCTGTATCCCATCATTCTACAAATAACTTTTGCATCATTGTCATCAAATTCATCATCACAGACACTTCCTTTTCTTCTTTCACGAGTCATTTCAATTCTACCACTGATTTCTGATGAGCCATCAACGAGCTGGATTCTGGTGGCTGCAGAGAAAAAGAGAAAACACAAAAAGAGAATGAGACCTGTGAAAATTGATGCATGCATTTAAACATAGATAGTGAAGATTTGCAATTGTTTATTTCTTTTCAAGTGGCAAAAACAGATAGAAATAACAAACGTACAAAGATTTTGGAGGAAAAAATCTTGACCTCCTTACAAAGAACAATAACAAAGAAATTGAAGAAAATATATTTGATGATTATCTTTTCAGTTTGTATTGCTAACAATATGCCTCATATTGTTAGTTTCATATTGTTGCAATATAAACATACAACTTAGAAGATATGATAGTGCATTTCTAGAGAAGCTCAAACAAAACAAGTGTATGTGTATATTTGTACAAATTCAGATATAACTAAATATATCCGTTTTGCCTCCCAGCCATCATCCATCTTGCATGGGTTCCTACCTCAGATAGTTAGCAAAACACCTTATGGCAATCAAAAATCTGAAGATGAAGTCCTCTCCATCAGCAGGTATATTGAAAATGAAAAGGGTGAAATTAAAAAAGAGATATATACAAACTTCAAACTCGGTTAATCTGAATGATAAAAAAGAATTGAAAGAAGAAATATACCAAAGTGGCCTGAATTCCTCAAAGACTGTGTGTCTAAATGTGTACAAGTAGTTGGAAATAGTTTGCTCACATGAATATATGTAAAGTTTGCAGTGATAAGTTCTCAGAAAGGAAGAAAAATGTATGCAGTTACAATGTGAGAACAGTGTGTAGCAGTTAACACATGATGGATGGTGGAGTATGTGGAGAGATACAACAGTAAAATAATTGTCTACAAAAGTGGCTACTGCAAACAAACGTTCAAATAATGATAGCATATTAAAGCAGACCAATGCAGTGGAGGAAAAGCTTAGAAAAGTATGTGCCAGTGATGCTATTGCAGAGAGTGAATTGATGAAGACAGGAACCATGTGCTTTATTTGCCTGAGCATTTGATTGGTATTCATATCGCATATTTATCTGAGAGGGTACAATCTATTCCCAATGGCTATGAACATTCAAAATGGGATCAATTAAATAGCTTCAAATTTATTAACTAAACTATTTATTAATTCTTTTAAATAGAAGATACATATTATTTCTTCAATCTAACCCAGAAAGTTTGTGCCAGGTGCTGGATGTGTTTCCATCGATATTTGAAATTATGTTCAACTCCAAATTCCCAGATTCATGCATATGGGCTTTTTGCACAAGAAGTATGGCAAGCATCAGTATGAGGGTGTCACCTGAATGCTGCATCTAAAACTGGTACAGTGTACTCCTCCCTGTCATGTTCCAAAACAGGATTGATTATATTTGTCTAGGTGCTGGTCCAGAATGTGCAGCAGTGTTGTGCTTCTCCCCATCACACACTGATTTTTACATCTTTGTTAACTTTTGTATTTACAGAAAGTATTAGCTAAAATCACATTGTCAAGAATATTAAGATGGGTTATAAAAACTAATGACATGTGATTTTGATATTAAGTATATTAAAGGAAATTTACACACACACACACACACACACACAGACACTTATGCTATAACTGTGCATGACTAATCATTTTTACTATGGAAATGCATTGTTAACAATTTTATTAATTAAATGCATTGGCAATGTGGTCAACTTTTTCAGCAAACTTCCACTAGGATACTTGTAAATTTCTAATCTTTCAGCAATATTCCATATCTATTGCTTTTCAACATTTCTTTCAGCCGTTTTTTATTCTATATGTTGGTTTCAATCAAATTAAGGAATCACTGAAAAACACTTTCCCCTCCCCTTTTATAAGCAGAAGTATACAAATGCATTCCGGGAGTTTTTTCCTAGCCAATAAAATAAGCCAATTCATGGTTTCATCTGACACAGTCCTAGTCTGTCTTGCTTTGAATTCAGAATGCTATGTTCTTTTTGCCAAACTTGCTTACGTGTTAATGCCAATTCTGAGTTTGTGAACATTTTGCCATATTACTGTTGCTTTGCCTTATTTGTGTTAATTTGCTTGCATATATTGTTTGCTTGCTTTATATTATTTTTTGCCCTGTTTTTCTTGAGCCTCTGAACATGACGAGAGAAACCCACTGACACCATAACGCCATCAATTACTTTCTAGTTAAAACTACAATCATAGTAATTATAATTATTGTTATTACCATTCCATTGCTACAATCACTTCTACCATTTTACCATAACTATTTGCTGCTACAATTGTTATTGTCATCACCTGCTCCCCAAACCATTACTACCGCACAACAATTACTATTACCACATCAGTCCACATCATCCTTCCTCCCCAACCCAGCAAAATTAATACCACCACATAAATGCTAATAAGTCTTATAAATTTGAGTTTCTACCATTTACATAAGTGCAATCACCTAAAACAAGCAAATAACTGGCTTTAAAATAATAACAAAACAGCATTAAAAAAATTAAAAATAATAATAATTTTATCAGCCATAGTCTTACACACACCCCATCTTAAAAAAAAAGATGGATAGAAGATGTGTGAATACATAGGTATATATGTGTGTGCAAGAAAACATTATTACGCATACAAAATAGACAGTCTGCATGTTGACAGTGTGACTTACGAAAGACGTTCACTACACAATCCAACATTGAATACAGTGACCAGTTGCATACGTATGTATGCAATGACACATGGATACACATATACAAACAGTCCCACATTATTCATATATGTTTATGTTTGTGCAAGCTGCAATGCGTGAATGTGTGCGTATGTATGAGTGGCGTCCTGACAACAATTTTTCCTCCCGCTACCATAAAAACACTGATATACGCAACCATATATAAATCTAAAATTTAAAAAATAATTAGTTTGTCTGACGATCGCAAACCGCGAGAAACACATGATCACAAACTCACATCAATCTAACTAACTAAATTATATATATATATATATATATATATATATATATTTTGTGCATATTTAGGCATGTTGAATTTAGACATGTATGAATATGGTGTTTTCCTTTCATCTTTCAATGATAATGTGATTAAGCTTATCAGACAATATGAAAGGAACTTACTTAAAATAAATAGACAAAACTTCTCTATATTATTTAATTATATATATATATATAGATATATATATATATGCAAGACAAAAGTCATTTCAAAATGATGCATTGCCAAGTACATTTGTGATGGAAATTCATTGGTAACAATTTTTTCTATAGAAAATCAGTTGTATATTATTTTTCAAAAAGAAAATGAAAAGAAGGATTTGGTATTTTATTCTCCATTAATCATTCATATTTATTAGTTGTGACCTATATAAAGGATGAAGCTTTAAAGGTTTGATCAAGTTATTTTATGTAATGATATATCAACATTTCCTGATAGAATAACAATAATATTGAATATAAGTCATACAGGATAGAACTCATAAAAATGTCAAAAACATTAGACAAGGAAGAGTTTGGCAGTAAAGTAAGACATATTCTCAGAATAGTAGACATAGACTTGTTTTGCACTAGTGTCAAATTGGTGTATATTACTGAGATTTATAGTTATATCTGCAAATAACCAACTAAAAAGTTCCTCATTTTTGGGATGGGTATTCTAATCCTTGCCAACAGGATAGGAAGAGATCATGTACTAACATTGGAATGGTTCAATGACAAAATACCTCCCACTTTCTTCGATACATCTGAAGGAAACTGGATCAGCTAATATTTAATGATAAGAACAAATAAAATAACATCAATAGTCTAAATAATTCTTGGAAGGATGAGAATATCAGTCAAAAGACTTCCTGAATTAATCAGAAAGACAAGTTACTTACCATTTTGGTCTATCAAGAAAGTTGGTATTGTACTTGTGGTTGTATTTACTTTTTTGATACATTTGATAGCAACATCCTCACTGTGTCCACAGTTATGCATTCCCCAAGAAAGATTGGAACAACTTTCAAGTTCAACTTCTGAGCCAGTACAATTGAGATCATCAAGCCAGATGACACCTTGCCCTTGTCCAAATATATTTGGAATAACTTTTCCAGAACTGAAATAAAAATAATTATTTAATCAAAAACAAACTACTGTATTTGATGGCATATAAGGTGCACATTCTTTTGACTAAAATTATCTTTTAAAATTCCCCTGCATCTTATATGTCAAATGTAGGTTTATAATTTGCAATAGTTGGCCAAAATTAGCTACCAGGCAACTCCTCTTACCTTAGACTTTACAGTAACTTTCATATCCCTATTGTCATTATTTAAAAGGCTATTATGCAGATTAAAAGTGTTATCATTGATAATATTCATTATATTAATTTCATCACGTTTAATATTAGTATTTTTGTTTCATTAAAATTATATGCAATAAATTCAAATTATATATTTGTCAAATATATTTGTTTCATTAATATTTTTCTTGTGATAACTTACAGTTGCATTGGCATAAATACAATCAGAATTTTCATCTCCTAATTATTCCACTAAGATATTTACAAGATACAGGTGGTATAGATCATATAAAGGAAAATTTTTGACTTCAGATATGACAACACCAAGAAAGAGGTAAAGCTACACTGTTACATACAAGCTTCATGTAATAAACTCTGCTAAAGAGCATGGAAATAGAGCAGCTGCCAAATATCTTGGCCCTCTATCTACAGAAAAAATTATGTTACTGGAGGTTGCAGGAAAATAACCTACAGGCAACGAAGAAAGGAAATTGTAACCTTTGCCACCCAGCCCAACACTGGTCTGAAATTGAAGAGGAAATGTAATACCTTGTTTCTCTAAATAAAATATGTAAAAAAAATAAAAGTCAAAATCACCTGTATCCCATCATTCTACAAATAACTTTTGCATCGTTGTTATCAAAATGGTCATCACAGACAGTTCCTTTGACTCCTTTACGAGTGATTTCAATTCTTCCACTGATTCCTGATGAGCCACCAATAAGCTGGATTCTGACATCTGCAGAGATAAACATGTAACAGAAAAAGTAAGTGAAACCTGTGAAAATTAACACATTTCCTTTTTACTCATTTCTCGCAAGCAAGGCAATGAAGTCACTAAAACACAGGGGGTTAGTTACTGTATGTGAAAGAATAAGAAAAAGAAAAACATTCTTAAGGAGTGAGAAAAATAAAAGGAAACATAACATTGCAGATTCTTATTTGAACAAGAATCTCCCAACATATCTTGGGTTGGTTGGTTTTGTTTTACATCTTAACCCCTAATGCATAATTTAAAATTTAAGACAGACTTAAATTGCTTAACATTTAAATTGTATCTTCTTTTATACTCAGTTATACGGCCTCAACTATGTATTTTTGGCATGCAATCATATGCTATCAGCTATTTTTTTTTTCTCATTTGGTATTAATTATTGATTTTTCTTTTTGTACCAAAATCATATGGTATCTACTTCTCTACTATTCAGGAAATTACTGTTTATCTCCATATTATTGTATCTTTTTCGAAGTTTTAAGGATTCTTCTGATAATTGCCTTAGGAATTCATAGTGGATTTCATCAGATCCAACTGATGTGTTATGGTATCTTTTTATTGATGATGTCAATTCTGTTAAACTCAAAGGGTTTTTGTAGCCAGTGGCGTAGCTAGTGTAAACGTCAACCGGGGCGGTCCGCTCAAATGCCACCCCAATGACCCCGATTCACCCTATGCTGAATGGTTAGTTGTAGCTAAGTTTTCATATATGCTCTACCTCTACTTTACTCTACTGACTGGTACGTTACTGTTTACATGTATGATCCAAGACAAAATCCAATACCACAAAATAATCAGTTCAAATCAAAAGATTTTTAAAATGCAACTGTTCACTTTCAGAACAACTAAATACAAAACATGGCAATACACAAAAGAATGACATTTGATACTATGGTCTTAGAATTAGTATAGTTTGCATATGAGCAGGTAGCTCATATGATAAACGGACACCAACTAGAACAGAGGTTGAACGCTTACTTAGCATTATACTCGACACAACAGATACTATGGTCTTAGAATGAATGTTTTCTTGTTTTCATTGTGGCAAACTGGTCACTGACATCTGTTTGTCTTGTAAGCTCATTTTCAATGGACAGCACAGCCAGATCCGACAGTCTCGACTGGCTCATGATTGACGTAATTTTCTGTTGCTAATTTTCTGGTGTCCAATTTTCCGTTATCAATGATGTTTGAAAGTATTTTTCTTGACAAGAATCTTCTATTTGACTTTTAAGCATTTTTCGGAACATTGTAAATCAACTGCATTCTTTTAAAGGTTACCTAGAGAATTTATACAAAGTTAATTTTTTTGTATTTCTTTATACAAGTAAAATAAATTTACATCGTATTTTGATGTTATTATGAGTTTAGTTTTAGTGATAATTTAAAAACAATAAATATTTATCATTAGTAATGATAATGGAAAATTAAGTTAAAAATTTAAAAGAATCGTTTTTGGAATCGGAAAATAGGCACAAATTTTTCCGATTCTGATACCCCAAAAAGTTCCGATTTTTCCGATTCTCGATTCCGATTAATCTTCCTAACACTAGTAGATATATTCAAATCACTCACTCAATGGAAAATTCTATCTCAGCGAATTGATACACAGGCAAGACTGAAATTAGCCTTAGCCTGGTTGAAAAATTTTGTTGGAGGTGACATTGTGTCACCCCTCCCGTGCTGGCCAGTCCACCCAAATCGCCTCCCGGCCTTAACTACGCCACTGGTTGTAACTTTCTGGGTTGCTAGATGTAAAACTGAGTTTATATTTTTCTGTGTTTTTTCTTAGAACTAGGAATTTTTGATGAACAAAAGCAATTTTTAAAATAGTTTCAGCTAGTGCATCTACTATGTCATTTTTTTTATTGGTTATGATGTTGTTATTTTTTAAAAGATCCTTCATAGGTATAGTTTAGTATTTTCAAGTTGTTTACCTAACCATTTCCCATACTGATTTTGAGTTTAGCTTGTTGACATATTTTTACCAACATTCTTTTTTGGCTTCTTTCACTGCTTTACAAGCCATAGCTCTATGAAACTTGTAATTGTTTAAGTTTACTGTTACAGGTTCTTTCTTAAATTTTCATAGATATGTTGGAAATTAAAATGAAAATAATCAAAATAAATATTTTGACATATTTATGTATGTACATTTATTTTATTGATACACTGTATTTTATTTTAGAACTAAAAAATAATGTATACAAGTGATAAAATGCAGCAGATGTTTAATTTCCATCTGATTTTAGAAAGAAAAAATAGATTTTGTGGCAAAAGGTAAGAAGTGGCAATGTATTCTTCTCCTGACATTTGGGGTTTAGCCATGCATGAAATAATGAATGTGTGCATTTTTGGCAGAGAGGTGCCTCATAGGCAGAAGCAGAGCAAAGTCATCACCCCTTCCTCCTTCAACTTACTGATATATCAAACAGGGAGAGAGCAGATGTTACTATGACAACTGAGCTGCAACAGAATACAATATAGAATGCAATATGAAACATTCAAGAAAAATACAGTTTGAAGTAAAGAAAATTGTTTAATAAGCCTGGCTGAGTGTGGAAAAACATTTAAAGAGTTAAATTCAATTAATACCCTGGTTTAAGATTCATAGAGGTTGTTAGAAACTGTTATAAAAATTATAACATTTAAGAATAAAATGAAAACTTTATATATGCATATAAAGTATGGGTAATGAATCCGTTGGTATATCATCCAAGTGGATTCTAATAATATAAAATATTAGAACTGACCTACAAAAAGAGCTTGATGTATTTACTATAACAGAGCATATAAATTACACAACAAAGAAATCCACAATTACCTCATGAGTATAGTCTATTTCAACTGACTCTGAGTACATCAGACAGTGGACTGTATTCAGTTCCAGAACAAGAGATTTAAAATTTAATATTTCACAAAGACAGCAGTTGAAAAATTGATACAGAGCCTACTCATATTGAAGATTTGCCAGGACAGACTACCCGAGTAGAGGTAAGGGGAGGGTGGAAGTTATTTGTCTTAAAAGGAAAGTTCCATATATTCAACCCAGGTATTAACCTTAACACCCCAAATCACAGTTACAAGAAAGATGAAGTGAAACTAAACCAAGGCCAAAAAAAAAGGAGTTTTATAAAATTAAATTTTTAATAATTATTTATACACTAAAAATTGTTTTCACTAAAAAATACCAAAATATGCTTACAAATAAGATATAGTAAGATTAGCAATAAATGGTATTAGGCAGTTTATATTACAAAAGAATATATTAAAAAAATTTCATATTATTAATGAATAAAAATAATAATAATTTGACTATAAATATATTATCCATTCAAAATTTGAAAAATAAGTTAAATTATTTAGAATGCAAACCATACCCAGTAATATATAAAAAAAAACAAAAAATCCTTTTTAAAAAAAGTTTTTTAAATAAAATAGAAGGATAAAGAATTAAGTAATCTAAGAGAAGGAAGTTCATAAAGTGATGGATAGTTATAATATAGGATTGATATATATATATATATATATATATATATATATATATATATATATATATATATATATATATAAATAATATGTTTAAGATTAGAAGGGTTAGATAATTAAAAATAAATTCAGATCAAACATATTATAGAAGTTTAAACCTACTTCTATGACGACATTTTAAAACTAATTCATTCTTTGATTTAATAGTTTGCTCTGATTATTGAATTTTATTATTCTAATTTTCTCCCTCAACTGGAGAATACTGAAGAAAATTAGAATAACGGCCATTTTGGTGACTGTATCAAGTGGCATCACAAAGTGGGCATCATGTGAGCTGCATGACATTCTCCACCAAAGAGAGATAAGCTGTTTCTTTACATCAGTTTCAAAGGTCAGAATGGTTAATTCACTGACATATCAACTCTTCTTTGTTTATTTACTGCTGAATAACTCTCTTAAAGGACAAAAATCAGAAGGAATTAATGAATAAATCTGAAAAGCAGCTGACTTACAATTTTGGTCTGTTGTTGAAGTTGGAGGTATATTTGTGGCTAATGATAAGGTTGTATTTACCTTTTTTGAAACATTTTATGGCAACATCTTCAGAGTGTTTACAATTATGCTTTCCCCAAGAAAGATTGGGACAAATTTCAACTTCATCTTCTGATCCAGTACAATTGAGGTTATCAAGCCAGATGACACCTTCCCCATCTCCAAAGATATTTGGAATTTCTTCTCCAGTACTGAAATCCAAAATTTATCATTAAAAAATTACATTATGGAATTAAGGACTGTAAACTCTTGGTCTGAATTATTTTTGAAAATTTGAATTATTGACAAAAACTGATTTTGAAGTCACTTCTTCAATTAGATGAGAATAATCAAGACTTAAATTTTAAATTATTTTAAAATTAAAAAAATAAAAAATATCTCAAGTCCTTTTGTAAAAATTAATGTTGATTTAATTAGACCATGAGCAATGGTTGTTCAGTTTTGTCAATAGGACATGGAAGAGGCTATATTTGTAGAATTGATCCCCTAGCCTGGGGCAAATTACTTTCTATGGGATGAGGTGCAGATAATAGGGAGCATCAATTTAAGGAGTAAGAGAGCTCAATGATATGACATATATCAAACATTTAAAAGGTTGTGTTGGAGGGGTTAAGTAGAAATTAAAAGGATAATGATACAGGGATTCCTTTGCTTAGAAATGTACTGTTTGCCCACTCTACACTTATCATATTTTATTGAGAAATGGTTAAGTTGATGCTCAGAGACTGCATCTTATAAGGGCTGGTGAATAGATCAGCTAAAATATTTTAACAATAGTAATCATATGTAGAAATGATTTGAGTTTCCAAACAATATTGTTGCGGTCATTATTTACATTATCTAATTACTTATTTATCTAAAGAAAAAATATATAAAAAATATTAAAACTCAAAATTACCTGTATCCCATCATTCTACAAATAACTTTTGCATCATTATCATCAAATTCACCATCACAGACACTTCCTATTGTTCCCCCACGAGTGATTTCAATTCTACCACTGACTTCTGATGAGCCACCAACAAGCCGGATTCTGATGGCTGCAGAGAAAAAGAGAAAACACAAAAAAAAGTGAGACCTGTGCATCCATTTAATCTTAAGTACTGGAGATTTGCAATTGTTTATTTCTTTTCAGGTGTCAAAAACAGAAAGAAATAAGAAAGATATTGTAGGAGAAAATCTTCGATCACCTTAGAAACAATAAGACGAAAATTGAAGAAAATTAATTCATCTTAATTCATCTTAATGATGGTCTTTTCAGTTGCCAACTTTATCCTGTATCCAAGAATTTAATTTCTTCTTTGTTGATCACTTCCTAAAGGTGATGGTTATGATGACAACATTCACCACTCAGGTGCAGGTTCATGGTTAGAAGCTTCCAGTTTTACCAAAACCTGCTTTCGTCATCCATTCACTATCACCATTTGGTTTTGCAAGAGTTCGTTGAAGATGAAAGAAAAAGAAGAGTAGAAGAATGTGATGATGGCATGAATTTGTTTCAGGTGGACCTCAACTTGCCAGCAAGTGGGCCACATACTTGATTTCGTGACATTCCTTGCTAGCACATATGGAATGAGTCATGTTGAATGTATGAAACTGCAATAGACTGCCACTATGTTATAATTTGAAGTGCTGCCTTCTGTAGCATGTCTAATGTACACAGCCCTCTTCATCTACTGATTAAACTGTTGAGATCTTTGGGATTAGTTTCACTTATCTTGAGTTTTTGTCTTTGACCTTGCTACCAAGTGTGGCACTAGCAGGAGTTTAAAACTCCTGATGGCATTGATCTCAGAGATATTAGACTATGAAAGCCTTTCCATCACAACAAGGATTGACCATCAGAATTATACATATAGTCACACATATATATTTTACACTGGATGTCAGAGTAAACACTTTGTTATCAAATGTTACTTTGTTTATGGACAATAATAGAAACAAAACAATAAATAAAAAAATTTAAAAGTATAAAATCATCATCAATTATATGAGAACATTTTTTATTATTCCTGTTGTTAAAAATATTTATCAGATGAAAAATAGAGGTGAAATTAACTATTCTGAACCAATATTAAAAAAACAAACAAAAATAAAACAGAAAAAAAATAATGAAGTAAATAAAATGAAATGGCATGAAACATTTCCTTCAAATTTGAAAATACATCTGCATCTATAAAAATGTTATGTTACATATTTTACAGTCAATAAATGAAAGTATAAAAGAATAAAACTATTGGCAAATCTTGTTTAATTTTTAAAATATTTGAATGATATATGATAGGGAAAGAAATCTATAATAATGAACCAATAGTCAAAGATAAAGCAAACATTATGACTTGAAATGCTCTTCTTACAATTTTGAAAATTATGTCATCTTTCTTAAAAAAGAAAAATTTTATGCTTCCATATTAAAAATAGAGTAAAATTATTCTTGCTGATGGGTAAGTAATTTAACAAAAATTGTGCTTAATGTAATAATTCTTAATGATTACTAAAACACTTTTTTCAATTGATGTATACCTTGATTTATCTTAAAAACAAAGAAAAGAATTATGTATTTTAATAATTAAAACTATAAATGCATACTAATATAATAAGAATTATAATATAATAAACAAAGAAAAACATACGGATAAATGTATAATTAAAATAATCAAAACTTCACTTTTAAAATATGACATCACTTTCTTTGAGCAATGAAAAAAAACACGTTTATTCACTTTGGCATCCAATGTCTATTTTCAGTATTTTATTTCTAACAATATGACTTGTTGGTTCCATATGTTTGAAATATTGACATACATGTAATGAAATATGGCAGGACATTTCTGTAGAATCTCAAACAAAACAATTCTGTGTGTGTGTGTGTGCGTGTGTGTATATATATATATGTATATATATATATATATATATATATATATATATATATATATATATATATATATATATATAATTGTCAGGTAGAGTGTATCTGTAAAGGAACAAAATGAAATACAAAGACAAAAGAAAAAACTATTTTTATCCAACATCTTTCATGCATTTTTGATGGACTTTATCAAAGCAAATAAAGTCCATTAAAAATGCATCAGCTAAGAATAGTTTTTCCTCTTGTTTTTTTTATTCATATCTGTAATGTCTAAATCCATTACTCAGATTTTCATAGAACAACAATCATCAGGCTGATATAATCTGGAACCAATAGCTTTAACATGATTTATAAACTCCGTGGGGGGGGGATAGGTATTTAGTAACTCGAATGTATATTTTTAATTAAGTACTTATTCTTATGCTGATATGTGGCTATAAGATTGTGTCTCTTATTCAACAGCCAGTCACCCTTTTGCCATAGGATTATCAATTTTTCACTTAGCCACAAATTTCTGCCTTCTCCAACTCCGTTATATGTTCTGGCTTTAGCCAATATTTTCCATGCTATAGTTGATGATTCTCTTCCATTGCTAATGGTATCCAGATAGTAGGCAGAAAGAGATGTGCGACCTTTGTATTTTCTGTTGCTCAGACTCATCTTATGGTCGTAGAAGCTTCTTTTTTTTATCCTCAGCAGCTACTGTGTTGTACTTAGTTTCACCACCACTAATTGCCTTACCTTCTAAAACATAAAATTAGCTTTAAGCCACATGTTGACATGAAAATAAGCATTCAATTAAAAATATACATCCAGATTATTAAATACTTGCCAAGTTAGTTTATGTAATGAAATATCAACACTTCCTGGTTTAATAATAATAATAATATTGAATACTTATAAAACAAAATCCCAATGAATTATTGATGCATTAGAAAACATAGGTTCAGTTTGAACTTATGAAAAAGAATGACACAAAACTGATTTGAATTACAGTCAAACAGATAAACACATGAGCCTCTACCTGAAAGGTGCATTTTTTTCTTTGAAAGAGACAACAGGACTGCTTACACATCTGGAAGGGATGTAGCCAACATAGATTAAACCTTGCTGACAGAGCAGGAATGTATCATGTTAATTCATGTCGAAATATATCAACACTTCTTAATTTTACTAATAATATTGAATACAAGTCTTATGGGAGAAAACTTAAAAAGAAGTTGAAAAAAGTTGACATGGAGATGTTTTGCACTAAAGTCAGATACATTTCCAGCTTATATCAAACTCATAATAGTAGACAGTTGTTGGATTTGAACTTCTGTCAAATAATATATATATGTGTGTGTGTGTGCATAGATTTTTGGTAAGATTTGTATTTGAGTCAGTGAAATACCATCTAAACGTTGGCTCAAGGAGTAGAGGGCTTACATCTCTGTTGAAGATTTAGTCAGCATATTATAATTCTTGCCAATAGGTTAGGAAGAGATGATGCTATCTTTGGAATGCTAAGATGAGAACATATTCTACTTCCTTCCAAACATATGAAGGCAGCCAAAAACTGGATAAGCAAATATTTAATAATAATAAAAAATCAAATCAAATCAATATTCTAAATAATTCTTGGAAGGACGAGAATATAAGTTAAAAAACTTCCTGAATTACCATGTTTGATGGCATATAAGACACATACCAATTTCAGCATGAAAAATTAGTAATTAGTAAATTTATTAGTAAATGGTACAGCCTAGGCTTTATTTATGAGGTATTATTTTGGTTAAACAAGCTGTAATCACAATTAAATGAAAAATAAAAAAGGACATGAGCCTATAAAAACTTTATTATTTAGATCCTTTATATAATCTGTACAACCTACATCTTGTAAACATCATATTGGAATAATTAGGATATAAAAATTCTGATTGTATTTATATCAGTGCGGCCTGAAGTTATCGCAAGAAAAATATTAATGAAACAAATATATTTTACAAATATGTAATTTGAATTTATTGCATATAATTTTAGTGAAACAAAGTACTATTATTAAATGTGATGAAATAAATATAATGAATATTATCAATGGTAACACTTTTAATCTGCATAATAGCCTTTTAAATAATGACAATAGGTATATGAAAATTACTCTAAAGTATTAGCAAATAGGAGGTGCCATGTAGTTAATTTCAGCTATCACAAATTTAAAACCTTCATATGACATATAAAATGCAGGGGAATGTTAAAAGATATTTTCAGTGAAAAAAAAGTGTGCCTTATATGTCATCAAATATGGTAATCAAAAAAACAGTTTACTTACCATTTTGGTCTGTTGATGAAGTTGGAGTTATACTTCCGAGTGTATTTACTACACTGAAACATTTAATGGCAACATCCTCATTGTGTCCACAGTTATGCTTTCCCCAAGAAAGAGTGGAACAAACTTCAAGTTCAACTTCTGAGCCAGTACAATTAAGATCATCAAGCCAGATGACACCTTGCCCTTGTCCAAATATATTTGGAATTACTTCTCCAGAACTGAAATGAAAAAAATTTATTTAAAACAACAAACAAACAAACAAAATACATTACATAGGTGTTTGGGTGAAATCTTCTTGACCTTACCCCATTCTCCAAAATTTGACTAAATTACCAGAATTGATTCTAGAACACCTTTCAATTAAGCTGATAACTTTTTAAAATCTCCAAATATAAATAATATTTAAAAGAATTATTAAAGTAAAAATTGTAAAAAAATGTTTTTGATAGTGAAGTTGATTGGAATTACCCCATAACAATAGTTGTTGCTATGATTTTCTAAGGAGGTGAAAATAGACAGCATTTCTCAACAAGAAAGAGGAAGAGATCCTCCTGCTGGACAATATGTGTTGTGAGAGAAAATATTTTAAATGTAATTGGGCAAACAGAAGAGATCGAAAGGATTTGTTTGTGTTACAATAATGTGCTGTTTAATTTCAAGTAGATTTGGTTGTTTACAATATCAAAGTCTGACAAAATGTGGTATTTACAACATACTATGCCAATGTTTGGATATGCAGGTGGTATGATGGATAGCAGTACATCATAGAGCCAAGTTTTTATTTTAATAAAGTTTGTCAGATTTTTTTACATGAAAATATCTTTGGGAAAGAATTGAATCCATCTTCAACTCTAGTTATGGGTTAAATATCAGGACAGACTGAGATCTCTTACTGTAGTTGGTAATTACTGTAGAAGAAGGCAAATTCTTAATTAAAAACTCTAATGATCAAACCACAAGTTTCCCTTTGGAAAGGCAAAGTACCAGAAAGATACACTAACCATGTTTTTTTTTCTGCAGTGAGGTTCACCCTGTGCAAGATCCGGGAGCCACACAAGATAGAGGGTTACAGAGTAGGAAGCAAAGTTTATGCAGAGTAAGATAACAGTTAACCCTAGACTTGCACAAGTTAAGATTGTAGTTGTCAGTAAAACATCCTCTTGGGAACTGGTTCTATGGTGCAGTGGTTAGAAGGATGAAGCTGTTCAAGTGGAACTTACTTCTCACTAATGTCATACAGAGTGAACGATGGTGGTTCCCTACAATGTGCATAGCAGATCCTAGCCATTAAGTTTAGAACTAGTGGAAATAAGCAATTTTAGTTCATTCAACAACTTTCCATAGAAGTAGCAATAGAGCAGTGAAAGGCTTGAGACAGCTTGTCTGGGAGAGAGGGGCTGCAGGATAGAAAATATTTTCTCGGCAACAAGAGTGTGGAGATGATTTTGTTCTGTATTAAGACTAGAAAATGAGAACTGTTTAGATCCTGCCCTATGACACCAGTACACCATGTTAAGTCTAATCTGGGCCTTGGAAAGGTAGATGATATCATGCGGACTCAGGTTATAGTGAAGACATTGGTAGCAGGATGTTGAGAGTGGTCAGTGGCAGAACAGATGTGTCATTACTGCAATGCGGGCATGCAAAACATCTTTTGTACTGGACAATGGATGTGACAATTATTCTAAATCAAATGGAAACTGCAAGAATAGAGAGTAGGACAATGGAAACCCCTATGATGCTACACCTTAACAGCAACAGGAAGAAGAGCCTTACAAATGATGGGTTAGAGAAGTGACCCCATGTATTATATTATCTGATCATAAGGGTTCTTGAGGCACCTAATGCTGTACAAATAGACCAGACCAGAAGGTATAGACATGAGTAATAATTTTTGTAGTTAGTTGTTCTCCGAGAAAGAGGTTTCTTTTGTTTTCATGGATTACACCTTATGAGGGGTGGAGAACAGATCAGGCAAAATTTTCTATTAATAACAATATATATGCAAGAACATATTTGAGCAACGGAGAAATTAAACCTGAGAAGATTAGAGAACGGATCAATTAAAGAGGGGTGCAGATCTAATTTCAACTCAGAACTAATTTTACCTTGTATCTAGGTATTAGGGTTAGGGTATTTAAATCAAATTGAAATTAGTTCCAAGTTGAAATTTGTTCTATTACTCATCAAAAATATTAAAAATCAAAATTACCTGTATCCCATCATTCTACAAATAACTTTTGCATCACTGTTATCAAAGTGGTCATCACAGACAGTTCCTTTGACTCCTTTACGAGTGATTTCAATTCTTCCATTGATTTCTGATGAGCCACCAATAAGCTGGATTCTGACAGCTGCAAAGAAAAAGATGTAACAGAAAAAGTAAGTGAAACCTGTGAAAATTAACACCTTTTTTACTTATTTTTCGCAAGCAAGGCAATGAAGTCACTAAAACACAAGGGGTTACTGTGTGTGAAAGAATAATACAAGGGCTGTTAAAAAATAAGTAATGTTTTAAAAATAAGATAAAGATAAACATTATTAAGGAGTGAAAACTATAAAAGAAGTCGAATAAAAAAGACAGTAGATAATAACTGACATTTCATTGAAATTTTTGAAAATGAAAATTGGCTGGAAAGTAAGAAGTCATAAGGCAGGTTGCTAGTAAAGTTACTCAAAGTTAAATCTAGCCAATTCAACAGTAAAATGATTTGACCTTGTCAGCAATCTAGTACTGTGCTTAAATTTATCAAGTTTAGGTACCATAGAAGAAAGTTCATCAGAACAATTACCATGAAAATAATTAAAGAAAATGTACAGAGAAGCTAGACTATGGTGGTTGGAAAATGACTAAAGCTGGGATACCAGGTTTGGAGCAATAACATTGCAGATTCTGTTTTGAAATTTACCAAGAATTGAGAATCTCTCAATATAATGCAGAATCAAGAATGCTTCAATATATAGCAGGGATTAGAATTTAATATGAGAACAACTACTACAATGTTTTACAAGTTCACATTCTAACTTCTTTTCTGATCTTTGCCTAAACTTTTTTCCTTGCTTTCAAATTCCACTCTCAAAGCCTTGATCCTTATCTGAGATAAGAATATATTTTCTGACAAACAAGAGAGCTGGAAAATATAAAAAGGAATCTGACCTTCCTTGCCCTGACCATGGGGCCATTAAAATGGGAGGTGAGGTGGGTGTAATACCCACAAATTGTCAGACCCTTGATTCCAAAAAGCAGCACCCAAAACTTTGATTCTTATCAGAGATAAGAATATATTTTCTGACGAATGAGAGGGCTAGGAAAGTTTATAGCAATTTTGGAGGGAAAAGTTCCCAATACTTCTGAGCCTTTTAATATCAATAAATATGGAGAGTATTCACCACTTTGGCAGTGAGTACCAAGTACTTCTTTAGATGGAGTCTGGGCCTCAACCATACTCCAATATGTGAATGGGTCTGTCTGTTCAAGTAAAGGGTCCTAAAAGATGTTGCAGTTAATCTTGGGCCCCGTTACCTTCTCATATCATTCAAGTGCCTTCTCAATGTTGTTGTGACATGACATGAAAATGAATAAATCATCAGTGTACGCAGAAGCCCTGTCTGGAGAACCTCCAGGGACAGGAATTTCATGTAGAGCCAGAATGCATGCCCTGTCCTTTAGCCAATGAAAGAGGGGCTCCAATGCCAATGTGTAAAGTAGGGGTGACAAAAGACAAACTTGTCAAACTGTCCATGATAGTTCAAAAGAATGACTGCTTTCCATTTACCTGTACCACAGCATTGGAGGAGTGATACAGGATTGTGTTTCAATTGCAGAAGTCAGGTTCAAATCTGGTGGCCTGCAGGGCAGCAGTCAGGTACTGATGGTCAACCCTGTCAAATGACTTGGATGGATCCAAATTGATCAGTGCACCTTCATCATTGTCTTCTACATCCTCTATGATCATGCAGATCAGATGCAAGTTGAATTGTTCATCCCTTCATAGTACAAGTCTGCTCAGGTCCCAACAAGCTCATGACAATTCACATTGTGATCACAAACCCTGGAGATCTGATCAGGATGGAGTCCTGCCAAAACCAGTTGTTAAACACAACTGTCAAAATTCAAACAATGATGTGTGACAGCCTCAAGTACAGTTTGTAGGGCAGGCTATCAAGTCCAGAAGATTTGCCACTGTCGAACCTCTTCAATGCCAAGTTATCTTAACCCTCTGCGATCTCAGCTTTGCAACTAGCTGCTTCAGTTCGCTCAGGCCCAGGAAATTCATCCAAATAATTGCAAAACTCTCCGTCAAAGAGACCAATCCTTGGTAAAACAGCTCTTGAAATGGTCGTTGAAACACCTCGCACATGTTTTTGGTCAAACTCAGAGTATGCCCCTCCAGGGTATTGACCTCCTGAATGTGTTGATCAGAACCATAATGGATCACTTCCTAGGCCAACTCTGTGGCCATATTCACAGCTTTGTTAGACATCTTGTTTGCCTATAAACATAACCCTGGTAGCACTTGCTAGCCTTACATTCCAGAACCCATCTGGCTAAACCTCTATCTAGGCAGTTCCCTCTAGCTTCCACCCAGATTAGACTATCCTTAAGAGACTTCAACTTGTTAGCTTTATCTAAGGTGAGACATTGGCTATACTTGGTAGTAAAAGTCCTAATGTTATCCTTAAGCCTCACCCACCACTTATTCCAAATAATCCACTCACTAATTCCCGCTACCCTAATTTAGTCAGCTGCAGCCATAAGTCCCACTTGTCAAGTAAAGATAGATTGAGCTTTCAGTATCCAGCCATTCTAGGCCTAACACTTAATACCATTCGGGTATGGACAAGTCTATGGTCCAAATAGCCTAACCAGTGGACAGTGGAACAATCTAGCAAATCTAGATCGACCCTTCCTATTAATATCCTATCCAGGTAGCTGATGACCCAGGAAGATGATCACTTAAGAGCCCACATCCATATATCCCCCTTTTGTTGACAGACCTGGTATCTATCAACGAGCCCAAACTTGCCAATCAGATCAACTAAGCTAGAATTTCCCAAACTCCCACTAGCTAACCATGCCCTGTCTAATTTTGGGTGCAAGATGGCATTCCAACCCCCTATTAAGACTAAGCATGACAAATCCACCAGGGACATACTTCATCTGATCATTGGGTACATAAATTGAATAATCCAAAACAAAATATTGCTCATGGCAATATCAGCTACAATCACCTGGTCCCCCCTGCATCAACACGGATATGGTCCACCTTCACACCAAGAGTATGTTTAACCAGAAAAAAAAACCCTCTGCCCAGCAGGTTCCTATTTGCTGAATAGACAAGAAAGTTGTAAGAAAGTACACAAGCATCAACATTACAAACAAAGTGTGTCTCCTGGATCAAGGCCATATCTACACTAAAGGACAAGTTCATGAAGAAAGCAGACAGCTTTACTCAAATTTCTCAAGCCCCTCGGGTTCAGGGAAAGAGAAGACAAAGCCCTAGAAAAGGAAGAGGGGAGGCACTGAGCCTTACATGGCTGTTGGTTCCTTTTGGTTCTTACTGGCGAAGCAGGGGTGGTTTGGATCTTGGCCTTCGCCTCTACCCTACTTTGTCTAGGTTTCTTTCTTTATTTAACACTTTCTCTACCTCTTCTTTCCTCTTGCTTTTCAGTGAGGAAGATCGAGGTGGAGGTATCACTTCCACTTCCATATACAAATCTAATTGTGCCAACGCCACCAGCGCTAGCGGCTGCTATGTCTGCTCGAGCTGCTGCTATTATTGCTGGAACTATCTTTGACAAGTGCCTTGCAGCACCACAGGACCAGCAGCAGGGGCAATGACATTCCACAATGAGAAGGATGTTGCAACCCCGACAGGATAGTATTTCTGGGATCACCATGAAGTTTTCCCATATTTATTTGCAGTACATAATCCCCCATGGCTATGCATGATTTAATGGAAGCTGTCACAATGGGATGGTCAAGAATTAATTTTCCTTCGTATAGGGCACAAGCTTTTCCTGGAGAACCATGTAGTTCTCCAGACTCTTTTTCATTGGCCTACTAGTGGCCGATGCTGACACTGCAGCAGGTGCTGATGCTGACTGCACTTGAGGAGAATCTGCTATAATGGAGGGGTTTCCTCACCAGAACTGACAACAAAAAGGTCACAAGTAACACTAAGATATTCCACGAAAACAAATGACAAAAAATGGTATAGAACTGAACAATATGTAAACAAAAATGCACTTACTTTTGCCTTTCAGAAAATGGAATATTACAAGAAAGAAAAAGTTTGATCTGACTCGGAATGAATATTTATTCTTGTAAATTTACAAAAATTGTGACTCAAGGGACAAAGGGGAGGTGGGGAAGACTGGTACTCAGTAACTATTGTAGTCCTAGTGAAAACACAGTCACAATATATTCATTCAATACAATATACTCTATCACCACAAGAACTTGTCCATCACCTCTCAATCCTACATGTTCACGAGGAACCTACAAACCACATGATGTAAAAATATATAATGTCTTTTTTTTTACAAAAAAATATAAAAAATTATACAATAATGAAAAAAACCTAAGGAATGAAACAAAACCAAACTAAAACAAAACAGATGCTAGTAGGACCCGTTCACCCCTCAAAATAATGAGAGTGGCGAGTGTATTCTGCCGTTAAACAGAATAACTCAGCACACTCACAATTGGGGTGGTGAAGGAAAAATTAAACAGTGGAGTGAGAAAAAACAAAGTCTGACCCAGCCAAGATGAAAAAAGGGGACAAAAACAAACTGGAGATGTTAGGAATCTTGACATGGCTCATAACAAAAGAGTGTGCCAGGAACAGACTAGGAACAATACTTATTCACATTAACTCAGAAAACATAAAATAGCCTAACTTAACCAGGGGAAGGTTCACAGGAAACTGCCCTGTTGTTCTGAAGGGGACTTAAAAAGAGAAAATCAAGTCTACCCCCATTCACATGAACCAGGCTCACTTCAGAAACCCACCTTTCACTGAAATCTATTGATATCAACACTTTCTATCAGATCTGATCTTCATTCTAAGCGGATGCCTAAAGAATCCAGTTAGATCCTGATGAAAATAACACTCATATTACAAGATTCCCTCCATTCAGGATGTCCATACTACCATTCTTGCCACAAAACGGGAGCAACACATTGTCGCAGGTGTACATGAGATCAATGGACACAAGTTGATCAGAAGCAATATGAGTCATCATAGTCCCAGAAAGGGTACACCTGAAGACAATGGTAGAAGTTGTGCAAAGCCATTTCCTCTAAACCACCAAAGTCACACCAATGACAGTCAGGCAAATCCGCACAGCCACATCTGAAGGTTACGTCATTGAGATGTAGAACATTACGAATCAATCACCAGGTAAGCAAAGACTCAGGGAGAGGGTGATGGTAATGCTAGGAAAGGCATCCCTAGCACTACCTTCCAAAATTAAATCTGCATACTTCATAGGAACACCAACCATGAAGCATGACAATGGCACAACAATAGGCAGAATTCCACAAATGCATGCTGGGATATTTTTCTTTGCCAATAAAATAGGCTTGCCTACATTTTGACATGACTCAGTCCAGATCTGCCATGTCGAGAAGACAGACCACTGCGTTTGCTTGTCTGACATTGCTTTTGTGTGTAGAAGCCAATTCATAGTTTGTGAACATTTTGCCTTCTTGTTAATTTGCTTTGCATATATTGTTTACTTGCTTACTTGATATTATTTCATGTTTCTCTTATTTTTTTATTGCAAACTTTATTGATACTGTTTGTTAGACAGTCCTGTTATTTCTTTTGACCAATTTAAGATGTTCCCAGTGGCAAAATTAGAGGCAACTTTTTTATATGAAAATATTTTATATTTACTAATTGCAAATGTATATGACAATAACAGGCCCAATTAATCTTTTTTTCCAAAATTTTGACATTGTTTTTAATAAGCTTTGGAGAACTAAAAAAGGATTCTACTTACTTTTTGATTACGCCAATCTTTTTAAAAGTATTCACAATAATTGGATTACTGAACCTACTTTGGAATTATTGTTTTATTCTGAGGCATAACGATGACAGCAAAATGGGAAATTGTAAAAGGTCTTTTTGGGTATGAAAAAATCAATTCATTAAGCTATTGAAACTAACTGATGTAGCAGTTTAGCCAAAACCTGATGAGTGACAAAATGTTTCCCATTGTTTAAAAGATTTTTGTGATTAAACTGTAAGTGCCATTAAAACACACTCATTATTAATGGGGAGGATAATACAGAAACAATTAATTTCATTGAAAAAGTTATAAAATTTTGGAATATTGTCTGTGTCAAAGAAGTATATGGTGACACTAAGAAAAATGTTCCACTGAAAAAGGTAACATCAGATTTAGATAATGAACATCTGTTATTTTTTTTTTAATTCTGGAATAATGACAAAAAAGAATGGGAGGAAATCAAGGAAAAAGAATGAAATCATTAACAACTGATACTAGTTTAGCCATTGAACATACATGCAATGGCTTAATTGATGTTTTTAGATATTTGCAAAGTAGTGGGTTTAATTTTGTTATGCTTGGTGAACATACCACAGTCTATTTAGAAAATGAATTTGGAAAACTATGACAAAATTCTGGAGGTGCATATGTTACTGAAAAATTTCATATTGAAAAACTACTTCTTAAATTAAATGTTGATGTCAAAGAGTATAACTGTGATCCAGGCTATAATTACTCAAAATGCAAACATTTGCTGGATGAAATGGAATGCCAAATATTTGATAATTTGCCAGACCTTGAAACTAGGATCTGTAAAGATATTAAAATGTCATTTTTGTATATAACAGGTTATGTTAAAAGAAAACATTGTCCCATAGAAGTGTAGATATTTAATATTAGTTTTTATTCTCAACAAAAATTTCTCTGGATACCATAGGGACACCAGATATTTTATTTCTAAATATATTTAATTAGTTAATTTACCAAATTATCCTGTCAACTAATTTTGTACAAATTGTACATGTGTGTTCTCTTTCGCTTCTTCGTTTTCATAATGAAAGAAAGTCAATTTTTTTTTGCACCCAATCTTTCTCATTCTTTCATTATCAAACTGAGGAAGCCAAAGAGAACACACATATTCTCCAGTGGCAAAACATGTTTTTAATAAAATATATGTTCCATGAGAGAGAAAGAGAAGCCTACTTTCCATTAAGATGGAAAAACAGAATAGTCTGCTTAAACTAGAAATCATGATTTTGAAATGGAAATTCTTTTCTTTCTAACAATCAGATTTGCCAACTGCCATTTATATTTATTACTGTGTCTACCTTTTCTAACTAGCTCATAAGCCCCACTGTGACAGACATCAGTAATGTTTTAATACATCCTCTTAACTACTGTCTCCCTACAGTTTACAGTATTTAATTTTGCCCTGAAAACTGAAATTATATATACAAGAGTGACACTTAAGACCATAAAACAGATTAAACAAGTTACTTTCACACTGAGGTTATTTGAGATAAATGGAATCCATTTATCTCAATGGGAGAATGTTATTATAATTGGCTTTATGTTCCAATATAAAAACTTTTGCATTATGCTTACAATTTTATTTGACTGTTATTATTGGATTGCATTATAAATAATGATTATTACAGGAATTCACTGTGCCTAATTTTGCTAAGGGTATGGGTTATAGGAACATAATGGCAAACATTTTACTGCGGAAATATATTCTGCATAATTTAATATATAAATACATTGCAAGTTATTAAAACATAGCAATGCACTGCCAAATATTCATATTTTAGAAATATAATATTCATATTATAGAAGTAAATATATCTCTCTTAAATGACAAAAATCAGAAGAAATTAATGAATTAATCAGAAAAACTGCTAACTTACAATTTTGGTCTGTTGTGGAAGTTGGAGGTATACTTGTGGTTGATGATAAGGTTGTATTTGCATTTTTGAAACATTTGATGGCAACATCCTCATTATGTCTACAGTTATGCTTTCCCCAAGAAATATTGGGACAAATTTCAATTTCATCTTCTGATCCAGTACAATTGAGGTTATCAAGCCAGATGACGCCTTCTCCATCTCCAAATATATTTGGAATTTCTTCTCCAGTACTGAAATCAAAATTTATTTTTAAAAAATTACATTATGGAGTTAAGGACTGTAAATTCTTGGTCTAAATTATTTTAAAAAACTGACTGACAAAAACTGATTTTGAAATTACTTCTTGAATTAGATGAGAATTTTTTTTACCGCATACTCATAAAAATAATCTAGACTTAAATTTTAAAATTATTATAAAAATTAAGCACAGAAAAATTATCTTACATGCTTTTTTAAAAATTAAAATTGATCTAATTAGACCATAAGGAATGGTTTTTTTCAGTTGTGCTGATCAAACATGGAAAAGGCTACATTTAACTATGAGAAATGGGAAGCAATCACCTGGCCTGGGGCACATTACATTCTATGGGATGAGGCCAAGATAAAAGGGAGCATCATTTTAAGGAGTAAGAGTGCTCAATGATGTGATATATATATCAGACATTTAAAAAGTTGTGTTAGAGGGGTAATTAGAAATGAAAAAGACAATGGTACAGGGATTCCTTTGCTTAGAAATGTACTGTTTGCTCACTCTACACTTATCATATTTTATTGAGAAATGGTTAAGTTGATGCTCAGAGATTACACCTTATAAGGGCTGGAGAATGGATCAGCTAAAATATTTTAACAATAGTAAGCATATGTAGAAATAATTTGAGTTTCCAAACAATGTTGTTGCACTCATTATTTGCATTATCGAATTACTTTTTTATCTATAGAAAAAATATGTAAAAAATTTAAAACTCAAAATTACCTGTATCCCATCATTCTACAAATAACTTTTGCATCATTGTCATCAAATTCATCATCACAGACACTTCCTTTTCTTCTTTCACGAGTCATTTCAATTCTACCACTGATTTCTGATGAGCCATCAACGAGCTGGATTCTGGTGGCTGCAGAGAAAAAGAGAAAACACAAAAAGAGAATGAGACCTGTGAAAATTGATGCATGCATTTAAACATAGATAGTGAAGATTTGCAATTGTTTATTTCTTTTCAAGTGGCAAAAACAGATAGAAATAACAAACGTACAAAGATTTTGGAGGAAAAAATCTTGACCTCCTTACAAAGAACAATAACAAAGAAATTGAAGAAAATATATTTGATGATTATCTTTTCAGTTTGTATTGCTAACAATATGCCTCATATTGTTAGTTTCATATTGTTGCAATATAAACATACAACTTAGAAGATATGATAGTGCATTTCTAGAGAAGCTCAAACAAAACAAGTGTATGTGTATATTTGTACAAATTCAGATATAACTAAATATATCCGTTTTGCCTCCCAGCCATCATCCATCTTGCATGGGTTCCTACCTCAGATAGTTAGCAAAACACCTTATGGCAATCAAAAATCTGAAGATGAAGTCCTCTCCATCAGCAGGTATATTGAAAATGAAAAGGGTGAAATTAAAAAAGAGATATATACAAACTTCAAACTCGGTTAATCTGAATGATAAAAAAGAATTGAAAGAAGAAATATACCAAAGTGGCCTGAATTCCTCAAAGACTGTGTGTCTAAATGTGTACAAGTAGTTGGAAATAGTTTGCTCACATGAATATATGTAAAGTTTGCAGTGATAAGTTCTCAGAAAGGAAGAAAAATGTATGCAGTTACAATGTGAGAACAGTGTGTAGCAGTTAACACATGATGGATGGTGGAGTATGTGGAGAGATACAACAGTAAAATAATTGTCTACAAAAGTGGCTACTGCAAACAAACGTTCAAATAATGATAGCATATTAAAGCAGACCAATGCAGTGGAGGAAAAGCTTAGAAAAGTATGTGCCAGTGATGCTATTGCAGAGAGTGAATTGATGAAGACAGGAACCATGTGCTTTATTTGCCTGAGCATTTGATTGGTATTCATATCGCATATTTATCTGAGAGGGTACAATCTATTCCCAATGGCTATGAACATTCAAAATGGGATCAATTAAATAGCTTCAAATTTATTAACTAAACTATTTATTAATTCTTTTAAATAGAAGATACATATTATTTCTTCAATCTAACCCAGAAAGTTTGTGCCAGGTGCTGGATGTGTTTCCATCGATATTTGAAATTATGTTCAACTCCAAATTCCCAGATTCATGCATATGGGCTTTTTGCACAAGAAGTATGGCAAGCATCAGTATGAGGGTGTCACCTGAATGCTGCATCTAAAACTGGTACAGTGTACTCCTCCCTGTCATGTTCCAAAACAGGATTGATTATATTTGTCTAGGTGCTGGTCCAGAATGTGCAGCAGTGTTGTGCTTCTCCCCATCACACACTGATTTTTACATCTTTGTTAACTTTTGTATTTACAGAAAGTATTAGCTAAAATCACATTGTCAAGAATATTAAGATGGGTTATAAAAACTAATGACATGTGATTTTGATATTAAGTATATTAAAGGAAATTTACACACACACACACACACACACACAGACACTTATGCTATAACTGTGCATGACTAATCATTTTTACTATGGAAATGCATTGTTAACAATTTTATTAATTAAATGCATTGGCAATGTGGTCAACTTTTTCAGCAAACTTCCACTAGGATACTTGTAAATTTCTAATCTTTCAGCAATATTCCATATCTATTGCTTTTCAACATTTCTTTCAGCCGTTTTTTATTCTATATGTTGGTTTCAATCAAATTAAGGAATCACTGAAAAACACTTTCCCCTCCCCTTTTATAAGCAGAAGTATACAAATGCATTCCGGGAGTTTTTTCCTAGCCAATAAAATAAGCCAATTCATGGTTTCATCTGACACAGTCCTAGTCTGTCTTGCTTTGAATTCAGAATGCTATGTTCTTTTTGCCAAACTTGCTTACGTGTTAATGCCAATTCTGAGTTTGTGAACATTTTGCCATATTACTGTTGCTTTGCCTTATTTGTGTTAATTTGCTTGCATATATTGTTTGCTTGCTTTATATTATTTTTTGCCCTGTTTTTCTTGAGCCTCTGAACATGACGAGAGAAACCCACTGACACCATAACGCCATCAATTACTTTCTAGTTAAAACTACAATCATAGTAATTATAATTATTGTTATTACCATTCCATTGCTACAATCACTTCTACCATTTTACCATAACTATTTGCTGCTACAATTGTTATTGTCATCACCTGCTCCCCAAACCATTACTACCGCACAACAATTACTATTACCACATCAGTCCACATCATCCTTCCTCCCCAACCCAGCAAAATTAATACCACCACATAAATGCTAATAAGTCTTATAAATTTGAGTTTCTACCATTTACATAAGTGCAATCACCTAAAACAAGCAAATAACTGGCTTTAAAATAATAACAAAACAGCATTAAAAAAATTAAAAATAATAATAATTTTATCAGCCATAGTCTTACACACACCCCATCTTAAAAAAAAAGATGGATAGAAGATGTGTGAATACATAGGTATATATGTGTGTGCAAGAAAACATTATTACGCATACAAAATAGACAGTCTGCATGTTGACAGTGTGACTTACGAAAGACGTTCACTACACAATCCAACATTGAATACAGTGACCAGTTGCATACGTATGTATGCAATGACACATGGATACACATATACAAACAGTCCCACATTATTCATATATGTTTATGTTTGTGCAAGCTGCAATGCGTGAATGTGTGCGTATGTATGAGTGGCGTCCTGACAACAATTTTTCCTCCCGCTACCATAAAAACACTGATATACGCAACCATATATAAATCTAAAATTTAAAAAATAATTAGTTTGTCTGACGATCGCAAACCGCGAGAAACACATGATCACAAACTCACATCAATCTAACTAACTAAATTATATATATATATATATATATATATATATATATATTTTGTGCATATTTAGGCATGTTGAATTTAGACATGTATGAATATGGTGTTTTCCTTTCATCTTTCAATGATAATGTGATTAAGCTTATCAGACAATATGAAAGGAACTTACTTAAAATAAATAGACAAAACTTCTCTATATTATTTAATTATATATATATATATAGATATATATATATATGCAAGACAAAAGTCATTTCAAAATGATGCATTGCCAAGTACATTTGTGATGGAAATTCATTGGTAACAATTTTTTCTATAGAAAATCAGTTGTATATTATTTTTCAAAAAGAAAATGAAAAGAAGGATTTGGTATTTTATTCTCCATTAATCATTCATATTTATTAGTTGTGACCTATATAAAGGATGAAGCTTTAAAGGTTTGATCAAGTTATTTTATGTAATGATATATCAACATTTCCTGATAGAATAACAATAATATTGAATATAAGTCATACAGGATAGAACTCATAAAAATGTCAAAAACATTAGACAAGGAAGAGTTTGGCAGTAAAGTAAGACATATTCTCAGAATAGTAGACATAGACTTGTTTTGCACTAGTGTCAAATTGGTGTATATTACTGAGATTTATAGTTATATCTGCAAATAACCAACTAAAAAGTTCCTCATTTTTGGGATGGGTATTCTAATCCTTGCCAACAGGATAGGAAGAGATCATGTACTAACATTGGAATGGTTCAATGACAAAATACCTCCCACTTTCTTCGATACATCTGAAGGAAACTGGATCAGCTAATATTTAATGATAAGAACAAATAAAATAACATCAATAGTCTAAATAATTCTTGGAAGGATGAGAATATCAGTCAAAAGACTTCCTGAATTAATCAGAAAGACAAGTTACTTACCATTTTGGTCTATCAAGAAAGTTGGTATTGTACTTGTGGTTGTATTTACTTTTTTGATACATTTGATAGCAACATCCTCACTGTGTCCACAGTTATGCATTCCCCAAGAAAGATTGGAACAACTTTCAAGTTCAACTTCTGAGCCAGTACAATTGAGATCATCAAGCCAGATGACACCTTGCCCTTGTCCAAATATATTTGGAATAACTTTTCCAGAACTGAAATAAAAATAATTATTTAATCAAAAACAAACTACTGTATTTGATGGCATATAAGGTGCACATTCTTTTGACTAAAATTATCTTTTAAAATTCCCCTGCATCTTATATGTCAAATGTAGGTTTATAATTTGCAATAGTTGGCCAAAATTAGCTACCAGGCAACTCCTCTTACCTTAGACTTTACAGTAACTTTCATATCCCTATTGTCATTATTTAAAAGGCTATTATGCAGATTAAAAGTGTTATCATTGATAATATTCATTATATTAATTTCATCACGTTTAATATTAGTATTTTTGTTTCATTAAAATTATATGCAATAAATTCAAATTATATATTTGTCAAATATATTTGTTTCATTAATATTTTTCTTGTGATAACTTACAGTTGCATTGGCATAAATACAATCAGAATTTTCATCTCCTAATTATTCCACTAAGATATTTACAAGATACAGGTGGTATAGATCATATAAAGGAAAATTTTTGACTTCAGATATGACAACACCAAGAAAGAGGTAAAGCTACACTGTTACATACAAGCTTCATGTAATAAACTCTGCTAAAGAGCATGGAAATAGAGCAGCTGCCAAAGATCTTGGCCCTCTATCTACAGAAAAAATTATGTTACTGGAGGTTGCAGGATAATAACCTACAGGCAATGAGGAAAGGAAACTGTAACCTTTGCCACCCAGCCCAACACTGGTCTGAAATTGAAGAGGAAATGTAATACCTTGTTTCTCTAAATAAAATATGTAAAAAAAATAAAAGTCAAAATCACCTGTATCCCATCATTCTACAAATAACTTTTGCATCGTTGTTATCAAAGTGGTCATCACAGACAGTTCCTTTGACTCCTTTACGAGTGATTTCAATTCTTCCACTGATTCCTGATGAGCCACCAATAAGCTGGATTCTGACATCTGCAGAGATAAAGATGTAACAGAAAAAGTAAGTGAAACCTGTGAAAATTAACACATTTCCTTTTTACTCATTTCTTGCAAGCAAGGCAATGAAGTCACTAAAACACAGGGGATTAGTTACTGTATGTGAAAGAATAAGAAAAAGAAAAACATTCTTAAGGAGTGAGAAAAATAAAAGGAAACATAACATTGCAGATTCTTATTTGAACAAGAATCTCCCAACATATCTTGGGTTGGTTGGTTGGTTGGTTTTGTTTTACATCTTAACCCCTAATGCATAATTTAAAATTTAAGACAGACTTAAATTGCTTAACATTTAAATTGTATCTTCTTTTATACTCAGTTATACAGCCTCAACTATGTATTTTTGGCATGCAATCATATGCTATCAGCTATTTTTTTTCTCATTTGGTATTAATTATTGATTTTTCTTTTTGTACCAAAATCATATGGTATCTACTTCTCTACTATTCAGGAAATTACTGTTTATCTCCATATTATTGTATCTTTTTCGAAGTTTTAAGGATTCTTCTGATAATTGCCTTAGGAATTCATAGTGGATTTCATCAGATCCAACTGATGTGTTATGGTATCTTTTTATTGATGATGTCAATTCTGTTAAACTCAAAGGGTTGTTGTAGCCAGTGGCGTAGCTAGTGTAAACGTCACCCGGGGTGGTCCGCTCAAATACCACCCCAATGACCCCAATTCACCCTATGCTAAATGGTTAGTTGTAGCTAAGTTTTCATATATGCTCTACCTCTACTTTACTCTACTGACTGGTACGTTACTGTTTACATGTATGATCCAAGACAAAATCCAATACCACAAAATAATCAGTTCAAATCAAAAGATTTTTAAAATGCAACTGTTCACTTTCAGAACAACTAAATACAAAACATGGCAATACACAAAAGAATGACATTTGATACTATGGTCTTAGAATTAGTATAGTTTGCATATGAGCAGGTAGCTCATATGATAAACAGACACCAACTAGAACAGAGGTTGAACGCTTACTTAGCATTATACACGACACAACAGATACTATGGTCTTAGAATGAATGTTTTCTTGTTTTCATTGTGGCAAACTGGTCACTGACATCTGTTTGTCTTGTAAGCTCATTTTCAATGGACAGCACAACCAGATCCGACAGTCTCGACTGGCTCATGATTGACGTAATTTTCTGTTGCTAATTTTCTGGTGTCCAATTTTCCGTTGCATCATTTTCTGGGTACCATTTAATTATCAATGATGTTTGAAAGTATTTTTCTTGACAAGAATCTTCTATTTGACTTTTAAACATTTTTCGGAACATTGTAAATCAACTGCATTCTTTTAAAGGTTACCTAGAGAATTTATGCAAATTTAATTTTTTTGTATTTCTTTATATAAGTAAAATAAATTTACATCGTATTTTGATGTTATTATGAGTTTAGTTTTAGTGATAATTTAAAAACAATAAATATTTATCATTAGTAACAATAATGGAAAATTAAGTTAAAAATTTAAAAGAATCGTTTTTGGAATCGGAAAATAGGCACAAATTTTTTTTGATTCTGATACCCCAAAAAGTTCCGATTTTTCCGATTCCGATTAATCTTCCTAACACTAGTAGATATATTCAAATCACTCACTCAATGGAAAATTCTATCTCAGCGAATTGATACACAGGCAAGACTGAAATTGTTGCAATTTTGACTTCGTATTTCGCTTTGTTGTTATTAATGATGCAGAGTTAAAACACCATATCATCTGATAAAATGTTACAACAATGTCTCTTGTTAGTAACCAAGATTGTAGCAACTGAAACACATGAAAGCTGAAAACATTGCTATTTTTCCTACTCACAAATTTCCCAACAATTTATTAGAAAATTTCTGATGGGGGGACAAAACTGGGGGGTCATAAATTATTTCGGGGGGGGGGGGGTCATATGCCTGCCTGCGAAACCCTGTCTCCACCACTGTTTTCAGGCTATTTTTGGCACCTTAGCCTGGTTGAAAAATTTTGTTGGAGGTGACATTGTGTCACACCTCCTGTGCTGGCCAGTCCACCCAACTCGCCTCCCGGCCTTAACTACGCCACTGGTTGTAGCTTTCTGGGTTGCTAGATGTAAAACTGAGTTTATATTTTTCTGTGTTTTTTCTTAGAACTAGGAATTTTTGATGAACAAAAGCAATTTTTAAAATAGTTTCAGCTAGTGCATCTACTATGTCATTTTTTTTATTGGTTATGATGTTGTTATTTTTTAAAAGATCCTTCATAGGTATAGTTTAGTATTTTCAAGTTGTTTACCTAACCATTTCCCATACTGATTTTGAGTTTAGCTTGTTGACATATTTTTACCAACATTCTTTTTTGGCTTCTTTCACTGCTTTACAAGCCATAGCTCTATGAAACTTGTAATTGTTTAAGTTTACTGTTACAGGTTCTTTCTTAAATTTTCATAGATATGTTGGAAATTAAAATGAAAATAATCAAAATAAATATTTTGACATATTTATGTATGTACATTTATTTTATTGATACACTGTATTTTATTTTAGAACTAAAAAATAATGTATACAAGTGATAAAATGCAGCAGATGTTTAATTTCCATCTGATTTTAGAAAGAAAAAATAGATTTTGTGGCAAAAGGTAAGAAGTGGCAATGTATTCTTCTCCTGACATTTGGGGTTTAGCCATGCATAAAATAATGAATGTGTGCATTTTTGGCAGAGAGGTGCCTCATAGGCAGAAGCAGAGCAAAGTCATCACCCCTTCCTCCTTCAACTTACTGATATATCAAACAGGGAGAGAGCAGATGTTACTATGACAACTGAGCTGCAACAGAATACAATATAGAATGCAATATGAAACATTCAAGAAAAATACAGTTTGAAGTAAAGAAAATTGTTTAATAAGCCTGGCTGAGTGTGGAAAAACATTTAAAGAGTTAAATTCAATTAATACCCTGGTTTAAGATTCATAGAGGTTGTTAGAAACTGTTATAAAAATTATAACATTTAAGAATAAAATGAAAACTTTATATATGCATATAAAGTATGGGTAATGAATCCGTTGGTATATCATCCAAGTGGATTCTAATAATATAAAATATTAGAACTGACCTACAAAAAGAGCTTGATGTATTTACTATAACAGAGCATATAAATTACACAACAAAGAAATCCACAATTACCTCATGAGTATAGTCTATTTCAACTGACTCTGAGTACATCAGACAGTGGACTGTATTCAGTTCCAGAACAAGAGATTTAAAATTTAATATTTAACAAAGACAGCAGTTGAAAAATTGATACAGAGCCTACCCATATTGAAGTTTTGCCAGGACAGACTACCCGAGTAGAGGTAAGGGGAGGGTGGAAGTTATTTCTCTTAAAAGGAAAGAAGCCCCACATATTCAACACAGATATTAGCTGTAACACCCTAAATTGGGGTTATAAGAAAGATGAAGTGAAACTAAAGGAAGGCCAAAAAAAGAGTTTTATAAAATTAAATTTTTAAGTATTATTTATATACAAAAAATTGTTTCCACTAAAAAATACCAAAATATGCTTACAAATAAGATATAGTAAGATTAGCAATAAATGCTATTAGGTAGTTTATATTACAAAAGAATATATTAAAAAAAATTTCATATTATTTGTTATGTTTAGAAGAGAAAATTAGAATAACTGCTGCTTTGGTTGTGACACTATTTGGCTTGCCAAAAGGGAGAAAGAAGGAAAAAGTAAAAGGGAAAGGCAAGAATTAAATTTAGGTGATAAGAGGCCATCACGAAAAGGACACTGAGCAGTGTTATTTTTCTGACAAGAAAAAGTGGTAAGATTTTTTTTTATTTTCCGTTGTTGAGAAGTCGAAAAAGGAAGATACTGGAATTAATCTGATTTATGTTACGGGTCGGGTGAAAATTCCAGGTTGTCCAAATAACCTCAGAGACAGAATTCTAAATAGATAAACATTTAACTGTGTCACAGGAATGCCCATTTGAGATCTCCCACAGAATTCTAAAGAGATAAAAATTAAATAGGTCATCCGCTGACCACCATGAAGGTGAGGTTAAGCCTTTGTCGATGGGAAGATACCGTTTGGACAAGGCATCTGTTTTGTGTTGAAATTCGGCTATGACAGCGAAACTATTTTATCGGATCAGAAACTGGCACCAGAAAAGCTAATTGACCACCCACTTGTTTGGCGAAGGCCCCGGGTGATAAAGTCCAAGTGACATTTGGTTAAGATAAGAGACCAAGTGTTCGTTGTTGGGCAGAAGGAAAGAAAGAAAAAGAAAAAGAAAGGAAGATAATTTTTTTTTTCTTTGAGCAAGATTTTTAAATCGAGGCTAGTCTGGCCACACCCACACTGCTGAGTGCCCATTGGCTGAGTGGTGGCAGGAGTATTTGGTGGAGGTGATCATGTGAGGCAGGAGGGGAAAACCTGCTGGCACCCATTGAGGGGATTGGTGTGAGATGCCACTATGAGAGAGAGGGAAAACTGTTGACACCTTCTGAGGGTATGGTGAGATACCAATATGAGAACAGAAGAAGGTGGGAGGACGAGAAGACTTCCAAAGATGGAAATGAATAAAAAATTTCCTGACCGAAAACAAAGAAGTGGATTGTGGGTTTGGAATTATCAAGGAACCTCAAACCCCGACAAGCCCACCCTGGTTTTTGTCGGTGTCCATATAAGCAAAGTCGCAGCGAGTGAAAATCAGTTTAGTTTCAGTTGAGTTTTCAGTTAGGTTCGAGAAAAGTTTGAGTTCCAGTTGAGAGCTCTGAAGAACCGCCACGCATTAGCTGACCTGAAAGACCCATTCAAATTCCGAACTCAACTTCGAGCCAAGAACAATTTATTTTTGAAGAACGACTTAGACTCACACCACCAATACAAGTTTTACGAATATCGCCTGAAGACACACCAAGAACCAGTTTCTTAAAAGAACAAACAACTTAAGATGTTAAGACTCGCCTAACAAAAACAAAGTGTCATGAATCCATATAGCGGGTTTGGGAAATAGACGCAGTCCTGTATCCAGCAACCATATATAAAATATTGTTATCCTTTTTTAACATATTTGAACTTTTTGAGTTATTTCATTTTCTTTTACATCTACTCATGCAGTGTTGCCCTTGATCGAACTCGGGTTGCATTACAGCCCAGCAACTGATTGATTTCCTCTGCCTAAGATCAATTCACAACATGGGTAGGTTAGACTGGAAATCAAAACAGTTACTTCGGTAACCAGACGTTAGAGACGAGCTGGGAACGACGAGGCTGATACCGAATCTAACCAGATTCCCATCCGAATCACCAAAAGGTTAGAACGTCACATTTGGTGCCGCGACCAATACCAAGACAGTTGGTCGTCACAGGACAGGATAGCACAACGGACGCAACCAGGCAGATGTCACATTTGGCACAGCGACACCGGGGGGACATCACAGGTGAGTATATTGAGTGGCCATCATGTGAGCTGCATGACCTTCTCCAACAAAAAGAGATAATCTGTTTCATTACATCAGTTTCAAAGGTCAGGATGGTTAATTTATTACATATCAACTTCTTTTGTTTATTTACTGCTGAATACCTCTCTTAAAGGACAAAATCAGAAGGAAGAAATGAATTAATCTGAAAAGCAGCTGACTTACAATTTTGGTCTGTTGTGGAAGTTGGAGGTATACTTGTGGTTGATGATAAGGTTGTATTTGCATTTTTGAAACATTTGATGGCAACATCCTCATTATGTCCACAGTTATGCTTTCCCCAAGAAAGATTGGGACAAATTTCAACTCCATCTTCTGATCCAGTACAATTGAGGTCATCAAGCCAGATGACACCTTCCCCATCTCCAAATGTATTTGGAATTTCTTCTCCAGTACTGAAATCAAAATTAATTTTTAAAACATTTCATTATGGAATTAGGGTCTGAATGATTTTTGAAAATCTGAATTATTGACATAATTGAGAATAATCAAGATTTAAATTTTAAAATTATTATAAATAAATAAAAAATATCTCAAGTGCTTTTGAAAAATGAATGTTGACCTACTTAAACTGTAAGCAATGGTTGTTCAGTTGTGTCGATAGGACATGGAAGAGGCTACATTCATAGAAGTGATCTCCTAGCCTGGGGCAAATTACTTTCTATGGGATGAGGCCCAGATAAAAGGGAGCATCATTTTAAGGAGTAAGAGTGCTCAATGATGTGATATATATCAGACATTTAAAAAGTTTTCTTAGAGGAGCAAGTAGAAATTAAAAAGACAATGGTACAGGGATTCCTTTGCTTAGAAATGCACTGTTTGTTCACTCTACACTTATCATATTTTATTGAGAAATGGTTAAGTTGATGCTTAGAGATGACACCATATGAGGACTGAAGAATTGATCAGCTAAAATATTTTAAGAATAGTAAGACTATGTAGGAAGGATTTGAGTTTCCAAACAATGTTGTTGCACTCATTATTTGCATTATCTAATTACTTATTTATCTAAAGAAAAAATATATAAAAAATATTAAAACTCAAAATTACCTGTGCCCTATCATTCTACAAATAACTATTGCATCATTGTCATCAAATTCATCATCACAGACACTTCCTTTTGTTCCTCCACGAGTAATTTCAATTCTACCACTGATTTCTGATGAGCCACCAACAAGCTGGATTCTGGTGGCTGCAGAGAAAAAGAGAAAACACAAAAAGAGAATGAGACATGTGAAAATTGATGCATGCATTTAAATATAGATAGTAGAGATTTGCAATTGTTTATTTCTTCTCAGGTGCAAAATAGAAAGAAATAACAAACATACAAATATATTGTAGGAGAAAACCTTTACCACCTTAGCAACAATGATAAGATGGAAATTGAAGAAAATTAATTTATCTTAATGATGGTCTTTTCAGTTGCCAACTTTATCTTGTATCCAAAAATTTAATTTCTTCTTTGTTGATCACTTCCTAAAGGTGATGGTTATGATGACAACATTCACCACTCAGGTGCAGGTTCATGGTTAGAAGCTTCCAGTTTTACCAAAACCTGCTTTCGTCATCCATTCACTATCACCATTTGGTTTTGCAAGAGTTTGTTGAAGATGAAAGAAAAAGAAGAGTAGAAGAATGTGATGATGGCATGAATTTGTTTCAGGTGGACCTCAACTTGCCAGCAAGTGACCCACATACTTGATTTCATCACATTCCTTGCTAGCACATATGGAATGTTATGCTTCCATATTAAAAATAGAGTAAAATTATTCATGCAGATGGGTAAGTAATTTAACAAAAATTGTGCTTAATGTAATAATTCTTAATGATTGCTAAATCACTTTTTTCAATTGATGTATACCTTGATTTATCTTACAAACAAAGAAAAGAAATATCTATCTTAATAATTAAAGACTATAAATTCATACTAATATAATAAGAATTATAATATAATAAAAAGAATATATGAGAATAAATGTATAATTAAAATAATCAAGACTTCACTTTTAAAATATGACATCACTTTCTTTGAGCAATGAAAAAAAAACATGTCCATTCACTTCAACATCCAATGTCTATTTTCAGTATTTTATTTCTAACAATATGCTTCTTCTCGTTGGTGCCATATTCTTGGAATGTAAACATAAAAGTAATGAAATATGGCAGTACATTTTTGGAGAATCTCAAAAAAACATTCTGTGTGAGTATATATATATATATATATATATATATATATATATATATATATATGTATATATAATTATTTATTTAGAAATATGATTCCAATGCTACATAAGAGTTCTCATGTTTCAAAACAAGAGCCGAAAACTTCAATAAAATTATTAACAAAAATACTAAAGAACTTATACTAAAGAAAGATTATTTACCTAACAAATTATTTCCTATTTTCTATATATATATATATATATATATATATATATGTGTGTGTGTGTGTGTGTGTAATTATTTTCAGATAGAGTGTATCCGTAAAAGAACAAAATGATTAAAAAGACAAAAGAAAAAACTATTTTTACCCAACATCTTTCTGAGGGACTTTATTTGACTTGATAAAGTCCATCAGAAATGCATCAGCTAAGAATAGTTTTTCCTCTTGTTTTTTTATTTATGTCTGTAATCTTCTAATAATTGATAATACAATGCTAACTAAATCTCTTACTCAGATTTTCATGGAATAACAATCACCAAGCTGATATAATTCTTCACTTAGACACAAATTTTAATATTTTTAATCCTTGCCAACAGGTTCAGAAAAGATGAGAATATATCCTGTTTCCTTCCAAACATATGAAGGCAGCAGCGGAAAACTGGATCAGCCAATATTTAATGAGAAGAACAAATAAAATAACATCAATAGATTAAGTAATTCTTGGAAGGATGCGAATATAACTTAAAAAACTTCCTGAATTAATAAAAAAAAACAGTTTACTTGCCATTTTCATCTGTTGATGAAGTTGGAGTTATACTTCCGCGTGTATTTACTACACTGAAACATTTAATGGCAACATCCTCATTGTGTCCACAGTTATGCTTTCCCCAAGAAAGATTGGAGCAAACTTCAAGTTCAACTTCTGTGCCAGTACAATTAAGATCATCAAGCCAGATGACACCTTGCCCTTGTCCAAATATATTTGGAATTACTTCTCCAGAACTGAAATGAAAAATTTATTTAAAAAAACAAACAAACAAAATACATTACATAGGTGTTTGGGTAAAATCCTCTTGACCTAACCCCAATTTGAGTAAATTACAAGAATTGGTTCTGAAACACCTTTCAATTAAGCTGATCACTTTTTAAATTTTTTTTTAAATCTCCAAATGTAAATAATATTTAAAAGAATTATTAAAGTTAAAATTGTAAAAAATATTTCAAATGCTTCTGATAGTGAAGTTGATTGGAATTACCCCATAACAATTGTTGTTGCTATGATCTTCTAAGGAGGTGAAAGTAGGCAGCATCTCTCAACAAGGAAGGGGAAGAGATTCTCCTGTCAGACTACAACAGATAGAAAGGATTTGTTTGTATTACAATTACATGTGATTTAATTGTAAAACTTCTCTTTCAAGTAGTTTCTTAACATATTATACCAATGTTTCGATATTCAGGTGGTATGAAGGATAGCAGTACATGACAGAGCCAAGTTTGAATTCCAATCCAGTCTATCAGATTCTTTTATGTGAAAATACCCTTGGGAAAGGTATAAATCCATCTTACCTCCAGCAATGGGTTAAATAGCAGGACAGACTAAACTCTCTAGCTGGAGCTGATAATTATTGTAGAAGGAGGAAAACTCTGAATTAAAAACTGTAATGATCAAATCACAGGTTGCCGTCTGTGAGACACCCAAGCCATGTTTTTCTTTCTTTTTTTTTTTGCAGTGAGGTCCACTTTATAGAAGACCTGGGAGCCATTCAAGATAAAGGGTTACAAAATAGGAGGCAAAGTTTATGCAGGGGAAGATAACAGTTAACCCTAGACTTGCACAAGTTACAATTGTAGGGATTAGCCAAACATCATCTTGGGCGTTGGTTCTCTAGTGTGGTGGTTAGTGGGAAGAAGCTGTTGAAATGGAACTTACTTCTCATCAATGGAATACAGAGGGAATGAGGGTGGTTCACTACAATGTGAATAGCATGGAAGGTCCTAGCCATTAAGGTTACAACTGGTGAAACTAAGAAATTTTAGTCCATCAGAAAAGTTTTCATAGAGTTTTTCAATAAAGCAGTTTCATGACCTGGTAGAGACACAATATAAATAAAAAACAAAGCAAAAAAAAATTAAATTAAAACTGGATTCCACTACAATAGTGAATTTCTCCTCCCAGGGTCAAAAACATGAGAATTAAACCAACAGTGACAAATCACAAATACAAATGAAAAGTGTAACATAATTTTAATTGTACATAAAACAATTTGAAACAAAAAATAACTGAATGTAAAAAAAATGTGTCCAATATGAGTACAAAAAAAAAAAAACGTTAAGCTTTTTCTGTTGATTGAAATCAAATACATTTTTTCTCTTTTTTTCTTTCTTTTCTCTCATTACATCTTTCTCCTTTCACTTTTTTCGTTTTTTTTTTTAAATATAATATTTAACATCTTATTTTCTTGTGGTAGTAACTTCTTTATTTTCAGGGTTTTTTCTTTTCTAACATGAAAAAGATGTTATTTTTCTTTCTATGTTTCTTTTGCATCAGGTTGATTCATTTCTATTTGGAAAGGATCTTTATTATATTGATCATTACGGACTCCACTTAATTTTGTGTCAACCCCTTTGGTTACAAGTGATCTCATCACTTGGAGGTTATGCATCTGTTCTCTTCATTTTGGTGACTTCCCTCCCATGACCATTTCATTAATGATCCAACTTTCTCAGATTTCTTTGCCCTAAATGATTTGTCACATTTCTTTTGTGCACAATTTTGAATATTGAGTCAGCTGACTCCATATGAATAATTATTTTTAGCATCCACGCAGTATGGTTGCTAAAGGTGAATCCTTTTAGACCTCATTGGATTTGCTTGACTGCTTTTGGTTTACCACAGAGATAGAAGAGGGGATAATTGTCACAAACACAGAGAGATGGTAATAGTCACAGACAGTGAGAAAGAGAAAGTTCAACATACAACTTAACCTCTCTAAGGTTCAGTCAGTTTTAATTCAGAGGTGTGTGTAAGATTGTCACATACACCCCACACCCAAAAGAGAAAAATGTTTATTTTTTCTGTAGGCCAGTGCACAGTTAGACACAAGATAATAGTGCATTTATTCTTGATGTCTTTAATATGTTGAATTTGTTAATGAAACCCCTGTAATGCTAGACTCCAAGCTAGAAGTCTTCTATTCTTGTTTTTCATCTTATTGATAAAAATTAACAGGTTGTGATCCATATAAATAACTGTAAGTGGCTGCAATGTTGTCAAATAAATTTCAAAATGTTGTAAGCTAGATACTCATGCAATGACTTCTTTTTCTACTGCAGAATATCCAATCTACACACAAATCTCTTTTATTTCTAAAACATCTCTAATCACAAGATTCCAAAAGATGTGTTGATCATCTTTGCTTTTGAAGTATGGTTTAATCATATATACATGACATTTTTTGAAATCTCTTCTTACAATCAAGGGTATTCACTACATCATTGAAGTTATTTATCTTTCTCTTGGTTATGTATGTGACCTTACATCAAGCTTTAAGGGGGTGATTATTCATAGGTAGTAAATATACCTCAAATTTTCATTCCACTGTTTTCTTATCGTAGCGCCCTTTCATTTTACTTTGAACACTTCTAAAGTGCACTGCCAACGGAATCTCATGAGTTGTTCTCGGGTATTCTGTGCTGATAGGCCCTTGAACTACTATTTGTTAATTAGTTGCCCAGTATGCTGAACCTGGGATTGAAGGCAGTTTCCATGTCCTCATTAATATTTGATTTTTAATGTAATGTAAATTTGATATGTTATCTGGATTATTCTCCGATCTCACCTGGTTAATAATTTGCATTAGTTCAACCTACTGGGAGCCTGAGTTCCTAAGTTATGTGGATAACTAGGTTTAGTCTTGTTTCTTCTGATGGTCACATCACATTTGTCTGCTAACATTTTTAAGTAATTTCTACTTTACTTTCATTTATGTGAGTCTTTATGTCCTCAGGTATACAGTTTTTAAACTCTTTGATCAACACTATCTGCTTAAAATTTTTGTAATTGGTTTTGATATTTCTCATTGCATTCCACCTGTCGAAATAAGTATTTTTTCTTGTAAAAACTTGACACATTTGAGCGTCTATCTTTCTATAGTTCCTGAACTTTTGGTGGTATGCTTTTGGAACACGTTCATAATTTTTGAGAATGGCTGATTTTACTAAGTTATAATCTGCACTATCCTCTATTGAAAGAGCTGTACATGTCTTTCCTGTATAAGATGGTTGCAACAGCATTGGCCAATTATTTTTCAGCCAGTTCAAATTTATTGCTGTTTTTTTGAAGTGTGGAAAGTAATCATCGACTTTACCTTCTTGAAAATTTGGTACAAGCTAAACTTGTTTGGTCAGGTTAAACTCTCGTTGCCTTGCCTCATTACTTTGCTTGTTTATCTTCAACTCCCTAAATCTAACCTCCTGCGTACCCTTTCAATTTGTTGTTATACTGGCCTTTTCTAATTCAATTTGTGCCTGGGACATTTCTTGTACATTGATAAGTAACTGATTTAATATTTCTTCCTCAAATATATTGATATATACCATGTGCTCTGCTATCATCCTAACCAGACTTCCTCATTGCCTTCCTGTCATCCAACTCTAAATGCCTCCCCATATCTAGTACATCATCTTTTCTTAGTTAGTTTCTATGACCAACATTTTATCCTGTGGCTTATTGCTATTAGCCTTGTTACGGACCAATTGCTGCAGAATAAAATTTAAAAAGAAAAGCTAAAATGCAACAACTTGTTGCCAAAGGATATGACCAGGTTTACCACTCTGCAGTGGAAGGATTCTCTACAGAGTCAACTCCATGAATGAGATGAGACAACCAACAGTAATGGGCAACAGATGTCAATATACAAATTAACAAAATTGGGCACCTCAAGGTGGTGTAATGGTTAGCAAGCTTATCTTGCTAGAACAATTATGACTGAATTGTGAGTTTGATCCTCATAGGGTGCACCCTACTTTCGGCCTTGTGCTACATCTAAGCTATGCTTGGCATATCACTACAAATTAACAAAATTTAATTATAACAAGATGAGACATGAAAACATTGATGCAAGGGAATGCATGAAAAGATGTGTTCTATGCATTTCTGTCTTGAAAGATGTATGTGTTATATTGTTGAGATGAAAAATTACAACAATCACTTAGCTTCAATCTTTTGTCTGAAATAAAATAAAGTTTTCTCTTTTCCCTCTTGTTTTATATTTCTCTTTGTTCTTTCTACTTTCAGTTCAATTCATCAGACAGCAGTATCTTTTGACCTATTCTTCTTTCTTCACTGTTATGAGTTTTGACCTCAAAAGCTGATCAGTTACTAGCTTCTTCACATATTCAGAAATGTAGAATTCATTATTTGGATAGAAAAATTTGATTCTGTATAAGTTGTGTCCAACTGAGTGGGTCACACCTGTCTTAGGTAATTATTATGCTCAGTAAGTCACCTATGCATTTGATGTAAGCAGCATAGTGTGTTGGGTTGAACTAGAACTTGTCTTCATTGTGAAATGACAGTAACAAGTAAAAAGAGGTATTACTTACACTAGACTTGGTTTCTAATTGATTCTTGCCCATCTTTTCCTGCTCAATGTTTGTACTCAATCATGTGATTCTGCATGTGCGTGTGTATCTATTTTTAGCTTTTGTTTGGAGCTGTTACTGGGATCAAAAGCAAATACTATTGTAGATTAAAAAGAGAGTGGGTGAGTTAATGTATTATATTATTAGAGAGATGGTTTGTTAAATATAAAACGTGTGTAGTTAGAACTCTTGGCAGCATAAAGATATAACAGCCCCCACATGGATTTTCACTATGAAATATGAGTACAAAAATAACATTGAGCTTTTTTCAGTAGACTGAAATCAAATACACTTCTGTTTCTATCTTACTCTCTCTCTCTCATTATATCTTTCTCATTTCACTTTTTCCTTTCTTTTCTTTTTTATGTATAATATTTAATGACTTATGTTCTTGTGAGAGTAACTTTTATATTTTCAGGGTTTTGGCTTTTCTTTTCTGATGTGAAAAAATGTTATTTTTCTTTCTATGCTTCTTTTACATGAAGTTGATTCCTTTCTAGTTAAAAAGGATCTTTACCATGTTGATCATCATGGACTTCACTAAATTTTGTGTAGACCTATTTGCTCACACAAGAGTTTTCACCTTCCTCACCTTTTTTTGCTCTGGCTGATTTATTGCATTCCTTTCGTACATAATTTCAAACATTCACATGTGAATAGTTATTTTAAGCATCCAAGCAATATGTTTGTGAGGGATCAATCCTTTTAGAGAGACAGGCAACTGTCACAGATAGACGCAGGGGTAATTGTTACATAAACAGAAAGAGAGGATACTAGTCACAGACAGAGAGAGAGAAAGTTCACCATACAACTTAACCTCTCTAGAGTTTTAATTACGAAGTGTCGGTGTAAGAGTGTAAACAGCAGTGAGAGGCTTGCAACAGTTTGTCTGTGATAAAGGGGTACCAAGGAGAAAAATATTTTCTCACTGACAAAGATGTAGAGACAATTTTGGTCTCTACTGAAAGTGAAAAATGAGGACTGGGTAGCCCCTGACCTAATATGACATCAGTACACCATGTTATGTCTGAATAGTCAATAGCATGAGGAGTCAGGTTATAGTGAAGATATTGTTAGCAGGATGTTGAGAGTGGTCAGTGGCAGAACAGATGTGTCATTACTGCAATGTGGGCATGCAAAACATCTTTTGTACTGGACAATGGATGTGACAATTATTCTAAATCAGATGGAAACTGCAAGAATAGAGAGTAGGACAATGGAAACCCCTATGATGCTACACCTTAACAGCACCAGGAAGAAGAGGCTTACAAATGAAGGGTTAGGGAAGTGACCCCATGTATCATATTATCTGATCATATGGGTTCTTGAGGCACCTAATACTGCAGAAATAGACCAGACCAGAAGATATAGACATGAGTAATTTTTGTAGATAATTTGTTATTCTCTTGAGGAAGAGGTTTCTTTTGTTCTCATGGATTACACCTAATGAGGGCTGGAGAATCAAGAAAAATATTCTGTTAATAATAATAAATATGCAAGAACATATTTGAGCAATCGAGAAATTAAACCTGAGAGGATTAGAGAACGGATCAATTAAAGAGTTGTGCAGAATTTCAACATGTAACTACTTTTACTTCAAAAATAAGTGTTAGGGTGAGAGTTAGGGTTAGGGTATTTAAATCAAATTGAAATTAGTTCCAAGTTGAAATTTGTTCTATTACTCATCAAAAATATTAAAAATCAAAATTACCTGTATCCCATCATTCTACAAATAACTTTTGCATCACTGTTATCAAAGTGGTCATCACAGACAGTTCCTTTGACTCCTTTATGAGTGATTTCAATTCTTCCATTGATTTCTGATGAGCCACCAATAAGCTGGATTCTGACAGCTGCAAAGAAAAAGATGTAACAGAAAAAGTAAGTGAAACCTGTAAAAATTAACACATTTCCTTTTTACTCATTTCTCGCAAGCAAGGCAATGAAGTCACTAAAACACAAGGGGTTAGTTACTGTGTGTGAAAGAATAATACAAGGGCTGTTAAAAAATAAGTAATGTTTTAAAAATAAGATGAAGAAAAACATTATCAAGGAGTGAAAACTATAAAAGAAGCAGAATAAAAAAGACAGTAGATAATAACTGACATTTCATTGAAATTTTTGAAGATGAAAATTGGCTGGAAAGTAAGAAGTCATAAGGCAGGTTGCTAGTAAAGCTACTCAAAGTTAAATCTAGCCAATTCAACAGTAAAATGATTTGACCTTGTCAGCAATCTAGTACTGTGCTTAAATTTATCAAGTTTAGGTACCATAGAAGAAAGTTCATCAGAACAATTACCATGAAAATAATTAAAGAAAATGTACAGAGAAGCTAGACTATGGTGGTTGGAAAGTGACTGAAGCTGGGATACCAGGTTTGGACCAATAACACTGCAGATTCTGTTTTGAACTTTACCAAGAATTAAGAATCTCTCAATATAATGCAGAATCAAGAATGCTTCAATATATAGCAGGGATTAGAATTTAATCTGAGAACAACTACTACAATGTTTTACAAGTTCACATTCTGGTCTCTTTTTTTTCAAACTTTTTCCCCTGCTTTCAAATCCCACTTCCAAAGCCTTGATCCTTATCTAAGATAAGAATATATTTTCTGACAAATGAGTGACTGGAAAATATAAAAAGGAATCTAACCTAACCATGATGCCATAAAATTGGGTGAGGTGTTTGTAATGCTCACAACTTGTCAGACCCTTGTTTTCAAAAAGCAGCATCCAAAACTTTGATTCTTATCAGAGATAAGAATATATTTTCTGCAGAATGAGAGGGCCAGGAAAGTTTATAGCAATTTTAGAGGGGAAAGTTTCCGAAATTTCTGAGTCTTCTAATCTAAATAAACATGGAGAATATTCACCTCTTTGGCAGTGTGTACTTGACACCTTTTCTGATTTCTGATAACAAAATGTTAAACCCATTAGGAACAATTTACTTGCTTAAAGAACTTTTAGGTGCTGAAAGAAGTATTTTGAGCAAGCCTTTTTAAGAACATCTTTTCTTCCTTTAAGTTAAAAGAATTTTCTTCTCTCTTTCTTTCTCTCACATTTGTGTAAACCCTTTACCTTTCTTGTGTATGTAAATAAACATTTTCTTCTTTTATTGTTACACCCTGAGCAGGAGTTTGAGTCTTTATTCTGCCTAAAAGAGAGAATTGTCTGCTCTAATCTTTCAAGCTGTTGTTTCTTTTATCAATTCTGTCACATTTAACCTTAACCCTTTCATGTGGGAAAGCCAGGACAAACTTCCCACACATGAGCATCATACAAATGATGGAATACAAAGAAACAAATCAAGGAATGAAGAATGTTAATCAGATTTATTAAGGAAATTACTAAGGAAATCCACTATTTGAGTAAGAGACTGATTAATGGAAAATTGAAATTCTGAACACAGAAAACATCAATAATATTAGCATGCTTAAGCCACTTGATATGATGAGCATTAAAATCACCAAACATGAAAATGTTTGCAGATGAATGCAGATGGAAAGAGAGAAGGAGCCATTTCTATACTGTTAGGAATTTTGTCTAATATATTACAGTCCTGACAAGGGGATCAATAAAGGAAAAGATAAGGCTAACAAGTTGAAGTCTCTTCAGAATAGCCTGTTATCTAAGGTGAGATATTGGCTATATTTAGTGGTGAAGGTCCTAATGCTATCCTTAAGCTTCTACCACCACTTACTCCCAATAATCCCCTCACTAATTCCTGCTACACTAATTTAGTCAACTGCAGCCAGAAGTCCCACTTGTCAAGTAAAGATAGATTGAGCTTTCATTATCCAGCCATTCTAGGCCACAATTCAGGTACAGACAAGTCTATGGTCCGAATAGCCCAATCCAGTTGAAAATGGAACAATTTAGCAAATCTAGATCGAGCCTTGTTACTAACATTCTATCCAGGTAGCTGATGACCTGGGTTGATGGCCACTTAAGAGCCCACATCCATATCTCCTCTTTTGGGTGATTGACCTGGTATCTATTGACAAGCCAAAACTCGCCAATCAGATTAACCAAGCTATGATTGCCCACCCTCCCACGAGCTGCCCATGCCTTAATTTGGGGTCCAGTTAATTACAATTCCCTGTTAAGACTAAGCAAGACAAATCCATCAGGAACAGCGCTAACCAATGGAAAAAAGGAGACATACTTTGTCTGGTCATTAAGCACATAAATTGCAACAATCTGAAATGAACTATTGCTCACAGCAATATTGGCCATAATCAACTAGACTCCTGCATCAACATGGACAAGGTCCACCTTCACATCCAGGGTATGTTTTACCAGCAAGAAAAAACCTCTGGCCAGCTGGTTCTCATTTGCTGAATAGACAACAAAGTCACTAGATAGTACACGAGCATGAACGTTGCAAAGAATGTGTGTCTCCTGGATCATGGCTACATCTACACCAAAGGACAAAAGATCATGAAGCAGGCAAGCAGTGTTACTCCTATCTCTCAAGGCCCTCACATTCAAGCTGGATCACTTGATAGACATTTTCAAGGGACCTCCCTTAGATGCATACTGGACAGAAATCTGCAGGGTCTGGGACTATCAATACCATAGAAAAGGAAGAAGGGAGGTTCGAATCCTTACATGACTGTTGGTTCCTTTCAGTTCTTACTGGTGAAGCAGGGGCAGACTGGGTCTTGGCTTCTGCCTGGGCCTTCTCCACCTTACTTTGACCAGCTCTCTTTTCCTTTTTTGACACTTTCTCTCCCTCTTCTTTCCTCCCCCTTTTCAGTGAGAAGGATCAAAATGGCAACATCATTTCCACATCTGTATATAAATCTAGTTGTGGCAACACCACCAGTGCGAGCAGCTGTTATTGTCTGCCTGAGCTGTTGCTATTGTTGCTGGAGCTGTCTTTGACAAGTGCCTTGCAGCACCACAGGACCAGCAGTGAGGACAATGACTTTCCATAATGAGAAAGATGTTGCAACCCCAACAGGATAGTATTTCTAGGATCACCATGAAGTTTTGCAATGTTTATTTGCAGTACATAATCCTCTGTGACTAAATTAATTTCCCTTGGTATAGGACTCATGCTTTTCCTAGAACCATGTAGTTCTCCAGGCTCTTTTTCATTGGCCTACTAGCAGCCAATGCTGACACTGCAGCAGGTGGGGATGCTGACTGCTGCTGAGGAAAATCTGCTATAATGGAGGGGTTTCCTCACCAGAACTGACAACAAAAAGGTCACAAGTAACACTAAGATATTCCACGAAAACAAATGACAAAAAATATTATACAACTGGACAATATGTGGACAAAAATGGACTTACTTTTGCCTTTTAGAAAATGGAATATTACAAGAAAGAAAAAAATTAATCTGACTCAGAATGAATCTATACTGGAATGATTCAATCTGACTCAGAATGAATATTTATTCTTGTAAATTTACAAATATTGTAGCACAAGGTCGAAGGGGAGGTGGGGAAGACTGGTACTCAGTAACTATTGTAGTCCTAGTGAAAACACAGTCAAAACGCATTCATTCAATACAATATACTCTATCACCACAAGAACTTGTCCATCACCTCTCAATCCTACATGTTCACAAGGAACCTACAAACCACCCCATGATGTAAAAATTTATAATGTCTTCTTTTTTTCTTTTTTTTTACAAAAAATATCAAAAATTATACAATAATGAAAATAAAAACAACTAACGAATGAAACAAAATAAAATAAAACAAATGATAGTAGGACCTGTTCACTCCTCAAAATAATGAGAGTGGCAACTGTATTCTGCTGTTCAACAGAATCAAGCAGCACACTCACGAACGGAGTGGGGAAGGAAAAATTAAACAGTGGAGTGGGAAAAAACAAAGTCTGACCTAGCCAAGATGAAAAAAAGGGGACAAAAACAAACTGGGGAGGTTGGGAATCTCAACTGGGAACAAAACTTATTCACATTAACTCAGAAAACATAAAACAGCCTAACTTAATCAGGGGAAGGTTCACAGGAAACTGCCCTGTTGTTCTCAATTAGATTTAGATAATGAACATCTGTTATTTTTTTCTGATTCTGGAAAAATGACAAAAAAAGAATGGGAGGAAATCAAGGAAAAAGAATGAAGTCATTAACAACAGATACGAGTTTATTCATTGAATATATATGCAATGGCTTAATTGATGTTTTTAGATATTTGCAAAGTAGTGGGTTTAATTTTTAGTTATGCTTGGTGAATATACCAGAGACCACTTAGAAAAGGAATTTGGGAAAATACGACAAAGTTCTGGAGGTGCATAATAACTTATAATAACAGAAGCAGGGTATGTTTTACCAGCAAGAAAAGCAGTTGAAGAATAACAGCTGAAAAATGACTACCACTTTGGTTACTGTATGGAATGACATTAAGAAGTGGCCATCATGCTACCCAGGTGACTTATCTCCACCTCATGCAAATTCTGCATCCTTACAATGTCTACAAAGGTTACGTTGATAATTTACTGACATATCAACTCTTCTTGGTTTATTTACTGCTGAATACTTCTTTTAAAGGACAAAAATCAGAAGGAGTTAATCAGAAAAACTGCTGACTTACCATTTTGGTCTGTAGAGGATGTTGGGGGTATACTTGTGGTTAATGATAAAGTTGTATTTGCTTTTTTGAAACATTTAATGGCAACATCTTCAGAGTGTTTACAATTATGCTTTTCCCAAGAAAGATTGGGACAAATTTCAAGTTCATCTTCTGATCCAGTACAACCGAGGTCATCAAGCCAGATGACACCTTCCCCATCTCCAAATGTATTTGAAATTTTTACACCAGTACTGAAATGAAAATTTATTTTTTAAAAATTACATTATGGAGTTAAGGACTGTAAATTCTTGGTCTGAATTATTTTGAAAATCTGAATGACAAGAACTGATTTTGAAATTAATTCTTGAATTAGATGAAAATTTTTTACCACATACTCAGAAAAATAATCTGGACTTAAATTTTTAAATTATCATAAAAATTAAATACATAAACAATTTCTCAAGGGCTTTATTAAAAATTAAAATTGATCTAAGTAGACCATAAGCAATGTTTTTTCTCAGTTATGCTGATCGAACATGGAAGAGGCTAGATTTAACTATGAGAAATGGGAAGCAATCGCCTGGCATGCGGCAAATTACATTCTATGGGGTGAGGCCCAGATAAAATGGAGCATCATTTTAAGGAGTAAGAGTGCTCAATGATATGACATACACCAGACATTTAAAAAGTTGTCTTAGAGGGATAAGTCGAAATGAAAAAGACAATGGTACAGGGATTCCTTTGCTTAGAAATGCACTGTTTGCTCACTCTATATTTATCATATTTTATTGAGAAATGGTTAAGTTGATGCACAGAGATTACACCTTAGAAGGGCTAAAGAATGGATCAGCTAAAATATTTTAACAATAGTAAGCATACGTAGAAATGATTTGAGTTTCCAAACAATGTTGTTGCATTCATTATTTGCATTATCTAATTACTTATTTATCTAAAGAAAAAATATGTAAAAATATTCAAATTCAAAATTACCTGTATCCCATCATTCTACAAATAACTTTTGCATCATTATCATCAAATTCATCATCACAGACACTTCCTATTGTTCCCCCACGAGTGATTTCAATTCTACCACTGACTTCTGATGGGCCATCAACCAGCTGGATCCTGACAGCTGCAGAAAAAAAGAGACAATGCAAAAAGAGAGTAAGACCTGTGAAAATTGATGCATGCATTTAAACAAAGATACAGGAGATTTGCAATTGTTTATTTCTTTTCAGGTTGCAAAAGAGAAAGAAATAACATACGAAGACACTGTAGAAGAAAATCTTGACTGCCTTACAGACAACAATGTGAAAGAAACTGAAAAAAATTATATTTTTAATGATTATCTTTTCAGTATTGTATTGCTAACAATATGTCGAATATTGTTGGAATATAAACATACAATATATGGTAGTACATTTCTGGAGAAGCTCAAATCTCCTAATCTGTCTTGTCTTGAATTCAGAACACTATGTTCACTTGTCCAAATTTGCTTGCATATTAATGCCAATTCTTAATTTGTGAACTTTTTGCCATATTACTGTTGCTTTGTGTTATTTGTGTTAATTTGTTTTGCATATATTGTTTGCTTGCTTTATATTATTTTTTGCCCTGTTCTTTTTCTTGTTATTGCAAACTGTCAATTCTGTTTGTTGCACAGTACTGTTATTTATTTTGCATTTGACCATAGCTACCCACTCCACAAGTTATCAGCCCTGGGATAGACTTTGTTTTAACGGTGATGAATCAAAATACAAATTATGGAAGGTAAAATTTTTGCATTACATGCAAATCCAAAAATAACTTGAAACAATGTTGGCAACATTTAATTGTCTCAGTGACAAAGTGTACTTTGAGAAGAATGCAAATGTGATTGCTGTATTAATTCAATTTCTGTTAGTTATTAAGAGAATAAACTGATGATGGCAGAAAAGCACCTTAAATTTTGACAGAGCACTATTTATCAAAAAGTAAACCAAAAATAATTTCCATGTATATTGAATATTGAATTAACCTGCCTATGTAAAGCAAGTACCAAACTATTACTGATTATATTATTAGAACTGAAAACATCCAGGGAGGTGATTAGCAACAGTCTGTTAATAGTGATGTTTCTGAAAGAACTTCTGTCTGAATTTAGGCCATTTACAACTGTTATTATTCAGAAAGACAAGCTACTAACATTTAGTGAATTTAAAGAAGCATTGAGAAGCTTTGAAGAAACTGAAAAGATGATTCAGAAGAATAACAGCGAAAATACTATGATGACTCTCTGAATGCAAAGACCAAAGACACACACTAAAGTTCCTACCTCTTTTACTAAACATACACACATGGACACACTAAGCTAAATTACATGGTCAAAATATAAAATATAAAGAATTATATAACATTAAACAAACACTTGTTAATAATGGATTTCCTAATTCCATCATTAATCAACAAATCAAAATGTATCTCAATAAACTTAATAATACCTCTAACAAAATTGATATTATTAATAATAATAATGTACGTCAAAATAAGCATAACACTATTAACTTATAATATTGTAACCAAATGCATAATAATTACAAACATGATGAAATAACACTCAAAAACATAGTAGGTAGAAACGTTAAACCCATTAATAATAATAATAAACAAGTTAAGCTCATTATATATATCATATATTATAAAAAATTTAAAACAACAGACCTCATAGTCTTTAATAACCCTACAACTACACAACTAAATCCTCTACAAAAAAAACAACAATATAGTGTATCAATTTACATGCCCATTCAGAGATTGCATCTCTGATGCTAATAATAAACCCACTACATATATTGGTTTTTCTACAACCATACTCTCCCATAGACTTATCTATCACCTTTATGATCTTAGTTCTATTAAACAACATTCCTTAGAAAAACATAGCCATCTACATAATATTAGACAGATATTAGTTGATAACACAATAATACTCACACATACACACAGTAAAAAGAACACAGAAGGAAATATGTGAGATTTCATTTTAAAGGATACATCCCTACATTCAGATAAAGTATATTCTCGGTACAAGATGCTACCAAAACAGGGCATCCATAAAATTTGTCCATAATTACTTGGAACTTATACCCTAACACTATAAAATTCAACATAAAAAGAAATGGACACTTATACTATTTAAATACTGCAGTAACCTCCAAAACTGTTACATGTAGCCTAAAACAATGGCATCAAACACTTGGACAGTGCAATCTGAAAGACATTATACAGCTACAAGAAGTGGAAAGCATGAAAATTACCAATAAATTAAATTTAAACTGTGAAATATGAATCCAACACAAAATGGTACAGTATAAAAATAAATTACATGATGAAAGGGGAACTAAAATATTAAACATTTGTGATTTAACTGGCCTGACTCAACCAAGATCTTTGAATGGCTACAAATATAAACTTTGTTTTGTGGATGATTATTCTGGTATAATTATGATTTATGTTATGAAATAAAAAAGCACTATGTTTCTTGACAGAAAGAAATATTTGGCTGACACTGCTCTGTTCAGCTTTATAAAATGCCTAAGAAGTGAAAACAGCACAGAATTCACTTATGAAAATTTCAAAACTCTTTTAATTAATAATCAAATTAAGCATGAGAAATTGGTCCTATACTCTATACACCAAAATGTTACTGCAGAAAAATCTTGGCAATCTCTATCCTATTAATAGAATCAAAGCTACTAATTATGACCACTGCATATATTAGAAATCAGTGTTACAATCAAAGAACTGAAGAAAAAAAACTGCCTTTCAAATATTCAAATAACTTTATAAAATGGTGAGATGTCATGGAAAAAGAAATAAGTGCTCTAAAAACAAAGAATGCATATGAGTTAACAAAACGTTCACCTGGTAATACAGTTGTTGGCAGTCAGTGGGTCTACACTATTAAAACTAATAACACCAGTAATGAACAATTCAAAAACCAGGAATAGATTATCCTGAAACACCACACACACAATATCAACTAAATAATAGCCAACAACACAAAAGAGAAGCAAATTACTACAACTACACTCTTTACAAAACTCAAAAAAAAAAAAAAATAGAAAAAAAACAAGAATGCATATAAGGATATGAACATACAAACACACCCACATAAACACAAACACACAGATGCACACATACAAACATACATGTGCAAGTATGTATATTAGACTAAACATAAACCAATGGAAAAATACAAAAGAAACAATTTGTTTAACAACAGCACCTACAAAAAGAAAACTGTTCTTTCATATAACTAAACATAAAAGACTTATCAAGTAAAAAGGAAAATAACACTCATACTACAATAAAAGTATAAAACAAGCACACACTAACTAAAGTTAAATAATAAAACCTAAAAATACATATCCAGTTAATACAAACACACAATTAGACATGAACACATGAACACACAAACATACATGTGCAGCTGAGTGCATGCATGCATGTTTGCATACATACATATGGAACATACATAGGCACATGCATAAACACACAGACACACACAAAAATACAACCATAACCTAAATTACATGGTCAAAACAATAGTAATAAACCAGAGATCAACAGAGAAGGTGAGGAAAGAATAAAATAATAGAATAAAATAAAAAAGGAAAATAACACGCTAATACCACAACAAAAGTACAAAAAAAAAAATTGAGAAATATCAGTAGTTTAACTGTTCCAACAAGTGGTCACATCTATCTAACCACAAAACTTCAAAGTAGGCAGGAGTTAAGTGAAAAAACTTTTTCATATTAATTCTATTGACTGTCTTTGATATTGAGCACTCTGCCACAAAGCTTACGTGCCTTAAATACCTACTTATCAGCAAACCACTGAAAAACCTGCAATTTTGGCTTCACAAACAGTCTTTCAAATCAACAGTGTATATATATATATATATATATATATATATATATATATATATAACTGAAATTCATTGGTAACAATTGTTTCTATAGAAAATCAGTTGTATATTATTTTTCAAAAAAAAATGAAAAGAAGAATTTGGTATTTTATTCTCCATTAATCATTCATATTTATTAGTTGTGACCTATATAAAGGATGAAGCTTTAATGGTTTTGATCAAGTTATTTTATGTAATGACATATCAACATTTCCTGATAGAATAACAATAATATTGAATATAAGTCTTATAGGATAGAACTCATAAAAATGTCAAAAGCAGTAGACAAGGTTTGGCAGTAAAGTAAGACATATTCTCAGAATAGTAGACATGGACCTGTTTTGCACTTGTGTCAAATTGGTGTATATTACTATGATTTATAGTTATATCTGCAAATAACCAACTAAAAAGTTCCTCATTTTTTGGATGGGTATTCTAATCCTTGCCAACAGGATAGGAAGAGATCATGTACTAACATTGGAATGGTTCAATGACAAAAAATACCTCCTACTTTCTTCCAAACATCTGAAGGAAACTGGATCAGCCAATATTTAATGATAAGAACAAATAAAATAACATCAATAGTCTAAATAATTCTTGGAAGGGTGAGAATATAAATCAAAACACTTCCTGAATTATCAGAAAGACAAGTTACTTACCATTTTGGTCTGTCGAGAAAGTTGGTGTCATACCTATGGTTGGATTTACTTTGATACATTTAATGGCAACATCCTCATTGTGCACACAGTTATGAGTTCCCCAAGAAAGATTGGAACAACTTTCAAGTTCAACTTCTGAGCCAGTACAATTGAGGTCATCAAGCCAGATGATACCTTGCCCTTGTCCATATATATTTGAAATAACTTTTCCAGAACTGAAATAATAAAATTATTAAAAAAAAAAAGTAAACTAAATATAGGTGGTGAGTGAAAATTTCTCGACCTAATCCCACTCTCCTAATTTGAGAAAATCAGCAGAACTGATTCTGAAACAACTTACAATTCAGCTGATAAATCTCCATATATAAATAATTTTTAAAACAATTATTAAAGTTAAAATTGTAAAAAAATGTTTCAAATAGTGAAGTTGATTGAAGTGACCAAATAATAATAGTTGTTGATAAAATTTTGTAAGGAGGTGAAAGTAGGCAGCATTTATCAACAAGAAAGGGGAAGAGATCCTACTGTCAGTCTATATGTGTGGCAAAATATGGTATTTATGACATACTATGCAGGTTGTATGATGGATAGCAGCAGAGCCAAGTTTAAATTTCAGTCGAGTTTGTTTTGTCCATTTACATGCAAATACACTTGGGAGAGGTATGAATCCATCTCATCCCCCATCTATGAATTAAGTAGTAGGGTAGACTGAGCTCTCTAGCTGTGACTGGCAATATCTGAAGAAGGAAAACTCTGAATTCAAATCTATAACAATCAAATCACAGGTTGCCCTTTGGGAATGTAAAACACAGGAAGCCACCATTGCCATGGTTACTATGAAGACATTGGTAGCAGGATGTTGAGAGTGGTCAGTGGTAGAATCGAACAGAACAGATCTGGCATTACTACAATACTGGCATGCAAAACATCTTCTGTACCTGTACTGGACAATGGATGTGACAATTATTCTAAATCAGATGGAAACTGCAAGAATAGAGAGTAGGACAAGGGAAACCCCTATGATGCTACACCTTAAGAGCACCAGGAAGAAGAGGCTTACAAATGAAGGGTTAGGGAAGTGAACTCATGTATTATATTATCTGATCATATGGGTTCTTGAGGCACCTAATACTGTAGAAATAGACCAGACCAGAAGGTATAGAAATGAGTAATTTTTGTAGATAATTTGTTATTCTCTTGAGGAAGAGGTTTCTTTTGTTCTCATGGATTACACCTAATGAGGGCTGGAGAAGAGATCAGGCAAAATTTTCTGTTAATAACAATAAATATGCAAGAACATATTTGAACAATGGAGAAATTAAACCTGAGAGGATTAGAGAACAGATCAATCAAAAATATTAAAAATCAAAATCACCTGTATCCCATCATTCTACAAATGACTTTTGCATCATTGTTATCAAAATGGTCATCACAGACAGTTCCCTTGACTTCTTTACGAGTGATTTCAATTCTTCCTCTCATTTCTAATTTGCCACCAATCAGTTGGATTCTTATGGCTGCAGAGTAAAAGGCATAACAGAAAAGTGAGTGAAACTTGTGATGTTTTTTGCTTGTTTTCTCCAAGCAAAGCAATAAAGCCACTAAGATGTAAGGTGTTACTCTGTATAAAAGAATAAGAAACATTACTGAGGTGTGAGAGCAATAAAAGAAGAGGAATCAAAAAGGCAATAGAAAACAATTGATATTGCATTTAAATTTTCGAAGATCAAAATTGGTCGGTAAATAATGCGTAAGAAGAGAGTTTCACAAGTGAAAAATTCAAGAAAACAGGCTGTTAGTAAAGATCTCATGGTTACATGTAGCCAATTCAACTGTAAAATGATGAAACCTTGTTGCCAATCTAGTACTGTGTTTAAATTTATAAAGTAGAGGAAAGTTCATGATAACATTTACCATGAAAGTATTAAGAGAAAAGTTCCAGACCAGTAACATTGCAGATTCTGTTTTAAACTTTTCCAAGAATAAAGAATCTCTCAATATATAGCAGGATCAAAAATCTCTTGATATATAGCAGGAATACCAAACAAATGATGAAACACAAAGGAACAAATCAAGTAAAGAAGCATGTTGATCAGATTTGTTAGAGAAACAAGAAAATCCACTATTTATATGACTGATCAATAGAAAAATTTAAAGTCTGAATACCAGAAACATTAGTAATGTTAGAATTCATATGCCACATGATGTGATGATCATTAAAATCACCAAAGACAAATGTTTGCAAATCAATGTAGAGGGAGATAGCCATTTCTATACTGTCAGAAATTTTGTCTAATATATTGCAGTCCTGACAAGAAGGGGATTGATAAAAGAAAAAGAGACAGCTATTAGGTTGGTGCAAAAATAATGACGTAATAATGTCGTTTTTGACGTATTTCTTAAAGTCAAAAAACAACATTATTATGTCATTATTTTTGCACCGACTTAATAATAGAGTGCAATAGTGAAAGTAGAAAACATAAAAAAAAATAATCTGCTATCTCAAATGACAATCCCTTAGCAATTGGAAAATTTTTCCAGATATAGACACTAAGGCCATGCATATGTATGCTAGAATCTTCTCAGCAACTACAAAGATAGTCTGGAACAGAGAATTCATTGGAAGCAATAGAAGAAATTAGTTTCAATAAATGCAAATCTATCTGGAGACCATTTCAAGGGAAAGTATTCTACACTTCAGAAATTGAAACAGATAACATGAATATTAGATAAAACAAGTTGAATGGGGTAGGTGATTTATTTTTTACTGGTTTTCTTATATTTCTTTTCATTGTATCTGTCATGAAAGGATTTTATTTTAAAAATAAAAAAAGAAGAAAGAAAAAGGCCAAAATATCTATCACTATTTGTTGGCTAAGGAAAAGCAAACTGGCCAGATCATGGCTCCAACTAATGCATAATGTGGTCTTGGAGTTGCCCACTGAAAATATATGCAGATACACCAACCAATGCATTTTTATTTAAAAATAGGTTCAGGAGATTTTAAATTCTTTATTGTGACCAGGATATATAAAATTTATGGCATATATATATATATATATATATATATATATATATATATATATGCATTTTTCAGCACAGGGCCAAATTATTCATCTATAGAACCAGCGGAAATAGATGCTGTAAACATCAATGATGATACCAATAATGAAAGAGACCAAGTGGGTACAAATACAGAACCCATCCAACTCTACATAGACTATCATCTCCACTCCATGTCATTTATGTGATCAGAAGACAAGGGATGAGTGTAGAAGAGAAGAAAACTTACCTCATGTGGCAAAACGAGCACATATGTGCCTGGAATGCAAAACAAGGAAAAGAAAGGAAAAAGAAATATATGCCACCCTGAGAACTTAATTTAAGAAAGACATGGTCTCAGAGCTAGGAGAATTCGTGAGAGAGGGTGAACGTATGCAATTTTTTTTGTGAGATCAGCTGGGCATAAAAATCACAACACGAGAGAGTATAGTTGAATTTGTTTTTGAACACGGTTCTGCTTGTACAGAGAGACTTTGTAGAGATTACTTGGATCAGTTTCACACAGGAGTTAAGCCTGAACCAGAAAGACTTTGTCCTTTAAGAGGAAAAAAAAAGAGAAAAATTGAAATCATTAAAAAGGGGTACTGGTCATGTTCGCATATTATGTGAAATAGATAAAATAAAATTCAGCTTTTAATAGAAACTAAAAAATTCCCACTTGAGAAGAGAGCACTCAAAGCTTTCAATCAATTAAAAAGAGAACTAGGGAAGGTTGCACTACAACCAGTAGACAAAAGCTTACCTTTCGAGGTTAAGTGCAATGTGTCAGACATTATCATTTCTACCATCCTTAACCAAGTTCATGTCAAAAATCACATAGTAGAGAAGGAGTCAACAGCAATTATTGAGGCGGTTCGCAAGTGGAGCCACTAACTATCACAATAACGTCTCACCCTAGTTACTGACTAAAGATCAGTGGCATTCATGTTTAACAATGAAAGACATATCAAAGTTAAAAATGCCAAGATTCAGGAGTGGCAGTTAGAACTTGCAGTATTTGACTACATGATAAAAATCATCCTGACAAGGAGAATGTAGATTCTGACACATTTAGCTGAACTTGCACTTGTTCAGCCATTACTACTTCAGCCCTCTCCAACATTCACAATGGACTATGCTACCCAGAAATTACTCAAATCCTGCATTTTGTTAGAACAAAGAATCTCCCTTTTTCTATGGAGGAAGTAAAAAAAAGTGTGTGGTTCTTGCAGAGTCTGTGCAGAAAGTAAATCTTGTTTCTATCACCCACCAAAAGGTGACCAGTGTCCTGGGTCTGGCGATAAACTGCATCAGTGTCCTGGGTAAGACGATAAACTACATCAAACAGTAAGGCTTCTGATAATACGTTTTTGAAAAAATAATCTTGCCAGCTGTACATTTTTGAAAAAATATTACCAGCTATACTTTTATTTATTTTTTTGAAAGAATTGTGTTGCTGGCTATACGTTTTTGAAAAATAATATTACCCGCTATACGTTTATTGAAAAAATAATATTACCAGCTATACGTTTTTGAAGAAGTATTATCATCAGCTATATGTTTTGAAAAAATATTACCAGCTATACGTTTTTGAAGAAATATTATCAGCTATACGTTTGGAAAATAATATTACCAGCTATACATTTTTGAGGAAAAAAAATATTAACAGAAATAGATTTTTGACAAAACAAAAATATTACCAAAAAAAAAAAAAAAAGTTGTCAACATTAAATGACCCATTGAGGTTGATATGCCATAAAACAAACCAAACCAAACGAAAAGGTGACCAGACTCATGGAACGACTAAGTTTCAACTTCAAGTGACCTGCGCTTTCTGTCACACATAACACGTATGTACTTGTAGTAATTGACAAATACTTGTGGTTTCTATTTGTCTTCACATGTCAAAACTTGCAGATGACATCAGTAATTAAATCCCTAGATCTATTGTTCAGCATAGCTGGGATGCCTGGCTATATACACTCAGACTGAGAGGCATCCTTTGTGTCTGAACTGAGAAAATATCTTTCCCAAAAAGGGATTACAACAAGTAAAACCATTCCATACAACCCAACCAGAAATGTACAGGTTGAACAATTTAACAACATTATATGGAAGGCAATTTGTCTAGTCATTAGGTTGCATAACATACCTGAAAAGTACTGGGGATTGGTGCTTCCAGAAGTGTTACACACCATAAGATCATTGCTGTGTACTTCAACAAATAACACTCCTCATGAATGTTTCTTTGGATTCCTGTGCCATTCATCATATGAGAGCTCACTGCCATCCTGGCTAATGTCACTATGTCCCATACTATTAAAAAGGTTTGTAAGAAACAGTAAAAATGATCCTTATGTGGACCAAGTTGAACTCCTCAACAGTAATCTGACATATGCCAACATAAGATATCCAGGTGGAAGGGAGTCTACTGTATCTGTTCAAAATTTGGCACCCTTCCCTGAAATGGAGTTAACCCCTGAGTCCCTCACCATGGAAGAAGATAGGTGTACTCCAATTGTTCCTATACTGGAGGAGGGTACAACATATAATGGAGATGTTACTGAGGTCCAACAGATAAGGAGATATGAACAGATGACAAGACCCCCCTCAGATCGTTATGGCTGATGACTCCACAATTTTCCAAGAAGTGAAGAATGCGATATGCTAGGCTTGCATTGTAGGAACAATAGACTCAACCACACGGCCAATATAATCTGTGACTTACCTCCCTTTTATTTTGTAGCTGAGTTTCATTTAGCTAAATAAAGCTTACTACTTTTACTTCTTTCCTGAGTTTTGTTTTACTTATCACATCCATCATTTACAATATTGCAAATTATTATAATATTGACTCCATACATTACCAATAATTTATATAATATTACTGAAATGCATTGACAAGCATTTTTTGTCAATTAGTTTTACATTAATTTTTGCTGCAGAAATCCATTAAAAATTATTTTTCTTATAGAAAATAGTTGAGGGAACATTTCTTTTATTCTCTATCAATGCTTCATATCTATTACTATATGTTATGTAAAAGATGATGAATTCAAAGGTTAGGTTGGTTAATTTACTGACATCAACTCTTTTTTGTTTATTTGCCAAATTGCCTGAATATCTCTCTTAAAAGACAAAAATCAGAAGGAAGTAATGAATTAATCAGAAAAACTGTTGACTTACAATTTTGGTCTGTTGAGGAAATTGTGGATGTTGATAAGGTTGTATTTGCTTCTTTGAAACATTTCAAGGCAACATCCTTATCATGCTCACAGTTATGCTTTCCCCAAGAAAGATTGGGACAAACTTCAATATCATATTCTGATCCAGTACAGTTGAGGTTATCAAGCCAGATGGCACCTTTTCCCTGTCCAAATATATTTGGAATTACTTCTCCAGAACTGAAATGAAAATTTTTTTTTTTTTTTAATTTACATTACAGAATGAGAATTATGAATTCTTCATGTGAATTATTTTTGAAAATCTGACTTAATGAGAAGAATTGGTATTGAAATCACTTCTTGAATTAGCTGAGAATTTTTGACTGTATCCCCATAAAAATAATCTAGATTTAAATTTTAAAATTAGTATAAAAACCTGAAATTGTAAAAAATATCTCAAGTGCTTTTTTCTTAAAATTAAAGTTGATCTGAATTAGACCATAGCAATTGTTATTCAGTGGTGTTGATAGGAGATGAAAGCATCTACATTTAACTATGATAAATGGGAACTGAGGAGCCTGGGGATGGGGTTCAGATAATAGTATTAGAAGAGCAAGTACAAATTAAAAATAAACAATGGTACAGAGAGTTCCTTTGCTTAGAAATGCATCATTAGGGAACTATACACTTATCATAGTTTATTATCAGCTGGACATTTGATACAACTCATGCTGTCAAAATAGACCAAACAAATTATTCCTATTCATTGACAGTTATTTTTTTCTTGAGAAAATGGTTAAGTTGATTCTCATAAATTACACTTTATGAGAGCTGGAGAATGGATCAGTAAAAATATTTTCTTAATAATAGTAAGCATATGTGGAAATAATTTGAGCCTCCAAACAATGTCATTGCAGTCATTATTTACATTATCTAATTTATCCAAAGAAATATGTAAAAATATTAAAACTCAAAATTACCTGTGCCCTATCATTCTACAAATAACTTTTGCCTCGTTGTTATCAAATCCATTGTCACAGACACTTCCCTTTTCTCCTCTACGAGTGATTTCGATTCTTCCACTGATTTCCAATGAGCCACCAACAAGTTCAATTCTGGTGGCTGCAGAGAAAAGGAAAAACCACAACTCAAAGGAAATCTGTGAAAAATGATGCATGCATTTAAATATCGGTTATGGAAATTTTCAATTCTTTATTTCTGTTCAGGTTGCATAAAACAAAAAGAGATTAACAAACTTAAGATAAATTTATGGTGTAATGGCAGCCTTGTTGTATCCTGCCAGCACTTCCATATTTTTTTAAAAAGCAACTAGAAGAAAAAGCTTAACCAGCAATGAACTTGTTTGTAAATATGATTCAAGATATAAAAACACCTTAAAAGATGGTTCTGCAACCCAGAGGCACTTTGACATGTTGTAATGTTTAGGAAGTTTATCTAGCTAGATCAATTATGACTGAGTAGTGAGTTTGATCCTCACTGGGTGCCCTACACTTTCAGCCTTGCTTGTGCCACACCCAAGCTACATTTAGAAAATTATTTGAGGGTTCTGCCACTAAGTTGGATTAGTTCAGTCATATTTTTTTTAACTGCACATTTTTGTCCCATTTATGAAAGATTAGTGCCTAATTTCTGTTAAGCCTTTTTTTCATTTTTTCAATTGAATTTTATTTTGTCCAGTGTAATTTTTTAAGTGCACAAAGATTTTATTTTTCGTTTGTTTCTATAAATTGTTTTGAGTGCATTTTTTGCAACTCCTGTCCAATTGGAAGTAATTTTTTTATTTTATTTTGAATTGTTTAATTTTTTCTGTTTTACTGTGGCCATTTTTATTTAAGCAAACCTTTATTTTGACTTAATTTTTCTTTTATTTCCTCTGCTCTGCTGTAAGCCAAATTGTTATTTTGCATTACTCGATGTTTTTGTTTTACGTCAACAATTTTTATATAGGTAAACCTTTATTTTTATTTGTTTTTTTTTTATTCTTCCACCCAGCAGTAGCCAGGTTTTAACCTTTTTGTTGGTATCTTATTTGTATTTAATTTTTAAATTTTATTTATGTTATTTAGTTAATTTTATTTTTGTAGGCAAAGCTTTATTTTTACATGTCTCTTTTTTCCTTTAATCTTTGTTTTTAATTATATGTCAAACGTTTTTGTTTTTTAAAGGTTTTATTTTTCTTGCTAAATGTTACTGTTTGTGAATGGTATATTGTGTTTGCTGTGGTGGGTCCTCAGCCACCAGAGGAGCAGATGGTATAAACCCCACCTCCAAAACAGCTTGGGCCATGAATAGGCTGAAAAAAGATGTGGGCTACTATACCCAACAACAGGAAAAATTTTACCAATATTTAAATGTGAACAAGTTCTTCACAGTACTGGAGATGTCAGATGCTGTAACAAGGACAATCTCTCTGCTGACCATGGATGTAAAAACCCAGAAAATAATTGGGGTCAACAGGGAGACAACAGAGGAAGCACTTAGAAGCCTGAAAATAGGGCCAAAAAAATTAAATGCTATGTGGGACATCCTACTAGCAACAGAAGAGGAGGTCAAGCAGCTGGCTGGGAGGATTTTGACAGCAAAGACTATCTTCAGACAGTGTATATGTACACTCTGTGAATGTCTCCTCTCTAATAAGCATTACCACTGGGGATTTTGTCCTTCAGGTGACAAAATCCCCAAAAAGTTTTTCAGACATCCCTGACATGTTAGTGTGTTGGTGTAGCAAAAAAAAAAAAATCTTTAAACTTATTGTAGCAATTAATTCTGGCAATTGGTTTCTTCTGCCTCTCTCATTTGCAACATTTGTAGCCAATTCAAAACAGCTGTTTGGGTATCAACCAAAAAAGAATCCATGTTCCAACACAAAGTTCAATCGAAAATCTGTCGTAACAGCCCAACAGAAAGCAGAGTAATGAACAACAGGGTCAGAAATCCAACCTTCACTTTGCAACAGCAAAAACACACATTCACACACCAAACTCAAAAATTGTTCTGCCTGGTAAGCAAAAAACAATGGCCTTTATTCACTGAGTGATTTTTCTGACTGGCCACACCATTCAAGGAGGAAAGAACATTAGCATAGTTTCTCTGATAAAGTAGTAGTTTTTTGCTATTTTCTTTAATTCTCCTTTGGCAGACCACACACAAACTCTTTTTTGAAGTAGGTGAAAAGAAAAATCACCCCATTCCCGAAGGAAGATGTCATGTGTCAGATTGATAGGCAGGTTCTTCAGAAGGAGGCCTTTGTTTAAGCTCACCTCTGTTGACTTGCCTAGGAGCTTCAGTAATGCTCCTGGAGTAATAACAGTCGTTATGAACTCTGGCAGCAAGATGAGAGTGTAGGACTTTATCTTTGCTGCACAGGCATCATTTCCAAAACTCATGATGGGAAGTACTGAGCTTCACAAACTTGGCAAAACTTGTGCTGGGAGGACCCAGTATTGCACCACCCTTTATTAATATAGGGCCCTGAAATTAACATTCCCTACTGATGTCAGTGGGATTATCCTAGACAGAAGGATTATGTCTAATGTGGGCTCTGGAAGCCAAAAACAGTCCGTCAGGACCCTGTCCATGCAGAATTCTGGTTAGAATGTGCCCAAGATTTTTTTTTAAATGTCTATCAAGCTGGCATGCTTAAATGCAAGGGGCTTCTAGAGCTCTTTGGTTGGACTGATAGTCCTATCTGCATTCTTGGAGTGTGGTTTCGGCCAGTCTCCAACTGAAGAAGAATTGGGCAGAGGTACTGGTAAATTAGGAGTTACAGCCCAAACTTAGCATCAAAAGGTGGTTGTCCTTAAAGGGTAGGTCTGAGATGTGCTCCATGTACATCTTTCCTCTCATCCTTTACCAGCTGTCAGTACTCCCTCTTTGCAGGGGCTATAGGAAGGTTATTGAGCTTTTCTCCCTCTTGTGGAATGGATGCAAGCTGAAGGTCTGCAGAGAAGTCTATATCATGGAAGGCTTGGAATGCTACACAGAGTGTCATCAACACACTTTGAGGTTGATTTCCTTATGCCATAAGTTGACAAAAGATTGACTTTGGGTGAGAAGTGTAAGGGCCACCTTCCCTAACCTTATCATCACTCTTCCCAGTTATAGACCCCAGAGACAGTGTGAATTCTTCGCTGAGTGTTGAAGGCCTGGCATGCTACTCCTGTGTCCAGTGGCCTTTTACTAGGAGGAGACTATATTGGGAACTGGTGGAGGGGGTCATGTCAGACCTACTCTGTGGGCAGCTCGGCTTGTCAACAACCAAGTAGTGCTCTTTCTGGTCCTGGCCACCAGTGGCAAATTACTTCAGCAACCCCAACTTCTCAATTATCTGGCAACTGATCCAGAATACACTATCTCTCAATAACATGGGTCTCAGAGTGGGCTGAACAGATATTAGAATAGTTAGAAGAAATAGCTATGCACACCTACCACTGTCCTCAAGTGCACCCATTCTGGAACCATGTTGGTGAGTTGTTGTCTCGTATCACTCCAAAACATCATGTACTCATAAATTTCATATACATGTGCAATAATGTGTCACCCCTATGTTCTGGGGTAAGACAGATGTTTTTACTGGTGTTGCCAGCCATGGCAAGGATGGTGGTGTAGATGATGCAGATGGTGGGAATCTTACGATACAAACATTATTCTCATCAGGATCTGATTAGATTCTTTAGGCATCAGGTCAGGATGAAGATCAGAACAGAAATTGTTATTGGCCTATTTCAACAAAAGCTGCGTAAAAGTGGTGAGCTTGGTTTGTGGGAACAGGGCCAGTCTTGATTTTCTTTTTTTAGTTGCCTTTTTGACACACCGGGGTGATTTCCTGTCAGACTCCTCCCTTGGTTTACCTAGATCCATCCCCTTTTGTTTACCTAGTTAATGTGAATAATTGTTGTTCCTGGCCAGCTCCCTGCATTCTTTTTGTTATGATGTATGTCAAGATTCCCAACCTTCTCATTTTGTTTTTTGTTCCCACATTTTTATCTTGGTACACCCTTTCATATTTCTACACTCCATTATTTATTTTGTCTCCCTTGCCCCTAGTGAGTGAGCTGCATGTTTCTGCTTTGTCACAGAATACAGTGCCCAGATCATAACATTTTATTTTTTAATTCGAATGTTTTGTTGTATTTTATTTTCATTATCTCCTTCCTCTTTATTTCAGGTCATATTATTTTCTCTAATGTTATAAGAAAAAAGACATTTTTTTTATATATTGTGAAATTTTTATGTCATAGATGTTTTGGTAGGATCCCTATGAATATGCCGTATTGTGGTATGTATTGAATTGAATGAATGGTGGTGAATGAGTAAATTGTAATGGATGAATGAGTTGCAAATCAGATTAGCTAAGTTTAGGATAGTCAGTGATGACCAGCCTTTCACCTCCTCTCTCTTTTAACCTTGTGCCACATGAAATGTAATATTTCAAAATAAAAATCATTCCACAGCCTAGATGACTAGGATCAAAGTGTAGTATCTGTTTCAACAGCAGAAATCAGGCCCACAGCTCCACCCATCAGCAGCAGTTCCAGCCAGCCATTGTTCTCTGCTCTGGCAGGCCTCCAGCTCTAGTCAGCCATCCTCGACAGCAGCAATGATAAGCAATAAACTGTCCTTTTCAGGACAACACTACTACTACATGACTACCACAACTGCCTTTCTCAGGACAACACTTTTCAACAACTACTGAAACTGTCTTTCTCAGGACAACACTTTGCTCACCCACTGCATGAACATGAGATAATTTTTTTGCCTAGTACACTGTAACCTTACTTTTGTCAATGTATTTTCTTTAACAAAAATAAACTTGCCAATATATTTTATTTACTCAAGTCTTTGTTTTGTTTGTTGTTGTCTTCAGTCATTCAGTATCCCCTGCAACAGCCTTACCCTTATCAAGAAAAAAATGTCGAAGTAACAAAACAACAAATGGAGATAAACTGTCGTTGAGATAAGTAAAACGGTTATTTTTATCATGATTTACAAGGTTTGATTGTTTGAGTATTCTGTGTGTTATAGACAAGCGTATAGTTGCAAGAAGGAAATACAACAACAGCAGAAATAGATTTACGCGATTTATTTCAATAGGAATGTGTGGGTTTGGGACAACTAACTTGTGGTATAGTTCATAAGTCAGCTCACGGTCTGGGTTGATCTCTCATAGTAGTTCACACTGGTTGGCATGGCGCTCCTTCTGCTGACTGCTGCTGACTGACCATGACAGGTCTTTTCCCTGGCCTCCTGTTGACTGCTGTTGGACTTCCCCGTGTGACCCCTTTTATGGCATTTTTTATGGCTTAACAGGCTCGAAAAACGACGCGACTATAATTAGGAGGGAAGCATTTTTATTGGTCAAAAAATAGAAACACTTTAAAATATTATTTTATTTTTCAACCGGAACTCATGCGTCGGTCTTATGCGTAGACAACAATAATGGTCATTTTGTGACAGGGCCTTGTCCCGTTCACATCCGGCTCTCACTCTTAAGTATGTTAGTTTATTTGCCTGCAAATCAACTGAGATATGTCTTATTTTATTTTATAACATGTGGATATCATATGTCAGTCATGGGAAACAGAGAGTAGGTTCAGGATGTAACATGAAGTAATAGTTGAGATAAATACATGGAGGAAATCAACATGCACATCTAGTCAACTGAGATTGACTTGTGATAGAAATTTTACATGGATTATCACATTGTAGTAATCAAGAGTTAGTCTCTGTTACTGCTGCTGGCTTTGTTGCTGGCTGAAAGCAATTAGTCTTCAGTGTCATGGCAGTCCATCACTAATGCTAGCCAGGTGGGTGAAATCCATTGTGAATTGTGAGATATAGTTGTCTAAATTCTCTGGATGTATATTTATCTGAACTTGTGTCCATTGCAATTATAAGCATTTTGTGTGTGGTGTCTACCATAGAATGTTTGACTGCTAGGTAGCTCTTTGGAAAAAGTACTGTATATTGATTGTGTTGATGACAGTTTAGCTGAGAAGAAGTGATTAGCTTATGTTGGGAATTTAATTCTTGTTTGATGACTGCATCTATGACTTGTATCAGATGCATCTGTGGTTAGCAGAATTTTCATTTCCAGACTGTTGTCAATGTATGACAGTTTCATAAATTTGACAAGTGTGGAGTTAGTAACACTGAATATCTCTAAAGCATTCTGTTTGAAGATAATGCTTTTGTTGTTCTTCTGAATGAGATTTGTTAGCAGAAGTGTCAATGAATAATTTGGTACAAATCTTCTATAAAAATGAATTAAGCTGATGAAATGTTTTGGCTGTCTAATGGATGTTGGTGTAGGGATGTCTTGGGTGGCTTTGGTCTTGTCAGGTAGACATGAGATGCCATCAGTGTCAATGTTATGTTCACAGAAATTATGGCCAAAGATGTATTTGCCCAAATGGAGGTGTTATTTATGTTCGTTGATAGTACTACTACTTACAAGGATGTTGTTGATGCAAATGTATATGGATGGTAATCTACATAAGAATCTATAAGATGTTAAAATGTCTGGGCAGTGTTCCTTAAACCAAATGGAATTTTCAAGAATTCCTAAAGCCCAAATGATGCTATCACTGCTGTTTTGGGGATATCATAGGTGGCTTTGGGGATCTGGTAATATACCTTGGTGAGGTAGATCTTTGAGATTATGAATACACCCTGCAATCCTGATGAAAAATTGTGAATATGAGGGATTAGGTAATATTTGGGAACAGTTGAATAATTTAGTTACCTGTGGTCAATGCATATTTTGAAGTTGTTGCTGCCTGATTTGTGAGCTAAGTGAAGTGGTGAGGTGCATAGACTAGCTGAGGATTTACTTGGACAAACAGATCAGTACTCAGCTATATTGGAAGTTGAGTCTGTTCTGACAAAAACTCCCAGAGCCAGTTGGTAGGTGTTCTGTATAGCAGGCTGGGATGTTCCATTATGCTACTTGGGTCAGCTATGTCTCTGGGTTCTAATGGGTTGTTGGTTTTTATGTGGATACTGTGATCAATAAATATCTGTCATTAAACTGCTGTGATTGCTTGAGTATGGGGGTCTATATTAAGCTACAGCACACTTTCTGTTGTTTGCCAAACTGGACGCTAGTTTGGAAATTTCTTATGAAGGTGTGTATCCTATTTTGATTCCCCAGTAATTATAATAGACACACTTCTCTACTGGATCTCTTTCTTACCTCCACCCCATACTCATGTCATACTCTACAGTTCTGACCTCTTGAAAATTCTGATCATGTGGTGGTGTCTATAGATATCTCTTTCCTCTCTCCCATCTGTTATCAACATGCTCATTAGGACTTGTTTCATGTCTTCCCTTGTGATGTTCCTTGGAATGATATTTTTGATCATCCTTTTCATAAATGTGTTACTCAGGTCTCTTCCTAAGTGAAAGCCAGCATCAAAACTTTTGTTCTAGCATGGAAATACTAAGTGAAACCATGATCATCACTTTGTTTTTCATCTGCCACTTAGCTGCTATAGCCCACAGGAATTACTTCTTCTGAGTATACCATAGTGATAGGTCTGATTGTAACAGATGTCTCTTTGTCATTCCTCATAATGAGTGTAAGCATGTCCTCAAAGAAACAAAGTCACTATTTGCTAGATAGAATGGAGCACTGTATTGTCTCTAATAAGTTTGGTTCTAAAGATTACTGCTGGCCTTGCAAGAGTGTGCTGAACAACAGCAAGTCCTCAGTTTCTCCTCTCTTCAATCAATTTATCACCTGCATAAACACTCTACATATTTTTGGCCTCTCATTTTTCCACTGACATGAAATCCTGTGACTATATTGAATCAACTGCTATGTCTACTGCAAGGAAAGTAGGTTCACCATGTCATGACAGAAAATTTTTCTTGTCAAAATCTATCTTACACATTTATAAATCTACTATTTGTCCATGCATTGAATACTGCTGCTATATCTGGTCTGATGTTCTGCTGTACATTTAGAGATTCTTGACAAAATTCAAAGGGTTTGTAGTTCATTTTGACTAGCCATCTCAACTTCAGTCACTTTCTCACCAACATGACGTGGCATCCCTGTCTTTTCTACAACTATTTTCATGGCAACTGCTCTGATGAACTTTTTCCCTGCTGCCCCAACTACATGAATTTAAGCATGATACTAGGTCTCTCCATTTTACTGTTGAACTAGTGCAATGCAACTACCACTTCTACTATAGTAGTTTCTTTTCTTGCACTTTCCACCTGTGGAATTTCCTTCCGATTTCTTGCTTTCCTGATAACTACAATCTTCAAAAATTTAAATGCAATGTCAATCACTATCTTTTGTCTTCTTGAATCCCATTCCCTATTTGCCCTTTCCTCAAACTTTCCCATTCTCAGTCTTCTCATTCTTTCACTCACTAACTCCTGTGTTGTGTCTCTCTGATTATATTGGACAAATATCTTGTCCACTATGTCAGTAATTTGTCTAACCAAAGGCAGCATAGATATTGTGTGCTAACCTGTTGAATATTAGCTAGTTTGCCAGTGGTTTAGCACACAAGTAGGCAAATGTAGCCAAAGCCAAACTGACTTGAGTCATTTATGGAGAAATATATAGCTGAATAAAGACCCCTCATGCAAATGTATTGGGAAGGTCCATTCTAGTAAAATGGACCAACTCAACTGGTGTATTAGGCGCTCTCCTAAAATAAGGTAAAATCAGCTGGCTTGCCTTTACAAGGAACTAGAAGGAGGCAGCCATGTTGGCAGGTAAGTCACTTGACTTCTACATCTCCCTCCTCTCCCCATTGCGGAAGCATATTGGCCGTTGGGGAGGAATTAATTCCCTATTGCCTGGCTGATTGTATGGGAGTAGTCGGGATAGCACCCTGGGAATCCTCGTTCTTGATGGCTGTGATTGAGTAGGGCCCTGGGACGCTGGTTTATTTTGTAATGTAATGTCACCATTTTCCAAGTCTTTGGCAGATTGATGTGGTCTGCATGTATCCGTAATTGTCGGCTCAGGTGACACAGGCATGGCGCTTGGTATGGGGGTCATGATTATGGGTGCTTCAAGTTTCCTTAGAAACCTACGGTTCCGCAGGGTTATTCTGCCTGATCCTGCAACTCTAATTCTATATTGACGGTTGGGAAGCGTCTCTACTATTCACCCAGCTATGTCCCATCGACGGCCATTTGGGTTTTGAATGGAGACTGTGTCACCCTTATAAAGTGGGGATAGTGCATGTGCAGTACGGTTGTACTTCTCGATGAGGTCTGCATTGCGTTTGGATAATCTCTGTTCTCGTTTTTGCGCTGCGGCTATCCATTCAGGGTGTGGTTTATATAACTGTGGGTGCGATGGGATAAAATCTCGAAGACGTCTATGAAGCAGGAGTTGCGCTGGTGATAAGCCAATGCCTTGGATAGGGGTGTTTCTATATTGCAAGATTGCTTGTGCTGCCATGTTATTGTCCAAGGAACCCTGGTGTCCTGTGCAGTCTTTTATGAGTCTTTTTGCAGTCTTGACTGCCAATTCTGCACGTCCGTTAGACTGGGGATAGGCCACTGATGAAATTCTTTGCTTAACAGCCCAGGTTTTTAGGAATTGTCGGAATGAGTAAGCTGAGAATGGCGGTCCACCATCTGTACTAAGTTCCTCAGGTGCACCATATGTTTGGAATATTTCTCTGCAGATGGAAATCAACCTGGAAGCAACCGCTTGCCCTGGCTTGATGCGGTACAGAATGAGCCATCCAGTGAGCCTGTCTGCACAAGCAAGATATGTGAAGGATTTAACATAGAACAAATCCATTACAATCTGTTGAAATGGCCATTCAGGTGTAGGTGTCATTTGGATTGGTTCATGTGGTAGACTTGGGGCATTCCTTGAACATGTAATGCAATTATACCTGTAATTGCGAATTGAGGCATTCATTCCAGGCCAGTAAACTGAGTCATTGGCACGCGCTTTCATGCCAACTACTCCTTGATGAGCCGAATGTAGGCATTTTAATATGTTCTTGCACTGGGAGGTTGGTATCACTACTCTCCTGTCAAGTAGTATTAGGCCATTTTCATTGCTTAGGCGGTTACGAACTTCCCAGTATTCCCGGATTGTAGGTGGTGTTGCTTGACGACTGTTTGGAAAACCATTGTCTATGGTTTTCCGTAATAGGGTGTATTGTGTGTCTTCTTGACCAGCAAAACGAATGTGGTCAGGGGAAGTTATGGCAGGATTATCATCTAATTGAGATATTGATGTGAGGGCTGTCAATCTCATTGTTGCACAAGTCTCATCTGATTCATCAATTTCTATAAGGGAGGGTTCTATGGAGAATGTATCAAGTAGGCTTTGTACTGTAGTGACTGGATTGCGGGAAATAGCATCAGAGGCTCTGTGCCATTTTCCAGGGCAGTGTTGCATGGTGAAACGATATCTCAAGCTTTTCTCTTTGAGTCGGAATAGGCGAGGGTTGTGAATTTTGCTGAGATCTCGATCACCAAAAAGTCCTTTGAGTGGTTCATGGTCGGTCACGACTATAACGTTTGGGCAACCTAGTATGAACATGCGGCACTTTTCAAGTGCCCAGCTGATAGCTGCTGCTTCAGCTTCTATGGGTGCATATCTTTGCTCAGCGTCAGTACAGAATCTGCTTCCAGCAAACACAAGATGCCAGCCTTCAGGGCAACAGACAGGGGCTCGTTCGATTGCACATGTGCAGTGTTTCTGAAGAAGTAAAAATCCCATGCCGTCTTTACTCCAGTCAGGAGCTAAGCAGGTAATTCTGTTGATGTCAAATGTTGAGACGCCCCGCTTTACTAGTTCAGCAATGACCTGCTTTGATTCCTGAAATGCTTTCTCAAGGGTCTGGTTCCAGGTGAATTTTGAGTTTTTTTGACAAGGTCCTGAAAAGGTAGCATAATGGGACTTAATGAATATGCCCAGGCAAGTTGGTTTACCAGTCCAAACCAAGACCTTGCATCAGTGATGGTTTTCGGAACAGGGAAATTTAAAATAGCATTAAGCATAGATTCAGAGGGAGATACTCCCGATGAAGTTATTTGAAGGCCACCAAACTGAACAGTGTCCTTACAAAACTGGAATTTGTCTTTGCTGAGTACAATCCCATTTTGTGCACATCTCATTAGAAAATCAAAGGTATGATAGAATGCCTCTTTGATGCCGGTGTCGTAGAGCAAAGTATCATCAACCAATTTGATTTTCCTGGGAATATCTTTTATGACTTCATCATATCTACGGGTGTATGCATCACCAGATGCTAAGTAGCCTTGAGGCACCCTAAGGTACATAAACCTTCCCCACTCTGTGATAAAAGTTGTGAGTGGTTGGGACTCCTCATCTAATATAATAGAGTGGTAGCCATCGACAGCATCCAGTACTGTTTTCTTGGTATTGGGTGGCACCTGCATTGCCAGCTGGAAAGGTGAGGCAGTGTGGTGGGTTTCTCGCTTGCATTGCGAATTTAAATATTGATAATCGATGGTACGCCTCGGTCGACCATCCTTTTTTGTTGTAATGACCATCGTGCTACACCAATCTGTTGGAGTACCAATGGGCACTTGTTCTAATATGCCTCTTTCTATATCTTGCATAAGGGCTTGCCTCACTGGTTCTTTTAAATGGTATGGCACTGGTATTGGTCTGTGTCTTGCCTTAGGGATTGCCCCCTCCTTCAGGTGGATATGTGCTGGTTTACCAGACATGGCTGGGAATTGCCCATCAGTATTAAATGCTGAATCAGCAAATTGTTTCAGTAACCATTTTTTGAGGTTCTCCACATTTCCTTCGTTTGCTGGAAAGGGGGTTTCTTCAGGGCGATCTGGTAGCTGAAATCTTCTGAGTTGCTTTTGCTCGACAGCTGCTGTGTGATCGTTGGTTGTCCAATCTAATTTGCTGTGGGTTGTCATAGTCATAGGCGTGGGGAAGTGAGGAGACAGTATGCCAACATCAATACAGGCGGCCTTGCTAAAATATATCTTATCGATGTTATTGCAGATGTACAATGCTTGCTTTGTCGACATTTCTCCAACACTAAATTGAATAGGCAACCATCCCTGGCTTATAAGGGTTGAGCCACCCACAGCACGAATAACTTTCTTTGATGGGATCAAGTTACTTTCCTTGAGACCCATGCTATGTAGGTGCTTGGGTCCTCCAAGGCAGATGGTGGCCCCACTGTCTGGGAAGATTTTCAAACGAGTGCTTTGATTACCTGGAATATCTTCCATTCGAAATCTAATGGGTTATTCCCTCACAGGTTCGAATCCTGTTCGCAGCGCCATGTTGAATATTAGCTAGTTTGCCAGTGGTTTAGCACACAAGTAGGCAAATGTAGCCAAAGCCAAACTGACTTGAGTCATTTATGGAGAAATATATAGCTGAATAAAGACCCCTCATGCAAATGTATTGGGAAGGTCCATTCTAGCAAAATGGACCAACTCAACTGGTGTATTAGGCGCTCTCCTAAAATAAGGTAAAATCAGCTGGCTTGCCTTTACAAGGAAATAGAAGGAGGCAGCCATGTTGGCAGGTAAGTCACTTGACTTCTACACTAACCCAAACAGCTTTTCATGAAACATAGCAGTTGTTATGGGGTCCTATCATCAACATCTGAGTTGATGAAGAAGCACCCACAGATCAAGATCATATAGTTCAATGATGTCAAAAAAGAAGCTTTCGCACACATTAAAAATGTCCTGAGTAAACTGACTGCACTTCCTTACCCCGACTCAGATGTAATTCATTATCATTTGGTATTGGATAGTTCCAACTCTGCTGTTGGAGCAGCAGCAACAGACCTGTTACTATAGAGTTCTTCTCAAAGAAACTATCTGAAAACCAAACAAAATGGTGCACATTTGACCAGGAGTTTACTAGCAGCTTACTTAACAGTGTTACAATTCAAACCATAAATTGAAGGCAGACATGTCACTTTGTTCACTGACCATAAACCACTAGCATTAGCTTTCCACAAACAAATAAGCAATAACATTAGATAAACAACAGAGACACCTGTCATTAATAATTGAATACATGACAGACAACCTGTACATTTGTGAGAATGAAAACATTGTTGCAGGCTACCTCTAAAGAGCAGCAAATGTAGTGACAATCATCATTTGTAACTTACCAGTCCTTGCTGAGCAGCAAGAGTGTGACACAGAAATAAAGATCTACATAGACAAACTGAAGGCTAGGGTCCTCCACTTTGTCACTGAAAAAATAGCATAACATGATGAAAAAGGCCCCAAACTTAATAAAAACAGTTTTATTGTTAAAATTTTTGTTAGTATTAAGAGGAAAGAATATATTAAATCTTTTAATCATTTCTAGCATGTTCAAAATTTTAGTTAAAAATCTTTTTTTTAAAACTACTACTACATTTCCCAGAAATCTGCTATGAATTGTAAAATAAAAAGTGCAATAAAAGTATGACATTATGTAATTAGAAAAGCTTTTAATTTTTTTTGATGCATAATGAATTTTTATAAGAACTGTTTTCATTTTTTTAATTATAATACTTTATAATATATTTAAAATTCTGCATTACTTTAATCCGGTGAGGTGACATTGTTATGACGTTAAAACTATATTTACAAATCAAAAATTAAAAAGCTTAATAAAAGTCATTGTACATCAAGATTTTTAAAATAATTTTTCATTTTATTTTAGTGTATGAACATTCCCATTTTCATGATTGTATGTCCATCATATATTTTAAGAGTTGTCCTCCTTGAAAGATTTAACTGTCTGCAATTCTTTCATAATTCATTTCTGTGTTTCATCATGTTTACATCCCAACAGGCTTTTCAAATTATCCCTTCAAAATTTTAAACTTCAAAATTAAAATTTTTTACCTTTTTTAAATCCTATTTTACTAAGTATTTTTATTTTACATATTTATTTTAATGTGGATCATACTTTTTTCTTTAGTTTCACTTAGTTAAGAAAGAACCTTGAAACAAAACCCAATATAATTCTACTAATAAATAATTTTTACTTTAACTTAAATTAAATTTTTCTTATTCAATTTCTATTTGAACTTATGTGTTAATTTGTGTGCCATTTTGAAATTTTCTTTCAAATTATTTTTACCTCAACTCCTATTTAATCTTTTTGTGAAAGTTATTCAGATAAAAGCATAATGCTATAAAGCTAAAGTAACTAAAATTCAATAAAAATTAGATTATTGCTAAAAATATGTTAATTTTAAAAAATTACTAGATAGTTAAAAAAAACCCCAAAGTGTTCACTTAGATTTCATAAATTTATGTCAATTTCTGGTCAATATTACTTAATTTTTGCACATGTCAGACTGTCAATAAATCAATCAATATATCAGAAAAACAAAACCTCATGGTTAAGAAATGCTTGTATACTATGTTTTATGGTATAAGTAAGTAATATTTGTTTCAAGTCAGATTAATTAAAATTTAAATTTGCTAATTTTCCTCAAATAATGTGTCACAAATATATATTTTATTTTTGGAAGATTTTTAAAACCGAAAATGAACTTTTGTTTACAAATGAGTCAAAGTGGTTGATTTTTAGCAATTTTCTGAAAGCGACTAAAAAGATGAGATTCCAATCAATATAATTTCTATTTGAAATACACCAGAGTATTTTGCTTACTGGAAATAGTAAATTTAATCATTTAGTTTTCAATTAAAGCCAAAAAGAAAGCTTCAAGAATGATTTTACATTTTTAAAAAATTCATTTTAAACCTTAGGTACCAAAAAGTTTAGTGGGGGTCCCTACTGAAAGCCTACACTGTTGACAAGACTATATTATGTGACATTTCCACACCTTATCCAAGACCATTTATTCCACAAGTATTGTGCAAGGCGATCTATGATACCTTCCATAATATGACACATCCAGAACCCACAGTCACAGTAAAATTGATCGGATCCTGCTATCTGATCCTGGTCTGACATGTTGTAGTGAGAAAACAAATACAGGGATAACTTATCTGAAGCTTTATTCAACTTAGAATAGAATGTGTCCAACTGGACTTATTTCAATACTGAATACATATAAGGGGAGATAATACATACCATATTCTCCACCAGTGGTTATTTGTAGGGGACAAAGTTATTCTACTGACTTGATCTCCCATGAGTATTTGAGTGTGTCATGGTGGTTTGAAACTGACACCTACCTCTGACATTAACTCTGACCTTGTTGTCTTAAGTTCATTTATGTATTCTTTGATCTGTAAGCCACTCTGAACCTGAATTTAAAATAATGGTGTGTTTTCTCTGGAGGGTTTACTCTTGCAGGGGCTAAATCATTCAACAAAAGCATATCTTGTCTCCTGTCTAAGTTCTGGATGAATGCATAATGCAGGTTTGTCTGTATTAATTTGCCTACTAGTGAGTTGTTTTTACTGTGCCAACTTGGTGTCGCAGAAGGAATGTATTAGGTTGCAACAGCCCTGATGGGAGTGAAGTTCCTTGTGAAGTTCTATGTCTGAATGGTATAAATCTTTCATGTGGTTTTGTGCTCATTGCCATGCATAACAGGGTTCAAATATCATTCAGAGATTCTGAGAGGAGGTTTTCCCAGTTAGTGATTGGGCACTTTCGATTCACAGCAGCGAACTGAATGGTTTTTCAAATAATGCCTTTGTATTATTCACACTGCACATTGCCTTGGGGGCTGTACAGTGTAGTCTGGCTTACAACCACCCCTTGTTCATAGAGATATTGCCTAAGTTGTTCTGATATGAATTATGTAATTCGGTCTAAATGGATATATGCTGGGGCTCCAAAAGTGGGTGAACAAGGAGCAAAGACATTTTATTACCAAGTTTGCAGATTTTCTGAGCAAGGATATATGAACAGAAATCGTGAATATTCATCAATTATAGTAAGCAAGCATCTGTTTCTGGTTTTCGATTCTAGAGGACCTTTGAAGTTCACATTTAGCCTTTTAAAGAGTTGAGTGGTTTTTGTAAGGACTCATGGTGTTGACCTATAAAATCATGGTTTGTTTTCAGCACATATTTCATTCTGGTTATACCCGGGTGGCATAGTTCATTATGTAGGGCTCAGATATCATTAAAACTTTGCATAGTGCTACTAATTCTCCATAATGTGTCTACTGCAATACAGCTCAATTGTCCATTGTGCTATTTTTTCATTTTTAATTTTACTTCTTGACTTGGAATTAAACAAAAATACGACTTTTGGTCAGTTATGAATGTGAAGTGATGTCCAATTAACTAATGCCTCCATTGTTTTTAATGCCTCTATGATAGTATAGGCTTCTTTTTCAACAGCCAATTATCACTGTTCAGACCGTGACATGGTCCTTGAAAAAAAAATAACGGGGCAAGTATTTTGCCTCAGTGATGCAGAATGCGTCTGTTTGCATGATTAGTGGGGTTGCAAGGTCTATAGCGACTATCAAAGCATTTGCTATGTTGTTTTTTTTTAATACCTTAACAGCAGTGGGAGATAGAGAGGAAACTATGAGCTCATACCAGTAGACATATCTTCCACGAAAAAGAAGAAATTCATTGCGAGTAATTAAGTGCTTGCATATTGTCAGGAACTGGCAGCTTGAGCTGAGATTTTAATCACTCGTATTCCCTTCATTCACAGTATACCCTAATAGATTCAGAGTTCTCACACCAAAAAAACATTTGTCATAATTTAATGTAGGGTTGTTTTTGATAACAGCTGCCATGAAATGTTTAAGTTTGTGATTATAGTCTGACTAGTTTAGTCTACAAACTGTTACATTATCGATGTAAGCAAATGTGTCCTTAAATTTTTCTGTGTTTATCATATTGTCAATAATTCTTTAAAAACTCAACATGTCATTAGTCACAACAAATGAAATCTATTGAAAATGATACAAATGGCCATTCACCTCAAAGGCTGTATAGGGTTGATCCTCTGGTTTGATTTTTACTTGGTGGTACACACTCCAGAGATCCAAAGTACTATAAACAATTTCACTCACCATCTCAAGGCAGCGGATATGCATCCAACTGGGTGAACCTATTAATTGCTTGAATCTCTTTTTGTGGTTCTCAGAAGAAGTTATGAGTGCCTATATCCTCCATGGAGACTCACTTGATTCAATAACACTGTACCCAAGCATATTCATTACTTTGGTTGTAATAAATTGTCATTATGTGAGAACCATCTAGATTTTATTGCTATGTGTTTGCAGTCCGGTGTTAGGTTGTTAAAAAGTGACAGGTACTGAACATTGTTTGCTGCTAATTCACAAATTTTTAAGGTTGATTCAGGTCCTTCAAAAGGGACTATGATACTATAATACCAACATAAAAAGTTGTTCCCTAGTATCATGCTACAATGGAGATTCTTCATTACTGTTAGCTTTATATGAATGTAAGACATTTTTTAGCCGAAGTCTGACCAATAACCAATTAGTTAAGTGCACGAAGAAACATTTGACATAGTTATTTTATTGGAGCTTTCAAAGATCCGTCACTTATTAGCCTTCACTACATTTGAATCTATGTAGTTTGCAGAATTACCCATGTCAATAAGGGTGTCCACAGGTCATGAGAATATGCTAAAGACAAAAATGAACGGTCAGGAGATCTGTAAGATTTCCGAGATGCTGCACCAGTAGGTAAGAAGAAAACAAACTGTCTTTGAGCAACTTCTAAATTGTGGGTTGTCTCAGTAGCAGTTCTTGACATCTTAGTTTTGTTTTCAAAGTCTCTGCTTCACTTGAACATTTGGAAGGCTGTTTATAATGGTGTTCATAATATGTTCATGTTGGGTTTCTTCTACATTCATTGCTTTTTCTTAGTTTTCTCAATTCAGTTAGGCAGAGCTTGAGTGATTCATCATCTTTCCTTTTTTAAGTGGTGAGTAGGTGTCAATTGAAAACTTTGTTTTTAGGCTTGGCATAAATTACATTCAGCAAATTTTTAGCTTTCTCATAAGAAGGGGAGACTGAAATTATCCTGTAGACAGAAAGTTTGTTATCAGCCTTCTGTTGTCTATTTGTTGGTGAGGGTGCTCTGCTTTAAGGGTTTTTACAAAGTTTTCAAATGTTAAAATCCAGTGGGTCCAATGCTCAACAGCTGTGGTATGGTCAGAGTAAATATCAAGCCTTTATGGTCTCATGCAATGTTCCATGTTATTTCTAATTTGAATTTTAGTGAGAAAACAAATGCAATTATAATCTGTCTGAAGCTTTATTCAGAATAAAATGGAGTGTATCCAACTGAATTTATTTAAATACAGAATATGTATAAGGGGAGATAATACATATCACACATGGATAAGAACATATGTTCATGGACCAAAGAGAGCCTCAATTGTCAACAAAGCAAATTCAATCACCACACAAAGTCAGCGGTAATTCCTTTGTTACTAAACCTCTACATGATTTGAAATCATTCACCATGATATTGTAGGTCCATTGCCACCAACTATCAATCACAACAGCACATACTCATCATCAGCAAGATACATCCTAACATGCATAGACAGAGCTATTCAATAGGTTGAAGCTACACTCATGCAAGACACTACAGCCTATGGTCATGTCATTTCTAAATGTATGAATATCCCAATTTGGAGTTCCCATGTATGTTGTCAGTGACAGGAAATCAGTTTGAAAGTGAGCTTTTCAGTGAATTATTGAAACTGATAGGATTTCACAGACTAAGAGCCATAGCATACCATCTACAATCCAATGGAGTAATTAAAAGGCAACACAATTAAAACTCATAATGGCAAGAAAACAGTATTCACAAAACCTACCAACAGAACATGTTTACTCACCAGCTGTTGCAGTAACAGAGGCTTAAGTGCTACTATCCAAGCCAATGGTTGAAAATGACTATGGAGTTAACTAATGAAAAGGTTTGGCAATTAGCATGAGAAATGACGAGACTTTCATTCCTAAATAAATATACACATCTAGTTATGAGTCAAAGTAAGGCACCTTTTAGAAGCCTCTTATGCTCAACCATTTAAAATCCTAAAGAGAAATGACAAATATTTTATTAATTATAGGATTATGCAAAAGTTAGCTTGGTATATTTAAAGTATATAAGACAAAATCAAAAGGAAGTAGTTGATAGACATAGGTCCAATTTGAAATTGGTAGACATTGATAAGGTTTCCAAACCTGAGTTTGGAAATGTCCACCTGGAAGGTTAAAAAGAAAGAAAATAAGGAATTCAAATTATCTTCCCTTTTACAAGATGCTTTTTGAGATGATGAAAAAGACAAGGCTTACACAAGGGGAAATTTGCAAAGAAATGAACATTTATTAAAAGAACAAATGTACTTTGACAGCATACAAAAGAAATCATGCATAACATGCACCTCAAATTATCAAGGCAGAATAACACTTCTTGTAAGTGCAAATTTCTGTTTTCTTTTACAAACGAATCTTGTGAAAGTCAATCATTTTTCTTAACAACAAAAGTTAAAAGTTTAAAGTGTGAGAAAGGAAGGCATATCTTAGGCAATGCTGGTTTTCTGGGTTTTTAGATAAAATATTCAGATTTTAGAAACATATATTCGCTGAAATGAGATAAAATCTATTAAGTTTAGAAATAAATATTCACAGATATTTAAAATTTAGATTTAGATTTTCAAGCATCTTCAGCTGTTGTCTTTCTTTCTTTCCACTAGGGATGCCTTCATAAATAAAATTCCCTTTATGGTTCAATAGTAATCTCCAATTGGATCAAATCAACTTCTTCAAGAGTATATACTTTTTTTTTCATTTGCATTGGTTAAAAACTCAAAAATAACTATCCAAACAAACCACATCTGTTTACAAATATTAATTTTGTAAGCTTTGGTCAACATCAAATTAGTCCCTCTTTTTAGCAGATTTTTGATCATAAATTTTTAATCATTGTTGTTTTTTTTGTTTTTTTTTTTTTTTATAACTGACTTCATTTTGGACCTTACCAGAACTATGTTAAGAAGTTTCAAGGACTGAAACTGGTGTGCATGCATGCATACACACACAGAGAAAATGGTCATCAATTTCAAAAGCACAAATTTTGTGATTTATCTTTTAATAGTTTAACAGATGAGATGTTCAAAGAAAAGCTACAGCTGGTTCCAATAATTCATGTTACTGGGATCAGTTGAAAACAGCGAAGAAATTCAAGTGATGAAGGCTAAAACACTACTGAATACAGACCTGGTTATGATACACTTTTTGTGTAGCATTCTACAGTTTGGAATTCTACTATACTTGGAAATTTTGAATTACAGACTTTAATTCTTTATGCTATACATTTCAGCTATCTAGACTACTCATGGTTTGGGAATATCACAAAATTCTTACTGCTGTACATTTCCTGTGAAATTAAGTATAATGGTTTTATTGAACAAATCTATGAATAGAAATGTTCACAAAAAAACTACTCATCTTAGCTACCCCTACTATTCATGGCTTTTGTTGCACATGGCACAGAACACAATGATGTTAACATTTTTTCATTTCATCTAGTTTAGCATTCAGATCCTCTTCCAATTTTGAGATCTCTATGGATTTGTCTTTTGCAGATCTTCACATGGCATTGGACTTTGTGATAAGTATGAAATTCCGAGGTTGCTCAGCTTTCTCCACATAGCTGTCAGCTGACTTGAGCAAATCTTGTGAGTAACTTTCAAGCTTGTGTTTTTTGGTTTTCAGTTCTTCAATTTCCATAAGTATGGATTTCTGTTTTTGTCCAGCTGCTTCTTCCTGCCTTTTTTCTTATCAGACTCAAGATATTGATTGTATACTGTTCTGGTATTGGATGCACTGCAAAGAGCCACAGCCATGGGAACATTGTCAAACACCTCCAATTGTGACCAAATAGTCCCTGATCAGAGAGATCAGGGACTATCACTGTAGGATCAGAGTCTACCATTTCATATTGCCAGTGGAAATTTCCTTATTGACTGAGAAACCTCTTTCTACTGACACTTTTTCATGAGAGAGTACCAGTAATCTGTGAACAACTTTCCACAGTTTTTTATATTCTTTGTTACTAGACAAGGAAGAGTAAAATAAAGTGTCCAGACAGTCTTTCATGCTTGCTGAAATTCTTGAAAGTTTCTCAATGGCGGTAATGAACAATGTCTGCATGCAAACAGATCTTTTGTTGACACATTTCCTTTAAATTTTGCATAGCCAGAAATACACACTCGATCTTTGTAGAATCTTTATGCATGTTTGAGTTTAACAAACTTCTTACAAATTCATTCATTTTGGAAAATATAATTATCTTTTTAGTGTACTCTTCCTTTACAAATCTTAACAGTTTCATGATCACGCTAAAAAGATTATCTTCAAGAAAATGAAGCAACAATTTATCACTATTTTATCAGAAATGGTTCAATGGCTTTTGGAACAGACACAAAAATCTGTAGTTTCAAGAGATATAAAATGTCATTCACATTTGACAGCATGGCAAAGAAGGACTTGGTCTGGGGACATTTTTCTCTTTCAAATTTGATGACATCTGGTTAAATGTCTAGGAATCGTTAACATGTTTGTACATTTTCTAACCATCTATGGCAGAAATACAAAAGTAAAGGGACAGGGTTGCCAGATTGAACTTTTAATATAAAGCTAAATAAGTTTTAATATTTAACACAACAAAGGCTAGAGATACATGTCATTATTAGCCTGCAAACTTAAAAAAATATTCTTATTTTTTCAAAGACACATTTTCTATCCTATCCTAAGACACATTTACTACTGTATCATCTTTTCTTGTCTATATCTTCTTTGGGTCAAATTTGATTCTCAAACCTGTTACTTTTTGCAACAATTTAGACAAGCATAGTTTATACATACATACATATTGACACAGAACACGTTAAGTATCTATTTTTTCAGGATGAACTCACCAACTGTGAGAGATCAAAAGGACTTTTGAAATAGATATATGTATAAAATTTCTTCACTTGTTCAAATTTTAAAAAACACTGATAAATTTTTTGAGATTCTACTAAAATTTATTTTATTACTGCAAAATAAGTTATAAATTTCTTTTCAACTACAAATTCAATGAGTGTGAATTAATTTGTCTTTGATGGAAATTTTTGTCTCTGACACCTTTTATCTTTGCTTTTCCTCTTTTCTTTTGAGTGAGGGTAGCAACTAGAAGATACACCTTCATATTCTTTCTCCCTTTTCTCTACCCATCTAAATGAGAAAATACAGAAGTAACTACAAGGTCATAAACTCGTTCAAATTAAGGAAACAAACCACCATTTGCAATAACTGTCAAATAATCGTCTTACTGATGAACAAAAAATATTTTTCTTAAAGGATAATTTTACCTTGTAAAAAATCAGAATTCTGGGATTTGGCATTTTGATTTTCATGAATTGAGAAAAGCCTAATTTAGAAAATTCCAGGACTTTTAGGCTATTGCTGTTTTTCAAATTTTTTTTCAAGCCCTTGAAAAAGCCCTGTCAATTTTGCAGGAATTTTCAAGGTTTCCAGGACATGTAAGAACCCTGTATGTTAGACTAATTTTTATCATTTTCCCTCATAATTTTTTTTTATCTTTATATTCTGATTTTCTTCATTTTTATACAATTTTAACACTTTCTTGTTATATAGATAATTTTATGATGTGGCACTTCTTAGAAAGGTCTTATGCCACTTTGGGGATGCATTCTAAACATTCCCAAAGTGTCAGGAAGAGAATGAGAATATGATAATGGGTAGCAACAGCTTTTTCTCTGCAAATAAATTTTTAAAAAAATGTAAATAAATTAAATAAATTAAAAATAAATAAAATTTTGTGAACTATTTGCAAAATATCCCTCTTTTTTCCAAATAGAGTGTACATTTGAGGAAGGCTGAAAACTGGATGAATCAAAATTGAATGGTAACAACAAATGAAATAATTCTTAGAAGGATGAGAATATTAGTCAAAACAACTCATGAATTAATCAGAAAGACAAGTTACTTACCATTTCGGTCTGTCGAGAAAGTTGGTGTTATACTTGCGATTGTATTTACTGCTTTGAAACATTTAATGGCAACATCTTCCTTGTGCTCACAGTTATGCACTCCCCAATTAAGGTTGGGACAAGCTTCAAGATCATATTCTGATCCAGTACAACTGAGGTCATCAAGCCAGATGACACCTTGCCCTTGTCTAAATATATTTGGAATTACTTCTCCAAAACTGAAATTGAAAATTATTTTAAAAAATTAAAAATATTACATAAGTGGTTGGAAAAAAAGTTCTTAGCCTGACTCACTTTCCAAAATATAACAAAATGACCAAAACTGATTTAGGAACACATTTCAATTAAGCTGATAAACTTTTAACAAAATACAACTAATTTGGATGTAAATTTGTAAAACAATTATTAAATTCTAAAAGTGTAAAAAAATCACTCAAACACTTTTGATAGTAAAATTGATCTAATTCAACACCATCTATCCACTAGTACAAATAACTATACACAAATTACTATATAGCTATAGGAGATCATTTTTATGTAGAGGGACAGTGTAAAACATCGAAATGACTTGTTAACCTTAGAATATCAATGTAGTATTTCATAGTAAGACGACCCTTTGCAAAGTTCTTATGCGACCTGATTCTTTAAGAATAGAAATTGTAAGAAAAAAAATGAATTTATAATATACTATGCATATGTGGTAAGGTATCTAAGAAAATTAGTCAGACTCAAGGAGATAAAAAAAGCATTACCAAAAGTGAGGTGGAAACATATAGTATGGTGGAGAAGAGTACATGTTACACTCTGTGTCATGAATTCCAGGTAATTTACTGGCTGCTGAAGATGGCATTTGTCAGTATTTCAATAAGGTGTATTAGCCAAGGAATATGAAATACAATACTAGTGGCTTTTCTTTTCAATGGAGTGTTAAGTAATCGTCTACTTTTTATATTTTCTGTTATAACAACATTGATAATGTAACAAAAGTGATGTGGAGAAGGCCATACATGACACTCGGTGTAATGAAGTCAAAGAAATTTGTAGGGAGCATCATTAAAAAGTAAGGAAGCTGAAAGAGGTGGCAACTATCAGCATTTCAACAAAGTGTATTAGCCAAGCTAGTATGGAATAAAACACAATCATTTTTTTCTTTTCAAAAGGGTGTTAAGGAGGGTTCCCACTTATCATATTTTCTAATCACAGGGGTACTCAATGTACATAATGCTGTGGAAATAGATCAGACCACTTGATATATTCACAAATACTTTTTGTTGCTAATTTATCATTAGGGTTAGAGAATAACAACAGTTCATTTTTAGACAATTTTTACACTCTTTTCCAAATGCAGGACATTTCTCTTTCTTCATGCCGTGTTCATATCCACAGAATTTGCATTTTGTTATGATTTACTTCATAATGTAAGTGTCAGCAAGCTCTACATAATCTGATCAATTTTCTGACTTATTAAATTTTTGTATTAGTTCCTGCTGTTGAATAAATTCAGTGTGGGTAAAAAAAGACATGTTTCCCAGCTGTAATTTTATAGCAATATCTTACATTATGTAGTCTGTCAATTAACTTCATTTGAATTCATTCTTCTTCAGTTGTTTGCCTTTCTTTTCAGAGTTTTTTCAAACTCACAATATCAAAATGTTTTTTTCTAAATGAAGTAAAAATTTTGTGACTAGATTGTCAGTTTCTTGTCACATATCCATGAATTTTGCTCTTTCTGCAATGATAAACCAGATTTTTAGTCATAGATTTTTTTCTGTTTTATCTGACTTATTTCAGTGAAAATCAAATTTTCCAATTGCATTGGGTGAAACATAGTTGAAATTTTCATGGCTTCACATCCCCAGTTGGGGCAAAAAAAATCAGTTATTTAATTTACTCCTCCTATTTCTTTGTTGTCTCTTAATCCCTCTTATCCAAGCATCTACAAAATCGGGATTCTCTAATGATAAAGCAATTATTAAATTCTAAAAGTGTAAAAAAATACTACAAATGTTTTTGATAGTAAAGTTGATCTAACTTACACCATATATCCACTAGTGCAGATTGCTATATACAAATTACTATATAGCTATAGGAGATCATTTTTATGTAAGTGGGACAGTATATAACATCCAAAGGACTTGTCAACTTTACAATATCAATGTAGTATTTCATAGTAAGACAACCCTTTGCAAAGAAAATGGAAGGAAAGAAAGTGCATTTTATGTGGTAAGGTATCTAAGGAGGAAACCAGTCATGCTCTTAGAGTCAGACTGACCAAGTCAGAATTAGAGGTGAGGTAAAAAAATCTGGTATGGTGGAGAAAGCAACACATTACCCTCTGTGTGATGAAGTCCAGGTAATTTACAAAGAGAATATTTGGAAAGTAAGGAAGCTGAAAGAGGTGGCAACTATCAGCATTTCAACAAATTGTATTAGCCAAGCTAGTATGGAATAAAATGCAATCAGGTTTTTCTTTTCAATAGAGTGTTAGGTAAGTGCCCACTTATCATATTTTCTAATCACAGGGGTACTTGATGTACCTAATACTGTGGGTATATTCACAGATGTGGCTAATTTATCATTTTCTTGAGAAAAAGGTGTCCCTTGTTCTCATAAATTACACCTGAAGAGGACTAGAGAACAGATAAAACAAAACCTTAATAGCAATAAGCATATGAAGAAGGGATTTGAATGTTCCAACAACTTTGCAGATAATAAATTTTTGCAGTCATTTCATCTATAATCTAATTCCTTGTTTCTCAAAAGAAAATATATGAAAAGATTAAAAATTAAAGTCACCTGTAACCCATCATTCTACAAATTACTTTTGCATCATTGTTATCAAATTGGTCATCACAGACAGTCCCTTTGACTCCTCCATGAGTGATTTCAACTCTTCCACTGATTTCTAATGAGCCACCAATAAGCTGGATTCTGACGGCTGCAGAGAAAAGGACATAACACAAAAAGAGAGGGAGATGTATGAAAAATGACACATACATTTCAATATAGGTTCTGGAGATTTGCAACTGTTTATTTGTAACCAGGAGATATACAGTGCTGTTTGATAAAAGTGACTCACCTGATTTTTTTTTACTAAAAATATTTTTTGTCTATTGTTTTTGGGGTTAAAATAATTTTTAATCTTACTAATATAAAGACCCCTTTCCGGCCACCTAGGAAAAAAGTTTATTCGCCCTAAGGTATTCTATTGATAATTATAAATTTGGATATAAATGAGATTCAGGAAAAAACTCTGTGCAAAAAAAGTAACTCAGATATCGCATTCTAATGATTAAACTGGTAAATTTAAAGAGCTTTTGACAAAATATTGAAAACTATTTTACTATACACTCAGAACAATATTCTAGAGAATTCTAGAACAGCTTAAAATAAAATGTAGAGTATTCCAGAATATTCCAGAAAGCCTCATACAATATAAAAACAGCTTGAAATAGCCACTCAAGTCACTAACCAGATGAAAGGGTACAAACACATATCAGAACCACTTAAGGCATCTATTATTGCCCTCTCAAAACAGGCAAGTCTACGAGAGAAATTGCAGAAATTGCTATAACCTTACAATCAACTGTCTCTCGAGTGCTTAGGGCACATAATGATGCCACTCCTGCTCCAAGGAAGGAAACAAGGGGACAAAAGAAAAAGATTGATGATAGAACTGGCAGGGTAGTCAAGAGAGAAGTTGTGAAGAATAGGACTATAACTAGCCAAGAAATTGCAGTCAGTCTAAGCGAAGAGCAAGATGTTAGTCTTGCCTCTTCAACAGTCCGTCGGTGGCTTTTAGAACAAGGCTACAAATCTTGCACACGAAGGTTTAAGCCACTAATAAGCAAAGCAAACAAAGTCAAGAGACTTGAATGGCTCACTATTACAAAAATTTCACCGTAGAAGACTGGAAGAATGTTCTCTTCTCTGATGAAACAAAAGTTGAGCTAAATTAATTCAAAGGATAAGGTAAGTCACTTTTATCAAACAGCATTATATGTATATATATATATATATATATATATATATATATACACACACATACACTTGGACAATAACAAATAATTTAACTCATTCCTTTGTAAATTTTCATTTTATATTTGTTATTATAGGAATGCATTGCAAATAATGATTACGACAGGATTGCACATCATTTTACTATAAGAATGAATTTATAATGGCTTGCATTATAGGAACATAATGGCAAACATTTTACTGCCGAAATATAGTACCCATCATTTACTATATAAATACATTGTTAATTATTATACTATTGCAATACATTACCAGTCATTTATATTATAAAAGTACACTGCCCTCAGTTTTTATTATTAAAATGCATTGACAAGCATTTTTGCCCACTAGTTTTACATTAAAAAATATTTTTGCTGCAGAAATCCATTAAAAATTACTTGTCTCATAGAAAATAAAGTGAAGGAACATTTCTTTTATTCTCCATCAATGCTTCATATCTATTACATGAAAATTATGTAAAAGATCACAGCTTCATACAATGCTTAGGCTAGTTAATTTACTGACATATCAACACTTCTTTTGTTTAATGCTGAATACCTCTTTTATAGGACAACAATCCCAATGAATTAATGCAAAGGTGGACATAGATTCAGATTGTGATAGAGTCAAAATGATAGACACAAGACTGGTTTGCCAAGGAGTCTAATAGTTATACAGTGACTAGCTAAATTCCAGAGTTTGGAAATATCCATCTGGAAAGAGGCACTTTTTGGAAATGTCTTACATTTCTTTTTCTTTTTTTCTTTCTTTTCTAAGTGCAGCTAAGATGGTAAGATTGTATCCTATCTGGAATGGTTAGATAAGTATATAGCACTGGATAACATAACTACTTTTCTCTCAAAATATTTTTTTTAAATAGCAGAGAAGTTGTGAAATCAACTTGGAAAGTGTCCTTTTTTCCCTTCAAAAACATTATACATCTGAAGATGGCTGAAAACTGCAACAGCATAAATTTAATAATAACAGATAAAATAACATTAATATTCAAAATAATTCTTGAAAGGATAAGAATGCAAGTCTAAATAACTCATGAATTAATCAGAGAAACAAGTTACTTACCATTTTGGTCTGTTGAGGAAGTTGGAGGTATACTTGTGGTTGATGATAAGGTTGTATCTGCTTCTTTGAAACATTTAATGGCAACATCCTTATTGTGTTCACAGTCATGTGTTCCCCAAGAAAGGTTGGGACAAACTTCAAGATCATATTCTGATCCAGTACAACTGAGATCATCAAGCCAGATGACACCTTTCCCTTCTCCAAATGTATTTGGAATTACTTCTCCAGAACTGAAATTAAAATTTATTAAAAAAAAAAATCTAAAAATGTTTCATAGGTGGTGGGTGAAAAGGTTCATGACTTGACTCACTTTCAAAAATATAACAAAATGATCAAAATTGATTTAGGAACACCATTCCATTAGGCTGATAACTTTCTAACAAAATACAAATAATTTAAATGTAGATTATAAAACAATTATTAAATAATAAAAGTTTTAAAAGTACTTCAAATGCTTTTGATAGTAAAGTTGATCTAACTCACCATCTATCTACTAGTACAAATTACTATATAACTATAGGATATCATTTTTATGTAAGCGGGACAGTATATAATATCCAAAGGATTTGTCAACTTTACAATATCAGTGCAGTATTTCATAGTAAGACAAACCTTCACAAAGTTCTTACTAAAGTTGGTTCTTTAGAATAGAAAATGTAAGGAAAGAAAGTGCATTTATAATATACTATGCACATGTGGTAAGGTATCTAAGGTGGAAATCAGTCATCCTCTTAGAGTCAGACTGAAGGACATAAGAAAGGTAAGGTGGAAAAATCTGGTATGGTGGAGAAGGTTATGTTACCCCCAGTGTTAAAGTTCAGGTAATTTACAGGAAGCATTATTAGGAACAGGTCTATTAATGGAGTCTTATTCCACCCCTGAAACTTTGATACAGAACCCCAGTCTCTGTTACATGTTGATTTCAAAGTTTCCCAACCTGAGGACAACAAACTCTATAAAGAACCTTGGTTGAAGGGAAGGCACCACTTTTTTTTAAATTACCAAAAATCAGCGAATTATCCAATTTAAAATTTCAGTACATATTCATTAATTATTTACTTTTATAATAGTTTTTTTTTTATTTAAAAAAGATCTGAGAAAATGTTATTCTTTTTGTAATAACCACCAACATTTTTGTGATTATAAATTTTATTTTGATTACTAGCCGTGAACTTCTGGTTAGTATTACTATTAGTAAAAAAAATCAGAATCTATGGAAATAGATCATACCATTGGGTATATTCACAAATAATTTTTAAGATGAATGTATTGCTTTCTTGAGAAAGAGCTTTCCTTTATTCTCATAAATTACACCTGTGGAACAGATTAATCAAAACTTTGTCTTAACAATAAGCACATGAAGAATTGATTTGAGTGTTCCAACAATTTTGCAGATAAATTATTGTTACAGTCATTGCATCCATAATCTAATTCCTTGTTTCTCAAAAGAAAATATGCAAAAACATTAAAATTCACCTGTATCCCATCATTCTACAAATAACTTTTGCATCATTGTTATCAAATTGGTCATCACAGACAGTTCCTTTGACTCCTTTACGAATGATTTCAATTCTTCCATTGGTTTCTGAGGAGCCACCAACAAGCTGGATCCTGACAGCTGCAGAAAAAAAGGAAATAACACAAAAATAGAGTGAGATGTGTGAAAATTGATGGATGTAATTAAATATAAGTTATGGAGATTTGCAAATGATTATTTGTAACCAGGATATATAAAATAAAAGAGTAAGAAAGGAAAATTTGATGGCAAAAATCTCAACTACTTTAAAAACAATAAAAGGAAAGAAACTGAAGCAAATTATATTTTTAATGAATTTCTTTTCAATACTGTATTGTTGACAATCTGTCTATTCAGTGCTATATTGATGGAATATGAACAGAAGAAAAGGGTGATAGTTTAATTGCTGGAATAACTGTAAATTGTCACTGGTGTAAGGTGTCTGGAAAACATTTTCAGCTAGGCACATCAGGACATGTTCCAACTTGTTCTTTTTTGAGCTGAACACCACATGGGTTCTTCATTACCAAGCAGTAGAGGAAGTTATAAGTGTTCACTATATACTATTGGTAGTAAACGAGTGAAAGGAATCTGGAACAGTAAAATAACATTTGGGAAGATTGGTAAAAGTCTTGTGAAAGGTTAGGTCTTCTTAATCATTTATGCAGGCTTCTGATATATCAACCATGGCTAGAGTTTCAGCAGCCAGTGTACTTTTGACCACAATTCTAATGTGCTTGGATTGCCAGGCAGTGGTTATATATTTATTATTATTTCCTATTTATGGCACATAGAAAGAAAGGTATATAATCAAGGTGAATCCTAGTAATATTATATATTAAAACTGATCCACAAAGAGCTCAATGTATTTATTATAACAGAACATATATATTATACAGCAAAAAATCCAAAATTACCTCATGTGGGTATAGTCTATGTTCAAACCAGCACAACCTTGTGCCAATCCTCCTCAACCCTGGACTGAGTTTGTCTTGGAATCACGGGTTTATTTATTCTAATAGGTGTTTTGGTATTACTTACAGATTTTGGGAATCTATTATTTAGATAATTTATTCTAACTTTAAATTGTTTTGTCTTTAAATCTCCCATTACTTAATAATATAAAAACCTTTAATTCTATTCTTTCTTTATATTAATTGTCTAAATACAGTTTATTGTTAATCCTATTAACAAACTATACCAACAACAAATATGTTGTTGGTATAGTCTGGTATTCTCTAGCAGGAACCTAGATTCTTTTATATACAACTTAAGGCTTTGGTCATAAATAAACTCTCATTCCAGCCACTCCCCCTTTAGAGAGATACCTCACACCCTCCTCTTATTCCCAACTCAGGCTCTTTATCTAGACAAGGCATCTCTTTGGGTAGGCCTGTACCTTTTCCTCGACTGCTATCTAAATTAAATTCCAAATCCCTGATTCCGAGGCAAACTCAGTCCAGGGATCTGTTATAATAAATACATTTAGCTCTCTTTGTGGATTAGTTTTAATATCTGATATTACTAGGATCCACCTGGATTATATACCAATGGATCTATTACCTGTATTATATATATATATGTATATATATATATATGTATATATATATGTATATATATGTATATATTACTGATGAACACGCATTTAGTATTTGTACAAATAATGGTCAATCCTTTTAACTTCCTTTCCTCAATTACCCTACCTGAAAGCTCTTTCAGAATGTTTTCTGAGTTGGCCATTAACACAATTTAATACAAATGTATTCCTAGAGAGGTGTCAGAGACTTTCTCCTTTTAATGAGATAAACAAAAAACAAATAACACAAGGGAAATGTTTTTATTTACAAGTATGAGTGTCAGTATAATTTTTTCATTGTATAGTCTGTTACTTAAAGCTAGGTACCATGACTAATGTGGTATATATGTAAGGTTTAAAATTAATCTTTTAAAAATGAAAAGGCTTTCTTGAAGCTTTCATTTTGACACATTTGTAAACAAAAATTAATTCTCAGTTTTAAAAATCTTGCAAAAATAAAATGCTTCTGAAATATTATTTTAAGAAAATTAGAAAATTTAAAGTTAAATTAATCTGATTTGAAACAAATATTACTTATAGCATAAAAAGTTGTATACAACATTTCTTAACCACGGGGTCTTGTTTTTCTGATGTGTTAATCAATTTATTGACAGCCAAATGACTGGTGAACATGTTCATTTTAAAGTATGGGGGGAAGCAGACAAAGTTAATATATGAGGGGTTTTTTTCACAAGTAGAAACAACCACTAAAACATATGACATTTAATGATAATGTTAGGTTTGTATATCCATGCTTACAAATTCTGTATGCATATACATATGCAAAAACAAATCAAAATTCTATATTAGGGGGTCATCAGACTGTAATAAGCTTTACTATATATTATTAGTAAATATAATTTTACTTCATAACAATATTTCCTAAGAGTCACACCAGTGAAACTGAATTTTAAAAGATTTAAAAACTATATAAATTATTCAATTTAAAATTGAAAAAAAAATTAAAACAAATCTTGTAAGAATTAATATTTCATTGAAAATTTTTTTTCTTCAGACAATATTGTCTTTAATATATATTACTCATAAAAACAATTAAAAGCTTCACTAATTAAATAATGTCCTAGTTTTATTGTGTTTTTTTTTATTTTTTGAAGAGCAGATTTTTGGTAAGACAGGGTCTGATTTTGGGGAAAAAAATATCAGTGATTTAAATTATTCAAAAAATATTTAAATAGTAATTAATTCTGAGAATATTCTTGTATCTTGTCAAGCAAATAAGATTCCAGATGGCAAGATGAAAGCATAACATATGTACATAATGTGCTACAATAAATGATACAGATAAGAGTGTGTAGGTCATTATTTAAGCAAAGCACTCTCCCATAACTACCTTAGATACCAAGCAATTGTCAATCATGACTGTGCCTAGTAAAAGAGCAAGGAATATTTGTATGAATTTTTATAATCTAATCTCTTCATAATAGCAAAAATTATGCATTTCCAAGAAGCTGGATAGTTGGAACACTAAAATTATCATTTAAACATGAACATCTAATGCAGAAGTTCTGAACTAGGAAGGAATTCTAACCCTGAAGGCAATTGTTGGTTTTAGAATAGGCAATAAATTATGAGATTCAGAACAAAAATGTGGTGAGAATGAAAGAAAGAAGGTCCTGAAGTTGTACTATAGACCATCTAGGTAGTAAATAATGATATTCTGAAATTATGATGAAACAGCAGCATAGACCAAAGAGTGAAAACCTTTATTAAATCCACTTGAAAGTAAATAATGGCATTTTGAAAATATAGTGTAAAGTGAACATGGACAAAAAAAGATAAGATGAAAAGAGAGCAAGAACAAAACATGGCCGAGAACCTTTATTTGACAAGTTTGGCAGTAAACAATGGCATTCTAAAAAAGGGAGTATGGGTAAAAAGAAAATAGGTAGCATAGATCAAACAAATTTGGGAACCACTGTTTTATTACTTTCATTGATTTTCTTGGATGAAGCTATGCCAATTATTCATTTTTGACCATTGTGATGTTTTATCACAGCTAGAAAACAGAACTGATAAAAATGAACAATAAGCATCCAATGTCATTCAAATTCATATTTTGTTACCATACCTCAGTCAAGTTACCAAACTGAAATCACAGTGAAATCGGAGCCTGTTGTGGGTAGGCTAACAGATTTGGGTGATACAATATTTTGCCGAATATCCCTGCATAAGTATATGATAATCACATACAAGTTGGTTTAATGGTATCTTACTCCTGAGTGAGTAAGTTCTATGTGAGAGTGTTCATGTATACATAAAAAAATGCCCTCTGGTTGGTAGCTAAATTCTATCAAGGTCACACAACTGGTTCTTGAGATATTAAAATGGCTATATACTTTCCAGACAGATTGACAGATGTTATGGATCTCAGACTCTGAGAATTCTCAAAAACATTAAATCTATTATTACAGGTTATCTTACTATCCAAACATTGATTAATGGTCTTGATGAAAAAACTTACCTTTGAGTAGATAATAAGTTCCAAGATTTGGGATGAATGATTTTATACCTTCATTTGTATCATAAAGTTTGCAATATTTTTTAATTGGTTTATACTCGAATGCTTTGCAATCAAACTTCTGTTGGCTTATGCAAGTACGAGCACACTAAAAAGAAAAACATATAAAAATAGATGTTTGAATTTTGATGACTATTCTCTGTAAGTTAGATTTAAAGAATGAATAAAATCAGTAATCTCTCTCATAGAGCTCCCTTAATTATAGCTAAATTAATCTTCTTTTCTCAATCACTTTCTTCTTTGCTAAGCTCTTTGCAATCTCATTACTGAAACTCACTAAAATTTTCTTATGTTCAAAAGTGGCTTTATGTTGATATCATAGCTTAGTCTGACACAAAGCCATAATTCTGAAGCACTCAGAGTATAACTCACTGCAATAGTAATGGTCTATTTGTAGAGTTTACTAATCTACTGAAGCAGTCAACAGGCATTTACCAGGATTATCCTAGTCTGATACAAGGTCACAGAGTTTAATGATTTTATACAATAGAATCTTCAGTACGACAATGGTAAATCTTGCCTGCTTGTTGCACACAAAAAAAACCTAGATTGGATTTCAACTTAGGGAGGCACAGTTTTAGAGCTCCACTTTCTATATATATAATTAAAAATGTCTAGAAAGGCTGCCCTGCTCTTGGGATAGATGGATATTTTCCCCTTGTGCCAGAGATTAATATATAAAATCAAGTAGATGCCAGGATGTTCCATAATAACAAAGACAACATTAGTAATTATTAACAGTGTCTTTACATGAAGCATAGAATAACAGCCCTATTTTGTCAGTAATTCTGGCCTTTATTCCTGACTATTGATCATCACTTTCTTTCTGATCTTCAGTACATTTCTCAATTTAAACTATTAAAAATGCATTTACATTATATACAAGGAGTTGCTTGTTGGCCTGAACATGAAGGAATTAAAAATATATATGTATATTCTGATGTTGAGTTATTTAAAATTTTAGGAAGTGGGATGGGCTGAGAATATTTCAATATACACTTCATATATAACAGCCACATTCTATCAGTAATACTTTTTATTGTTAATAATAAAGCCATTGATAATACATCAAATTGTTCAATCATTTTGGGTAATGCTATTTTATATTAAAATTGTTGTTTTTATTTTTTTTTAATTTTTAAGCATTTCACTCCAAGCAAGGTGGGATGCCACTAGCATACAAGGGGTTACAGAGAGTGGGAGCGAGAGTAAAGAGGTGTGATAGAGGAAAGGATAAAGAGAAGGCCAGGGAATAGATTAAGGCATCTGGAGATGTCGATTGACATTACATTTGAATAGTTGGAGATTATAGCTATCAGGGAAACAAGTAATAGGAAGGGAATTCCACAGATGGGAGGTTCAAAACTTGAAGATATCATTGTAGAAGAGATGGCTACATTTAACCGTTTCGACAGTGAAAGGGTGGAACCGAGATGTAGCCTGGTTGCATGTTTAAATTCATGCAGTCTGGAAACTAGCAAAAGTAGCTCATCAGAGCAGTTAACATGAAAGTATTTGTGGAAAAGACAGAGGGAGGTGACAGCACATCTGTGAGAGAACGACTGTAGATGAGATGCCAGATCAGGGCCTATCACTGCATATCTGTTTCTGGATTTTATCGAGGACCTTAAGACAAACAGCATGGGCACCAGACCATATATGTCAGCAGTATTCCATGCAGGGGCAAATGGTTGATTTATTGATTTGAAGAATGTACTCAGGCAAGAAAAACTTTCTGACGTGTCACAGGAAACCAACTTTCCTTGTGGTGGATGAAACTATTGATTCAATGTATTTGTTCCATCTCAGATCAGCAGACAGTGTGAGACCAAGCAGTCACAAAGAGGTGTTCTCATGGAATTGAGCCTCAGACATTCTAATGGGAAGCAGGGATGGTTCCCTGTGGTGAGTAAAACAGAGCAGTTTGTTTTTGAGGCATTAGTTAACCAGTCAATTCCTGCCCCAACCACAATGGATCGGAGGTCCTTTTTGAGACTAACAGCCAGGTTAGTTTTGTCAACAATACCAGATTTGCTTTTGAGGCAGGAGTAAATAGTAGTGTCATTTGCATAGATGCCTACTTGGGAATTGATGACATCAGGAAGATCGTTAATGAAGATAAGGAACAGAGTAGGGCCCAGGATAGAGCTTTGGGGAACACCTGCATTTGTGGGAAAGGAACTGGAAGAGAATCCATTGAGGATGACCTTCATTACATGGTTTGACAGGAATGATCATATTAAGTCAAATAATCAACCTGAAATTCTGTATTCCTGAAGCGTATGAAGAAGGCCAGCATACCAAACCCTATCAAACAATTTAGAGATATCTAGAGCCACAGCACAAGATTCTCCGTTATTGTGAAGTGCATGGTAAACAATTTCAGTTATGGTTGTGAGCACATCAGCTGTAGAACGGATGAAGCAGAAACCATATTGCTTGTCAGAGAGCAGATCATGAGATATAAGGTGCTTAACCACTTCAGCATTGATTAAAGCTTCAAAGACTTTGCTGAAGAATGGTAAGAGACTGAGAGGACGGTAGGTAGATGGGTCCGAAGGGTCTCCAGAGTTCTTAAAGACAGGTACAAGAGATGATTAACAGGCTGGAAAACAAGATACATTGAGGCAGTAGTTATATAATTTGGAGAGGGCAGAGACCAGTTCAGGAGCACATTTCATCAGGACAATGGCTGGTATCCCGTCTCCACTGCTAGCCTTATGGGAGTTTTATTTAAAGATGATGTCCAATACCAACAACAAGGTTATGTGCAACTCGCTCAATAGAGCCTCAGTTCTAGAGGGGAAATCGGGTGTGGATACATCAGATTAGTCGAGCATTGGATAAGAATTTATAAGCAAAGCACTCAGCCTTATCAGCTGAGGTCAGGACCTCAAATTGGTTGAACAAAGGAGATATTGCGCGTTTGCTGTTGTTAAGTATGCTCTTGCAGAGATGCCAATAATGCTTGGAGCTGAATTTGCGAAATGCAATACGTTGTTTCATTCTATCAGCAAATAGTGACTTTGCTTCATTGAGGACACACTTGCACTTGTGTTGCAAAAATTGGTTGGAAGCACACACAGGCAAAGAAAAGTAGTACAAGTCCAATAGGTTGACTAGGCAAAACAAATCCACACTTATCGTCTCAATCTCCCATACACCAATCACTGTCCAAAACAAAAAACAAACACCTGTTAAATGAGCATACCATGTTTTTATGCACCTGACCCAGCCAACACTCATCCAATGAGTGCCCAGAACCAGCCAATAAAAATGGCTACAAGCGACACCATCATCTCTATCAGCACAAAGTGCTGTCTGATTCACTGTCCATCCAAAGCTTGTTGATTGACCGTCTCCACACTCCCTTGCAAAACACACATGTGACTCTGGCCCTTTTGGGTCACTGAGGTAAGTCCCCGCTATAACTTGTTACGGGCTGTGACAAAGAGATTCCTGTTGCAATCTGACATGTCACTACAGTACAGGTGGAAGAAGTGATTCCTATGGGCAATGTCAACTGAGCAAACAGCAGAGAACCAAGGGGATGAGCGCAATTTAACCTTATATTTCCTTGCGGAGATGAAAGTCTCGATTCCAGCTTTTACCCAGGAGGAGACTTTGTAAGTGCATTCTTGAACGGGGAACCTAAAGACCACATCCCAGGGGACATCGCAAAGAAAATCCCGGAACAAGTCCCGGTCTGTTCGTTGATAACAAAGATTTTCTCTTGGTAGGAGCTTCTTTGCTGGGAGTGGTGTAGAAGGAAATGTTAACAGATACTATAGCATGATCAGAGTTGCCAAGGAGGTAGAGCTGCATGAAGCAACAGGACTCGGGGATGGAAGTGAAACAGGGATTGAGAAGGGAAGCCTTACTGTTCAGGTTGTTGGGGAAATGTGTGGGAAAGTCGACTATTTGCATGAGGGATTGAGAAATTGAAAAGTTAAAATCATTTGTAATGCATTTTTATAGTAATAGCATTTCTAGTGTATGTCCATAATAAAATGGCTTGTTACATAATTATACCCTCAATCCCTGTTGTTTCAGTGTCCCATTCCATTTATTTAAGTTTCTATTATACTTCCAAGAACAGAAATAAGGCAATCATGGTTTTAAACTAAATTCATGATAAAATGATGATATTGAAAGAACACCGAATGTGATTTACTCAACAATGACCTTAAAAATAAAACAATAATAATACAGTAGTACCAATAGTTGTTGAAGCACAAGGAAGACCATTCAGACAACATCACTACAAAAAACAGCAAGAATAATGTGGAGAGTACTTGATCAATGAGGAGACTTGTTGCTACTGAACCCCCAGTATCAATGATTTGTATGAAAATTCAAAGAGTACAATGATAATAAAAAGGACTGAATTTGAAAATAGAAAAATACCATTTCCAAAGTAATGAACATGTAGATTTCAACAGGATCTTTTTTGATTATAAATTCTGGATATTTTCTCTCAAAGAGACCCAGTTTGTAATCTGCAAGAAAATATAAAAAAGAAAATAAGGACGTTTTTGTCTTTGAATCAACTTGTCTGTACTTAACTATTACGGTGTCATCAGTCTTTTTATACTCCTAGAAAATATTCTTCCTTTACTAACAAAATTTACTTTACCACTAATGGATCAATTATTAAGTGCTACCAGTGTACCTGAATTCTGTGTAGCACTTTCAGTATCCTGGCACTCCCTGATGATAATAATAATAATAAAACAATAATGAGATGGAGAACAAAATCCAAAATAACAACAAAAATGAAGACAAAAAAGCTAGCAACTGATAAAAAGTAACATTAAGATGGAGAAATTTATAATAAAATAAGATCATAAATATAGATTACATTATATATAAATATTATACATTAATATACATACAGACATGCGTGCACACATATATATATAAGATGGCACTGAAAAAATCTAAGCCTAACTCACTTCCCAAAATAGTTATTCTGATGTTTGCTTATTAAAATACTTTATGGGTACTTTATAGTGGGATGAGTCAGAAATTTTTCAACACTCTCTCATGTTTGTGTGTGTACACAAGTTTTTTTTTAATTGTTTCACCCCAAGCAAGGTGACAATGCTACTAAGACACAGGGGTTGAAAGAGAATGAGAAGACTTTAATGAATCTGAGTGAGGAAAGGGCAATAACGGAATGTGAAAGATGGATTCTGATAAGAAAAATTTTCAGCCACAACACAGTGAACCAACTTTCCTAGCAATAGATGTTGCTACACTTCATGTCAGTAGAAAATGTGAGCACAGTGTTGTTTTAATGGAGATTAGTAGTAGTCATACTGATGGCAGACAAAAAAGGTTCTTTATGGTGATACAAAGAAAGCACATAAGTATATTTATTCCTAGGGTGTTATAAATACAGTGCTCAATGTTATGAAACAGAGCTATAAGTATATATTAATGAATATATATAATATCCAACATTCATAACACTACTTGGAGTTTCATGTAGTTAATGCAATCTTCAGGTATGGATTCTGACTGTTATCTGCCGCATTTTCATGATGGTGATTCAAAATTGGATGTACAAACTTGTCTATTTAAAATATAGAATTAACTATTAATAATTTATATCATTTAAATAAATAAGTTCAAAAGTTGGAGAATTAAGAATAATAAAAATAAATAAAAAATATTATTTGAATTTGGGTTTGGGAATTAAACAATATATTAAGAGGGGTAACTTGTATTTTTAGTGTTGAAAAACCAGAGTTATATCCATTAATGTAAACTATAATACAGATTAGAAATATAATATAAAGATGCAAAGATAAGTAAATAAATAGATAAATGAATAATAGGTCAGGACTATATATATCTAATATACTTATAACAGTGAAATTATATATACACACACATTATAAATTAATCAAGTACAGTAATATTGCATTGTATGTGTGTATAGGTATATAAGGAAAGTTATAGGTGATGAGTTCTGAGAGTATTAAAAGTTGTTGCATATTATATTAATATTTGTAAAATCCATTAGGCAATTACTTTTAATCAAGGTCAATAATTCAGACCTTGTGTTCAGCAAGTTAGGGTTATTTAAGTGCTTTAATATAATAAGATTCTCCAACAAACAGAAGTTACATCTGTCTCCCTTTCTGTTGTATGGCTTAGCTTATGTGATTATCTCCCAGTTAATGAATGGGTTCTTTTGACTGCTTTTTAATCACCTTTCATACTTTGAAAGCGTTGTACAGTTTTTGTATTTGATGTTCCTTAGTGTCATTTTGTGGTGGTAGAAACATGATTTCCAGCTATTCTCAGTGGATCCAAAGTAATATCATCGTTTGACTTGATGCTAGCTCTGTATATAATGCTTTCTGTCATGCACTGTCTGCTTAATAGGCTAGTTGTGTTTTTACAGCAGTTGCACTGACTTTTAGTAGTATTATTTTTTAGTGTTTTGTTTGGGATCTTGCTTAATACATTATTGTTATGTTGGGATATGTAATTATCTATGTTTTTTTTTGTACAGCTATAGCTTACCATAATGTTATTTTTGTTGAAAATCTTTTTCACTGTTTGAGAATGTCCAAAGTGAATTAAATTCAGGAAAATACTACCTACATTACTGTGGTATGGACCATATTATGTTATGTTTGCATTGTTTTAGCTTATTTTTAACATAGTCCAGTTTCACATTATGGTTGCTGCATTCTAGCGTTTTGTTATATCTAGCTTTATTATAGTTATGGGAACCTACCTTCATGGACAAAATAGACTCATCTATGACTATATTATGCATCGCAAGAGGACTGTAGAGGAGCGAACGAGTTGACTATGTGTATGGTTTCTGTCGAACTCTCTGCTTTGACAGAGAGGAACCCGGATGAAGCTTTGCCAAAGGGCAAATTTTCGTCCAGGGAGGTAGACAGGTCCTGAACCCATCTAGGCGGGTTCAAAGGGTATATTTTTTGGCCAAGCCTACGGGCTCGGAGAAACCCACATTAAACCCGACCTTGTGCCACATACATTCCTCGTGGGGGGATTGTTAAATATTGCGAACGAGTTAACTACTCTACTTAGCCATCAGATGGACATGCAACACTTCTGTATTCATTCTTTTTGTTAATAATACATTTTCAATGAATTGCTGAGTTCGAGTTTTCTTTCGGACCTCTTCCAGGTCCACAACAATTATCATCAAATATTTCCTTGTTACTGGTGTTTATTGATAATCTATATTGTACTGATTTTTTTTTTTGATTTTTTTTTAAGCATTTCACCCCAAGCAAGGTGAGAGCCACTAGGACGCAAGGGGTTACAGAAAATTTAGAGCAAGATCAGATAGGAGTGATAGAAGAAAGGATGAGGGTAGTGGATAAATCAAGGCAACTGGAGATGTCGATTGACATTACACTTGAATAGCTGGAGATTATAGCTCCCAGGGAAACAGGAATAGGGAAGGGAGTTCCACAGGCGAGAGGTGCAAGACATGAAGTTATTGGAGTAGAAGAGACAGCTACATTTAGGAGTTTCAACAGTGAAGGGGTGAGAGCGGGATGCCAGCTTCGTATGGCGCTTGAACTTATGACATCTGGGAACCAGCAAATGCAGCTCCTCGGAGCAATTTCCATGGAAGTATTTGTAGAACAGACAGAGGGAGGCGACGGTGCGTCTGTGAGAAAGTGACTGTAGATGAGACAACAGAGCAGGACCAACTACATTGCATATCCGCCTCTGGAGCCTATCAAGAACCCCGAGGCAAACAGAAGGGGCATCAGACCATATATGGCAGCAATACTCCAAGCAAGGGTGAATTGTTGATTTGTAGATCTGGGGGATCGACTCCAGGGAGAAAAACTTCCTGGTACGGCTCAGGGAGCCAACTTTCCTTGTGGTGGACGAAGCAATGTATTTATTCCATCTCAGGTCAGCAGTCAACGTGAGACTGAGAAGCCGCAGAGAGTTGCTCTCGAGAAGTTGAGCATCAGACATTCTAATGGAGGGAAGGGAAGGATCTCTGTGGTGATTAATAGAGAGCAGTTTTGACTTAGTAGCGTTGAAGTTGACCAGCCAATTCTTGCCCCAGTTCACAATCGATTGGAGATCCTTTTTGCACGGCCAGGTGAGTTTTGTCAGTGACACTAGATTTGTTTTTGAGGCAGGAATAAATTGTAGTGTCATCCGCGTAGATGCCAACTTGGGAAGTTATGGCATCAGGAAGGTCATTTATGTAGATAAGGAATAGAGTGGGGCCTAGGATGGAGCCTTGAGGAACACCTGCGTTTGTGGGATAGGAACTGGAAGAGAATCCGTTGAGAACACCCTTCTATTCACGGCTTGACAGGAATGATTGTATTAGGTCAAACAATCGACCCGTAATGCCATAACCCTGGAGCTTGCGAAGAAGGCCGACATGCCAAACCCTATCAAATGCTTTGGAGATGTCTAGTGCCACGGCATGGGCTTCCCTGTTATTTTGAAGAGCTCGGTAGACAGTTTCAGTGATGGCCATAAGCACATCAGCTGTAGATCGGGCAAAGCGGAAGCCATATTGCTTGTCTGAGAGCAGATTATGGGATGTGAGGAGGTTTTCCACCTTGATATTGATTAGGGCTTCGAAGACTTTGCTGAAGACGGGAAGGAGACTGATAGGACGGTAGTTGGAAGGGTCAGAGGGGTCGCCGGAGTTCTTGAAGACAGGAACGATCGAAGAGGACTTCCAGCAGTCAGGAAAACAAGATTCCTTGAGGCAGTAGTTGTATAGTTTAGAAAGGGCGGGCGCCAGTTCAGGCGCGCTTTTCTTCAAGACAATGGCTGGTATCCCGTCTCCACCACTAGCCTTATTGGGGTCTAAATTGCAGATAACGCCCAGTACCAAAGATGGGGTTATGTTCAGCCCACTCAATATGGCCTCAGTTCTAAGAGGGAAGTCGTGTATGGGTACACTGGAAGAGTCGAGCGTTGAGTTGAATGAAAATTTCCAAGCAAAGCATTCAGCCTTGTCGGTAGAGGAGGTCAGGACTTCAAACTGGTTGAATAAAGGCGGTATAGAGGGTTTGCAGTTGTTCAATACGCTCTTGCAGAGACGCCAATAATCTTTGGAGCCAAATTTGCGAGATGCAATACGTTCCTTCATCCGAGCCGCAAATAGTGACTTAGTATCATTGAGGACACGCTTACACTCATTACGGGCAGAGGCAAAGAGACGTCTATTGCAGTCAGACATGTCACTACGGAATAGGTGGAAGTAGTGGTTCCTATGGCCGATGGCGGCTGAGCAAGCAGCGAAGAACCAGGGGGAGGAGAGCAACATGACCCTATATTTCCTTGATGGGATGAAAGCATCGATTCCAGCTTTAACCCAGGAAGTGACCTCAGAAGCACACTCTTGGATAGGGAGCTTAAATACTCCATCCCAGGGGACATCGCGGAGGAAATCACAGAACACGTCCCAGTCAGCTCGTTGATAGTAGAACAAATTCTAGTGGTAGGAGGTTCTTCATAGGGGGTGGAGTTGAAGGAGATGTTAACAGATACTACTGTATGATCAGAGTTACCAAGAGGGCAGAGTTGCGAGGCGCTGCAGGATTCGGGGATGGAGGTAAAGCACAGGTTGAGAAGAGAGGCTTTACCTTCCCGGTTGAAGGCAAAACAAGTGGGGAAGTTAACTATCTGATTGGGGAAGTTAACTATCTAAATTTTGTGAAAATTGAGTAGTTTTTTATGGTGGTTGGATCTTCCATGGTTGCGTAAATCCTTTGTCTATGGTTTGTATATGCCTTCACTCAGGTCAAACGTAAAATCTAGGAAATTGGTCACTTTAGCATTGGTATTGGTAGTAATTTAAAATTTATGGTCCTTAAAGAATTTGGTTATGTGCATTTTCATCCTGTTTGCTTGTCTTGGACTCTGTTTACGAAGGAGGATTATCCATCATCTCTGTATATACCATTTTTTTTATATCAGAGATAAATTTGAGTTGCCATAGTAACAGTATCCCTACAAATTCACATGCTTCTGCAGAATCATATGCTCCATGGAAACACAAAAGTCTTGGTTATCTTTCTTAGTCCATAGATTTCCATCATGGTATAAAATCAGTTTCTGTGCCTTTCTTATGACATTGACTTCATGGTTGGATATTGGGCAGTATTTCTTTGCTAACTTAATAGCGGCCATCAATAGTTCTTCTGTGATGGACAGGTAGAAGTCGCAGATATCAAACTGTAAAAATGTACATTCTTCTTTCTTACTTATATTTCTGAACCATTCAATGGCTTCAGCTGTATTTCATCATTGGTTGATGCCTAAAGCCTTTTAAGTATACATACATGCTCTTTCCATAATGGTTTTGCTGATAATATGGATGTTTTTGGATTTTTTTTTTTTTGATAGGTTGAGAAGTCTAAATTGTGGGTTATTTGGGAAATTCCCCATGTGGTCCTTGATCATGACAAAATTCTGCTGTTTGTAAAGTTTAGATATTCTATCATTTAATTTAAGTTCAGTTGCTGTACCTTTGGCATCATGGTTAATAGTATTTTCCCATTTGTGGTCCATGTTTTTTATAGAACTTGAATACTTCTGTGGTAATGGCTTTGTGGTATGATTCTGCACTGATGTAATAGTGATTACCAGTATTATCCAATTTGATAATTATTTTATCGGATTCCTTGATCCTATTGATGTTTCTTCACATTTTATGTTGTAGATTGTTGGTCTAGTTATTAAATTAGATATTATTTATCATAGAGAAAAACTCTGTTTCAAATTCCAATTAGCAAGAGATGCACCAAGATTAGAGGAAATATCTCCACTATGTTGCATTTTTCTTCAGACATTTTAATAAAACATTTGAAAAAAATATTGCTCTAGGTAGGAAATAATAATAAATTAAACTACACTGAAAATTGATATTTTACTTTAAAAACATTGTAATTAATTCCTTTTTTAGCTTATATTTCTTAAAAGTTTCTTATGTAAATAAAAACAAATGCACACTGATAAGCTGCTGTAAAGGCCAATAATCACCCACAAAATTTAAATCTGATTCATTATACAAAGTGAAATTGACAATTTTTGTCTTTTCGTTTTTCTCCTAAATAAAACTATTGCTTAAAAAAGTTCAAATAAATTAGGATATGTTTATGATTTATGAATTGTTTTACTGAATTCATTGAGAAAAAATTTTTTCGAAAAAAAATAAAATAAAAAATAGTTTTTAATTGATATTTTTACCTGAACATAACCTACAATTTGAATACAACAAATATTATCTTTTTAACTACACGTAAATAAATTTAATAAAGCATGTTATTTCTCATAACATAATTATATGTGTATTATTTTATATGTTTGTTTTTTCCAATATTTTAAAGAAATATTAAACCTTAGTTTTAAATTAATCTATATTCACTTTATTTCATAGCATAGAATAATCCAGTCTGGTTATTTATTTCCGTTAACACTGTAACAATCTCTGAGGTACTAATTAATTGCATTTCCTTGAATGTAATCGAAATTTTAAGGTAAAATTTTTTTGTGTGTAGTTTTATGATATCATGCCTCAACTATCTAGACTTGTCCAAGAGTCTGGTTTAAAAATCAACCTACCCCTATATGTATATATAATCATAAAGAAGTCATTATACAAAGAATTAATTAGCAATGTTAATGTAATTAATCGTGAAATCACTTCACTAACAAGACTTAATAAGGCATTAACTTACTATTAATTCCTTGAATAATATGGTCCTTATATTTAAATTGTTGTCAGAGGGAACTGATGATTCTGGACCAAGTACTTTTGACAATTTCAAATTGTCATCTTCAGGGTGTAATATTTCCATTTATAGGTAAAGACCAAGATGACATAAAAGTAGTGTAGACCAAAAGATATATTTTAAAATATGCTATTTATTGACAGTTATGTTATTTTGGAACGTGTGAAGTTACAATGCTAGAGTTCTTGTTTAAAGGATTCAAGTGAGAATTTTGTTTGAATTTAGTAATGTGATAAATCCATGAATTTTTGTTGTTGTATGTGTTTTCCAAACAATTCAAACCTCCATTTCTAAAGATCTATTATTAAAAAATTTAAATTTTGCTAAAAACTATATTAACATTACTGATGATGAACTTGAAGTTATCTTAGTGTCTAAACAATCTTTACTAATATATAACAATTCTACTTGGGTTAAAAGTCTTAATGAGAATAACTTTGATGTTCTTATGGGCACATATGACTCTTCTCAAATTGCTGATTTAGTAGGTATCTATATATTAGACACTCTTAGTAGAATTATTGATTCTAATCAAGTAGGTCTTTACAGAGATGATGGACTTACTTTTATCCCAAATAGTAATGGTCCTCTATCTTCTTGAATACAGAAAAAGATAATATGAGCTTTCTAATTTCTGGGTTTTAAAATTGAAATCTCATCTAACCTTAAAATAAGTTAATTTCTTAGATATCACTTTTAACATCTCTAACAACACATTCAAACCATTTCATAAAGAAAATCAAACTCAAACAACAACCTATTATTTAAAAAATTATAACAGCAAAAATCAAGAAAACAAGCCTCCTTGTAATTGTAAAACCGGAACTAACAGCCTAGTTGCAGGCATTTGTAATTCTGAAAATATAGTATACAAAGCTACCATTTTTCCGAAAGAAAATATCAATGAGAAAACGATACCTGCTGAGAGTTGGAAGCAGAGACTTTACAATTACCAGCATTCCTTCTCCAGTGATTCTTTAATATATCAAACTGCTCTATCTAAACCTTATTGGAATCTTAACGATGGAGTCTTCAGCCCAAAAATTAAATGGAGGATTATCTGTCAATCTCAGACTCCCAACAACTTCCAAGACAGATGCAATCTATGGATACAGGAAAAAATCATAATGATAAGTATAAAAATGATGATGAATTATTGAACCAAAGGAACAAACTTTTTTTCAAGTGTAGACGCAAGAACAGATTTAAAATGCCTAATAACATTGATTTTGGAGAATTTATACTTGTGTTGATTCTGTTTTATATTGGTACTAACAAGTATACGTACATGCATTCATGTTTTTGTATATGAGCATTTATGTGATTTTCTTGCCTACATCAATTTTAATCTTAAAGTATTAATTATTTTTATTTTATCTTTATTATTATTATTTTATCATATATATATATATATCCAAGTATAGGATTGGTGTATATGGAATAAATTCCAATAAACAAAAAATACTATTCTTAAAAGAGTGCTCAATACAAAGTAGAGAAAATATAATTATTTATTCGAAAATTATAACATAAATATGTTATAAAATCACTACAAAAATAGCCATTTTATTTCAACAGTTCTGGTGTCTTATCAAGTGATGGTGTTGAATGTAGAATAAATGGTTTTAAAAGGTTCAAATCAATCAAACACCCCTTGCTAGAGGAAACACTGTTACATAATGGAATGACCAATCAAAATACAAGTATATGAGAATTCAAAAAACTTGACAACGAACTTAATTATTTAATGTTTTAATGTCAGGGTTAGACTAAAATAGAATCCATTCTAACTAATGAATATTTAATTATACAATAAAATTAAAAATTGTCAATTTTAAATTTTAAATTTAATCTATATTAAGTTTAAAAAATTATGAAATTATTTAAAGAAGAAACTGAGGAAAAATACATGTTTTGTTATTTATTTTGTTTTTATTGAAAAGCCAAAAATTAAGTTGGAATAAACGTTAAAATCTAATGTTGTTCTGAGCTTCGTTACAACTTAGATACATTTGAAGTGAAGATATGGGCAGGGGAGGGTGAAATCTTGCAAAAGACAATAAATACACAATCAGATTATAATACATAAACATGGAGACATATTTAGATATATAAACACGCAAAAAAATGATGAGACAGGAAATAGGTGTCCCTGACCCTTAGAAAAAAAAACATGACCTATACATACAATTAAAGGCACAAATAAGCAATTATATACATATATATTGACAAAGACACGCACATATACACACCAAGAAATATTCAAATTTGAAAGTGTTATTAAACGAATTCTAACATACTATTAAAATATAACTTATATGGGTAAAGATATATAGATATTTTTATCTATATATCTTTACCCGTATAAGTTATATTTTGCTTGAATAGATAAAATTGAATATGGGCAAAATAGAAAAACAAATATTCATCAATGAACAACTTAAGGAAAAAGGACACTAAAATATAAAAAAATGGATAGAAAAATAAATATGCATAAAAATAACACAATCTAATATATAAAAAAAGAAAACTCCTAAAAACAGAAATATATATAAATATCTCATATATACTTATATACATATTAGTACACACACACAAGTACAAATATATAACAATATGTGAAAGAAAATAAAAATACATAGACATATGTATACACATGTTTTATATATGCATATTTTAAGTTTCTTAAAATTATTCTTCATTTATCCCTTAATTTATTTAATTCATCAAATTTATTTAATTACTTTATTAATATTTTTATGTATCTTTTATACATTTTTATTTTTAAATTTTTTATTTTAACTTCCTATATTTCATTGATGTCAAATATTATTATTATTAATATTATCAATTTGAAATTATGATGATTGTTCTGCTGTCGAAAATGACATGATAACAAACAATTCAATGTATCTGTTTTAAGATCACTCCTTTCCTTACACTGCATTTTAACTCGTTCAGTTCTTAAAGAAAAAAATCATTTTTAGGTCACCCTATCGGCTCATGTTTAATTCTTCCAACTTTTCTTTCTTTTCTTTTCCTCCTTCTTTTCCCCTCTCTTTCTCTTCTCTCTGTTTCTCTCTTCCCTCTCCAATTTTTTTTAAAAACTTTATATTGAAATTTTTATTTTTTCCTCTTAATATTAAAATTTTTTCCTTTCCCTTTTTCTATTTTCCTCTACCTTTTCCTTTCCTCTGGATAAATTGACTCCATTTATTAAAAAAAGCTTTGGTCTGAAGAGATGAATATTTGTATATTCATGAAATAGATTATAACTGAATGGATTTTTAAGGATCATCTGTACTCATTATTATATTGCTCTGTTATTTACACTGAGCTCTCTTTGGATTAATGTCCTCTTTGGAATTATCCTTACTAATTATCAATTGATATTATATATATATATATATATATATATATATATATATATATATATATATTAAAGGTAAAAGACAATAGGAAAACTGTAACATTAGCTGACGCATTTCGTCCAATGTTGACTTTTTCAAGGCAAAATCAAAATTTATTAAAAATAAGAAACGATTAAAACAAAATGTCCTTAGCAACTGGAAGAATTTAGAAAATGCTATTGTATTTATATTCCTAAATTCATTTTGTTTTTACCTTGAAAACTCCACATTGGACGAACGTATTGGCTAATATTACAGTTTTCCTATTGTCTTTTACCTTTATAAATATTGTCTTTTTTCTACAAGTTAACTCTGAGAAATTTTTCATATATATATATATATATATATATATATATATATATATATATATATATAAAGTTTCCTGACAAAAGTAGTATATAAAATCATATTGAGCTCACAAAGTTGTAAAACAAATTTTCACTGTTACGTAGTTAAAAGGATATTTTGTGAAGACAAAACATTTCGGAAAGTAACTGTATTAACAGTTCATTTTCAAGAAAATATTGATTGGATTTATGAATATAAGATGGAGAAAACTAACAGAAATCTTTGGAAAGAATGCATTAAAGATATGGGAGGATATTTCTTCACAAAAGTAGAATGACAAGATTTTGTACAAAACTTTGACATAACTGAAACATGCATGTCATCTTTGTTGTCAGTATGACGAAGTAATGATGCTTGAAAGATATTTGCAGAAATTTGCATGATGAAGGAAAGTAACTAAATTCAAATTAAATGCAAGATGAAAATAAACATAGCATAGCACAAGGGAAGTAGCCTCAGTTTACCCATCATTCAAATTGCTCAGCATGGCTAAAGTTTAAAAATTTAGCTTTTGATAATGACACTGGAAAATATTGTAAATACAATATAAGAATTTATGAAAAACTCACCACAGTTAGCTTCATCTTCTCCTCCAGTGCAGTCCTTCTCACCATCACATTTCCATGAAAGTGAAATACATCTTTAAAAGAAAACAAATGTAATTTTTTTAATGTTACTAATCAGAAATGTTACCAGCTTATATTCGTTCACAATTCTTTACTTTCTTTCAGGATCTGCATATATATATACACACACACACACATATATATACATATATACACATATATACAAATATATATATATAGATATATATATATACACACATAATACATATACATATATATATATACATACATATACACATATACATATGTATATAAAAATATACATATATTTAGGCATTCATACACGTTTCATTAAATAATATAGACAAGTGTTGTCTATTTATTTTATGAGAATTTACATAAAATAAATAGACAACACTTGTCTATGTTATTTAATGAAACATATACATATATATATATATACGTGTATATATGCACATATACATATATATACACACATATATATGTATATATATATATATATATATATATATATATATATATATATATATATATACATATATATATACATACATATATATGTATATATATATATATATACATATATATATATATATATATATATACATATATATATACATACATATATATGTATATATATATATATATATATACAAATGTACATATATACAGGGTGTTTCAAAAAGAATACCCCAAAACCATCACGTGATGTGTCAAAAACGAAAAAAATTACAAACCTCTAGCATGAACACATGTGTCGTATATACATTCAAGTTTCATTTCATGTTTTATAAGTGCTCAATGTGGCCACCACCGGCAGCGCGGACAACATCAAGCCGATATGAGAATTCCTCCCAAACGCGCCTCAGCATGTCATGGTCCACCATGTTGATTACAGCTGTTATTCGATCTTTCAAGTCATCGATACTTGCTGAAAGTGCTGGAACATAAACTTGGTCTTTAACATACCCCCACAAGAAAAAGTCACACACAATCCATTGCTGAGGCACGTTTTCATTCAGATAAGCACTAACCCCGAGATGCCAATGGGGTGGTGCGCCATCTTGCTGAAAAATGAAGTCATTCGAATCTGCTTGCAGTAAAGTGAATAGCCAGTTTTGGGTGCTCTGTTCCCCAAATACACACATTGTGACGATTGACTGTGCCTCTCAAATGGAAATTTGCTTCGTCACTAAAAAGTAAATGTGAAAAGAGAGTTTCATCACCTTCCTCCATCTCCAGCATTGACTCACAGAATGTCCTCCGCATCACCTTGTCATAATTAGTAAGTGCTTGGACGACGCTTAGTTTGTATGGTTTCATGTGTAATCGTCTCTTTAACACATGCCAGAGGTATGAGGGATGGCAAGCTGAAGACTTGCTCGACATACGGACTTACGTGGGCTGCTCTCAAATGCATCATGAATCCTCTCCACTTGCTCCTCTGTAACATGTGGTCTTCCAGGACTCTTTCCTTTGCACAGGCACCCACTCTCTTTAAACTGTTTAACCCACCATCGAATGCTCTCACGATGGGGCGGACCAATGCCGAATTCTGTTCTGAAAGCACGCTGCACCGTGACAATGGCGTTTGGTTTTGCGAACTCAAGCACGCATAATGCCTTCTGCTGAGGAGTCGCCATTTTGATTGATCTTCCCACAATTCAGCTGCACCAAAAGCAGTGAAACTGACACCTAATCAAACTTTGATAACTACTCTATCAAATAACCACTGATTCAGTCCACTACAATGCTGTAGACCTGAAAAAACAGCGTAATGATTTTGGCGTATTCTTTTTGAAACACCCTGTATATATACATATACACATACATATATATACATATACACATATATATATATACACATATACATATATATACACCTATATACATATATATACACATATACATATATATATGTGCATATACATATATGTATACATATATATACTCATGTATTTATATACATATATATATACATATATACATATATATATATATACATACATATATACATATATATATATATACATACATATATATATATATACACACATATACATATATATACAAATATATACATATATATATACATATACATATATATACATATATGTACACATATACACACAGATATATATATATATCCATATATATACACACATATACATATATATGTACATATATACATATATATGTACATATATACATATATATGTACATATATACATATATATATACATATATACATTTACATATATATGTACATATATACATTTATATACATTTACATATATATGTACATATATACATTTAAATACATTTACATATATATGTACATATATACTTATATATGTACATATATACATATATATATATATATATACATATACATATATATACACATATATACTTATATATGTACATATATACATATATATATATATATATACATATAAGCATATATATACATATACATATATATACACATATATATATGTACATATATTTATAAACATATATACATATATATGTACATATATATATATACATATGCACATACATATATATGTATATGTATATATATGTATATATATATATATATATATATATATATATATATATATATATGGATATGTATATATATATATATATATTATAAGTTAATAGACTTAAAATATGGTTTTTCGCTACACAGTTCCAACCATGTTTCAAAAATGGAAGCTAAAAGCCCCTAATTTAATTTTGTACTTAAATTAAAGACATTACTTCCATTTCATCCTCAAGCGAATTTTGGAGTAACTTTAAAAATTACAGGGTTTTAAATACACAGCTAAAACAAAGTTACAAAATTCATGTTTCCAAGGTTACAGATAAATCTATTTTGCTAGACTAGGGGTGTCAGTATGTTCAATATGTTTAATGCATCAGTTATTGTTACGTTTTGGTAGTGGGTAGGGATGTATTTTTCAATGAAATCTAACATCCGTTAAAAGCGTGTCGTCTGGATTTTTTTTTTCTCTACATGTAGAGATGGTGGCGTAGTGTTGTCGGTTTTTGACGTATTTTTTAACGCCAACGAGCGGCGTTATTGCGTCATTATTTTCTGCCACGGCCTACATTTAAATATATATATATAAAAAAAAAAAAAAAATGATGAAAATATTTTAAAGTTGTAATTAAAATTATAGTTAATTAAAATGAATTCTAACCTAAAAAAATTCCTTTTAATTCGTAATTAAATAAATAAAGTTTACTTAATCAGAGAAATGGAAATTTTACTTGAATAATATTCAAGAATAAAATTTAAAAAAAAACTTGATGTGATAATAAAACTCTACAAACTGTAAGGGATTCTAATTACATAATTGTTCTTGATAGAAATATATATTAAAAATTAAAAGTAAAAATATTTCAAATCGTAGTTAAATAAAAAGTATTAATCTGACGTAGACACCTCACAAAAATCTAAATATACGAACGAAAAAAATGCCGTTAGAATTTTAGCAGTTAATAAAAAAAATAAAATAAAAAAAAAATCCAGACGACACGCTTTCAACGGATGTTAGATTTCATTGAAAAATACATCCCTACCCACTACCAAAACGTAACAATAACTGATACATTAAAATATAAACATATTGAACATACTGACACCCCTAGTCTAGCAAAATAGATTTATCTGTAACCTTGGAAACATGAATTTTGTAACTTTGTTTTAGCTGTGTATTTAAAACCCTGTAATTTTTAAAGTTACTCCAAAATTCGCTTGAGGATGAAATGGAAGTAATGTCTTTAATTTAAGTACAAAATTAAATTAGGGGCTTTTAGCTTCCATTTTTGAAACATGGTTGGAACTGTGTAGCGAAAAACCATATTTTAAGTCTATTAACTTATAATATTATTATTAATGCTCTGTAAATTTACATTGAGCACTATTTTGTAAAAATAAAAATATATATAAGAACACCGGATTATATATCTTACTGTTCTTTCTTTTTATTATAGAGTGTCGCGGTCGCCATTAGCCGCTCCTTAGAAAGACGGCCTTGACCTTCACAACTCCTGATCTTGCAGACTTAAGTCAAGCAACACGCGAGAAACCAGACGACTAGTTCAATATCATTGATGCCAAACCGTACCTCGTGAGCATCGGATTATGCAGCGCTTCCTCAAACACCGAACAACAATTGTATTAATTTAATATCTACGGTTTTCTACTCCCTCTAGCCGGGGAGTTCTTGAATGAATCGCTCCAAATATCATAAGCTCCTTTTTCGTCCAAATCCAAGCAAAGTGTAGTCTGTGCTTTGTGATCATGCGGGCTGGCTTCTGTCGAACTCTCTAATGCAGGGAGGAACTCGGAGGAAGCTTTGCCGAAGGGCAAGGTTTCCTTCGGGGAGGTAGACAGGACCTGAACCCGTCCAGGCGGGTTCAAAGGTCATATTTTTGGCCGAGCCTACGGGCTCGCGGGCAACCCACATTAAACCGGCCTTGTGCCACATTTAATCCTCGTGGGTGGGTTAATAAATACTAGCTACTCGGCCCGGGGGCCTGGATCAAAGTGTAGTACGCTGCCTTTGTGAGCTTCCGGTGTTTTGTCGAGAGTGTTACTCTTCGGCGCGATCCCGTTTCCGCGGTCGATCCGCCCTGGAAGACGTATCACCTCTCTGACTGGCTTCGCCAAGTGATACACTTTGGCGCGATCCCGTTTCCGCGGTCGATCCGCCCTGTGAAGTCTATCACATTCTGCCTTGGCCCTGTTTAGGGACTCCGCCTTCGCCAAGTGATACACTTTGGTGCGATCCCGTTTCCGCGGTCGATCCGCCTTGTGAAGTCTATCACTGTTGTCGGTCCGCCCTGTGAAGTCATTCATTGTTCTGACTTGGCCCTGTTTAGGGACACCGATCAACCTGCTGCTGTTCCCGTCTATTCTCCCATCCGGCAGTCGACCAGCTACATCCGTTTTGCCGATCAACTCTACATTCGTTATTACCAATACGACCGAAGGCAGCTACCCCTAATCGAAACCAGTCATACCGGACCCGACACCGACTTGAACACATTCTTCAGAGTACACTCTTGTACAATTGGCATTAATAAAATCGACATTATTGCTTCATAAACCTTCGCCTTTGTCCCTTCATTGTCTTGGCTGTTCACACGTTTCCTCATAAAGCTTGCGGGGGCGACATCCTTATCGGCCCCGCGACAAGAGTTACTTTCATAGATGCCAAGTCAGGGTAAGGTGGGAGTGTCTAAATTTACGGAGGAAGATGTTTTCGCATAGTCTGGCTTAAGCGTCTATGGAGATTTTTTTTTTTTAATTTTTATTTTATTTTATTCTTTTATTATATTTCTTTATGAAAGGGATTTGTGTATATAAAAACAGCCGTAACATTTGTTTTTTGACGACTTCATAAAGGGTTATACAGTCCGATGTCCTGGATATCAATCTCGCGGTGTGCCGTTAGGTTGTACTATATTAAAAGACCAACTTCTGACCTTGTTGGTCTTTTAATATTGTACAACCTAACGGCACACCGCGAGATTGATATCCAGGACATCGGACTGTATAGAGATGACGGGCTCATGGTGGTAAGGAGTTCTACTAGCTTTAAGATAGAGACGATCAGAAAAATTATATTTAGTGAATTTAAAAATCTAAACTTAAAGATAACAGTCTCTTCTAAATTGAAAAGGGTAAACTTCTTCGACGTAACTCTAGACTTACCGAGCAACACGTACCAACCTTATAGAAAACCAAATGCTAACCCCTTATATATACACCCGAAGTCAAACCACCCTCCATCTACAATTAAACATATACCCTCATTAATAGAAAATAGAATTAGCAGTAACTCCGCTAACAAAGAAATATTCCAACAACATAATGACTTCTATAACACTGCCCTAAAAAACAGTGGTTATAAAAATGCAAACATTAAATATAGGGACAATTGCAATGACCAAAAGAAAAAAAAAAACAGGAAAAGAAAAATCATTTGGTATACACCTCTGTTCAACCAAATGGTTAGTATTAAACTAGGACAAAAATTCTTAGCTCTAATTGATAAACACTTCCCCACCAAAAGTAGGCTTAGTAATATATTTAATAAGAACACCCTAAAATTGAGTTACAGCTGCACTGAAAATCTAGAAGGTATAATAAAAAGACATAATAAAATCCTGAACAAACCCCCATGCCTGAATAGTTTTAATAAAAACTCTACACTTAAATCTGATAATAATAGGGAAAAATTATGCGATTGTAGAAACCGGGAATACTGCCCATTAAATGGTGCATCAAATTTGTGGTATTGTGATGTCGTCCCCTGGTCGCAGCGCCAACCGTGACGTTCTATCCTAGTCTACCACGGCACCAACTGTGACGTCCCTAAACAGCACCAATTGTGACGTCCTCGTCGCGGCGCCAGCCGTTCGCTCCTCGCTGCTCCGTTCGGGTGTCCCTGCTCCAAATGTGACGTTCTAACCTTTTGGTGATTCGGGTGGGAATCTGGTTAGATTTGATATCAGCCTCATCGTTCCCAACTCGCTTCCAACGCCTGGTTACCGAAGTAACTACTTTGATTCCCAGTCCGCCTACCCACGTTGTGAATTGATCTTAGGCAGACGAGATCAAACAGTGGTTGGGGCCGTACTGCAAACCGAGTTCAACGGGGGTGATACCACACAAATATGCATAAAAGACAATAAAATGAAAACTCGAAAGTTCAAAGTATCAAAGAAAAAGGTAACAAACTTTATGTCTAGTTGTTCGATACATAGGACTGCATCTATCTCCCGACCCGTTCTATGGATTGTGACACGTCGTTTTCCGCTAGGCAAGTTTTAACACTTCAAGTTGTCGGCTCTCTAAGAAATTGGTGTTTCGGTGGGTCTTTGGACGAAAGTCAAAGAAAAACTTATTTCGGTGATCTAGATCTAAGTCGCTCTTCAAAATAATTCTTCTTGGGTTGAAGAAGGGTCCGGAATGTGCGTGAATCTTGGTCAGCTATGAGCGAGGCTTGCTTCAACTAAAGACTGACTCTGGGAACTGCTGGAACTCAACTCAACTCGTTGTGGCTTCGTTTATATGGGCGCCGACCAAAACCGGGGTGAGTTTGTCGGCGCCGGGGGGTTCCTCGATAATTCTAAATACATATCCACCTCTCTGGTTAGGAATTTCCACCTTTTTCCATTTTTGGGAACCTTTCCTCACTCCCACCTTCTCATCATACTTCAGAGGGGCGTGAACTGCCCTCCCCACATCTTCGTAGCAACCTCTCTTACTCATCCTCCAGATGGGCTGCAACAGCCTCCCTCGTGCGTCACGTGATCACCACTCGACCAATGATGTCTTAGTCGGGCGTGGACGAATCCGCGGCTTTGTTTCAGGAAGAAAAACAATATCTTGCTTAACTAAAAAAAATTATCTCTTCTCTTTCCCTTTTCTTCCTCTTAATGGTGTTATCATTTCTCTGGCCGCGAACGGGACAATATGACAATGGCGGTCATAACTCTTGTTCTACACGTGGTTTACGTCAGGTATTTTATCGCTAATTATCAGAATGTGTGGTCTTCCTAACACGGTCTCAAAAAGAAACATCTCCAAAGTTCCAGTCAGTCTGTCGCCTCGAAGAAAGAAAAAAAACACTTCTAGGTTCCCATTCATTTTCCTTCGGTACATATTTCTGATAACATAATTTTATATCTGTCCAAAGTCCCTTTAGTTGCCTGTTTTTCGTCACTTATCGAAATAACATTTTCATTTGAATTTTTTTTCTTTGGCCAGCCGGTCTGTAGTTGATAATAAGATGTCTTCCCGTACCAATAGTTTGTTTTCATATCCTTAGATAACACAGCCGATGCCAAAACATATCTGATTCTTTCTTTCTTTCCCTTTCTTTTTACTCAGAATTTTCCTGTCATTGTAATGACACTCTTTCGCCATTTGTTACTTATCAAAATATCCTTTTATCTATTGTCTCTTAGCCGTGTGTGTGTTCTTGCTTATCAAATGCCTGTTCTTTTCCTCTTTTCTTTCTTTTCCCTTTCTGCCTCGTTAAATGGTGCCACAGTATACCAATGTACTATATCATCCACTGAGAACCCTAATAATAATATGATATACATTGGGTCGACGAAAAATGATTTCAAAGCCAGATGGAGGCAGCATAAATGCTCCTTCAACAACATAAACAAAAGACATCAGACCTCTCTATCTAAATATTTTTGGCACCTGAAAGAAAAAAATAGGACACCGAAAGTAAAATGGAAAATTATTAACAGGACTAGAACTTGCAAAACTTGGGATGACCCATGCCCTTTGTGCCTCCATGAGAAACTACACATTATTAAGTTTCTAAGTAATAAGAATCTATTAAACAATAGGCATGAATTAACGGTTTTCGGCCGACACCATCAAATTTATGCTCTGAATAACTAGCTAAAAACATGCATACAATATAATAAATATCAAAATCCATAGCCCATATAAATAGTTTTAATACCCTACAAAAAAAGATAACCCTTTATGAAGTCGTCAAAAAACAAATGTTAACGGCTGTTTTTATATACACAAATCCCTTCCATAAAGAAATATAATAAAAGAATAAAATAAAAAAAATAAAAAATAAATAAATAAATCTCCATAGACGCTTAAGCCAGACTATACGAAAACATCTTCCTTCGTAAATTTAGACACCCCCATCTTACCCTGACTTGGCATCTATGAAAGTAACTCTATACTGATACAAATTATTAACACCCCACCCCTGTCTATTCTAAACAACCCGCCCTTGATGTTAGCATGGAAATTTTGATTTCAATTCTGAATATACTATTAAAACTCGTAAATTTCAAAAATAAGTTATTCCAAAAAAAAAAAAAAAAATTTCGCTTGGAGATGGAACAGAGCCTACTTTAACTCAAGTTAATTCAAATAATTATTTTGAAGTTTTCAGCTCTTGTTTTGAAACATGAGACCTCTTATGTAGCGAGTTGGAATCATATTTTTAAATAAATAATTATATTTATGCTCTACTTTTGTATCGAGCACTATTTTTTTAAAATAATAACAAAAATACTAAGGAACTTTGGATTACTTACCAAACTAGTTCTTTCCTATTTTCTATAATATTTTTACATAGATATACATATATATATATATATATATATATATATATATATATATATATATATATATATATATACATACACATAAATTCATGAATCATTCATACAAAAGCAAATATAAAGGTTAATGATTTAAATGGCGAGAATACATCGTCGCAAACACATAAATAAGATACACCAACCCCGAACCTGTATATGAATGATATGATCCCTATTTATAAATTCCAGTTGCATAAGGTCTTTTTAATTTTTTACACAAGCTTTCGTCTGTTCCTACAGACATCATCAGGTATGGAAGTAGATTTTGTTGTTTTACTTCTCGGTAATAAGAGGACAACGAAAATACAGATGTAATCCAAATAAATGCTATGAGAAATGTGTTATTCTTTTGGAATGTGCGGTCGCAATGCTGAGTTTGAATTTAAATTTTAAGGTTGTGTGTTTTTGTACAAATATAGCAATAAGAGAATTCTTTTTTACTGGTAGATTTTCCGTCAATATGGCATGAACTATATTGTTCAATAATTACAGTAATGTTACACTTATTATCCGAAAGTTGCATATTGGATCAGTTATTTTAATTTCAATTAAAAGGTGCAATTATAACATAAATTCATGAATCATTCATACAAAAAACAAATGTAGAGGTTTTAACCTCTATATTTGTTTTTTGTATGAAGAGATAAGAGTAAGACTAATCAAAACAGAATAACTGAAATTGCTCAAAACCCTGTGTGTCAGATGGCATTTTCCCCTCCCCAAGAGCAAGAAGGTCTCGTGCGAAGTCAGCGGATCTGGAGTCCCCATTCAAGTAGGCACGCATGTTCGTGCTCAGTTTAAGAGTCTTCACGTGGCGCCAAAGGGCAGACGACTTCAGGCAGGCGCGTCAGCGCGTGTACCTTTAGGAATAACAGGTAGAGTCTCCCTAAAGTCGCCTGCGAGGAGAAGGGTTACTCCCCCCATGTGGTCGGAGGAGTCGCGGATGTCTTGGAGACTTCGGTCAAGTGCCTCAAGGGTGCCCTTGTGTGCCATCGTGCACTCATCCCAAAATACAAGTTTTTATCTCCGCGGAACTTCAGCCTGTGGGGAATTCTTTGTTATGTTGCAGAGAGGTGTTTGTGACCGGCATAGATCAAGCGGCAACCTAAAAGGCGAATGAGCGGTTCTACCACCCGGTAGCAACGTTGCAGCAATCCCGGAAGATGCGACCGCAATAGCGATCTCCCCACGACGCTGTATCTCTACCAGGACTAATTTAGTAACAAAAGTTTTGCCAGTTCCTCCGGGCGCATCTAAAAAGTATATACCTCCACTGGAGCCGTTTGCCCTGTCTGTTATGGTAGTGAAAGCAACCCTCTGATCAGGTAGAAGTTTGGGCTCGTTTTCGGTAATATTAGGTTGGTGCAAAAATAATTTCGTTTTCTCACATAGTAACATATGTTAGAAAACAAAATTATTTTTGCACCAACCTAATATATGTGTTCAGACCCTCGATGGAGTAGGATGTTTCCTGCAATAACTAACTTGGTACAGTGTCAAAACCGTAAGTTGGTAAAGTGGCACCTCCCAGTTCGAAAACAACATCTTCTAGGGCCACCAGCGCTCTGTTGAATATGAAGTCAGTGAAACCGCATTCAACTCCTGGGCTGTTACGCTGAACAGAGAACAGCACATCCCCTAACATGGATTATCTGTACTTTAGCCAGAGCGACAGAGGATCGCTTAGTTCGCATCGCAAAAGCAACATGGCGAACAGCGTTCGAAGCCGTGATGGCGTTCTGAGAAGTTCACCCTCCGCCATGGCTGCATCTTATTGGGAGTCGTCTTCAAGCAATCCCAAACGGAAGCATACCTCTCTATAAGACTGGCACTCTATGCTGTTGACAGTGCGAATATCTGTGAAACTCGTTGGCCCAGCAATTTCATGAAGTAAAAGGCGGAGATAAAAGCACTCCTGCTGACTGTGAGGCGGGGCACAGTATAAACGCGTCCAAGGCAATAGTTAGACCTTACATCAGGATAACCCTCGATAGGGTCGCCAGCCTTTCGCCGAATCCACAGGTTGTTTGACCAAACGTAGTAGGACGAGACTTGGGCGTATATCAATGTTTTGGCAAAAGCATCTATTGAGCATAATTTAAAGAAAGCCGTTAGGGTTGTGTCTTTAGGGTTTTCCGCAACCTGCTGGGCGTTTTGTTCGGTGAAGTACATCCTGTGTCCAAGCTGCACAATGGCTTGAGCCCTTTGGTGTATGGGGAATCCGAAAATTCGCCAAAAGGCCTCGTTACTGCTGAGGTAGCGTCCAGCCACGTAATCGACCACCTCGTCAACGCAATTGTCGCGCCAGATACCGAAAACGGCAGCAATGCTGCCTTTATTAACGTACTTGCAGATGTACTTTATTGACTTAACCGAGTGGCAGTATTCAACGTTTATGTGGGTTCCAAAAGTCTTGGACAGCAGCGGGCTATAAGGCACCACCCAACGATTGTCCAGAGTGTGCCCCTTAACTGTCACAGTTCTGCCGCCCTCAGCGGGGCTTCTACGTCTGTGTAGTGGGTAACCATCCGTCGCTTGACCAACATGATCTTTTTTCGTAATTCGCGCCACAGGAGCCGTGTATCATATTGTTTTTAATGATTTCGTGGAGCAAAGGACCCAGCGCAGGAGCCGGAATTTCAGCAGAAATAAAATCGTCTATTTTGTTTGCGTCAACCTTATCGTTGAGCCACAGCAGAATGTGGGCATGAGGCAAACCGCGTTTCTGCCATTCCACTGTATACATATGACACTTAATGCACCCGAAGACTTGTCCTTTAAGAATTAAATCCATAAGCTTACACAGCTGTAACCGGAAAACGCGGGCAATTAGGTCAGGGCGGTGTGAGTACTGCTGACTTGGAAAAAGTTCGCGTGTGATTTCAACCCATTCCGGATTGCACGTGAACGTGACGAACAAATCAGGCCTCCCGTAATGACAGACATAGGTCATTGCGTCTTGTGTCCTTTCATGGATGTATCGAGGGCCACCAGTGTAAGAGGAAGGCAAAATGCACGGTTTGCCGAGATTGCGTGGCTCACCATCAGAACGCAGACTCCGACTCCATTTTTGCAGCCATGTCAACAGCGAATTGAAGAAATAGTTGATGGCACTTGTGCAAGTGGTTAAATTCACCCTCCCTAACCATAAACATGTAGGCGTAGTAGTCTTTAAGGTCGACATGGAATTGCTGCTTGCCTGGTATATTGGGATTTTGAAGTGGTACACATCGCTTCCGTATGGAAAAAGAACTGGAGACAGTCGTATGAACAGAGGGTTTCACTGATGCGGCGCAGACCACCGCCCCGGTACCTTATGACAACCGTGAATGACTGCGGCGACTTCATTACATGCAGGAGCATTGAAGCGACGCTCATGCTCACCGCGAGGCCGTCTATCTGCATCGATGACAATGCTGAAAGAGGGAGAAGAGTTGTTTTGTAACGCAAACTATAAGCTTCGGATGTAACTGTTAGTTTCGTGAAGCATGTCTTGTAGACGGAACAGAATGTGTCTACGACGGAAATATCGCAAGACAGAATGCCGAGACGCGCATCAACCTGCTCGTTGTAGTCAACGAGAAAGTAAATTTGTAAGAACTGAGGTGGCTCTCCCTGATCAGCCAAAAGTGATCCCATTAAGTGGTAAACCTGGCCTTGCACTTTGAAAGTAGACATCCATCCCCACTCACTAATAGCCTTCGCACCAAAAGACATCATCTGGAAGCAACAGTTGTATTGCTTCAAGAAATTGCGTTGACTCCGAAGTTGTACCCAGAAGGAGATTCCTAAGCGGCTCAGGAGGTTCGTCTAAAGAAGGCAGTTAGATTTTGCCCCCAGAGCAATAAAGCGGGCATTTCTAACGCGACGAACACTGGTCTGTGCAGGGCTTTCTAGCAGATGCAGTGGAGCGGGCATTTCTAACGCGAGGAACAGTGGCCTGTGCAGGGCTTTCTAAGGCCCTGGCAGACGCGGTGGATAGGGCATTTCTAAAGCGACGATGAGCGGTTTCTTGGGGTTTTTCCGAAGCTCTAGAGGCGGCTGTAGCCCTAGTATTCCTAAGACGACGTGAAGTTGTTTGTTCGGGGTTTTCTAAACCGCTGGAGTAAGCTTTGGCGGTGGCATCACACAAACGACGGAGGGTTTTCTGTGCTGGGGACTGTGAAGCCCTCAACCTAGCCACGCGTCCTGTGAATTCTGAAGTGAAGTTCTTCAACTGAAAGCCTGGCGCGGCGTGCGGACATGGTTGAAGCCGCTGAAGCCAACATTTCAGTCCGCGCAGCGGCTCTTTCCGTAGATAAGCGAGTAGCTGAGCTCGAGGCCATCCGTGAAAGACGCAAAGAAGTCTGTTCAGGGGTTTCACTCGCCCTCGCTACTCTAGCGGCGGACGCAGTTGCCATGCGCCGTCCCAAGGTCCTTTTAGGTGGCATCTAAATAGTAAAAACGTCAAAGTGGGTAAAGCTTAAAAAGAGATTTCGACAAATACAAAATGAAAAATCGTGCACTGCTAACGTACACACAAAAAGGGGAACACCCAGTAAAATGAGTTCAGATGTTACTAAAGGGGAACTCGAAACTAAAAATGTGGAAATTTAAAAAGGTAAATCAAGGGTAAATCCAAAAGGAAAAGGGTTTTTAGTACAATTGGCTAATGTTTGTGAGGTTGGGTTGGAACTATAAAACAAAAAAGCAGCTAGAACACGTAATCAACAATTGCGGTGTCCGAAGTAGACGAATAAAGTCAGCCAAGCGCGTGCACGCGGGTAACAATAAACGCAAAAGAGCGAAAGCACGCCCGAGTCATGCAAGAGATGTGGTTGACCTTGAGCGCATTATATATAAGCTGAGGCGCGATCACGCGGGCGGAATAACGTGTGAGAAATCAGGCGCGATGATTGGTGTTTTTCCAATTTTGTGAATTCTCAACCAAAGTCGGTCCGGTTTTGCCCACAATCCGAATTGAGTCGGAGGAGCTTTCATAGCTAATGCGCATCCTCTACACTCCCTGACTTTTTCTTCTATATCCTTATCCATGTTTGGCCAGAAGACGAAAGAGCGCATAAGGCTTTTCATTCTTGATATGCCTGGATGTCCTACATGGAATTCCTTGAGCATTTTTTTCTGTAATGTCGTAGGAATTACGACCCTGTCGCTATATAACAGGACGTTATCACAAATTGAATAAATTTCCTCATCCAGTTGGTTACTGTTGATTTTTTCTTTCGTGCTTATAATAAATTCGTCCACCTCTGCCTTACTCTTAATCTCATCAAGCGTTACTGGAAGTTCTCTTATCGTGTCACATAAAGTATTTTTTACTTCAACTTCCGCTTGAATGGCTCCTATTACCATATCCTCCAATGGTTCTGTGTGCTTAGGTATTAACCTTGATAAGCCGTCTGCATGACCAAGTTTTTTAGATGGTACATACTCCATTTGAAAATTATAATTCAGAAGAATGGTACCTCATCTTTGGAGTGTATTCGCCGTATGTTGTGGTAGTCCCTTTTTCGATACAAAAATCGTTAGTAAAGGTTTGTGATCTGTTTGTAACAGAAATTGTCTACCGTGCAAGAAACGATGAAATTTCTTTACTGCGAATATAATGCTTAGCGCCTCTTTCTCGATTTGCGAGTAGTTCTTTTCCGTTAGTAAAAGTGAACGGGATGCATGGGCTATGGGTTTTATTTTTCCATCATCCATTTTGTGTAGTATGCATGCTCCTATGCCATAGGCACTGGCATCGCTTGCAACTATAATATCACGCTTGGGATTATAATGTGCCAGAAACAAGTCAGACGTTAATATATCTTTAATTTCCTGAAATGCTTCTTCGCACTCTTGCGTCCAGACCCATTTTTGGTCCTTCCTTAACAATTCCTTTAAGGGTGATCTTAGTTTATGCATATTTGGCACGAATACATTGTAATAATTCGCCAAACCTAAGAAACTTTGTAGAGACGCAATATTTTCTGGAGCGGGCATGTCCCTTATTGCACTCGATCTATCTGGGTCCGGCCTTCTTCCATGTTCATCGATGATTTGCCCCAAGTATTTTATTTTTTCCATGAAAAAGGTACATTTTTCCTGTTTCAGTTTAAATCCATAATCCTGGATTCTTTTGAATACTTGGTTTACATGAGCTTTGTGTTGTTCTTTGCTAGCGCTGTTCATTAACACATCGTCCAGGTACCCTACTGCGAAGTCCAACCCACTTAACATCATGTCCATTGTTAGCTGAAAAATCGCAGGCGCGACTTTGACCCCAAAAGGAAGTCTGTTAAAATTGTACAATCCCTTATGGGTATTGATGCATAGCAGCTTTGAACACTCCTGATCGACTGGGATTTGTAAATACGCGTCACTGAGGTCGATTTTAGAAAAATATTTCCCTCCACTCAGTTTCGCGAATATTTCTTCAGTGCTCGGAAGGGGATAATGGTGATCCTTTAATGCATTGTTTAAACCTGTTGAGAAATCGGCACAAACCCTAATCTCCTTGCTCTTCTTTTTGATGTAAACTGTTGGCGTAGCCCACTCATTGTGATCAATTTTTTCGAGGACACCCATGTTTTCGAGTCTTTCTAATTCACCGTCTATTTGTTCTATAGCGGCGTATGGAACCTTTCTTTCCTTTTTGAACACTGGCTGTTCATTTTCTTTGACTTCAAATTTTGCTACCGCTTTTGTACACCTTCCAAGACCGCCTGTAAATACGTCTGGAAAATTCTCTTTTAACTCCCTCTTAAGTTTTTCTGCCTCCACATTCGAATCCTCAACTTTTTGACAAAAAGAGCTTAAAGGCAGATCCCATAGTCTAAATTTTTCGAACAGATCAGTTCCAAAGAGGTTATTTGATTTTCGCATGACAAAAATTTTCGCTTTTTCGGTCTTATTCTGAAAAGAAATATTCGTCAATAATTCTCCTTCGAAGGTGATTTTTTCGCCACTGACGCTTCTCGCCGTTTTATGTGATTTAATCATAGTGGGTCTCCCAAGCTTCTTCCATGTCTGTACATTAATGATGGAAATATCAGACCCACTATCAAGCTGTAGTCTTACTTTCTTTTTAAACATTTTGACCTGTACAAATTTCCAGATTTTTTCCTATAATGTGATGCCTTATGCCCCTTCTGGTAGCAGTTGTCACATTGTTTGAATTTGTAGGGACACTCATTGTACCAATGTTTATCTCCACACCTCCAACACGGTCCAGGTGGATGTTTTCCCTGTTTTTTCCTCTGGTTATTTTTTGAAGTTAAATTTTTCTTCTGATGGACCTTTTTAATGTGCGGCACTCCGCTTTCCTCTATGTCACGACTGTCCTGTTTCAACGCAACAAACCGTTCACAGTCTTCCGCTAAGCTTTGTAGTTTAAAATTCGGCTCGTTTTCGAGTTTATTTAAAACACGACGCCTGATCTCAGCGTCTTTACCTAAAACCAGCCCTTGCACAAATATTAAACATTTAAAATTATCTGATGATAATTCCTCCAGTTTAAAGTCGTCGCAATGCTTGTTTACAATACTTGCATAAGTAGTGTAATCATCTCCCTCTCTTCTAGTGACATTCATACACTTATATCTCCTGTGAAAAAGAGAAGTTTTTGTAGAAAACAGTTCTGTTAGTAGAGTAACTGTCTCTTGGAAGTTCAACTCACTGGTCTTTTTTGGAAGGATAAAATTCACAAACTTTGTATGCTCGGCAATTCCCAATTTTCTTAGCAGAAACCTAACTTTTTTAGCGTCTGTCCATGTACCGCAATCCGATACAAAAATATCCTCATATCTTCTATAGAAATGAGCAAACGTGACATCGTCTTCTGGATTATAATTGAAACTTTCAATAGCGTTCCACACAGCCGTCTGGGAGAATGTGTTATGATTCTCGCTTGCATTCGTTAACTGTTTTGCCTCCAGAAATTTCCTCTGTTCCTCCTGTGTTTTCATAAAGATTTCTTCGACGCGTTTCTGTTGTTCCAACAACTCTTTTTTAAATTTCTCCTCATTTTCAAGTTGTCGTTGAAGTTGTTGCTTTTGCAACGCGAGACTTTGTTCCGTTTGAAATTTGAGCAATTGAAGAAGAGACTCTCTTAATTCTGCGTCCATGGTACGAATTCAATTTACGCACCATACAGTTTACACTTGTATTAAACAAATCAGTTTTCCCAAGGCTTGCTTAATAAAATTAGTTTGCTCAACTAATACACAAACAAGAAATATATTATTTCTTAGCCAAAAAGTCAATTCAAGTTTTTCTTTGTTACAAAAAAAATCATTTTGCAAATGTCATTTGTTGCATGCGGTATTTCTCGTAAACAAAAAAAAAACCGTCGCTTTAAGGAGTGTCGACTAATGGGAAAGTCACAAAAATTTTTTTTTCAACCTCTTTGTGGTTTTGCACAAATATGACTCGAATATTTAACAGTCTTTGTTAAGCACAAATGACTTACGCGAATATATATTTTTCACTCGACAAATCATTTAACTTTGAAGAGGAGAAAAAAAAAAAATCCTACCGTGAAAAAACTCTGGTTTCTACAGTGAACCCTTTTTTTTTTCCGAAACACTTGGTGTCAGTATTTTCAACTATTTTAATAATTGACAATATTATTCGCGTTCTCACGCTGTAGACTTTTGGTAGCAAATTTTTGGTTGTTTTTATTTTTATTTTTTTACGTCGCCAAATTACTATTGTAGTAATTAATTTGCTATTAATCCTTGCGTATCCAAATATCTGTTTGAAATGACGAAGGTGTTTTACCGTAAGAATCTTGCGAATCCTTGTATTTCAATCACTTTAGGTGATTGTCTGCAGTGATATCGTTTCGATTCCGACGTCGCCAATCTATTGTGTCGTGGCACAACAGTAAAAATAAGAAAATCAAGTCGAGGTGGGTTTAAGGAACAAGTGTATTTAACATCACAGATACAAAGGTAGGAAACGGGTACTACTCAGCTAGGCAGTTGTAGTACTGTCGCTGCTTGGTATTTATCAATCCACCCACTCGGACCGAATGTGGCACAAGGCCGGTTTAATGTGGGTCTCTCCGAGCCCATAGGCTCGGCCAAAATTATAGTCTTTGAACACGCCTAGACGGGTTCAGGCCCTGTCTACCTCCCCGAAGGAAACATCGCCTTTCGGCAAAGCTTCCTCCGTGTTCCTCTCCGTAATGCAGAGAGTTCGACAGACTCCGACCCGGAAGCACACAAAGGCAGCGTACTACACTTTGATCCTCACGACCGGGCCGAGCAGTACTGTCGCTGCTTGGTACTTATCAATCCACCCACGAGGACCGAATATGGCACAAGGCCGGTTTAATGTGGGTCTCTCCGAGCCCGTAGGCTCGGCCAAAGATATAGCCTTTGAACCCGCCTAGACGGGTTCAGGCCCTGTCTACCTCCCCGAAGGAAACATTGCCCTTCAGCAAAGCTTCCACCGAGTTCCTCTCCGTAATGCAGAGAGTTCGACAGACTCCGACCCGGACGCTCACAAAGGCAGCGTACTACACTTTGATCCTCGCGACCGGGCCGAGCAGTACTGTCGCTGCTTACACCGGGTAGGTATTACTGGCACTATATATAGTGAGAACCGGTGTAATTCCCTTGTGTTAGGAGGCCGGTGTAACATATATATACATATATACACATATATATACATTTATGTACATATATATATATATACATATATATACATTTATGTACATATATATATATATATATATACACATATATGTGCATATATATATACATATACACATATATACATACATATATCCTCATACATATATACATATATATACATACATATATACATTTATATAAGTACATATATACATATATATATACATATACATATATACATATGTAAACATATACACAAATATATATACATGTATATACATATATATATATATACATATATATACATATATACATATGCATATATATACATACTTATATATACACATATACAAATATATACATACATACATATATATATATATATATACATACGTATATATATATATACATACATATATATACATACGTATATATATATACATACATATAGATACATATATATATATGCATACATACATAGACATATATACATACATATATACATATATATACATATATATATATATATATATATATATATATATATATATATATATATATATATATATACATATATATATATATATATATACATATATATATATACATATACACGTGGGCTGACAATTGCATCTAGCATGAAAGAGACTGTCACCTCTATGTGTCGACTTCTATGTTCAATTTTATATTTATGTACATATATATATATACTTATACATATATATACATATATATATATATATACACACAAATATATGCATACACACATATATATATACACACATGCATATATATATACAAATATACATATATATATATACATATATATGTACATATATATATATATATATACACACACATATATTCATATATGTATAGATATATATTTCATATATATATATATATATATACATATATATTTACACATACATATATACATATACATTTATATATACAAATATATATACACATAAATATATACATATATATATACACATATACATATATACTTATATATATATTCATATATATATACATATATACTTATATATATATACATATATATATACAGATATATATATACATACATATATACACATATGTATATGGATATATACATATATATATATATATATATGTATACAAATATGTATATATATATCTATACATATATATATGCATATATATATACATATGCATATATACAAACATATATGTACATACATATATATATACAAACATACATATACATAAATATTTATACATGTATATGTATACATACATATACATACATACATATATATAAATACATATATACATACATATATATATATACATACATATATATATATACATATACATACATACATATATATAAATACATATATACATACATATATATATATACATATATATACATACATATATATATATACATATATATACATACATATATATATATACATATATATACATACATATATATATATACATATATATACATACATATATATATATATATATATATATATACATATATATACATATGTATATACCGATATATATATATATATACATATATATACATATGTACATACATATATACATTCTGAATTCTTGTAGTGTGGTTTGGACCCAACCTCCTGCTGGAGAAAAATTGTCCTGAAGTACGAGCAAAGGTCGATGCTGCCTGTCAGACTTGGCATCGACGTAGGTTGTCTGTGATGAGCAGGGCGGAGGTGTGTGTTACATACATTTTCCCTCTTGTCCTTTATCGATTGTCCGTATTTGCACTCTGTAAAGGCCATCCGAAGGTGCTCAATCACTCATTAGCGTACACTTTGTGGAGGGCATGCGGGAATCAGGTTGACACACGAGTCTGTGCGCAAGATCCATGTCATGGGGGGCTGGAAATGCCACAGTTGATGAGCCAGGAGGAAGTGTTATTATGGTGCATGGAGGATTGATTGGTGATGGATGATTTCTTATGGTGAATGGGTAAATTGTAATGAGTGAATGGATTGTGAATCGGATTAGCTAGGTAGAAGATAGATAGTGTGGACCAGCCTTAACGCCTCCCCATTTTCAGTCTTGTACCACAATTATGTATTTGTGGCATAATAAATATTCAGACCAAAAGCCATTACTCATTATTTTTGTCTCAAAGAAGAGTCTGCCTACTCACACAGCAAACAGACTACAGAGATGGAATACTACCTTGCTGAATTACAATTTCAAAATGGAGTACATCTCATCAAAAAAATTAGGCCATGCGGATGGGTTATCAAGACTAATTCCCAAGTACAAAGAACCACTAGAAGATACAGTGCTCGCTTCGCTTCAATCTGAAGAAGAATTAAAAATGACCCTTTGTAATACAGTAAGGGAACTTCCAGTGACGCTTGAACAAATTAGACAAGAGGCTCTCCACAATGAGTTTATCAAGCATACAAAAGTGAAAATTTTTGAAAAGGACCAGCAAACTACAGACGTTTTCTCGATATGCAACAAGGTGTTACTATACAGGAAATGCCTCGTGATTCTGTCAACACTCCAGAAGGGTATTCTGAGGGATTTTCATGCTGGCCATCCAGGGAGTACTAGAATGAAAAGCTTGATGCATAGCTATGTCTATTGGCAAAACATAGACAAAGACAGAAAACACTGTCAAATCATGTAAAGACTGTGCCTTGGCAGCAAAGGCACCTCCTGTTAAATTTAATCCCTGGCCAAAAACAGACCTATCATGGTCTAGAATCCACGTTGACTTCACGGCCCCTATAGAAGGATACTACTACCTCATTGTAGTTGACAGTTTTTCAAGTTGCCCGAAGTACATATATGTAAAAATCCAACTACTGAAATCACAATAAAATTTCTTCATGAACTGTCTACTAGATTTGGAGTAGTGGAAACCTTAGTGTCCGATAATGGAAGTCAGTTCATGTCAGCAGAATTTAGTGACTTCTGTAAAACATATCAGGTCAATCACACCCCTACTGCTCTGTATCATCCTAGTTCTAACAGACAGGTTGAGAGATTTGTAGATACTTTGGAAGAGAGCTCTGAAAAAAGCTAGGGCTACACCAACCGAAAAAGCCCTTCAACAGTTCCTTCAAGTTTACAGGATTACGCCTAATGAAAAAACACCAGCTTTGCAATCTCCAGCCTAGGTGATGTTTGCATGTCGGATACAATCTGTTTTTGACAAGCTGCTACTGAAACAGACAAAGCCAGAAAGACCTAACATCGTACCTACAAAACGATACATCCCAGGAGAAAAAGTTTTTTCAAAACTTATAAAGATAACAAATCTTTTTGGGAGATGGGTACGATAGAGAAAAAGTTGGTAACATGATGTATATGATTAAGGGTCTGAAATTTATTCATAAAAGGCAAATCAATCAGCTCAGGAAGCACCTAATGGACGAAAATGATAACGGGCTCCCTGAGGAGACAGTGATGGACGTCATTTACGACACCTTTGAAATTCAGACCCCTCTAGTGACTCCAGAAAGGTGCCATTTCAAGAGAAAAAGAAAAGCAACAGATTTGATGGTGGTTAATCCTAAATGTCAAAGATATTGAGACCACAAACAAAAGATTGCAAGCTTGTTCTTTGTTGAACTTAGCAAAACAAGTCAGCCAAGTTTTACATTCCTAGCCAGATGTAAAAAGGAAATACTTGTTAAGCTTTTAGGAGGGGAGTGTTGTAGTAAACCCTCCTACAGTAGAATGAACTCTTCCTCCTCTAAATACTAACTGCAAGAGTCGGTTGAGCAGAGAAGTAGATGCAGTGCTAACCTACCATTCGGACGTACACTGCTATCTACTTATTACTAACACTCTTGCTTTGTATATATCTTCAATATACTTGTTCAACCTACCTTCATCTTCGGTGTCTTTCTTTCTGGCCCCTAAACAGGTCAGAACACTAATATCCTTATCTTTGATTTTGCTTTGTGCATTATCTTTTTGTTTCTCATCATCTGGAATTCTGGTAATAAATCTAACAATATTCTAAATTTTTAATTTCTGACATAGAGTGGATTCATTATAATCAATGTAAACAAATAATATAGCATGAATCAAATATCATCTGAGTGCTGCAATTAAAAAAAAGAAAGTAAAAAATGTCAGCTAAAAAGAAAAACAAAGTATGAAAAATTATTAAGAGTAGGTGCTGAAAAATTTCTTGGCCTGACCAAGACATCCTTTAAAAAAATATTTCTGTTTAGTCATTTGGTCAAATGATATTTAAAAGCAGTCTATATGCCATAAATCAACTTCTTAAACAGAATAAAGTGTATGAGAAAAATGTCTCAACTTACCTGTTTATAGAGGCACAGGGCATTTCATTTTTTGGACAATTTAAGGAGTCTTCTGTAGAAATTGCAAAAGAAAGGATCAAAAATAACAATATTCTTTAACATATTTACCTTGGATATTTAAACCTTTAAATAATGCCACTTATGGTTTTACTATATGAAACTATTTATACATTTTTGTGAAATAAAATTAAATTTGTTAACATGTTTATTGCTACCTTGGATATTTAAACCTTTAAATATCATCTATGTTTCTTTTGTTATTTTTTTTAGATGCCATTAAGAATTGCTAATATAAAATAGTTATGCTTTACTTTGGTAAATAAAATTAAATTTATTAACAAGTTCATTAATGCTGATTTTGATATTTAAACCCTGACATAAGGCCACATGTTTTTTAGAGTAACCATTAGAAATTGCAATATAAGACTACTTATTTACATTGTCCTCATTTTTGCTGTTATTATGTTATTTTTGCTGATATGCCATCCAGCCTTCATCAGTACTGAACTCTTTAATCTATAGAAGTAGACTGTTCTTTTTCCATTGACCATATCTAAAGATATCTGATTTGGCTTACAGCCATATGAAACACAAGTTCATGTACAATCACAGAAGTTAAGCAACATCAAGCCTAGTTATTATCTAGATGGGTGGCAGCTTGGGAATATTAGGTGCTGTAAACTTTGATATAGCGGTGATGCAATGGATAATGGCTTGAAATTGTTAGTTGGAGAAACAAGTTCCAATTCCAGTTGGGTTTATTATATTCGCTTACATACAAATACCATTGGGAAAGATGAATTCCCATTTCCTCCCAATAATGTGTTAATTAGTAAGACTTCTATCACTAAATCATTATTATCTAAAAAAAGAAGAATTTTTTTACTGTCTAAAAATATTTTCTGATTTTAAATAACCTTTGAAAAGTTGATAAGCTGTAGAAAAAGAATCAGTCAATTGATATCTTGTTTAGTTCTTAATTAGTATTAGTCAATATTGGTATTCTACTGAGACTTAGCTTCCGGAACTTGGTATGCCACCTGCTGAACATATATAGATATAGTCAAGCCACTAATATGGAAGTCCTCATCATGCAGGTAACAAGGAACATTTTGTGGAATCAATACAAGGAACTCACATCTATGATAATAAGCTTAGATTCAGTGAGCCTTTTTTTTTTGAGAAAACTTAACTAAGCCCTAATAACTCTTTTATCTCCCCTTTATTAGTTCTCCTTTACCTAAAAGGTCAATAAATGATTTTACTCCTTTCTGTATGCACATGTGTTATTATCCTACATTCAAGTTTGTCAATTCTTAACCCTTATTCCACAGCAACATGTCAACTTTAACAGGTTATAGAACTAGGAGGGACAATGAAATTCATTGGAGCAGATTCCAATTCAATGGGGACAAAGAAAAATATGAAATTTGGGAAACAAATTTATTAGGCCATCTATGTTCACTCAATCTAAAAAGATGCTATCTTAGGTATAAACCCCACCAGAGATGAAGAAGACATAGAAAGGAATGAAGAAGTGTATGCTGAACTTATAATTCTTAGATGACAAAAGCTTGTCACTAGTATAATGAAAGAGGCTTCAGATGACGAAAGAAAAGCTCTAAAAATACTCCACAACTGTTATGCAGGAAAAGGAAAATCCAGGGTTATCTCACTATACAACATATTAAAATCACTTAAAAAGAAATGTAATGAAAGCATCACTAAATACATTATGAGGATGAAACCATCTTAACATCCCTGAGAAATGCTGGACAAATAATGGATGATGTCCTGATGATCGCAGTGGTATTACAAGGCTTACTAAAGTACTTCACTCCTTTTTTCATACATGTGACTCACAACAGCAAAGAACTAATGTTCTCAGAATTTAAAACTGAACTTCAGAGTTTCAAAGACACAGTAAAACACAAAAACAATCCAGTTGTGACAATGTAATGAAGTTGACTTTCTTATCCTCAAAAATTACAAAGAAGGGAAACTATGTTAGACAAGAAACCTGTTTTATATATGGTGGAAAGAGATATATGGCCAGAATATGCCCAAATAACTACAAAGAATACAAACAATGGTGCAACTACTGCAAAAGCACTATCCACTAAAGGGAATTGTGCTGTTATAAAAGTGATATCATGAAGCTGACATAGGAGAAAGCTTGTTTTCCTTTAAAATAAACAACTACTAAACATAGAAGACAATATCTAAGGGACTAATGGCTAATGCAGGAGCTACTTCATACATTATCAAGGATGTGAAGAAATTTTTAAAAATACAATGAGACATTCCAGTCAGAAAACCACTATATGGATCTAGCTGGTAGAACTAAAACTAGCAGCATAGCACTAAAAATGAGAGACTGTCAAGGTTGTGACTAAAAATGGAATGGCAGTCATTTTTAAAGAAAATAAAGATGAATTGATACACAAGAGCAATACAAAATTCAAAATACATGTCCACAAGAGACTATATTGATGACTGCAGAGAACGACACAGTGGACAGTTGCCAAGTAAGTTATCAACACATGGCACAAAATACTGGACACTGCAACTATGGTGATACCGCTAAATTACCCAACATAGTCAAATGGATGAGACTAAAAGGAAAAAGTACTACTAAAAAGGACTGTGAAATCTGCACTGAGGGAAAATTTTCCCAGAGCAGATACAGACAACCTGACATACAAGCAATATCTATCTTTGAGTTAGTACATGCAGACCTAGCTGGACCCATAGAACCAAAGGACATAAATGGACACAAATACATTGTATCATTTTCTAATGATTTCTCCAGTTTTGTAATCATGTATTTCCTCAAGAATAAGATTAACACTGTGTCAATCACCAAAAGATTTATTGTAGTTTCTTCTCCCTATAGTAAAATAAAAACACTCAGTTCAAAATTTAAATTGAACAATTTTCAAAAATTACTCCATACCTCAGCACCATACTCACCCCACCAAAACATGATGGTAGAAAGGAATTGGTGAACACTGTCTGAAATGGCCAAGTCCATGATTATAGAAAGTGGCCTAGCAAAAACTTTATGGGCCAATGTTGTTATGTTATCTGCAGCAATTTGCAAGAGATGCTTCAACATCTGCCTAAGACAAACCCCTATTACACAATAACAGGAAGGAAACCCAACCTTTCAAGTATGAACATTTTTGGTTCAGTGTATTATGCCTACAAACACCTGAAGAAAAAGTTAGACCCAAGATGCGAAAAGGGTATATTCCTCAGGTATGACAGGAATAGCCCTTCACATCTGGTCTATTACCTTGAAAATACAAAGATCCTAAAACATGGACAAGTTAAGTTCATCACCAGCATCACTGACCAACAAACTCAAGTACCTGGTGAAGGATGATGATGATTATGTACGAAAGAATTAAATACAAACCAGAAATTAAAAGAGCTACTAGACACCCAGCCTATCGTTGGAGACCACCCACATACTGATGAGGATAACCATGCTCACCAATACCCAAAAAGGAAAGGGAGAATTCCTTGTTAAATAAATGACCATGTAAAAAATGTTGAAAATGAAAACAACCAGGCACTAATCAACGCCAATTAGTGCTACAGAGCTACATATGGCATGCCACAAACCTATAAAGAATCTGTGAGCTCTCCTAAGGCATACTATTGGATTGAAGAAATGCAGGAAGAGATCAGATCTTTAAAGGAGAATGACATTTTCAAACTGACAAACCTACCTGAAATAAAAAAGGTGATAAGTGATAGATGGGTCTACAAAATTAAAAAAAAAACAGATTGATCACAAAAATACAAAGCAAGATTTGTTGCCCGGGGATACAATCAAATAAAAGGACTAAACTATAAAGAGACTTTTTCTCCAACAGCAGACATTACAGCCATGTACATATTAATGCTAATGATTAAACAATACAATCTCATAATACATCAAAAACAGCATACCTATACGTCCCAAATGATTATGAAATTTTCCTGGAACAACTAGAGAGTTTTGAAGTAATATCAAATAAAACAAGAAACCAGTCTTTATGCTGACCAAATCCTTACGTGGTCTAAAACAGTCAAGCAGAAACTGGAATAAAACCCTATATAATTACCTCACCAGAATCAACTTTATACAAAATTAAGCAGACTACTGTGTGTATATTAGACACAATAATAAAAAAAGAGTTATAATCATATCATGAGTCAATGATTTAATCCTTGCAGCCAACAACATAAACTCACTAAGTAACATAAAACAAATGTTAACATCAAAATTTAAGCTAAAGGACCTCAGAAAACTTGTCATTTCCTAGGAATAGACTTTGACATAACCCAAGGGTTAGTATTAGGTTTGTGCAAGAATAATATCGTTTTTGACGTTCAAACATATGTGAGAAAACGATATTATTTTTGCACCAACCTAATACAAATGAGTCAAGAAAATAGCTAATAAAAATACTAGATAGATTTATGTCAGACAGTAAACTGAGGAAAAGCTGAACATCACCAACACTGATGACCTGATTGACCCCAGAAGCCATCGATAGCTTGATTTATCTCATGGCCTGCACTAGGCCAGATTTAAATTAAATTGTCAGTAAGCTATCACAATATTTATCTGATCCATATGAAAAATGCTGGACAAGAAGAACAATGACAGACTAATAGCATACAGTGATGCCAACTGTGCATCAGCCCAAGGCGACAGGTGCAGTACATCCGGATATTGCTTCAGTTTAACCAAGGATAGTCCAACCATCTTCTGGAAACCAAACAAACAACCAACAGTCACACTATCCACATGTGAGATGGAACTCATAGCCTTAGTAAAGACTATACAAGAAAGTTTATACCTCATTCAAATATTGAATAGAATGGACTCTCAACAAGAATATACCCCTGTAAAAATATTCAGAGATAACCAGCATGCAATAGCACTTTCTCTAGATCCTGTACATTGATAAAAATGTAAACAAATTGATACTAAATATCATTTTATTAGAGACACTCTACACAATACTAGTATAGACATTATTTATTATATAACTGCTAATATAGTTGTGAATGTAATGATCAAACCACCGACTAGAGTGAAATTAGAAAAATTCAAGGGACTCTTATTCAAACATTAAACCTATTCATATGGTGCTCTCATATATATATATATATATATATATATATATATATATATATATATATAGCAACATGAGATCATCTGGAGGTGTTGAGAAAACTCAACTAAGTCTGATAACTCTATTATCTCCCCTTTATTAGTTCTCCTGTACCTAAAAGATTAATAAACGATTTTACTCCTTTCTGTACACGTGTGTGTTATTTTCCTCTGTTCAACTTTGTCAATTCCTAACATTTATTCCACAACAGCATGTCAACTTTAACACTCTTCACCAAAGTTCCTATGCATGAGGCACTGTCGTGGTTTTGAAATCAATTGGAATTAGACTCCTTATTTGGAGAATGTACTAACATCCCAATAGATAACCTGATGGAAAAGTTGATGATCTGTGTACAGACAACATTCTTCCAACTAGAGTCTGACATATACCAATAGGAGGAAGGCTTGACTAAGTGTTCACCATTGTCACCAGTGATGGTAAACACATACATGGAATATTTCAAGAAAATGTTTTTAAATAGCACCACTAAAACCAACAGTATGGCTGATATATGTAAACGACACTTTCATACTCTGGCCTCACCAGGAAGCTGCACAAATATTGCTGGGAAAAGTGAACTCAATGACCTTTAACGCTGTTCACAAAAGAAAAAGAAAAGAATGACCAGCTGACCTTCCTTAATGTACTACTAACTCACACAGAGAACAGGTTCAAGACATCTGTATATCAGAAGCCAACTTTCACAAGACAATAACTTAATTTATCTCACCATCCATACAGTGTAAAAATCATGTGGCAATCCAGACAAACAACAACAGGAAGTAATCAACATCAAATATACCCATCAGAATAAAATACTCTGCAAACTGATGTAATGGAATAACCTGTTGCCCCCATGAGTGACTACACTATAGGTATTAACTACTTATAAGTATCTGTAAGTCAACAGACTACAGATACTAGCTGAGATCTGTTGAGTACGACTCAGACTTATGCAAGAAATACCAACCTTTCAACAGTAGCTCTCGCTACTGAATTGACATGCAATGACCTTGTGTATAACTGTTACCTTTATTCTTATTGTACTGGTTCATTACAATAAACCTTTCTTTATTTTATTCACCTTGTTTTTCTAGTATATATTCCTATTAGCACAGAATATAACACAAACATAACATCAGCTTCTACAGGTAGAAACAGAAATGTAAAGGAGGTGGAACAGAAAGCTGTCATGGTTTGTCTCCCTAATGTCAAGAGCTTGTTGGAAAAGATTCAGAAGATCTGCAGTACCTACATTAGGTCAATATTCAAAGAAATCTCTACTGAGTCAAGCCTAATATGACCAAGAACTGTATGCATTCCATTTCTTGCAGTTGTGGCAAAGAATATAAAAATGACTCTCACTGCTACCTAATTGTTAGGCAATAATTAGGGTCAATACAATGGAATCAGGCATAAATGGACATATATGGAGAAAAAAAGGAGTCATCAACCCCTGTGGAATTAAGTAAAATTACCAAACAGAATACCACTGGAGAGTTAAACATCTGAAAGAATCAGTGCATATACTAGGCTATGAGGACCTACTTAGTAGGCCTAGCATAGAGATAAATACAATATGGGAGCTGTTAATAAAGGAAGACAACAGCAACACTTCAGCAAAAGCAAAAAAGAGAAGCAATGGTAAGTGCAGTCATGCATGATAAGCAATAGCAGCAACAAACAAGTTCTCCACTTAGACTTGTGGATTAAAGTATTGGTTTATGAATTTGGTGACATAGTCAGTTTAATCCCTGGATCAGACAATGCAAATGTGGGACCAGTGGAAACAGTGTGAGCAATAATGTAGAACTAGAAGAGTTATTCCTAGACTTGGTTAACAGAATGAAAACAGTCTACCCCTGGCGATTAAATAAAGGCTTCAATTTGAAATTCTCTGAAGTTTCTTTGAATCAACAAGTATCTGATGAAGGTCAGTGGACATAATAGCCAAAATGTTGTGATAACACCAACAAATGAGGAAAATAGTCTGCAAGAAAATAAAGATAACTAATCATACCAGAAATTCAGACAGAAAGACTACTTATGCTTCATTTTAGTTCATTGCTAACTTGAATATTTGAACAGTTATATAATGCCATGCATGTTTCTGCTAATCATTAGAAATTGCTATGTAAGACTTCTTATGCTTTATTTTGATAAATCACATTAAGTCTATTAATACATTCACTGTTACCTTCTATATTTGTACACTGACAATATGTCCTCTTTAATTTTTAAGCATTCTAGTCTGTTTTTAGTTACAAAAATTGTATTTTGTTTTTGCATAAATAATTAATTTTAATGCTTAAATGATAAAGTAGATATTTATATGTCTTCACTTGGCTATTATTTCATTTTCTTATTTGGTTTTGTTGATTTTCCAATAGAGAGGAATGATTGCAAAACTTTTCTGAATAAAAAAGTGGGTGGTGCTAGGAGACACACTGAAATCTGAAGAAAGGTAACTTCAGCCAGCAGCTTGTGAAGGTAGATGTGGAGTCCTCTACATTTTTCTCAGAACAGTCAAACTTCTGCTTGTTGATAGGTAAATGCGGATATTCGAACCACGAAATATGACAAAAAGGAAAGTCACAATGCAAACCATTTTATGATTGTTGGCCCATAAGAAGCAAATGAGGAAAAAGGGAAAAATGAGACAAAACCAGGCTTTAAATTTACACAAAAGCAGGGGCTGTGATTCCAAAGAGAAAAGCACAAAAGAAAGCATGCATCAAAACTGATGACAAAGCTAAAACAGTATGGTTATGGTACTCTTCCCAAATAATTCATAATTTTCCTGTTTATCTCATAAGCTAGGCTATACATGTATGACAGACAAACCAAGTTGCAAGCCAGCCCTTAGGGAATTGAAGGTGATTCACATATACCAACTGTTGTAAGAAACGCTGAGCGAATCTCTTGTGGGGAGATAAAGCCCCTTCAAAACTGTTTAATTTGCTCTTTGCAATATAAAACTCCACTTTCTTTTACTCTTATAAATAATCAGCTAGCAGCTGTTTTCTCTTCCTCCCCACATAATCATCATTCATACATCCAAAAATTGGGATTTTTTTCAGTATTACTCTCATCTTGAATTTCTATTCAATGAAACATTGTCAACCATTAATTCTTAGTCTTTTTCTTTCACCTTAAGCTTCTTAAGTTTCAGCTTCTGCCTCATTATTATTATTATTATTATTATTATTATTATTATAGACTTGTTTGGTAAAAATGGTCTGTTTCTGCTGCCTTCTCCTTCCTTTTTTCAATCTGGTGAATCTAAATAACTAATGTGTTTGTGCATTTGGGTAGAACCGAAAGTATCTCTGTATAAAAATGCCTGAAGAGTATAAACTTTAATCAGAACAAGATTCCTTGTTTTTAGTGTCATTTGGCTGAGTAAAAAGATTATGAGAGAGAGAGAGATCTATATATCATCTACTAATGTGTAGGAAGAAACTGGGGGAGAGGGGTGGTCAAATTGAAAATATTTCTTCCTTTTCACCAGTGTTTCTTTTATGTAATTTTCTTTTATTGAAGTGCAACTCATGTCTCGAGATCTTTATTATTTTTTATTTGTGTCACACTGGCTTTAAATACCAACTGAGAGACAAGTGCAAAGGGAGGCTCATTTCTTACTTTGCCATTTTTACTTGATAGTTTTTTGTAAATGTGCTCTGTAACATTGTGAATGCATTAATGTATTAAAGGAGTTTTCAGATAGAAAATCAAATCTGATATCAAAATCACTTGGGCATATTTATCACTTCACTTCTATTAGGTTGGTGCAAAAATAATGACATAATAATGTCGTTTTTTGATGTTAATACGTCAAAAAATGACATTATTACGTCATTATTTTTGCACCAACTTAATATCTTGATGATGAGCAAGAAACAGGATCTTGAGATTCCTTTACTTTCTAAAAACTTACATTTGATATATAGTGTGTACACATACATTTCAACAGGCTTTGTAGTATCCTGAGTACTATTAAAATATTGAGGTTAGGTCTATAATTAAATTTTTATTTATTATTGTTTGAATTTATGTGCATACGCGTGTATTTATTAGGTTGGTGCAAAAATAATGACATAATAATGTTGTTTTTTGATGTTAAAAAATACGTCAAAAAACAACATTATTACGTCATTATTTTTGCACCAATCTAATATATACTTGCGCACATGTACACACATGAACATACACATATAGATATACAAAGGTGCACATTGTTATTAATAAACTAGTCCTTAAATGGTAAAGTTATCTTTTCTATTTTTAGGTTATTAATTATGATTGATTGGGTCAAGTACTTTTTTTGAATATATATATATATATATATATATAATTAAGTTATAAGGAACTTGGTAAACCGAATTGGTAAATCCAAAGAGGATGAAATCCTGAGAGCTTAATGTTAGGACAGAGCTAATATGTAATGAAAAACAAATCACTTTAATGTACCATTACGATAATTTATTTCAGCTAAATCCTTTTTTAAGGATTCAGGATCATCAGGTAAATCTTCCAACAACGAAATGAGAAAAAAAAAATGGGATTAGAAATTGGTGGGTAGTGTAATTTTTGTAATTTAATAGAGGGGGTTGAGAGTGGTAGTTAACCAGACAATATAAAGTATAGGGAGGGGTTAATTTTATATCTCTCTTAAGTATGTTTTATATTGGAGTAGGAGGAGTGACAGAAAACTTGGCCTCTTTAGATGGTTAATAAAACGGAAATGAATTGTCGAAAATGTATACAAGTGAGCCTTACGGTAAAGAGAGGGATAGGGGGGAGGGGGAAAGAGAGATGGAGTTGTTATAATTTTGTTTTAACAAAATTATGTAAAAGATAGTTTACAATGTTTGATAGAAAATTCGATGTCTGAAAAAAATTTTGTTATTAACTTAAATATTTAATTTTTTAAGTAAGTAGTTTCAGGACTAAATATAACTATTATTGTAATAAACATATTTATCTAGGACATAAAGAAATATTTAAAATCTTAATAGTTTATTCACCCGACTAATTGTATTTCCCAAAAAAAAAAAAAAAAAAAAAAAAAAAATATATATATATATATATAACATCTATTTTAATATTCAAAATTAATTCATGAATGCAATTTATTTATTACATTGGTAAACTAAATTTAAAGATTAGGTTTCATTATTTAATAATAGAATTTGAGGGTAATATTAATTTTCATTTATTCATATATGCCTCACAAATGCATTCATGTGAATCCCTACATACATACGATCATTAACAAGTAAAAAAAAAAAAAAAAAAAAAAAAAAAAAAACAACCTTTGAGATAATTTCCACAAAAAAATTCATTTATCCTCATACATAAACTATATATACATTTTATTTTACAATCTTTATCTATATTTCAAAATATATATAGATTTCACAGTTAAAATTTAATTTTATCAGTCACCAGTGTGATTTCGGAATGAAACTCCCTTCAGAAGAAAATAAAATTTAAACTATAGAATATTACAAAAGAAGGACATTACAAATAAAGAAAATAAATTAAAATGTCATTAGAAAGACCCAATATTTCATTTAAAATCAATTCATGCACGTACGCACATATATACATACACACACACACATATATATATACATACACACACACACACACACATATATATACACATATACATACGATCATTAACAAGTAAAAAAAAAATAAAACCATAGAAACACTTTAGATAATTTACACAAAAATTCATTTAACCTCGCACATAAATTATATATACATTTTGCAATCTTTATCTATATTTTAATATTTGAAATATATATAGATTTCACAGTTAAAATTTAATTTTATCAATGTTATTTCGGAAGTGTTTCATTTTAAAGGAATTTAGCTAATATTATTACTATTATTAATAGTCAAAGAATGGTATATTTAAATTTTAAATTTAGAAATGAAACTCCCTTCAGAAGAAAACAAAATTTAAACTATAGAATATTACAAAAGAAGGACATTACAAAATTTAGAAAATAAATTTAAAATGTCATTAGAAAGACCCAATATTTCATTTAAAATCAATTTATGTACGTACGCACATATATACATACACACACACACATATACATATATATATATATATATACTTCCACACATACATATATACATCCACACATATATACACATATACATACATATACAATTCATATATCCATATACAAATCTATATATCAAAAAATTAATCTAACCATTTAATCATCCGTATATATATATACAGAGAGAGAGAGAGATATATATATACTCATATACACATACACACCCTTAAATAGATATACATTTATATATAAGCACAAAACCCTACATACACAACAAAATATAAAAAGAGCACATATATACATATATATATATATATATATATATATACATATACATATGTACACTTACCAAATATAAATTCTAAGGTAATTACGTCTATATACATATATAGATTACAAGTAGTTTAAAACCATAAAAACACACATGTTTAAGTACATGTACACACACATATACTTGTACATACATATATAATATACATATACATACAAAACAAACATTAAAACATTTATACATATACATCCACACCCATGCAGCATACACGTTAAAAAAATATAAAAAATATTCAGTATTCAAACATGCTTCATATTAGTAATACCTATACTCACACACGTGTATATCTATTTATACATATATATCCATACTACCATACATATGTGTCCACAATATAAATACATAGTTACCCTTATCTATAATGTTCATATATATATATCTAAATAAGTTCACAAAAAAAAAAAAAAAAAAAAATTTTAAGTTCCAACACATTTATCAAAGAGCACAGTGTCAGTATTTTCATATATTCATTTAAAACAATTTATATTTTCTATTTATATATCTACACATACTTTTTTAAACTGTGGTGATTCTTATGCCTACATTTACAAATCAACTCATTATGTCTGTTCAATAGTATGTCCGGATCCTTATGTTTTATAATTAGTATTTTTTCCATAATGCACAAATTGCATCGGTCAATTTCTAATCACATTTTTTTTTCTCATTTCGTTGTTGGAAGATTTACCTGATGATCCTGAATCCTTAAAAAAGGATTTAGGTGAAATAAATTATCGTAATGGTACATTAAAGTGATTTGTTTTTCATTACTTATATATATATATATATATAGATAGATAGATAGATAGATAGATAGTGTATACAGTATATACTCTCATGCACTTACACACACACACACACACACACACACACATATATATAATTTTAAATAGTCTATATGTAGTAAATTGAATATTTGCTTATATATGTTATTGTTTATATAATGTTTCCTTTTTATTTAATACTTAGTCGTTTATTCGTTTTTACTTTGGTGTAATATATTGAAGTATTAATTATAGAAGGTTGGGTTTGTTCCTGTGCATGTCTGTATATATATATAGTTATATGTATACACACACACACACATATATATAGATGTGTATATTTAGTATTTGTTCATTTATTAATAGTTTTAAATTTATATTTATTTCATTTTTTTATTTAAAGTTTACATATTTCTTTATTTTTAATTAGTGCTTAGATAGCAAAGTATTTATTTATATGCCTACATTTACCCACTATTTTAGTTTTCTTGTTTAAGAGTCTATTTTGGTTTTTAAAACTAATTGCTAATTTTTCTTCTAAGATTAATTTGCAGTTTTTACTGTTAATACTATATGGGACTCTCCTTTTTATAATTTCCCATTTGATTTTGTGGGAATATTGTTATCTTTTAGGCTCTGTATGTATTGGTTACAATAGCTTTGTATATTATGTTATTGGTTAAGCAATTATTGTTAAGTGGGCAATATTCTTTGTTTTTGCAGTTATATTTGATGGTGTTATTTTGATGGATGCTGTTGTTATTGATTTTGTTGAGTATATTTTTTATTGTGCTTAGATATTATTTTTTCCATGTTATCCATGCAGCTGTAACTAATTTTGATTGTATTTTTACTGATAAATTTTGGCAATTTGCCGTTTTATAGGGAAGTGTTTCTCAATTGTTTTGAAGAATATTTTGCCTACATTTTATTGTATTACTGAAATCAAATTATGTTTCTTTTGTTGTTTTGTTTGAATTTTTTCACTTTTGTATTCTAGTTTGAATATCTGCTGTTTCTTAGGGCGAATTGATATGTTTTTTTGGTTTTCACTGAATATTCTTAAGCTACTAGAATTTGTTGAAATTTAATTTTTAGATATGGGTAATTGTTTAAATATGTTGGGATGGGGGAATTTTTATGCATATTGAGTTGTTATTTGGTTTTCTGTATGGTTTATATGTTCTGTCATTTATTTTGAAGATTATATCTAAGAAATTTACAATATTTTGGTTGGATTTTATATTGATTGTAAATCTATGTCAGCATTATTTACTTACACATTAATTTAAATGTTAATTCTCAATGGCACTACTTTCAGTGGAGTTTTTTCCTGCATGGTAAGCTGACTGTGAGTTTCCTTGACTCATTCCAGTGAGTAGATTTTGGGACTTATATTAATTTAAAACTTTATAGCTATTTTACTAGCCCAGTTTACAAACCATCCCACAGTTATCACTCTGATCCTTAATCCTTCTCCTTTCCCCCTTGGTCAGCTAGTTCTAATGAATTTGCTAACAATCTGTCAACTCCTACCTAGTGTCCATGACAGTAGTTGTCATAATTCTAAGCCCAGAATTTCTTTCTTTTAAAAGCAGAATAAATAATTTTCCTACGCACTTTCCCTAGTGACTATGAATCTGATACTAAATCAAATGGAGGTCATCACCCACCCCAACCCTTGTTTTCCCAATGGGTCTTTTAGCCATCATGTAAAAGAAAAATAATTTTTTTTTTCTTTGGTAAGTGTAGTTTTATTTATAACAAAAACAAATTAAATAATACAACAGAACCTTTTTTTCCATTTCGAATGGCAATGACAAATTAAGAGAACAAAAATAAAGCATTTTTTATATTTTAAAATTGAAAATAAAAAGAATTAATGCACAAACTTGGTAAATTATTTAATGTTTTTTTATTTTTAATTTGTCCCTTTTTTTACACAGAAAGAAAACCCCGCCCCTAACCTTAACTCCTAACCCTAAAGAACTTTAGGCAATGACAAATTAAGAGAACAAATTAAATAATAAAAATAAAGCATTTTTTATATTTTAAAATTGAAAATAAAAAAAATTAATACACAAACTTGGTAAATTATTTAATGTTTTTTATTTTAAGTTTGTGCATTAATTTTTGTTAGGGTTAGGTGTTAAGGTTAGGAGTGGGGTTTTCTACGTAGAAAAAGGGGATAAATTAAAAACAAAGGAAATAGTACAATCAACCCTTCTACTTTACCAAGTTTGTGCATTAATTTTTGTTTTATTTTCAATTTTACAATATAAAAAAGGCTTTATTCTTATTATTTAATTTGTTCTTTTAATTTGTCATTGCTATTCAAAATGGAAAAAAGGTTCTGTTGTATTATTTAATTTGTTTTTGTTATGAATAAAACTACATTTACCAAAAGAAAAAATTATATTTCTTTACAGTAGTGCGTAGTGATTTTCTGTAAGGAAAGTCTGTAAAAGAAGTAAATAGGCCCAAATTTTATGACTCCACCATAAAGTGTGCCACAGTGAATTATTTCTAAATAAGCCGGTAATGGCTGATGAAAGACCAACAAGAAGTCTGATTTTTTCTTGTTGATAACTCCAAAACGATATGTTTTCTTCATAATTTAATTGTTAATTTAAGTTAAGCAAGTAAATTTGCATGGAATTATGACAATTTTGGAAAACTTTAAGGGATTTTTAGCGTTTGGGAAATAAAACCAACATTTACCAAAATTTATATGTTTAATAAAAATGGCAGGAAAAAGCACTACAATTTCAACTCGCAGTAAAGATGCAATGAAATTTTCAGGTCCACCTTCACTAAAACAGAGTCCCCAATTTATTGACAAATTATTCAGTATAGATAGTTATTTTTTAATTTTAATGAATACTTATCCCCACCTTTCAAGTTTTACTATTTGTAAATTAATAGTAAAAGATATAATAGATATTTGGAAGGCTATTAACCCCTGTTTGCTTCTATTAAATGAAATTAGTATTGTGAACAAGGTGAAAATTCTATGCTTCCAGAAGGCAAAGCAAATAAATAGGAAATCTCTCCTTGCTGCCCAAAAGAAACTGCCAGTTTTAAGTTGTGACGACCCTAATGTTTAAATGCAACAAAGAAAATTGCCAGACTAAGCATATAATCTGCACTTGTTCTATGAAATAGAAAGTAAGTTATTTTCTATTTTTGTTTTTTAATGTATTTGTGACGGAGACAACGTAATTTTGAATGAAATTCTGCTTCTTCACTTGTGGAAATGTGGAAATACAGTGGGTATTTCTAGTGTACTCTATATTTGCATCATGGAAAATTGGTCCATTAAACCAGGCAAAGTGGTTAACTTTAGCCATCAGGTTGATGTGTTCATAAACACAAAATGGTGCATATCCACAAAATCTTTCAACCAAACTCCACAGTTTAATAAATTTTATTGTGAATGCGTATGCCATTTGCTGGTTCAAAATTAAAAGAAATAACAAGTTCCACAATCAGCAAATGTATATTTTTAATATGATCCAAAGGATTAGGAAGCAACCATATGAAATCCAAACTCAATGTATTTGTTCCATCTCAGGTCAGTAGACAGCATGAGAACTAGCAGCCACAGAGAGGTGCTCACAGGAAGCTGAGCATCAGACATTCTAATAGGGGGCAGGGAAGAATCTCTGTGGTGATTAATAGAGAGCAGTTTTGTTTTGGAGGCGTTAAAGTTAACCAACCAATTACTGCCCCAGTTCACAACCGAGTGGAGGTCCTTTTCGAGACGAATAGCTAAGTTAGTTTTGTCAGCGACACTAGATTTGTTTATGAGGCAGAAGTAAATTGTAGTGTCATCTGCGTAGATGCCTGCTTGGGAATCAATGGCGACTGGAAGATCATTGATGAAGATAAGGAACAGAGTAGGGCCAAGGATGGAGCCTTGGGGAATACCTGCATTCATGGGATAGGAGCTGGAGGAGAATCCATTGAGAACAACCTTTAATTCATGGTTAGACAGAAATGATTCTATTAAGTCAAACAATCGACCTGTAATACCATAACCCTGGAGCTTGTGAAGAAGGTCAGCATACCAAACCCTATCAAATGCTTTGCAGATGTCAAGGGCTATGGCACGAGCTTCTCCATTATTCTGAAGAGCTTGGTAGACAATTTCAGTGATGGCTGTAAGCACATCAGCTGTAGATCGGGCAAAGTGGAAGACATATTACTTTTCTGAGAGTAGATTATAGGATGTAAGGTGGTTAACCACTTCGGCGTTGATTAAAGCTTCAAAGACTTTACCAAAGAGGTGAAGGTGATTGATAGGACAGTAATTAGAAGGGGTAGAGGGGTTGCCAGAGTTCTTAAAGACAGGAACAATCAATGAGGACTTCCAGCAGTCTGGAAAACAAGATTCCCTGAGGCAATAGTTGTATAATTTGGAGAGGGCAGGTGCCAGTTCAGGTGCACATTTCTTCAAGACAATGGCTGGTATCCCATCTCCACCACTAGCCTTGTGGGGGTCTAAATTAGAGATAATGCCCAATACCAATGACAGGGTTATGTGCAACTCACTCAATAGGGCCTGTTCTAAGGGGAAATCAGGTATGGGTACACCGGAAGAGTTGAATGAAAATTTCTGAGCAAATCATTTAGCCTTGTTGGCAGAGGAGGTCAGGACCTCAAACTGGTTGAACAAAGGAGGTATAGAGGGTTTGCTACTGTTTAGTATGCTCTTGCAGAGACATCAAAAATCCTAGGAGCCAAATTTGCAAGAAGCAATACATTCCTTCATTCGAGCAGCAAATAGTGACTTAACTTCATTGAGGACACGCTTACACTCGTTACGGGCAGAAGCAAAGAGACGTCTATTGCAGTCAGACATATCGCTACGATAGCGGTGGAAGAAGTGGTTCTTATGGGCAATGGTGGCTGAGCAAGCAGCAGAGAACCAGGGGGAGGAGCACGATTTGACCTTAAATTTCCTTGAGGGGATGAAAGCGTCAATTCCAGCTTTGACCCAGGAGGAGACCTCAGAAGCACATTCTTGAAAAGGGAGGCGTAAAGACAACATCCCAGGGGACATGATGGAGGAAATCACAGAACGAGTCCCAGTCAGCTCGTTGGTAGCAGAATGAGGTTCTAGAAGTAGGAGGTTCTTTGCAGGGAGTGAAGTTGAAGGAGATCTTGACAAACACTACAGTGTGATCGGAGTTACCAAGCTGGTAGAGCTGCGAGGTGCTACAAGACTCGGGGATGGAGGTAAAACACAGATCCAAAAGAGAGGCCTTACCATCCTGGTTGTAGGCAAAACGCGTAGGGAAGTCAACTATCTGCATGAGGGATTGAGAAACTGAAAAATTATTTGAATGCCTGCAAGGTCAGTAGTAGCATTCTTAAGCCATTTGGTATGATGGGCATTAAAATCGCCAAACACTAATATGTGAGCAAACAGATGGAGAGAAAGAGCCTTGTCTATGCTGTCAGAAATGCTATCGATTATTCCGCAGTCTTGAGAGGATGGAGAGCGATAAAGGAAGAAGAGATAGCTTACAGCTTTGAGAAGAGATAGCCGGAGACACAAATACAAATAGTCTGGCAATTCGAGAGACAACTCTCTAGCCAGTGGGAGATGTTCCTTGACATAAACAACAAGGCCATGCATGTGGGTTTGAGAGTCTTTTCTAAGGAGAGGGAGGTAGCCGGGGACCGAGAGATCAGAGGAGGGGATAGATGGGTCAAGGTTGGTCTCACACAGAGCCAGAATATCCGGGTAGTTTGAAGTGAGGAAAGATTCCATGCTGCAGAAATTGGTTCTAATGCCACAGATGTTGGAGAATGAAATGTTGAAGGGTTTAGGTGATTTTTGATGCGCTGGTTTAGGTTTACTTTTTCGATCTTTGTAAGTCATCATGTGGAATTCTGGTTGGAAGATGAGAAGGCCTGAAGTAAAAGAAGCAGGTGGTTATCTACCGTGACGTGGGCAGAGAGAAGTTGGCAAAGCCTGCATCATAATGTGGCCTCACAGTTGTCCACCGGAGATGACTGCAGGGACACCTTTCCATGCTCAACATGGCACTACAGATATCCCAGTATGATACAATTGTTGATCAGAGTGGCCGCTCAAGATGCTATGCAAGAATTAGGGCTCCTAACTACCAGTTAGAAACAGCAACCAGGAAACTGTCAACATGTGTGTACATAACAAATCAGATTTCCTAAGAAAATATTTTTCAGTCTGGCAACAGCCTGGCTATCTGTCAGATCACTGCCCCCAACAATAAACACATGCAGTGCAATATTTGAAAGGCTCCTCCTCTTTTCCCTTTAAATTTGGAGTGGGAAGACATATTTCCTTTGGCTTCAACAGACTTGAGGCATGCAAGTATTTCAGAGAGAGAGAGAGAGAGAGAGAGAGAAAGAGACAATAGTAGTGAACTATTCATAACTTCAACTTTGTTTCTTTATTGTTATGTATCATGTTTTGTTAATACATTATTTACTGCTGTTAGTTTGAATTCCATGTTTTGTGCCCTTTTTTTTTTTTTTACCCAGACTCACATGATGCTTCCAAATATTGTTTGCAGAACAAATGTTCCAAGAGACATAAAATGATAATACTTTCTATTCCTGCAACATGATACATGAATTCAAACATGATTCACATCATTGAGTTAATGGTTACTTTTGAGAAAGATCTTCAGCAGCTTTAGGAACATAAAACAGAAAAATATCAAGAAGCGCCAAAAAAAAAAAGACATGGCTAGAAATATGTTCTTATTGATATCAAATGTCAAGGCTTTATTGCCATTTCAGCCTTCTGTAAAATTCAACTATGTTTAACAAATATTTGAAAACTTCATTGTAAAGAACTAATCATACAGATCATAACTGCAAGTTAATTTTATTCAGTGCTCTATATCTGTGGCCTAGTGCCATATTAGACTAAGTTTAGTAACTAATAACAACACTAAACTTTTAGTGTACTAAAAAAAGAGAACAAGTTGTATGTCAGTGACTTTTGAGACCAATGTTTCTGTCTCATACACAAATGTATATTAGTATGCTTCAGTAAAGATAGAAAGAGAGATAAACTGATAAATATTTACATACTTGTACTAGCTTTAGGGACTATTTCTTTGGTTATTTCTGTGATAATGGAACATTTGGGGATATCGCAGTAGCTGAAAAGGTTTTTTTGGTAGTCCACCCAACACCATGGCCTTGAGTCACCATCTGGATTTCGGCAGTAGTTGTGATCTCCCAGACCCTGGAAGTGTTAAAAATTATTTTAGAAAAATGGTAAATTAATCATTTAAAGTTTGGAGAGGCAACATCTTGGAATTCACAGACATTTTGGAAAATGAAGTAATTAAAAATAAATGTTAACAAAAAACACCAACAGAGAAAAATAATATCAATATAGATGTATGTGTGTGCGTGTATGCAATGTATTTGTAAATCATACATAAAAGTACATCTCAAAAATATAGAATATTATGGAGGAGTTCAATACTTTTCTCTCCCCACACATGTACACACACACACACACCCATACACACACAAACACATGCTGTTTGAGTAGAATTTACTTCTCACTGATGGAATATAGAGAGAATATGGGTAGTTAGCTACACTTTGAGTGGCATGGTGGGTCCTAGCTGTGAAGTTTAGACCTGGCGGAACCAAGGAATGTAGTTCGAGAACTTTTCATGGAAGTAGTGATAGAGCAATGAGAGGCTTGCCACATCCTGCTTGTGAGAGAGAGGTTGGAAAATAATTCTCCAACAAGAACTCTGAGACACTTTTAAACTCTGTCAAGCCTGGAGAATGTGAACTGGGCAGTTCCCGCCCAAATATGACAACAGTACACCATTTTGGGCCTGATCTGGATCTTATAAAGATAGAGGAAAGCATTAAGAATTAGGTTCTTACAGGAGCGGCACAGGGAGCTGATCATTTTACCTGCATTTTAATGATGGATCATCATAGCAAAAGCCACAAGACTTGATATGTATCATTCTTCAGGCAAAATATTAAATTTTATTGAATATGTATGAGAAATGAAGTGATAACTTTCTCAAGTTCTTTATCAGAATGGAACATGTCACTAAATGATTTTCAGTCTTTTCATTCAACAATATCAAATACAAAATGTCTAGAAATCAGTTACATATTCAGCAGTATTAAAGAAGAATATGAAACAGCTTTGAATAATGAGGAGTAAAAGGTTTATTTGAAATACAAAAAATTGGAAAAGTAAGAGAGGTAGGAAACAGAAAAAAAAGAAAGCTGGTAGAAAACAAAATATAATTTGGTTTACACCACCCTTCAATTGAGAAATGAAAACTAATATTGATAAAAAGATTTTACTATATTAGGAAAACCTTTTCTGTAAGATTATGTATTGCATAAGGAATTTAATAAAAATACAGTATAATTAAATTATACTTGTATGTCTAATAAAGAAAAACTAAAAGGTTAACAAAAAAATGAATAATCACTTAATGAACAGCCAAAGCAGTTGAAATTGTAAAAAGTTAGAAGATTGTCCTCTCAATGATGATTGCCTAGAAAAAAATCATTGTCTATATAGTGATGGTAAGATTCAATGCCATCCTAGAAAAATTCTATACCAGTTCTACAAAGCAATTCAAACACTAGTTTTATAATTAAGTAGTCCTCTACAATTTGGAAAAATACAAAAACAACACGGCCCTGTCTAAATATGTAAGAAACTACATATTTACTATGAAAATATGTGTCTACACAATTATTAAACAGGTACAAATGAAAAGAACAGGCGGAGGAGGGGAGCATTTAACAGAATGTGTCAGAAAGAGAAACAAGCTCCAACTATTTCCTCCAAGTAATAAAATCTGCTGAATAAAAGAAAGAAAATTTTGACTACATGTATACATATAAGAAAATATCTACTAGCATATATAGTACTTGATTAACTATTTAAATATGAAAAGTATACAAATTTGGCATACACCAAAATACATAAATTCCTCTACAGGTGATTTGGTTTTATATTTGTATTTATCTGAAGAGCACAGCAGGGCAAAATTGCAGTAATAAGTGGAGAAATACTATTTTATCTTTTATTTGTAATTTATATATATATATATATATATATATATATATATATATATATATATATAAAGTTATAAAGCAGAGTACACTAAATTAAAGGCAGATTCAAAGCTCAAATTTAATATAAACTAAATGTAATATTGCGGTGTAAATACAGAATGTAGAGTTTAGGTAGGGGGCTATTGTAAATGAAGGAAAAAAGGCAAGCTTAAAGTTTAAAATTAAAAAATCTTGTTTTCCAGATGTTGGCTGTGGAACAGAAATAAAATTTTGTCTAACCCACCTGGAATTTGAATCTGCCTTTATTTTAGCATTCCTCCCATGAAACCCAGTATTTTATTTTTAAATCAAAAGTAATAATTCGTGCCTGATGAGTTGGTAAAACAGCAAAACTTTAAGTTGCACTTTGAACGTAGGTATATGTATATTTATTAATATATACTTCTTAGCTCTGTCTAACTACATTGAGTACTGTTTTGTTTACACCTTAAATTAAATTGAGGAAATATTTATTCACTTATCAGTGTATGCATACTAATGCACATATATACAGTTGATAATATCTAGTTATTTGATTTATCCACAATAGATTTTATTTTTTATTCTGATATATTTTTATTACTTCAAACATTATTTTTAATGGATTCCACTATTTGTGTAATTTATTTAATTTTATTTATTTATTAAAAGAAAAATTTATTTTAAACAGTATTTATTGCAACTGCCAGCTTGTGAGCCTGAGAAAATAAAATCCATTAATTCTTTAGAAATTGATTTGTTTAGATTTAGAATATGAAACTGATCAGGTATGACTTTTGAGAAAAATCTGAATGAGTGTATGTGCTTTAAAATCAAAATTGAACCTTACTTGATCGTGAAGCTCTTTGTAGTTAAGTGGCCAAAGCACACCAGATGAGATGAGGTTTCCCCCTGCAAAAGGGGATGCAGGTTCAATTCCTGCCCAAGGGTATATTTAATGTATTAGGTTTTCTCAAGTATGCATGCTGATAAATGAAATAATGTTTGAAATAATAAAAATAGTGTGTGTGTATGTAAAACACATTAGAATATATTAAAATGTTTCTCCTTTCTAAGGTAAACTTTTAAAAACTACTACAGCTCTTGTCCTTCTATAAAATCACATCTGAAGCCAAGATGTGAAAGGAAGATGGTATGTGAGAATTAACTCCTTGACACTCAAAATAATTCCTTGAAAAAGAAACACCAATAGGGCTCAAACCTGATGTGTTGCTAGCAGCCTTTAGGGTGAAAGGTGTTAGAAGATTTATGAAATGTACATAAGCAGGCACATGCAGATTTAAATACAAAATTTATATTTTAAACCTCAAATTCTCCCATCTATCCCTTAAGTTTTCATAATAATAAAAACAATTGATCATCAGATTTTTTTCACTTACAGCAAGAGAATATCTGGCATGGTTTCCATTTTATAATAAGAAGCTCCAACTGACAAATTTACAAAACACTGACTGCAAAGTGTATACAAGATACAAAATTAACTCATAGGTATATAGCCTAGTGTGTTGATTGGCCAAGATGTGCAATGGATTCATCTTCAATTATTACACAGGGTTTTGTAAATTTGTGCTGGAATTACTTTGTGCTTTTTTATAATGGTCAAAAATTTGAGTAACATGCCTATACCAAATTTTGCATGAAGCTCCACAAATTTGCTACTGAAGCCCTTGAAATACATTCTCAGGCTTTTACTCATCATTCTCTGGGTTGAACACAAGTTTTGTGTGGCACACACACACATTGAAAAGCTGATCAAGTGTCAGTTCAAGATTATAAGAATTCAAAGCAATTGATCACCAGCCAAAAACCAGGGAGTGTGGGAAAAATTGTGATGTCATTTCTGAGGATCATTGTCATACACTATTATCAGTTCTTTCACATCAGGGAAATTAGAAGATTCTAGTCCAAGAACTTTTCGATACTACTGCATACATTACATAGTTGAATAATATGCTAATATGAGCAAAGGGAGATAACTTACAGCATTTTGGTGAGTTGAAGGATTTAGCCTTCTGGATCTTGTCCACTTGTCACAATGAATGCCACTTTCAGTTACAGACTTACTACCTCTGTAATCAGCACCATTTCCAGTGTAGCACTCTGAAAATAGATATAAGAACAGTTATACAATATTTCTAAGTGTGTCTCACATGTTAAAAGCCAATATAATAAAATGCCTCCAGAAGACAAATGTAAGGTGAGTTGAAAATGTCTCAACCCAACCAAGAAAGGATAAGAAAAATGATCGGATTTTACCTTCATCATACTAGAGGAAAACATTGGTTTTAGAAAAATATCAATTACTTGGGAATGGGATATTTTTTTACATTAATTTTTTTGTTCTTAAACTTGACATTTTTTAGGTAAGCATAGGAAAATTTATAGGAAAATGTAAATATTAATCCCCCCCACTCCCCAAGTTTCTATCCTTTATACTATTAATGTCAATCTGTCACACAGTTTCTGGAAAATTTTTCAGCTGCTCTCAGAAAAAAATCACTGCTTTCATCACTATCTACAAATTATTTCTAATCGCAGAGTCAAAAAACTGAGAAGTTGGAAAAATATGAAAAAAAAAATCCTTATTTTTTCATAGGTGCTGGTATTTAAATGCCAGGATGTTGTTTTTAGGTGTTGTTTTAATCATACAAGATCAGTTTTGAATATCTCAAGAGTCTTGACATAACATGGCAACTAATCAGAGAGGACCTTACTGTGCATGCATGAATAGATTTCCAGAGGCTTACTCAGTAGGCAGTGAGATTCTACCAATTGAGTATGTACACTATGCTACTGCCACATTCACAGTGACTGAGCAAATAGATGAACAAAGCCATTTGCATAGTATTTTGGTAAAGCATTATACCTTTCAGGTCTGTTAACTTCTGGTTTTTCCCAAAGTTAAAACCACCACTGAAAAGGCAATGAGATTAAGAAATATGCGATAGGGCAGTTGAAGGCCACACCCAAAAAAGTAATTTGCAGACTGATTTAAGGATTCTAGGATGAGTGCGTGAGAATCCAAGACAATTATTTTCAAAAGTATCATTGCTATATAGAATTTATTTTTTGTTAATATTAGATGGTTGAATATTCTCCAGACAGACTTACTACATGAATAGGTTTAGATATATAGTTGTGTCTTCTTTCACTTACCAGCAGCAGGTGTTTTTGTCTTTTCAGTTTCACAAATAAAATTACTAACATTGTTGCAAATGATATCATCCCAGTAGAAATATTCTGACAAGTATTTGGAGTCCTTGTATTTAAAAGCATTGGCCAATGCTAAGCATCTCTTAAAGGTATTATTGCTGGGCTTTGGAAACTGTGACTGGGGTTCCCATCCTAAAAGAACAAAAGAATACAAACAGACATTTGTGTAGATTAATATACAACATTGAGAAGATTTCTTACTACTTCAACATGCTTCATTATCAGACAGTAGTTATGATAACAGGGCCCTATTTTCATTTTTTTTTTTTTTTTTTTTTGGAGTGGGTTCTTAGCCACATTATAAAATCTTTACAAAGCTGAAACATACTAAAAAACAGCCCCATTCCTGTACACAAACTACAACAGTGCTGGGGTTGATAAAAGTCTTGAAAAAGGTACTGATGGTTTAAAGAGACTTGCTACTACTTGATCCCCAGGCAACTAGTGAGAATGCTACATCTAAAAGCTTCACAACATGACTTTACTATTAAAAGTTAATGAAATGACTTAGTTGTTAATATTTAGTCAAATGACTTAACTCTAACTAGATTGTAAAATAATTTTTATGAGCAGCCTCATGACCTCATTGTTGCAGTAAAATTTGTGGTCGGCGTTGATAGAGATATTCCATGGGATGTTTAGTCTGCAGATGGTCCCATACACTGCCTGTCATCATTGTCAATGATCCCATTGAGTTTGTTACATCTTTCATCTACCTGGTCTCAAAAGTTTCCAAAACCAGCGACCTCATCACAGAGATCAACAGATGTGGGTTGGTTGCAGATTTTCTGAGAGGCCTCTTAGCTAGACCCTCACCTCTCACATTCATGACTTCAAGTCTCATGTCTTCAGGACCATTAGGTACACTAGTCCAATCTCATGAACAATGAAGAGTTCTGCCAGAGAATCCACCACCCAAGCATCCTCTGCACTGTATTTGTTGGTCATGTCCAGCGACAACCTGATGACCTCCCTACCAGAGTCATCTACCGGTTCAACACACCATTTGCTGACTGGAGACAACCTCTTGGCAGGGCACACAACTGTTGGAAAGATGTTGTCTGTCAGGACCTCCAGCAGATCAATCTGGCATTGGAGGATGTTCCAATACTCTACCAAGACCATGTAAGTCAGAGCAGCAAGGTGGTTCTCATCGGCTCAAGGCTTTCATGGAATGAGATTTAAGCAGGTAGGTAGGTCTACAGTATAACACCTAGTTACATAACACTTATTCTATATAATTTAGATATGATTGAAAGTATACAAGAGATCGTGCACAAGTCATATGCAAAGACTGTCATTTTATATAAGGGACTTGAACATCTGTGGATACTGATATCCATGAGTTGGTGTGTAGAAATGAAGGGATGTATGTAATAAACAGGATTCTCAAGTTAATAATAGATACAAACAAAATAAACTGGTGGTTTGAGATAATACCAAGGAAAATGGTATATAAACAAATCGAGTTTGAATTCTGTCAGATGTTTGTATACAATTAGCCCAAATGCCCATGATAAAAGGATTTAAATATATTTCAATTTATCCTCTGTCCCATTGCTCCATATCATGACCAAAAATGTCATGTCCCTGGTATGTTTTGATTGATGCTGAAAAAGAAAATGGGAGCACTTGGGTAAACCACTCTCCCACAAATACCTTACCCATTAAAGCAGCAACTGACAAGGATTCAATCAAGAGAGCTGTTGAGTGAGCACTTGAGTAAACCACTCTTCCATAAATACCTTACTACTTAAGACAGCAGTAGCTGATAGCTGTTACCCCCATATTATACCACAAAAAAGATGTTACATTAACTACAGATGAAAATAAACATTTTATATATAGTATACCATCCCAGGAACGTCACCTGGTGATGTACCTGCCCAGAATATTAACAGCTATAGAATTCAATTATTCAAATATTGAAAAAGAAGCATTGAAGTCCTACTTGAGTTTGTCAGTTCTTCTGATAGAGAAAATTTCTACTGAAAGTATTTAGAATTTATTTTTAACCCAGGAAAAGTGTTAACACAGATGAATTGTCACCTTTTTAACATGCCTACTGAAGTAAAGGGTTTGTCATGTATTGATATTGAGCATGAGTTTTGTAAAGGGTTTGCTATGTATTGATATTGAGCATGAGAACTGGAAGACATGTGTCATCAAGAAAAGAAAATCCTCAGTCTCTCTCTTCAATGTGCATTGAATATTTTTTATTTTGTTTCTTATTTGTTATTTACTTACATTGTTTGCATGCTTTGCTTCCCCCCACCTCTTAAATTTGGAATATAAACTTCTTAAGAAATTTGACAAAAAAAAAATATTAAAATTCAATAATTTGATGATTTTTGTTATCTTTTTGAAAATCAAAGGCTTCAAATTTTTCTCATGTAAATTACAAGAAAACAACTTTTCACACTAGAAATTTTCATAAATATCTCCACATGTTCAGTCTACAAAAATAATTTTTATATCATAATTTTCCTCACTCTTTCTTCTTATTAATACCACAAAGATTTCAACAATAAGATTTACTTCTATGCAAAGTTAGTTTTTTTTTTTAACATTTCTCTAGTTGATGATAAAATAGATAAAATTAAAATAAAACCATTCAGCAGTTGTTAATATTCAGTTAGCACAAATGCTCTTGGAAAAAAACATGACTACATTTCTCTTTGTCCTCAGTCCTACAATTGTCTACAGTTAATTGGCTCAACTGCCATAACTTACAGAACCAGTGAGACACTAAACAACAAATACATCTCAAGGACTATCGCATTAGATATTTCAAAGGACTTTGACAAGGAGGGGCATAAAGGATTACTGCACAAACTCTCTAGCTATGGAATCACTGGAAGAGTCTTTTCAGTTATAACGTCCTCCCCAATGAGTAGGTCCCTGAAGGCATTTGTTAAAAGGCCAGTACTCCAAAGCCCTAACAATCAATGCTGTAATCCACCATGAGTCACTTCTCGTACCAACCCTCATTTTACTTTACATAAATGATTTGCCTAAGAGTATACTCTGATCATTTGTGAATACCCATGCTGATGATACAATGGTATAGAGGTACACCTCCAAAACTCTAGATGACCAGAAATTGGCTGCTGATTTCTCCTCTGACCTAGATCTAACATATCAGTGGGGGAAAACTGGCTAATTACATTCAATGCCTCAAAAACCAAGCTAGTTACATTCCATTATCACCAATCGGACTCTGAATTATCACCAATTACAATAAATGTATGTTCCATCAGAGATGCCTAATGCCTTGAGCACCTATTGGGACTTAATCTCAAACCAGATTTCAAGTGGAACTTGTACATATGATCCATTATGAAAGATGCTGGAAAAATGGTTGTTTGCCTGTACTATTCTAATAAGTACCTGACTCCTCCTATTATCCTCTATCATTACAAGAGACAGATCAGATCAAAAAATGGAGTATTGTTGTCATGTATGGGCAGGAGTTGCACTCTTCCCTTTCTAGTCTTGACAAACTTCAGAATTGACTCAGTGTCGGTGACAAATTATTTTCCACCCTACAACCCCTTTTTTAGGCAAAATTTTGCAAGTCTCTCACTACTCTGTTGCTACTTCTATGGAAAGTACTAAGACAAACTACATTCCTTAGTTCCACTAGTACTAATCTTCACAGGTAAGACCTGCTATTATAGCTTCTTTCCTCAAACTCCTGCTTTGTGGAACCGACTCCCAATCTGATCAATACACTTATAACCTGTTCAAGTGTAGGGTTAACTGTTATCTTCCCCATATATCTGCATAAACTGTGTTTCTAACTTTATGAATCTCTATCTTGAGTGGCCCCTGAGTTGTGTATGAAGTGAATATCATTGTTAAAAAAAAAATTAACCTGGAAACCAAAAAGAAGGTGAAATTGGTTTTCCATCTGTTTTCCAAATCCAATTTTGTTCCTTTATTCCATCAGTCAGCCAGTAATGCATTTCTACAAGACAAAGAATTTTCACCAATAAGAAGGAAAATATACACTTATTGGGAGCACCTTTTAATTAACAAAAATTTGAGGATAACAATAAGCAAATGATATAAAAATTTACAGTCATTTTATTTTTTTTACAGTCATTCTTATATAAAAATCAATTTGGCTAAATAACATTTATTTTACTATTTCTTCCCTCCTTCAATCAGAATGAAGTCAATTGGGCACATCAATATGGTTAGCAATCTTGTCTCACTACATTGATTATGACTGAATAGTGAGTTTGATCCTCACTGGTTACCCCATACTTTCAGACATGTGCCACATCTAAGCTATACATAGAAAATTACTATCAAAATGAAGTCACTCTATGTCATTTGAATTTTTTATTTTACCACTTTTAGATCTCAATGAATGTCATAGCAGATGTGGAATTTTTAAAACAAGAATATGTATCAAAATAGATGAATTTAAATAAATAATAATTAGGTTAAATTCAAATTTAACTAACTTATTTACCTAAAAACTTGTCATTAAAAGATTAAATTCACTGTTATAACTTTTAATAAAAAAATTATACAAAATTTATTGACACTGAATTCATTGTCTTATTAATTTTTAATTCCATTAATTGGGAAGATCAAACTGTTTACTACACATGGCCTGACTGCTTCAGGTAATTCTAAATTTTAGCATACATACTTATTGAATCCATGGCCATCTTTTTTTCTGTTCTACAGATTTATCTTGAACAGTAAATTTCTGTATATCAATACAGAAATTTTTAAGATATAAAACTTAATAAATTATTCTAATTAAAATTTAAAAAAAATAAAAACAATTTTTGTAGTAATTCATTATTCATTAAAAAAAAGTTTTTTTGCAAGACAATAGTATTCATCATATATTTTATTCATAAAAGCAATTAAAAGCATTTCTAATCAAATAATGTCTTAGTTTTCTTGCATTTTTAATTCAGAACAGAGTTTTGCTAACTAAGGATCCTGTTTTACAAAAAAAATTGATTTAAATTCTTCAAAGAGTTTTGTATATAACTAATATAAACAGTAAATGGTACAAAAAGGTAGTGGTGGGTAACAGATGTAAAAAAACAGAAAACATGCTTTTGCTAATATTTTCTCAAAAAGAAACATTTCTAAAATAATTTCATTCATTTGTGAATAAGTCATGTCAGTTTCATTAAAATTCAACAATTATTTGATATTTTCAAGTATTTCCAAATCAATGTGTTTTTCACTGCAAAAAAGATGGTAGAAATTCCTATACTAATTTTAGTCCCCCCACCACCACCACTAATGCAAGAAAAGAAAGATTTTTAACCAAAATTCAAACATTCTAAAAAGATAAAAAAGTATAATTTAATAATCTAAAAAATCCTTTGGTCTTTCCTCTTAATAATAACAAAGATTTTGATGATAAAAGTTTATTTCTATTCAGTTTGGGATATTTTTTTCATTATGACATGCTCATTTTTTAATGAATCAGTGAAGGTACCTACTATAGAGTAAAAGTTAGAAAATTATTATCAGCAAACATTACTGCTGTATAGAATTAAATTCATACTGGGTGTCTCATACTAAACTTAGCACATAATGAGTTCTGGGAAAATTAATTTTGCAACATATCAACCCCTGTGGGGTTATTTAATGTCAAAATCTGTTTTTGTTTATACTTGAGTCCATAAGCAGACACATGTTGCGGTGCATCCACAAAAATCCACTTAGTAGGTAACTCCTTTTGGTGGGTAGAGGACACAGTCAGTGTATTTTACACCTCACCAACAGAGCAATACAAAAAAAAAGAGAACCTCATTTTGGGGTTAACAAGCTCGTCTAAAAAAACAATTACTCATATAGACTAGATGCCGAACAACTATGGACTTTTTTTAATAAATATCAGAAGATGCTTCACTGTGGAACAATAGTTATTTAACTATTATGTTTTTTCTTTTAATCACGAGGAACATCTTGAAAGCTTTTGCATGCTTTTTGAAACTAATATAATGTTCTATATTGTTGTACAAGACAATGAAGATTGGCTGGCACGCAGTCAAAACCCTATCTGTAAAGAAGATGCTGATTGACTAAGACAGAGTCAATACATTTGTATATACTTGCAATAAAACAGTTGTTAGCTGTCACTTGAACTGGGTACCAGTGTCCTTTTCTTTTCCTAGCCATAATACCGAAAATTAATTCAGAGATAACCTAGAATATTGAATCTGTCAAAACAAAGTAAATAAATTCATTGGAACAACTTAATGGAGACAGAAAGGGGTGAAGAAAGTCAGGAACATGGGGCTATAGAATAAGGAAGATTTGGCAACAAGAAAAAAAAGAACACTCAGAGAAAGAAAAATGAACACAAGGAAACAAACACTAAAAGGAAAGTACAAATTTAAATTACATTATTGAAAAACTGTATAATTTAAAATTATCTTATATTCAATACTCTTGTTTGGCTACTTTCAAAAATGTAGCTGCAACTCATTCTCCAACATTAGCATCTTAATTTTGCCTGAAAATTCATGTCAAAACATAGTATCCCCACAAGTTTTCAAAGTCTTTTTAGTTTTCAACAATGTCCCCTATCAGCAACATAGCAGCAGGTGTTAGGATTTGATAAATTTCACTTAGGTATGTGAAAAATTTGCTTGCTACATCCTGAAGACAATCAAAACAACTGGTATTCCTATTCTCTAGCAAAGATCTGTCCAAACTTCGACCAAGAATCTTGCGATTTCAACTTTAGATGGCAAGGTACTAACTCAAGGTGACTTATGTTCAAGGAGATAAAACTGAGTTAAAAAAATGACACAATCTGCAGCCTAATAAAAACATTGCCTAAAGGAAGAGCCTTCAATTATTTATAGCATCTGAGCCTTCCCTGAAGTCATTCTGGGAAAAAAAGTAGCACCTGACAGTTACACAAGGGTTATTAATGTATAACAGAATAGTCATACTCCCATCTCAACAGCAATAAATACTAGAAGATATCCACCAAGGTCATTTTGGAATTACCAAAAGTCAAGGATGTGCAAGCTATTCAGTCTGGCGGCCTCTAATAATGAAACAGATTGAGGCGGTGGTAAATAAGTGTCAGATATGTACAAAGATATGGCCCTTCCCAAAGGAGCTCCTAATGCCATTGTCATTCCCACACAATAATCCATGGATCTAAATTGGCAAATTTGTTTAAATTCAAAAATAAATTCCTCATTATGGTCAATTATTGTAGTCAGTAGTTTGAGGTGTGACACCTACATGAAACCACTTCAGGAGCAGTAATTCAATCCATGTCTGAGGTATTTGTAGCTGATGGAATACTGGACACCATGATATTGGACAATGGGCCCCAGTGTAGTAGTTGGCAGTCCAGGAGTTTGCTAGATATTGGGGTTTTACCCACATTACTTCTTCACCACAACATCCACAGTCCAATGGAGAAGCTAGTAGAGTGGTGCAAATAGTAAAGAATATTCTCCAAAAAAAATATAAATCCTTACCAAGGACTTCTTGCATACCAGTCAACCCCTCTGAGGAACAGAGCTACTCTGAGTGAAATATTCATGGGCAGGAAGCTCAGGACAAACTTACCAATAGTCCCTAGCAACCTAGTACCCCAAGTAATCAATAGAAGATAGCCAATAAAAATCTATATAAAGGGAGAAATATGCAAGAAATTTCAACATCCAGTACAAAGCGAGAACCCTACCAATGCTCCAGGAAGGAAATAAAGTCTATATAAGAGACCAGGAGGAGTATAGACAAGTCAAGAGAAGATTGGCTCAACCAAGATCATACATTGTTACTATAGAGACTGGATTGACCATAAAGTAGAACAGACACTGCCAATTTGAATCAGCATCACCAAGCACTAAAAATGCATCTCTAATTGATATTCATTAAAAGAGATATGCAGAACAACTGGTAAAACCCCGAAAAGGTCAGTTATTATAGTTTATTACTAGCTGGTAACCATCTCACAGTAAATATAAATAAAAGTTATACAAACTTGGCAAAAGATATTGTATAATATCATGTTTTAAAGACAATGCTGATTGGCCGACAAAGTCAAGACACTATTTATAACAACAATACTGATTGACTAAGACAGAGTCAATACATTTGTATAAACTTGCAATAAAACAATTGCTAGCTGTCACTCAAATTGGGTACCCATGTCCCCTTTTTTCCTAGCTGTAATATCACATATATGAGATATCTTTTAATACTCTTAATTTATTTTTACTGTTTCAGGCCTGATGATTGCATTTAGTATAAAACAGACTGTTGCTTCTAGGCACTGACTTCAATGTCCACTTTTATATTTAATCAAAAAATAGTAAATTTCCTAGATATAACTTTCAACATAAACAACAGAACATACAAACCATACAGAATACTAAATAACCCAATATACATTAACAAAAATTACAACATCCTACTCAATGTATTCAAACAAATACTCATATCTATAAATAAAAGAATTTCAACAATTTCTAGCAGCTTCAATGGAAACATAAAAATACATACAAAACAGCCCTAAGAAACAATTCACACAAAACAATAGAAAAAGAAATATAATTTGGTTTAATACCCCTACCCCAACCTACAACAATACAACAAAACAGGAAAAATGTTCTTTAAAATAATTGACAAATACTTCCCTAAAAACAGTAAATTATCAAAAATTATCAATAAAAATACAATCAAAATTAGTTACAGCTGCATGGATAACATGGATAGAATAATAAGTAAGCACAATAAAAAATATTCAACAAAAACAATAGAAATGATATCCATCAAATGTAACTGCAGAAACAAAGAAAATTTCCCACTTAATAATAAATGTTTAACCAATAACATAATATATAAAGCTACCATAGCAAATAACATTGACAGACAAAAACATTTATATAAGTGCCACAGAAAAAATACAAATATAAATTAACATAAAATAAAAATAACCAAAACCAAACAAAATAAACAAATATTAAATATGCACATCTATATTTGTATATATGTATGTGCATATATAAATACATACATATACAAACAAACAACTACAAATGAACAAACCTAACCTTCCATAATTAATACCTCAATATACAAGATAAGACCAAAGCAAAAACAAATTACTAGCTATTAAAAAAAAAATGATAACATAAGTAAATATTTAATTTACTACATATACACTATTTAAAAATACATATGTGTGTGGGGGAGTACATATTGTATTAGGTTGGTGCAAAAATAATGACGTAATAATGTCATTTTTTGACGTATTTTTAATGTCAAAAAACGACATTATTACGTCATTATTTTTGCACCAACCTAATATATTCTATATACATATATTCAAACAGAAAAGAAAATACTCCCTAAAAATATGAGAAAAATCATTTTACCATTTAAGCACTAATTTATATATCAATAACAAAGCATAGGCAAGTGTGCAGGTGTTTGTGTGTGTTTGTTTATATACACAGAAGTGTATGTATGTGCACATATGTATATCTATATACGTATATGTATATGTATGCATAAATGTATGAATACAGGAATATGCATACAAATTCAAACAATATTAAATAAAAATTAATTATAAACATAATCTCCTACAATTAATACCCTAGTAGTACTTAAGATACCACCAAATCAGATAAGAAAACAAAATGGCCAAGTGAAGTCATATATAAAAATTTATTTTATCATTTAAACATTAAAAATAATTATTTATATAAAAAAGAAATACAATTTTTCTAACTCAAGAAATGACTAGAATGCTCAAAAATTAAAAATGACAGCCTGTCTAGAAAAAATGAAAGTTAAAGAAAATATAATAGATTATATGTACAGCATTACCTTTCCCCATACGCAGGATTGAACTGAGAAAATTATTCTCTTCCTGCGTTTCAATTTTTACCAGATGTCCTTTTATTGATTTGCACTTGTTTTTGGCATCATAACGAGAAATATTGGTATTAAAAAAACGGTAACAACCAGTTGGGCCAGCAATCCATTGGTCTTCACAGCCTGAAAAAATACATTGAAATATCGATTTTTGCATTTCTTTTTTCAGTTGGTATTTTCATATCATTGTTAGGCTTATCCTACATCCTAGTTTGGGGGTCTGTCTGGGTTATATAAGGTATCAATATTTGTTTTCTTTGTGTCAACCCTGAAACTTAAGGATTCTTGGGTTATGCAAACACTTTATTATACAAGAAAACTAAACCTATAATAAACATTGAAAAGTATCTTTGTTGGAGGCCTGGAAATTATGGTAAGCTTACTGTTAGTTTTACTCATTGTATTAACATCTTTACCACAGGCATAAACCAGAGGTTCCCAAAATGTGACCAATAGGGTGCTACAGCTTGATCTCAGGGATGTTACAAGATTTTAATACATTCATATCCTGACATACAGAGGAAGTGAACAGATTGTCTCTAAAGTGGGTGATTACTTTACAATGTATGTATAATGCAAAAACCATACCCTTACTCTATGTCCCAATTTGTATAATTTCATGGTGAATTTACAGTGTAAATACTGATTAAACTACATCTTCATATTGTAAATCAATTACCAATTGACTTGCTTTAACAATAAATGTTACTTCCCCTCGAAACAAAACATTTCCAAAAGCAGTCAAATTTTCATAATTTTTCTATTTATATTTACTTAAATGTATTTCAGATCATTATTTTTACTTTTTTTATGTACTAACATGACCACATGAGTATAAATGCTGTTGCTCAGTATTTTCTGATTTAGGTCACTATGAAAAAAATGCTTATTGAGTAAGGATGTTGTGATTTGTCAAAGTTTGGTGACAACTGGTATAAATTAGTGTGTCTTCAAGTAGTACATCTCTCTACTAAATGATGGAACAACCAGAGCCTCTTTTATTATTATTTACTATCATAACAAACCCTTAATTGAAAACATTGCAAATTCCCATCTAGGCTAAACTGATTCTTTGTATAAAATGAAAACTTTCCTTCCCAGGCTCAAATTAATCTGCAGAGCCTCATTTTGAAGTTAAAAAAACAATCAAAAACTTCTTGTTCTACTGGCCTGTATTTAAGTTACAAATCACACCAGCTGCTTCATTCTTGTCACAGTTATGGCAAATACTGAAAGGACATTTTTGCAATTGCATTTCATCTCCGGCACATTTGACATCATCCATCAAATATAAACCATCTTTAGCCTCACCATACACAGAAGCACTTAGAAACTTTGCTGCTCCTCTAACAAAAAAAAAGGAAAAGAAACATGAAAAAGCAAAATCCTTACCTTGAAAAAAAAAAAGTTTTTGCTTCAAGATAAAAGAATTTTTTTTTAATTAAAACATATTTTAATCTCCATTAAATAAACAAAGAAAGAAAAAATAAGATAATCAAGGAAAATTCATGGTACAAATAAAAAGCTAACATTTAATTATAAGTCACAACTGAATATGACCATAATATTAACAACATAGAGGAGTTTTAGATAGCTCTTGAGATATGTAGAAAAAATAAGCCTTGGTTGTATTTTGTTTAACAGCACATTACTCTCTATGGGTTATTTAATGCTTAAATCTAAATATTTTGTTTGCAATTTTATTTTATTATTGGGGATAATAATGCTTTAGTGATATAAGTCTTATTAATTAACTCATAGATAGGGGAGAAGAGGTGGATTCATACTTTTCCCCTAGGATATTATTACATAAGTGAATATAAAGAACAACTGTTAATATTTTAGAGGACATTTAAAAATGAAAACACACAAGTTCAGAGTTAGGCGAATCTTAACAAAATCATAGAAAATAGAATAGCCAATCAGAGCCTTGCACAACAAAATGTGAAGGATTATGAATACTAAGATTTATAGGGGATCTCTGTACTTTTTTTTTTCTGTCACATGTGACATTCATTGTCTGACAAATCTTGACTGGTTGTTATTTTGGTGGTTTTGCTGTCTGAAAAAAACTGTGAATGACTTTTGCTTTACTAATTGGAATTACCTGGACTAACTCAGCCAAATGGCTTTTGTTTCCTTTACTAATTAAAAGAGAGGACTGTTATTTTTCTTTTTATTTTTGTTATTTATTCATTGAAATGGATGATGAGGGTGTGGACAAGAACATTAGGTCCTTGTTTAGTGTTGGTTCCAATCCATAGTGGAATGACTGTAAGATACTTTCCCCTCCTCAATTTATGGACAAAACCACACAAATGCATGCTGGGATTTTTCCTAAACAATAAAATAGGCCACTTCTTGGTCTATTCTGACTCAATTAAGGTCTTGTCTTGAAGTTAGTTAGAATGCTGCCATCAGTGACTTATCTGTATCCCCTCTTGTGTGTTAACACCGTTCCTAGTTTGTTAACTTTTTGCCATATTACTGTTGCTTTCCCTTGCATATATTGTTTGCTTACTTAATATCATTTTTGCTCTGTTCTTTTCTTTCTCTTCTTATTGTTTATTGCAACCTTTGTCAATTTTGTTTGTTGGGCAGTCCTGTCAATATAACAATACGATTTCTCACGCATCTTTAGAAGATAAGTAAATACATTTCTTTTAAGTCCACTTAGTTATCTGAATTTCATAGGAATGTTGTTTCCAGTCCATCTTTGAGTCAACTTAAGTGTCAGTGTTTTCAGCAATTCTCTCTCCAGCTTGCCTTTGAATTAGCAAACATAAAAGGTTGTAATGATTTTAGATAATCACAGAAGTAAAATCTTTAGAAGATTTGATCACCCAAAAGCCAAATGGGTGGTTTCAAACACAAGTGGTTGGATAGGGAGTAGGGCCCCGGTCATTATCCATATAAGCAAAGAGAGGCAGGAAGTCTAAGATACTGGAGTCCAACAGTGAACAGAAAAGTAGGTAGCAGTGAGTGAGTAGCTGCCCAATGGCTGGGTAGGAAGGGCTCAGTGGCTGTCAAAGAGATAGCAGTTCAGCTAAAGGAAAAATAGCTGGCTAATTGAAAATTCATATTTTTGCTATTTCCCAACCAGAGAGTCTTGAAAATAAATTGTCATTATTTTTGTTGAATACGATCACAAACAAGTGGACAAATCTCTGAGCATAGTGAAATCAGGTGTATATGCAGATATAGCCAACCTTGGATGTCACCACAGGTGAAGTGAATGATGGACAAGTGAAGAATGTTGTCATAAAAGTCATCACACCAATTACATTTAATCATGACCAATTACTCTATATTTAGAATTCACCAAAATATAAATAATCACATCTATGATAATGGCAATAATAACAATAATCATTATTCTTTTCTACCTAAGATCAGAACTTTTCTTTTTTGGCCTTCTAGGCTGGAATCAAAGTATAGTATCAGCTTTTGGACAGATAAACTACATTTTATTTTGAAAATAAGTGCTATGGCAAGAAATTAGGACATGAACATGATTTCCAATGTATTTAGGTGTTTATCCAGAGCTTCACCTGCTCAGTCTGTGTAAGTAGACAGCTGAAACTTAGGACTTCTGCAATGTTAGACTAATAGATCAACTCTTCCTCCTACCAAATCTCTGCCCATCCCATCATGATACATAGCTGGCAATTCTAATAGACAACATCGGAACTACCCCAAGGGACAATCTGCCCCTGCTAACAGGTGGTCCAGAATTGTACTTCAATTACAACTGTGATCATTAATATAGACCTATGACACGAAACACACAATATCCAGTTTTGTTGTCACTTGTCTCTCAACAGTTTTCATTTATTTATTCTTTTGTTCCCTTACAGACAAGTGGGTTTTGCTTAGAAAACAAGACTTTATCCACTGGCCATAAAAACATGAAACATGTGAGATCAGGATAAAATCACACACCACCCACTTCTATGTAAGAGTGCCAACCCTAGTGTCACAGCTCCACAACATTAGTTGCAGAAACTGGGTAGTTTTTATACTTCGTCTATACACACATGGGCGCCAAATGTAAAACTGACCATAGTAAATATATATATATATATATATATATATATATATATATATATATAAGGAGAGTGGAGAAAGAAAAGAGTCAAATGTAGTGTTATACCGTACCTATGGACTATAATGGGTATGTCCCAATCCTCATAAATACAGTGGAATATACTGTCTGGTGGGAAGTCACAACAAGTTCACCACTAGCAGTGGATTACTTACTACACACCACTGGTGAATCTTGTATGTTGTTAATGAAAGATTAATAATAACGATTACTGTTCCATTTCCAACCTTTGTTTTGGTTATTCCTATTCTAGGTTACAACATTTTGGCAATGAGGACTTGGCGAACAAAGATTTCGGTAGAACAGAATTCACGTAAACGTTCACAAATTCAATATTCTACAAAGATATTGGAAAAACTCATGTAATAATTACCAAAGCTACAAAGAATTTTTGGCTACAAGGATTTTCTAAGAATTATGCGGATAATTACCAAGTTCGAAATACAGCATTCAGGAAAACACAAGATTTTATTCCAACTAAACAAAACATAACAAAAGGTACATGAAATAGAAGTTTGCAAAAATTATGAATTGTTGAGAAGGTTTCTCAGTGTAAAGGTGTTGCATTGGAACTTAATTGGTAGGAATACTTAAAGTGTTTTCAAAAAAAGTTGTGTAAAAAAAATGTACATATTTTTGTGGAAAGTTTGTTCACATAAAGTACAAAATGAAGGATTGTAAAACAGTTTTACTGGAAATATTGAGATGACAAGACAAACAACAGAGACATTATGAACAAAGACTTGAAAAACTCATAGAATTATCTGTAGACCAACAACAGAAAATCTTAACGTGTAAAAAGAACAAAAATTCCGAGGAGGCTATCATAAATGCAATTGCTGAATTTCATTATATCCAGAAGAGGAGGTAACTTTTTTGTTGTATTTCCATAGACATGAAGACCTTTACAAAATGGACTGTGGAAATTGGTCCAAACACAAAAAGGTCAGACTAGTGCTAAGCTAATTAGGCACTGTTGGACACACAAAGTTCATAAACCACATATTACTGCAGAAAACTAGTGACCTAATGTTTAAAGAAACGGTTACTGTGTTTTCAGAAGTTTTCAGCCCAAAGATGTCGTTGTTCCATAAAAGATGGAAATGTATGAACTTAGTAAAAAAGAAAGATGATGATTTCACAACGTTTGCGGGCATTATGAAGAAGCAGTGTAACAAGTTCAAACTGGCAGAAGAAAGAAAAATAACATTATTCCTAACACCTGTTATGCATGTGGAGAATTACATTGGTATAAGGACTGTCCATACAAAAATAAAGAATGTTTTTGGTGCAGAACAAAAAGGACATAAGAAAACCCACTGTAAGACAAAAGTAAAAAGACAAGTGAGGAATTACATTAAAGTTACTAATATGGATGAATCTGCCGGTCGAAATATAAGAATTTGTGCAGGTAAAAATCCTTAACAAAAATAACAAATTACAATTGGACAGCAGATCTGATTTAAGCATAATAAATGTATATACATGGAGGAAATAGGTAAACTAATGGTTATCAAGAAAATTGCTCATAATGTTACAGGACAGAAAATAAAATTCAAAGAGGAATTTATAATAAATGTGACGTTAAATGATAAAGCCTTGAAATGAAGACTGTAATGAAAAATACAAATAACCTTTTTGGAACAGACTGGATGGAACAGTTTAATTTATAGAACAGTTTGATCAGTTTGTTTTGCCAAGAAGTTAAAGGTTTTACCAACGAGGCGGAAAGTTTGAAGAAAGAATTAAAAATTAAATTCCCTGAGGTATTTTCTGGTGGGTTAGGCAGGTGCAAGAAAATGAAAGCTAAATTTGAGCTAAAGTAAAAAGTACAACTGGTTTTCAAAAAGAAAAAGAATGTACATTTTACATCGTTAAAAAAACAGATCGATGACAAGCTTGACAGACTCGAAAAAAGGGTGTATTATCTAAGGTGGAATATAGTGATTGGGCTTCAGCAATGGCATATATATAAAGAAAAAATCTAAAGAGATACATATCTGCATGGATTTCTCCACAGGCTTAAACAATGCCCTCAAAAGTTATCATTACCCACTTTTGTGCAACTTAGCAGGGGTCAGATATTTTTGAAAATCAACCAGAGTGATGCGTATCTTCAGATTGAAGTGGACAGCGAATGTTCAAAATTATTCATGATAAATACACATCAAGGAATGTATAAATTCAATCATTTGGCTTTCAGAATAAAGGTCGCTCCAGCTATTTTTCAGCAAGTGGATTTGAATTTGCAGTCGCTTATCTTGATGATATTTCGCTGAAAAGTTGAAACTTAGAAGGACACAAGAAAAATGTTTTTGTGGTTTTCAGAAGGATTCAGGACTATGGATTCAAGCTGAAAGGTGAAAAGTGTGAATGTTTTATGGATAAAATCAAATATTTGGGACAAATAATTGACAAAAATGGCAGGAGACCTTATCCAGCACAAGCCAGTGGTATAAGAGACACGCCTGCTCCCGAAAATGTCAGTTCCCTACAAAGTTTTGTGGGTTTGGCAAGTTATTACAACATATTTGTGTCAAATATGCATTGTTTGTGAGCTCCATTAAATGAACTATTAAAAAAAGACTCTAAATGGGTTTGGACTCAGAGTACGAGTCATTTAAAAAAAATTAAAGAAATCTTAACGTTGGACTGGTTTTTGACACATTATGATCCAAAAGAAATAATTGTAGCAAGCAACACTAGTGCGTACAGAACAGGAGCCTGCATTATGCATAAACTCAAAGATGGCTCGATAAAACCTGTTGCACATGCATCCAGAATGCTTCTTCCAACCGAAAAGAATTATTCCGTGATAGAAAAGGAGAGTTTAGGGTTTGTGTTTGCCCTTAAGAAATTTCATATATTCATTCACAGAAGGTTTATCTTAAAAACAGATCACAAACCATTGTTAGCTATTTATAGGTCCAAGAAAGAAACTATACAGCTAATAGGTTACAACTATTATATTATGATTTCAGAATGGAATTCTTGCCATTGAGTAGATTGAGTCATGCAGGCAGATTGTTCAGACTTATTCCAAGAAATAGTGAATCTTTGAAAGACAAAGTCTTTGCTTCTCTACAAGCAGAAGTAGAGATAAAAAATGTACTATGCAATACTGTATGGGAATTACCTGTGATTTTGGAAGAAATAAAAAGTAGAACATTGGATGACAATTTTATTGTGGAAATGAAGAAAAAAGTAAAAGATAGTAAAACAGAATCTGATATATTCAATTTGCAAGGATGTTCTCATGTACAGTGAAATAGTGGTGGTATCTTCATCACTCAAAAATTAATCCTGAAAGAATTCCACACAGGACACCCTGGTATATCCAGAATGAAAAGCTCAATGAGAAGTTATGTACACTGGTGTAGCATAGATAGACATCGAATGTTTGGTAAAGTCATGCAAAGGTTGTGGTTTAGCAGCTAAAACACCACCAATAAAGTTCAATCCATGGCCAGAAACTGATCGCCCATGGTCACATCTGCATATTGAGTTTGCTGGTTCACTTAATGGGTCATATTATTTGATTGTCATAGATAGTTTTTCCAAGTGGCCAGAGATATTGAAATGTAAGAAACCAACTACACAAGTAATAATTGGGTTTCCACACGAAATGTTTGCAAGGTTCGGTGTACCAGATTCTATTGTTTTGGATAACACCACTCAATTTACATCGAAAGAATTCAAGGAATTTTGTAAAATGTTTGTGGTAGAGCACATCACAATTGTTTTGTGATCTCAACGAATACTTGTTGACACTTTTGCAATGTCAACAAATACTCATTGTCACTTTATTAATGCTAGATGTTGTAGAGACTTTGTAATTGCAGATACAACTATAGTAAGGCCATTGAACAATACTGGTGTCAGACGCCTTCAAATAACACTCACACCAAATGGTACTTGCTCGATAATACTCACTCGAAAAGTAGCCACTGAATAGTGATCCGAATAGTAATCCGTATAGAAAATAGTATAGTGAAGAGAATAACAATCCATATAGTAATAATATAGAGATAGAGGAGAAAGAGTGATCAATTAGATGCCATGTTAATTCCCATATATGCATTATTGTGGTAGTCGATCTTCTACTTTTTAATATTTCTGGCCATTTAGTGTAACTATCAACTACCACTAGATAGTATGCTCCATTTAACGGTCCTGCAAAGTCTATATGTATTCTGGATCATAGCATATCAGTTTTTGGCCAAGGTTGAATTTTGATAGGCAGTGACTTCAAAGCCAGAGCACAACCTCTACATGGTTTCACTAAATTTTTGATATCTTGATCCATTTTTGGCCTGTATGTATAACACCTCATTAAGGATTTCATTCGAGAAATTTCTGGATATCTGATGTGAAATTCCTTTAGCATACATTTTTGCAATGATGCTGATATCACAATTCTCTCTGCGTACATAATTACATCATTACATAATGAAAATGCATTATTGTCAGTAATATTTTTTCCTTTAAATCTTAACTGCATCTTCATTTTCATTATAAAGTCATCTTTTTTCAACTTAATTTTTATTTCCTCCAATGTTATGGGCAGTTCTCTTACAGTATTGTATGATACGCTATTAATTTCATTCAATTATTTGTCCTCAAGTGGTTTGCAGAATTTTGGTATTAGTGTAGATAATCTGTCTGCATGACTTAATTTTTTGGATGGTAGAAATTTCATTTTATAATTATAGTTCAATAAGATAGTTCCCCTGCACTGCAGTCTATTCGCTGTATGTGTGGGAACACCATTTTTTTATCCATATGTAGACAATAATGGATGACGGTCTGTCTGTAGTCTGAATTCTCTACCATGTATTAAGTTATGAAACTTTTTCATAGCAAATATGATTGCCAATGCTTCTTTTTCAATCTAGCTGTAGCTTCTTTCAGCTGCAATCAATGGTCTTGAAGCATGAGATATTGGTTTAGTTGTTCTGTCCTCATATTTATGTAGTATCACTGCTCCAATACCCGAATCACTTGCATCTGATGCAACCACAATCTTTAATTTAGGGTCAAAATGAGCTAGTGACAAATCCAATGTTATGACTTTCTTGATCTCTTCAAAAGCACTTCGACATTTATCTGTCCAATTCCATTTCACATTTTTCTTCAGTAGGTTATTCAAGGGTTCTCTTAATTCATGCATATACATATATATATATATATATATATATATATATATATATATATATATATATATATAAAATAGTAATTAGCAAACCCTAAAAATGCTTGTAACTTTGTTACATTTGTTGGAGCAGGCTTGTCTTTCATCGTGCTTGATCTTGAAGGATCCAATCATCTACCATTTTCATTAGCTTATACCAAATAAAAATGTGCCTTTGGCCATGACTCTAGCAGAAATTATGTTTGCACAGAAAATAAGGTCAGTTTTGACAAGCTGATACCTAATAAGAAAAAACTTGAACATGCGATACAAAAAGCTAGAAATAAATTTTACAATGTTGGTCAAAAGGATATATATATATCAACTGGATGTATCAGACAGGTAAAAAAATATTGGGAAGTTGGAACAATCATCCAGGATGGAATATTTAGTCAAAGGACCAGAAATAGTGCACAAAAGGCACTGTAATCAAATAAAATGTTGGCATATAAATGAAAAGAATGATACTTCATTGGAGGTTGAGCCTATGGAAGCTCTTTTCAACACATTCGATGTGCCCATTCCTCAGAAAGCTCCTGTGATAGAAGTCCAAAAAAGACAAAGAGAAAAAGAATGGATACAGACAGAATAGAAATTAACCACAAAAGGAAAAGATACTGACTCTGTGCAGAGTAAATCTAAAAGGGGCGGGGCGTTATACCCTACCTATGCACTATAATGGGTATGTCCCAATCCTCATAAATACAGTGGAATATACTGTCTGGGGGATTCACCATTAGCAGTGGATTACTTACTACATGCCGCTTGCGAATCTTGTATACTGTTAATGTTATATAGATTATTGTTCCATTTCCAACCTTCATTTTGGTTATTCTTATTCAGTAACCTTTTCTAGCTTACAACATACAGAGAGACAGTCATACATATATTTAGAGAGAGAGAGAGAGAGAAAAGGAAAGAGAGTTTTGCTGTCTGGATATCAAGAGACAATGAGCAAAAGTTTAAAAGGCAAGTAGAAACAGAAAGGTATTAAAACTGCGATAGATTAAAAACTCTTTATGGAAAGAAAGAGAGAGGGAGAGAGGAAAAGAAACATAAGAGAGAGAGGAAAAGAAAGATAAGAGAAAGAGGATGCAGTAGAAAATATTTGGGTAATCCTTATTTGAATATGAATCTAATCCATGTATAAGGTTTAGATAAAAACAGGCAACAAAGATTAGAAGAGATAAGAGAAAGGTTGATAAGATACAGACAGTGGATAAAAGCAGAGCAGAGGCATAAGATAACAAATAAACTTAGTTTTCTGCATCCAAAGAATTTTGTTTTTGTCCTATTAATCATCCTATACTAATGATACCATTCAAAACTTTTATCTCAACCCAATAATTTCCATTAATATTGAAACTGTTGAAAACATTTAAACATTTATCTGCATTAGAAAGGAAAACCAAAATAAACTAGTCAATGTAAAGTGTCACTTACAGATTAAATCCAAGCTGTCTGCAGGCTACGTTTGCATCATTGATATCCCAATCATCATCACAGACATAGCCCCAGGAATTATTTCGGAAGACTTTCACCAAACCATGATTGTAATAGTCGGAATCACCTGCAAGTCTAGAGAAATTGAAAATGATTAAATGAAAGTTTATAATGTCTAAGAATACAGGTGGGCAAACCCTGATCCTTGGACAAAACCCAACCTTTATTTACATATCATTTGGCCTGCTGATTATGCGACAAATACAAAGAGGGAAAGTTAACTGACTTTTATGAATGGCTACAAAATAAAGGATAGTCTGTTTTAAAAAATTTTTATCAACAATCTCAGCATTTGGTGTAATATCTTGATGAAGCATGCTAAATCTACATATAAGTCAATCTTAACTGACTAAAATTTACCATCAATTTTGATGAGAGGACACAAAAATTTGGAAATGCTTTGTTTCATCTCAGAAAAAAAGAATTGTATCATTCCCATTGATCTTTCATCTTTAACAGTAAAAGAATTGCATTAAATTTCATGTGAATAAATAATGGAAAAGATTGTTTTATTTAGTTTTAAATTACTGTCAACCTGGCCCCTTTACAAGACAATTCCTGTCTTAGAAAATAACCAAAATATATATATATAAAAAAATACATATATATATATATATACATATATATATTTCAGTGAAGGTGAAATCTGTTGTTTGTTTTGTTAAAATATAATTTGTATAATGATCATATAACTTAGTGCCCAGCTTACCAATTAAGAGACAAATCACCCATTTTTCATCTTTGTGAGAAAAAGTCAGTGTGAAAGGTATCCATTTAATGATTGTTATACCCGAGGTTGTTGGAATGTTATACCGGAACATACCTATTCTATTGTTAATAGACTCTCCCACAGATAATAAGTAGTAGTAGTAGCAGTCGCCAGGGTGCTCAGTGGAGTTAGTGAGTCAGTCGATGTCGGACATTAAAGTATCAACCGCCCACAACTAGATTGCTGAGTCATTAACTATTATTTCAAGTTCCTAACGTTTTGTACGTCGAACCTTTTTAGGACTGACTTAGTGAAATACAAGCCTCCACTGTGAAAACTACTCTACAACACATTGGCGATGAGGGATTCGTTTCTCAACACGGAGGAAGAGAAAGTTTTCGTTCACTCTATAAAAACTTTGGCGACCAGAATTCGAAATTCATACAAAAAAAAAAATTGAAGGAAAAAAAAATGTGTTTCGCCAGAAACAACACTTGGCAACAAACATATTTTGGATTCATATGAAAAAAAAACTTTTTGTTCAGTCTACAACACTTGACGACTACAATTCGAAACTCATACGGTGAAAACTCATGGCGTACGACGGGTTCGGATTCATACAGTGAAAGAAAAAAAATATTCGCTGGCCACATTATTTAGTGATGAAATTTGTTCTTATATGGAGGAAAAAAAAAACTTGCTTGTCAAATTTTTGGCGACAACATCTCAGATTCACATTTAAAAAAAAAAAACTTGGCAAGATGTCAACTTAGTGATGAAAAAAACCAGTAGTATTCTCAACTGAGAAAAGAAATTTTTTTTTCTCAATAAGACAGTTTGCTCAAATAGGTCATGAATTGCAAATTCGTTTTGGACCCCCCCCCTACAATATTTAAGCATTGTGTAAACTTTTTGCGAAGATGGAGGAATACAAAAATATATTCCAGGAATTTTTTAAGTTCCAGATGGAACAACAAATGACAATATTAGAGCAACAGAAAACATTCCAGATGTAAATACAGGAGGAAACTTTTAATAGACAGAGGCAGTTTCAATGAGAAATGGAACTGATGCATAAGGAGTTTCAAAACAAAATTCTGGAAATAACTGAGAAGAAGAAAGAGAAAAATTTACAAAATGATTCTATAATACAATATGGAATTCGATTGAAATATTCATGTACAGTCCGGATGAAGAGATAACTTTTGAAGAGTATTATAAAAAATATATGGACGTGTATAACGAGGACTGCCACTCATGGTCTGAAGGAAAGAAGGTTAGACTTCTTTTAAGCAAGTTAGGAACTGCTGAGCATAACAAATTGGTAAACTATATTTTACTGAAAAAAAAACTAGCGAGTTGACATTTACCGAGATGATAAATATATTAAGTGAATTATTTAGTAAAAAGACATCTTTGTTTCACAAGAGGTGGAAATGTTTGAATCTGATGAAAGATGAAGAACAAGACTATATAATGTATGCAGCCAATGTGAATAAGCATTGTGAAGAATTCAAGCTAGCAGAGTTAAGCGCCGACAACTTTAAGTGCTTAGTGTTTGTTCAAGGGCTGGTATTGGAAAGTGACACAGAATTGAGGAAATTGGTATGATCAAAATTGGAAAACCAACAAAGTCTTACGATACAGAGTTTGGCAGAAGACTGCACAATATATATTTAGCGTAAAGAAAGATTTGAAAAAGATAGAACAGTCTAGCATTTCGCATGTAAGGAAAATACGCTACAAAAAAGAAAGTCAGTCTACCAAAAAGAATTCTAAAATTGCAGATTGTCAAACAAAAGGTGAAATACCAGAAAAAAATAAACAAAAACTTCCAAAGCCATGTTTTGCTTGCGGTGAATTTCATTGGTACAGATATTGCAATTTCAGGAATAAAAAATGTTTCAACTGTGAAAGAGTGGGTCATAAAAGCTCGCACTGCAGGTCAAAAAATAAAGACTTTAAAATAAGAAAATTAAAGTCCGATGAGGTGAATGATGGAATAACCAGAAAATTTGTTACCGTTGACATAAGTAATAAAAAAATAAAAATGCAACTCGACACTGGTTCCAACCTATCTATCATAAATTTGCATATGTGGAAGAAGTTGGAGAAACCAACTTTAATGAAAACAAATAAAATCGCAAGGTCAGTGACGGGAGAAAAAATACAATTTATTGGAGAATTTGTTACAAACGTCACGTTAAATAAAAAAACACGAAAAGCTAAACTATTTGTCATAAAAAATACCACGAACTTACTTGGTACGAATTGGATAACAGAATTTTAATTATGGGATCTACCAATAAATTCTTTCTGTTACAAGGTTGAAAGTTTAAACTCAGAAGCCCAAAAATTAGTAAAGAAACTTAAAGAAATATTTCCTACTGTTTTTTCTCCAGGTTTGGGAATGTGTACCAAGATGGAGGCAAAATTACAGCCAAAACAAAACGCTCAGGCGATATTCAAAAAGAAAAGGAATGTGCTGTTTGCTTCAATTGAACAGATAGATAAAGAATTGGACAGATTAGAGAAAACCGGTGTATTTAAAAAAGTTGAGTGGGTAACACCGACGATATACGTAAAAAACAAGCTCCAGAAAGTAAAAATGAAGCCGACACCGAGAAAAACTGGGGAACAAGTTACCCGCAGTGAAGGACATGCAGTATTATTAAATGATTTAAGTCAACAAGAAGAACCTACAGAAACTGGGACTCCATCTTTAAGAAGCGCAAAGCGGATGATTGTTTCTGGTAACACTATGGAGATATAAAAAAAAATAGAAAAGTTGAAAGGGGAAAAACTCATGAGATCAGACGACGTTTTTCAGACGTGGTTGACAGCGGCCTCGCGGAAAAAAAAAAACGCCGATGGAGGTGGTTTTCAATACGTTTGATACACCTGCAAATAATTTTACTTGAGGTATGCTGATCCAGAAGAAAAAAAAAAGGCAACTGATCATTTAAAAGTGGATCAAAAAACGTAGGAAATACACTATGATGTTGCTAAAAAAAAAAAGAAAAATTTTTTTGTTGTTTTTTCTTCATATTTTCTGTAAAAAATAAATAAAGAAAATTTTTTACTCCTACGGAGCAAAGTTTTAGGGGGGGGATGTTATACTGGAACATGCCTATTCTATTGTTAATAGACTCTCCCACAGATAATAAGTAGTAGTAGTAGTAGCAGTCGCCAGGGAGCTCAGTGGAGTTGGTCAGTCATTCGATGTCGGACATTAAAGTATCAACCACCCACAACTAGATTGCTGCATCATTAAATATTATTTCAAGTTCCTAACGTTTTGTACGTCGAACCTTTTTAGGACCGACTTAGTGAAATACAAGCCTCCACTGTGAAAACTACTCTACAACATGGAATGAACATGAACAAATGAAATTAAAAGACAAGTATATTTTAACACAAAATAACTTTTATTCATTTACGATCTGAGATCAGCAAAGATTTCTTTGGATTTAAACATATCACCATGTTGCATTCAGAAGTGATGTAGTCCAACGAACAGATAAGGGAAGTAATTGTGGTAAATTATGAGACTGAAGAAAAATGTCTTTGGGTGATTATGGCTTTATTCAACTCAAAAAGACACATGAGGTGTAAACAAAGATGGTGATATTAGAACTTTTCTATGAAGGGAGTAGTTTCCTTAATAAGGGCAGATTTCTAAAATAATATTATTTTACCACAGTAACTCCATTGTATTTTGAGTTATCATTCTTTATGGGGGAAGAAAGTAAGCATTTCTAAACAATTTCTTACCTGATATGGTCATTGCCAATTGGTTCATAGATAATGGTTCCATTGAATTCAGCAGAGTTAGCATCAGGCAATTTTTTCACCTGAAAGAGTAAATTTATTTCAATTCTGAGATTAAATATTTTTTTACTATTAATTTATGTTACTTTTTGTTTTGTTCAGTTCATTGTTGATTTTAATGACAATATTCTAGTCCAATATACAATCCCAGAGACTAACAGATTTTTTAAGGTGATAGACACTCTTCTGTCCTTTGTACAGAGGTCATCATTATTCACAGTAGCGACAATGGTTCCAAAGGCTAACCAATTTCTTATCATCATGTACATTCTCTTGACACTTAGCTAGGGTCAACAGTGCAAAATACTTCCAGAAGTGACAACAGTCACTGGATCTAATCTATTAATTTAACAATATATAAGTGAACAATGAGATCAACACTTTGCAGCCTTAGTCTGTTTCAGGCCTGGAGATTGTGTTGAAACAGACTGTATTTATTTATGTAATTGTTATTTATTAACACTGAGACTCATTTACCCACAGTTGGCTGACCTCCAAAGGAATTCTCAAAACTCAACCAAAGCATAATTCATGTAATTGCAATGAATGAATTTATTTCAAAATTGTTTTCTTTTTTACAATATAATGGTGACACTTACTTTACGACAAAATGGTGACTGTCCATTATGTTGTATTATCTAGTAATCCCCTTTAATAAAACTCTCCGGAAAAGGAGCAATTAGCTCCCTTAGTCACAAATGACACTAACCCTCTTTCTACTGTTGACCATCATGGAATAAACACATGTACAGCTTCACTCATTGTCTTGTCCCTGTATCATAAGAGAACCCCGGAAAACAAAACATTGTGACAGAACAAAAGGATTAAAAAAAAAAGCTTCTCGTTGACTGAAATGAACATACTTTAAACAAGTACTTGACAACAGCACATGCATGTCTACCACCATTAAGGTAAGAATTTTCAAAACTCTTGTTGAACTTTTTCAAACTCAGATCTTGACATGGCAACCTCTCACGCTTCATCACCAAGTATTGACTGAACTAGCTCCAATCTGAGGAAGGAGATTAACAAATTTGCATGAAAAGCAATGTTACATTTCAACAGGCCACTCTGTGATGCTAGTGACAGCATAAAAATTAACTACCTATTAATTTGGACAGAGGATGAAGGCCAGGAAATAAGTGAGACATTTGTTTTTGTGGGAGACGAAGGGAGATATGTGGAAAGCTACATAAACAAATTTAAAGCTTTTGTGAAGCACAGGTCAAACTTTCGCATCTTCCAACATGAACTAATGAGATATTGACAGTAGGCTAACGAGACAGCACATGCCTTCCTACAGAGGCTCCAGCAACAGATAAAGCTATGTGAATATGACTACAAATTTAATTAGACCATGCTGGTGGATCACTTTATATTTGAAATAAACGTCAAATCAACGCAAAAAGCCCTATTAAAAGAACGAAGGGATTTAACAATTGTGTCAGCTCTAAAAGTAGTGAAAACAGACAAAGCTACAACCAAACAACTAGAAGCTGTTCATGACCTGGCAGAAACAACAACCACACACGTGATTAAAAACAAAAGCACAAGGAAATGCAGACACTGTGGTACAGACCACAATGTGGGACAATGCCCAACAAAGGGTAAAATTTGCATGAAGTGCATGAAAATTGGCCACTTTGCACATACATGCCTCTCAAGTGAAAAAAAGAACAGAAACAAGGATAACTAATAAGTTTCCGCAATGCCAAAAGAAAGACAAGAGGTCCCAAAATGTACATACGGTGATACAACATAGCAACAGTGATGACGAATACAGCAATGACATGTATTTCCATATGGTAGAAACAAAAGACACGGACAGAGGAGAGCTACCTAGTAATGCAAAAGAGGCATATGTAAAACAGAGTGGGAAACAAGACAAAACAGGTGGAAGTAAATCCCAAAATTGATACTGAGGCCATGAGCAACCTTCTACTACTCCAGGTATTCAAAAAACTACAGGGTGTGCAACTAGAAAAGACTCCAGTACATCTATTCGCATTTGGGGGTACTACAATAAAACAAGCAGATGCATGTCTCCTTGGAGTGAGACACAGAGACACATTCACCAGTGCCATATTCCATATGGTGAAGACAAACAAACCAATGCTGATAGGGTTACAGACCTCCAGAAAACTAGCTTTGGTAACATTCAATCTGGTGGTACAATTGGATGACCCTAATATAGCAGAATCTGGGAAAGTTTTGAAAAGAATGAACAGTAAAAAAGCAGCATAACTACCACCCAAACAGAACCTCAACACATGGGAACAGGTCCTAAAATAATTCACTGAGGTATTTGATGGGATAGAATGCCTACTGGGGGAATATACTATAAACATTGACCCCAAAATACCACTAGTTGTCCACCCACCGCAGAGAGTCCCAGTATTACTGAGGAACAAATTCAAAGCTGAATTGTACTGCCTTGAGAAGCAGAGCATCATATTGCCAATCACAAAACCTATCTCATGGGTAAACTCATTTGTATATGTCTCCAAGGCGAACATATCAGTTAGGTTATGTCTAGACCTGAAAGACTTAAACAAAGCCATACAAAGATCACACTTTGTAACACCCACATTCAAGCATGTAGTCTCCAGACTACATGAGGCTAACTGTTGATGTGAAATCCGGATATTGGCAGATGAAGCTAGATCAACAAAGGAACTGACGACCTTCATTACACCATTTGGATGATTTTTCTTCAACAGATTTCCAACAGGCATAAAATGCACCCAAGACAAATTCCAAAGAGCAATGTTTGAAACCTTTGACAATATCAAGAACGTTTTATCGATATTGGACAATACCATTGCATATGGGTTTGAGGAAAATGGTAGTGAACATGATGCCATGCTTAACGAACTTCTCAAAAGAGCTAAGGAGAAGAACTAAGTTCAACCTTGATAAACTGATGTGCAGGCCTCTGAAATACCCTCCTTTGGGCATATAATATCAAAAGGTGGTATAAACCAGATCCCATGAAGGTCGAAGCAATTATGCACATGAATCCTTCGGAAAATAAGAAGCAGCTAGCAAGTTTTCTGGGGTTAGTAAACTACCTCAACAAATTTTCCCCACACCTAGCAAGACTCACTAAGCCACTATGACCTGATGCCCAAAGACATTGAGTTCACTTGGACTCCTCAATAGGAAGAAGCTTTTGAGAGCATCAAAAAGGAGATTAGCGATACCGCAGTGTTAAGCTACTTCAATCCAAAAATGTCCAAAACACAGCAGGTCAACACCTCAATTGCAGGTTTGGGAGCAGCACTGCTACAGGACCAAATATCTGTAGCATTTGCCAGCAAGACACTAACAAGACCAGAAACCCAATACTCCAACACTGAGAGTGAAATGTTAGCTGTCATGTTTGGATTAGAATGGTTCAAATATTATATATAGGGGCACAGGGTTACAGTGAATACTGACCACAAACCATTACAGTCAATAGCGCTGAAGAACTTGGCACAAGCACCACCAAGACTAGCAAGAATGCTACTAAATGTGAAAGGATACGACTTCACAATAAAGTATTGCCCAGGCAAAGTAGTCCCTGTTGCAAATTGCTTATCAAGTGTATCCCCCAGACCCAGAATGCTAGTGAAGAGTATTGATTTCACCATACATACACTGAATCAACACCTCAATGCATCTCCAATATGATTACAGAATGTAAAAAAAGAAACCATGAAAGATCCAACACTAAATGTGTTAACAAAAGTCATCACAGCAGGATGACAAACAGATAGAAGCAACTGCCCACCCACTCTCTTGCCCTACTGGAACTTCAGAGAAGAAATGGGAATACAGGATGGTGTGCTGTTGAAAGCGAACAAGATTATAATACCAGCGTCTCTTCAGCATGACATACTACAGTAACTACATGACTCTCACCAGGGGATTGAGAAAACAAAGAGTGAGAACAGCTGTATACTGGGTAGGGATCAATCAAGACATGGTCACAAAATTCACAACATGCCAGATACACCAGCCAAGCCTCCGAAAGGGAGACACTATTCCAACACAAGACCACATCCTACCCCTGGCAATACGTAAGTACTAATCTCTTTACTATGGAAGGCAACCATTACCTCCTCCCAGCTGATCAGTTTAGCAAGAGTCCATTTGTCAAGTGCGTCCATTCCACCACATCTGCAGCAGTAATAAAACAACTGAAGCAACAGTTTGAGGTGTACCAAAGATAATCTACAGTGACAATGGACCCCAATACATCAGTGTGGAGTCTGCCAACTTCTCCCAAAGATATAACTTCAAACACATTATATCCTCATCCCAAAGAGAGCATGCACCGCTGTCAGCAGGTCAACATGTCTACATACAGGACCAAAGTACAAAACTGTGGGAACTAGGTGTCATTGTGCAAGCCACAAAAGAGCCAAGATCATACCTGGTGAAATATCATAATGGGAGTGTCCAATGCAGGGACCGACAGTTCCTCAGATCTGCCAGGAGAGAGTCGACTAGATCCGACCTCAACATTGATGGCAACCACCTACAGACAATACCAAACAATACACACTCACCAAATATCAAGGTGAAAACAACACAAAACACCCAGCTGCCACCACAAACAAAGCCATATGACCATCCTCAGTCAAGCACTACGCTACACCATTCAGAGAAAACAATAAAAACAGCACAGAGATTAAACCTCTGAAACAAACAAACAAAAAAGTCTTTATTTCAGATATTCCATTGAAACACAGGCTTGAATCAAGGACTATATAAATTTTACCTATGTAGTACTAAACTTATCTAATCCATTACCTAATCTTAACCCATTACCTGCCATGAGCTCCATTTGGGGATCTGTTAAAATTAAACTCACTACATGTTATTCCTTGTATTTACATTGAATTGCTTACATACATTGCATTTGCAGAGGTATATTTTACAACAATTAGCCTTTAAAGTTTTTATTATTAGCTGTAAGAAGACACTTTCTGTTGTAATTTTACATTTCAAGAGTAGAAAAATAATGACTCTTTTGAAAAGTATTTTTTCATTATTTCTAATCAATATTATTTTTTGATGTTTTATACACATATATATTTGATGTTCTAGTTTCTATAACAATTACAATGGTAACTACTGAAAGTAAACATAAGGAATAAATAAACTCCTAAGACAGCTGTCTGGGCCAAAAATGTGCATTAAAAAAATTTGGAAGTTAATGGGTTAAATAAAGAAAGGGAGATGTTGTATTATCTAGTAATCCCCCTTAATAGAACTCTTTGGGAGTAGGAGTAATTGGTCACAAATGGCACTAACCCTCTTTTCTACTGTTGACTGTCATGGAACAAACATGTGTACAGCTTCACTCATCATTTTGTCTTTGTGTTCTAAGGGAACCTCGTCAAACAAAACACATTACAAATTAAAATGTGTAAGATTTTTTATATGTGATGAATATGCTTCATATATTTGTTATTTTAAGTAACTGACTTACTTTCATGATTTATTTCCATTTCAGTGAATTTAACATATCAAAAAACAAAAGGGGAAGGAAACAAATGATGAAAAATTATCCACCTTACCAGATAAATATTTATTACTTGGTGAAGAGATAAAAATCAGAAGGTGAAGGCAGGAGAGTTCATCAGTTGAAACATGGTGATCAAAATAATAAAGATGATGATACTACTTTGATTCAACATTTTATAAATATGTTGAAAGATGAGAAAAGAAAACAGCCTAACTCCCTCACAAATATTTCTTTGACTGAGGTCACTGGAAGAGATCCAAGCAGATTTGAATGTACGTTCAGAGGTCAGTCAGGTGTGGATGAGTTACTTTTAATATGCTTTATATTTTTATTACTATCAAAGTCCTGATAAGTAATAATGCTACAAGGTCTTGACACTGTACTGATAATAGCCTAAAAAAATATCATTACCTCGCTCTTAAAAAGAATATTGAAAAATCTTTTCACTCTTTAAAATAACTGCATGAAACTGATCCAAGTAATCTCTTTCCAACTGACAAAGTCTCTCCATACAAACAGCACCATGTTCACAAGCAAACTGACTCTTCTCTCTCACGTGGTGTTTTTTATGCCAAGTTGATCTCGCAAAAGATTTGCATACACCCAACCATTCTCACCAATTCTCCTAGCTCCAAGAACATGTCTTTCTTAAATTAAGATGTCAGGGCAGCCATATTTCTTTTTCATTTCCTTCATTCATTTTGCACACCAGGCGTATACGTGCTCGCTTTGTCACACAAGGTAAAGTCATCTTCTCTTCCACAATAACTGGCAATGCTTTAAAGATACCAAAGCCTTTAAAGGATAATATTGAAAGATGTTTACACCGTATTGATAATGCCTTAAAAGATTTGTCATTATTTCAAGAAAGAATAATATTGAAAAATCTTTTCACTGCCATCAAAGTCCTAAAAAAATAATGTTTAAAGCTCTGTTCACTGTATTGATAATACTGACAAAGTTTAATTGATACAGGGGCCTCACAAGAATAATTTTGAAAGATTTTACATTGATTCATAATATTGAAACAGTATTGAAAACTGTTACTATTAAAATTACCTAAATAATTTTTGTAAAATCGAACCCTGTCTTACTGAAATTCTGCTCTGAATCTTAAAATAAAAAAGCAATAACACTAAGACATGCTTTAATTACTTTTCTGAAAAATATATATTAAGGACAATATCGTCTTATGAAATAAATTTTTTTAATGAATAATGAATTTTTACAAGATTTGTATTCATTTTTTTTTTAAAATCGAATAATTTTTTTAATTAGAATAATTTATAAAGTTTTTAAATCTTTAAAGCTCAGTTTCAATGGTGTAATTGTTAAGGAATATTGTAAAACTATATTTACTCATTATAAATTGAAAAGTGTATTACAATTTGAGGAAACCCAGTATTTTTAAAAAGAGTTTTGAATTGTTTTTGTGTGTATAAACATGCAAATTTTTTTTATATAAGGATGTTCATACACATCATCAGAAAATAAGAGTGATAACTATAGTAAAATTAAAGTCAAAATTCTCAAAAATTCAATAAAACATTAGATTACGGAGAAAATTTTCTTAAATTTTTAAGATTCTTCCTCTTTTATGTGCCATGTCCCATCAGGACATAGGTGATCATGGCTCTCCATTTCTTCCTATCCGTTGTAGCTCTCAATAAATTTTGTCTTGTTATTTTTCCCAGACACTGTTTTGCTATCCACTGGCATAAACTTGTTAAGTATATCATGCATTGCTTTCCTTTGTCTCTCTTTCCACCCTGTGAGTATCAGATTTTCCAAGCCCTCCTTTCTCATTAAATGTCCCAGAAATTTCATCTGCCTCTTTCTGATGTTAAATATAAGTTTCCTCTTTGTTTGCATCCTCTCCAAAACCTCATCATTGCTCATGTGTTCGGTCCATGGTATCCTTAGCATCCTACTGTAGAACCATACCTCTGTTGCCTCAAGTCTTGTTCACCTTTGAGGATACTGTCCAAAATTTGCTGCCATAGAGGAAATCACATAGCAGGTTAGTACTCTTTTCTTTGTTACCAATGAAATCCTCTTGCCTCGTAATACTCTGCCTAACTTTTGGAATGCATCTTTGGCCATCCCAATGCACCTTTGGATCTCAGTGTCACACTTACTGTCCTCTGTCAGAACACTTCCCAAATATTTAAATTTCTGCACCTGCTTGATTATAGTGCCCCTGACCTGTAAATTACATTTTGTGCTCATCTTTTTGCTGATAACCATTCTGTCTTCTTGTATGCTTAGCCCCTTCTTGATCTCCTTTGCTACCTTCTGGAGGATGTTTTGTAGCTTCCTTTCTGTGTCTGCTATCAACACTGTGTCATCTGTGTATCTTTTGTTAAGATTGCGGCTGCCAATGAAGAATCCTAGTAGGCTTTCCAGTTCTCTCAGAATTGCCTTGGTGTATAGTTTGAATAAGTTCAGTGAGAAGACATATCCTTGCCACATGCCCCTTTCTATTTTCGTATATCTGCTGAACTCACTTTTTATCTTTATGCAGACAGTTTGCTGCCAGTAAAGGTTTTTGATTATTCTAATGTCTTTCCTGAATATGTCAAGGTTGCTGAGAAGCTCTAACAGATTTTTGTGGTGCACTTTGTTGAATGACTTTGCATAGTCTATAAAACACAGACACATGTTCTTCAGCATTTGAGTGCTTTATAGGCGCTGTATTGATAATACCTGACAAAGTTTCATGATACTAGAGCCTTGACAAGAATAGTTTTCAAAGATTTTACACTGATTCATAATACTCTACAAAATTTCATTACTACCAAAGTCTTGACAAAAATAATCTTGAAAGATTTTTTCATTGTATTGACATTTTTGAAATTTGTCACTACCAGCAGGGTGAGTAATAATGAATCTAGCTGATTTATATATATATATATGTGTGTGTGTGTGTGTGTGTGTGTGTGTGTGTGTGTGTATTGGTTTTGTCCACACTAGTAAGCAGCTATAGTTACTTAAGCGTGTGAATACAGTACACACACACAACTTTAAGAGATTTTTCATTATGCAAATGTGTCAATTTCTTGCATTAAAAGGTAAAAAGAAAAATACAGTTACTTGTAACTGTTAATATATTTCATTCTTTATTAAACAAGGATTTAAAATTACACAAGCTGAATAATGCTGTCATAACAAGTTTGGCTCTGAAAAGTTACTGGCTTGACCCACTCCCCAACATCTGAACAAATGGCCAGACATCAGATTTTTAAAAAATCTTTTCTTGGTTGAACTGAGAATTATTTTCAGCACCTACTTAAATAATTATCAAGAATTTTTATATGTATAATTATTTGATAATTAACTCAATATTTTAGAATTATTACTGTCTCACAATAGCATCATTAAAATAAAAAGTACTCACCAAGTTTAAAAATTCTGCATACTACATAAAAATATGGAAAAAAGAAAAGAAAAAAGACAGATTAACTTTAATGTTATAAAATAAATTCAACAAGAATTTATTTTCTAAATAATAATGAAAAGATAAGTAAGCCAATAAATAATATTGCACATGGAAATATCATTAAACCAACAAGGCCACTGTTTTCTTTATTATATCTTTATTTACCTGTGTTTAAATAACTGCTTTGTTGAAAATGGATCAGACCAGATAAAATTGGTTAAAAAAGGTTTCTGGATAATGATTGAAGTAATTTAAACTTAGACTATAATACATTTAAAGGACCTTACAAGTAAATGAATGCATTCCACTTATAGCAGTCAATGATGAAGTACCAGACATGAAAAGTGGGGACTGTTCACTCTTGATCACTCCTTTTCCTGAGATGATTTTTTTTTTCTTTTTACTCGCCAGGAAGAAAAAGTCAAGATGACTGGTAATAGGAATGTCCCTAAAGACAGAAACTTACCTTGCCAAACAACTTAACTGAGTCTTATTCAATCAAGATATTTTCATGTAACATTATATCTATCATTACAAGGGTAATAATAAGTGATCTATGCCCTTTTTTAAGACAATTTATAATATTGATGCTGATGAATGGATTTTTAAACAGTGCAATTCATTCCAAACTTTAACATCTTACCTCAAAGTAACTGAGCAATTTCCCAGAATCAAGTGAAGATCTTTTCCAAAGAATACAGATAAGCAAACACTAGTCTAGTGTAAAATTCTGAAAACTGAAAAAACCCTGAAAACCAAATATTTCTTTTCATTGAATGTGGTCTGCATATCAAAATTTGCATTTGGTGCTAAGCATGACACACCACAGCCCACATCTGCTGCAATTTATCAGGCCTTGTAGAGCCCAAAAGTTATTATTTTGAGACATCCTTGACTCACTTCATGTCACACAGTTGTGTTTCAGTGATTCTAAAAGACATGTTTTTGCAACCCATGGATATTTTATTTTTTAAATGATTCTTTTTTTTTTTTCGAAGACTACACAGCTGAAGATTACCTTCTGGTTAACAATCACCTTAATTGTCTACTCTGAGATACCAAGATAACCATTCTGATATCTAAAAAAATCCAGAAACTGTCTGATCTCAACGGTTTGGTATAAGAGATTATGTACTGGCATTAATATATGTGTGATTGAATTTCTGGAAACCAAATTTAGTCATTTCTGTTCTTTAATAAATTCTTAAAGTTAAGAAAAAGTTCCCAACTGAAAATACATCTAAATGTTTAGGATTTATCTTTCCAGGAATGACTCATAAATTATGCTAATGAGGTGAACTCAGCTAATTTAATATTTTTAATGGCTGCTCTCATAAATGACTGGGAAGAAAGTTTTCCAACTTTGGAAACGCTTCCACTTTATAGATAAATTTGGAAATGATTCTTATTACATAAATAAATTTCCATAAATTTGATAGCAAATTTTCTCAACTACAAAATAAAATAAGGAACATTTTCATTCTGTAACATTTTATTCAAATTTTAAAAGAATAAATTAAAAAAAGTGAAATTAAATGACAACTAGACAAAATAAACTGTGTTCTCAACAAGGTCTGCCCAGAAAGTATCCAGCTATATTGACTATCTCAAGAGTTAGTCCTATCATTTTGATGTATCTTTGTAAACACACAGAGGAGAACCTACTTGGCATTTGTGAGTGAAAAAGATGTTCTCTGATGAGACACCATTGAATAAGCTTGGAAAACATCTGTTTTTAGTAAAACATATTAGTCAGGTCTGGAAGCTTCCACTAAAGCCTAGATTTGGCTCCCTGCTATTTCTAGCTTTTACCAAAGCTTCTGAAAAGGAAATTTTAAACTGTGGATGGAATTAAAAAGAAAGTGACACAGCAGTTGATGCAACTCCCAGTCAACACTAAAAACTTGTTTAGAAAAGTGGAATGGAAACTAGAAGTGTGTAAACTTGCAAGGAGAGCACTTTGAAATGGACTGAGGCATCATCTCCCTTGGTAGTCTATATTTTTTCATTAAAATTGAATGGCTTGGTCATTTCTGGACAGACTTTGTATGAAGATAAAGCAATAAATCTATAATCTAATAGTGAAAAAAAGCAATTATTTAACATACAAATATTTATTTTTCAACATAACTCTTCTTTGTCAATGAATTTAATTCAGTTGTAAATATTATTTCTATAGATTCGATAATATAATTTCAGCTATCAAATATGTATTAGGCTACAGATTTATTGATCTATCACTGGACAAGAAAGTAGAAGGAGATAATGAAAGCTCAGTTGATTAAAGGAAGCACTTACCTTAATTAAAAGAAGTATCTGACATTGAATACAAAAGAAAAAAATGACAAAAATGGTTAATTATAGAAGAAAAGCAATGTTATAATAGATAAGATTTGAATGGGTGACCATTTTTAAAGTGCATGGGAAATGAACAAAAAAAAATTCTTTTATTTGAAATTGTATTTAAACAAGATGCTGTACATTTTGTACTCATTTATTCATACTAATTTCTTTGTTTTTCTGTTGTATACTCAAGGCTTTTCCTGGAATCCTACTGCATTTCTGATTATTTGCTTCCATGCATGTTACATCACCTGCAAATTTCTTGCTCTATACATTAATTAAACAAAGAAATGCCAAAAAAAGCCAAAACTGAGTAAGTTTTCTCATCAAAATATTTGTGTCCATATTAAGGGAAAAGATCAAAGGATTTTTTATGTAAAAATTAATTTCTTTTAATCCTTTTTAGAAGCTTCAAAATTTTGGAGAAAAATCTTGTTTTTCTGGCATCAACACAGGGTCATAAATTAGTATGGGAAATACAAATGCCTTTTTGTGATAAAAAACATGAATTTGAAAATTCTTGCAAAAATCAGATAATTTACGACACCTTTCAAATTTTTCTGAGCGAACGTTCCTTATGCTTAGTCGTCCTTTAACAATTTCTAATTATCCAGAAATTCAGAATCCTTCGCCGTTCCGTTAGATGTTGGACTTTTAATTAATAATTTTTTCCTTCAGCCTGGGTTCTTCAATGACTTGTCCCAATTGTTGAAAGCTATCAATTATTAATTCTTTTTTTTTTTCATATGGTTCTTTCTACCTCGTCGCCATTGTTGAAACTTGACTAATGCATGGAATAATAATGCAACACAAAATGTACTTAGAACAAAATGTATTGAAACAAGAAAGTGTACACAATATTTACATATAGTCTTTTGTATATTCCTGGGAAGACCGTTCCTGGAGAATGTGTTGATTGAGTCGCAGTCGGGCAGAGTCTCTGGTTCAATCTCCTCCTTCCTTCCCAGTACCAACCATATTTATATGGTCGGTACTCCACTATGCAAATTAGGTGGATCCTACCACAACAGTTAGCTTGCCGGATGTGAGTGTGCGTGTAAATTTGATAGAAGCCTTCTGGTTATCGATAGTATAAGAAGATAGCGTGTGGTGGCCGAGTATATTCTGTCCAACCAGAATAGGAATGTCCGATGTCGTGATTAGTGTGTCGATCTTGTGGAAGGCAGGGGAAGTATGGTCACCTAAGGTGACGTCACAAGTTAACTTGCCCAAAATAGAGACGTCCCCTCCGATTCCCTTAATTCGGATGTCAGATTGGGTCATGAACTTTTTCACTTCTTCCGGTAAGCGAGAAATAGGGACGATGCAAGTCATGCACCCAGAATCCAACATGCCGACATCAGAGAACATAATGCCGTTGCTACGGAGGTTGATATGGAGAAAGGGGGATCGGAGCTCCGGTAGGATCTGAAGGTTGAATATGTGATGATGGGGTGTGGATTCGTGGACCAGGGAACGATACATCACATCTCGTTCGGTTCCTGCTGAAAATACAGATCGTTGAAGCATGTCGAGTGCTCGGCGTTGTGTGGATCACTGTCTGCTCTGGGTAAGGTGGTATCAGTGGTCGCTATGTGAGATTGAGCGTGGGGAGGGTGAAAATAGGGACATCTGTTACCCTTGAAGCATGTACGGCCTCGTAGATAGTTTCTGCATACTGCCGGGTGGCCGGATTGGCCAGTGCCTCTTTGCATCCGGCTGTGCTTCATGTTGGAGGAGGGTCCGGTCTGATTGTTCCTGTTGATGGTGATTGGATCGTGCCTGTGCACCTGCCGTAGTTGCTCGTTCAGGTCCAGCAATTGTCGCTTTACGTCGGCTAGTATTCTGTCACTTTCAAAGCTGTGAGGCTTGCCGGAGTTTGCCGGTTGGCTCGCAATCAATGCGGTTGTTTCAACGGAGGTGGTCATGTCTGTTTTGATGCCACGATCGAGAAAGTGTTGCGCGTCGCTGGCAATACCGCCCGCTGAGTAGTGTCTATCCATGGTTTTGACGAGGTGTGGATAAATGTTGGGTGCCCATGCCTTGATCCTTTCGCTCATGAGCATGCCCCCATTAGGGAGAAAGCGGTGTCGGCCGTCATCTTGGCATTTTGTTTGTCCAACTTGAATCTCGCCTTGATGTGGACTGTGGCCTCTCGAATTGTGTTCTCAAGTCAGCCTGCAAAATCAGTGAATTTCTCCCCCTCACAGCGCTGGAGGTCCCATGCCCGGCTCAGATGTTGGAAATTCGTCATCTGGTTCCCATGAGTGGAGACGAGGTAAGTTTTCAGTTCCTCGAACATGGCTGTGGATTGTTTTGAGTCTTCCATCTGCTGGAAGATACCTTCGTTAAGGAGTTGTTTTGCCAGTTTGATGAATTCTTTCTCCATCTCGGGGTATTCGCTCAACTCTGGCTTAACGTGTATCGTGTAAGCTTTGCTGAGGTCGGTGATAAAGCGGTTGACGTCATTGCCTGGTTCGAAGGCCCGGATGGATTTCGTAGCGTCCCGAAGTGATTGCTGTCGCATTAATAGTTCGTAGTCTGTGGCGTATCGCGGTGTGTGTGAGCGATCATGTGTGGTAGTCTGCAGAGCAGCTAAAAGTTTGTGAAGGTCTGCTTATTTGGGGGTTGTCAGCGCGTTCAATGTCGATTTTCGTTTGGAGAATCGCTGTTTTCTGTTGCTTGATGAGTTCCAGAATTTCTGAGCGAGAGAGGCCTGAGTATTCCATTGTTTTGCTTTACGCTTGACACCAGTGTTATATTCCGTATTTAGATGCGTGGGCGATGTGGAAACAATAGTGAGGAAAATAAGAACAAGTAGAAAGTTCGTATTTAAGAAGTTGAATGTCTATGGTAGTGGCAAGTAAAGTTCATGGAGTTAACTTGATTTATGGAAGGGGAAGGGGACCCTTTGACAAGCGTCGAACGAGAGTTCATTAGCAGCAGCGGTCACATGCTTCGTTTCGTCGCTGGGCCAGTGTGTCAGGAGTGAGCGACGTGACCCCTCTGCCTCCCACCGTTGAATGGGACTCCCTTTTGACTTTCCCGTGTTGAACTTATACACGCCTATCGGCTCCAAATGGAAATTTTTTTGAGTACGCAGGAGACAGTCCGATTGGTTGATTTAATTCTTTTCATTTTTTTTGAGTTTATCCCAAACAGAAGTATCTGCATTGAGCCTATGCGTAGACGTGCAGTTTCCATTTTGAGTCGGGGACTCGTGATGGTAACTTCTGTTTATCGAAGCAGGGCAACATCTCATCTTGTAACATTTCTTAAAAAATCTTGATAAAAATCTTTTTTTTTTTCTACATCTGTTTCAATTGATTTAAATTTGGTTTGAAATACACTAAAGTATTTTGCTTGCTGAAAATATTAAATTTAATTTATTAGCTTGGAATTTTCTTATAGAGAGCTATCACATCATTCAAGGTGCTATTGTTAGTCATACATTTAACAAGATTTTTGAAAGATGTTTTACTTACAGCTGTCTTGACTCTGCCTGTAAACTCTTCACACTGTAAATAATTTTAAAGAGGAAATTTAAATAAAAGTAAATAAGCTTTTGAAAAGAAATCTCACTGGTGTTTCTTAAAAATTATTCAATCATTAAAAAACTGGATTAAAAAATTAGCAAAAAATAATTATTTGAGGATTTTACAGCCATTATGATATTGATTTAATTTTTCATTTAACTAAAAAATGTTGATTTCAGTATTTACTGCAAATTAAATGTAACCTTTAAATTGTCTATGTTGTACTAAAATATTGCATCTTTTATTATTTTAAATAAAATTTAACCTCATCAATATTGCATAAAATATTTCTTATATATTACTTAAATAGATACTTCCAAACATTTTTAAAAATGTGCATACCATGATAAAAAAAAGGCCCCAAACTTGATAAAAACTAAGGTTTATCATCAAAATTTTTGTTATTAAGAGGAAAGACCAAATTATATTTTCATTATTTCATTAATTTTTTTTAATCCTTTCTAGCATGTCCAAAAGTATCATTAAAAATCTGTTTTTCTTGCATTAGAGGGTGGGCCTGTAGAATCAGATTCCTACATTTTTTTAAAATCTTAAATTTTGTGCAAGTTAAACACATAGAGCTTCCCAACCAAATATAACAACTGATGTATTTTGATTGGTTGTAAAATATTAATTAGGTGTCGTCAACTATGTCCAAAGGTACCGACCCAAATTTTGACCTCTAGCTGATGGCATAAAATGTAAACATGTTCACAAGCCTCACCACGTGACCAAGAGAACTAATAAAAAAACGAAACTTCGACACGACTTGGTCAGTGGGCACTTAAAATATTGAACCAATTCACTTGACTTCATTGGAAATCAACACAGCAAAGGAGACAAACTTTATCTTCAATACAACAACAAACCTTGTCAACCATTTCCAGGCTTAACACTCACTCCCACAAAATATTCTATTCCACAAGAAGAATCCCTGGTTAATGAGCGATAACAATCAGTGAGTCAAGAACAATACTTTTTTCTATTTAATACAAAAACAAAAACAACTGTTTAATTTTCCTATAAAAACAAATATAGCTAACTACACCTTCTCATTTTCACACATACAGTACAGTAACTCAAATTCTATTTATGACCAATACAAATTGGCTGACCCACTATAGGCCAAAGATTAGTATTAGAAAATTTAGCATCTCTTTTGTGATAAAAACATTGTTTTGGAAATTCTAGCAAAAATCAAATAAATGAACAGCTTGAACTTATAAAATTAGCATCTCAAAATGTAAGAATGTAAGGTTTGTTTTTTTTTGTTTCAATTTAATTAACTCCTTTATTTCTAATGTTAAGAGAAATAATAGGTACAAAATTGAAAAACGTTTAGAAGGTAAAAAGTGTGTAGAAAACACATATAAGGAATAAAAAAATATATCAAAGAGGATAGAAAACATGAAATAATAATTAGAAATTATATTTTTACAAAAATTATCAAAAATAAATTAACAATGTTAAAATATTACATCATTAAAATATTAATTTTTTAAAAATCAAATTATCATGATTAAAACATGTAAAAACCAATGTCCAGTATTTTGTAATGCACAAAACATGTCATGCGCAACTTTTTTGTTTTCCTTATGATAAAAGCTTCCTTTGAGTAATGACATCTAATATTACCAACATTGACAAAATATATATTTCTCACATTAAAAAACTATCATATAAAGGGTAATACCCTATTCCATATACAGATTACTATTAACTATGTTAAACAAAAATTCTGGAGGAACTCCATATCTGCCACAAGATCTCCAGTGACTGGTAAAGTCTGTGTGAGTAACTGCAAGAGTAAGACTAGTAATTGTTTAAAATTTTCTATACATCATCCTAACAACTTCCCTGTGAAAAATTAGATATAGGATGCTTCTGTGGGTTGACTGAGTGCTTTCATCTGGTCTCATATCCTTATCGATCATCTTTTTGGTTGCAAAACAAATTTGGATATTTCATTTTTTTCGTGCATTCTCTGCACTGATGGTTGTAGTTTGAATGTGTCAAGTAGAGTATCAAATCCCATCTTTGATTTCTGCAGATCCTTTGACTGATTTCTCATTCACTTTCAAAGATGATTGATTTCATCATGACCAAATTTGTAATCCAACACATTTGATACCTTATTGAGATCTGTTTGTGTATTACCGAATCTGGTGTCCATTTCTCAAGGCCCCAGTAAGGCATTTCCAAGGCTGAGGTGACACATTTTCACCCTGTGTCCGCTTTTCAATTTTTGTTCCATCAAGGTATTCTAATAACTTTCAGGGTGGTGATCAAGCAACATGTAGTCCAGGTGTTTCTAGCTGGAGATCATTTACCTGAAACATTGGGATTGGCATCAGTATTATTCAGTGTAAATATGATTACCCCTTCAACTTAATGAGTGCGCACTTGAAGGTATCACAAAATGCCCCACCTGACTATTATAGGTTGGAGAAGTGATGCCATGAATGCCATTCTATTTTCAACAGTTCGTAAAGATGGATCCTGTGAATTATGATCTATTATGACAAGGTTTGTCAATATTCTGAAACAACTCCACAGCTCAGTTTCAGAACAGTCATGTCTGCTATTGGTCACTTTATTGCATGGATTTCTGGGCACTTAATGAGTAAACTATGACCAGATAAATATGTGTCCTCTATTCAGTTTCTGTTCCATCGAGGTATTTCATCATGATATCCAACCCTGCGTCCAGATGGAGATGAACATGATTGTTATTAATGAATAGAGGTATGTACTTTCAAGCAGTCAATAGAATGACAGTATTTATCAAAAACAGAGTTTTCTAATGAGAAGATTTATGCCAGGAGTACTTGTTTTATATAACTGGCAACAACTGCATAACAGCTATTGTGACACTGATCTTCTTTGATGTTTGTTATATCTATAGTTCCTGAAATTGCAGTATTCAATGTAATGGCATTCACCACAAACCCAGCAGGTAGTTGGGGAGGCTTTCATATGACAGACATTTCCACTATCTGCAATTTAGTTGTATTTCCATATCATGTTTCAGATTGGTCAAGCATTGACATTTTGTAGTCACTATCTGCAGAGTGAGATGTTGATCCTGCTCCATCTATAGTTGATGATCCAAGTTCTGATCTCAGTATGAGGCATATGAATTGGTTGTCTGTCATATCACAAAGCTTAAACCATTCACATACCTGATTGATGAGTTCATTGTAACCCAATTGCCATTTGGAGTTTTGACCAGGTTGAGACACTAGTAATGGGCATTGATGAGTGACAATTGTTCACCGAAAATTTGTGACGGCATGTTGGTCATTTTAATGAAAGTGAAATCTCTGGGGGGTTTTCAACAGAATGAAATTCATGTATCATGTTCAGATATACCAAGTTTTCATAGCAATATACACCCAATCTGGGTATCAGCAAGATTGCCCAGTTGAAAGATGAACAAGTTCTCATACTTTTTGAGCCAACAGTGATATCATTTAAAGGATCAAAACTGGAACTAAATTATTGAACCCAGCATTGATTCTGTGGCAGTTGGATTGGAGCTCACAGCTGGATGTTCATGCTGTGCAAAATTGTTTTAATCAGCTTCCTCTGGGACTGTTCAAGTTGTAGGAGAGCCTGCAGCTGTTCAATCCTGACTTCCATTGCATCAGGAGTTTCCTCATAGACTTTCCACACACTGAATTGTGCTGAGATCAAAAAATACTCAAAAAATAAACAAATGAACTTCACTAGAACTAATTAATCTGGATCAAAAAATAGTGGTAGTTACATGGAGTATGGGTGGGCTAAATCCTACTAAGGAATTCACGCGCTTGTTTTAAGTAAACAGTGAGATCACAAAATGATGAAGTTTCTAATTTTCTCTCAATTCATGTGGAACCCAACATCAAGGCATGTGTAGAGAAGTGGGGGTTGACCATCTCTTTAAAACTGTATACTTGGTACTTAACAATTTTGATTGTTTATATAGCATGCTTGTACATTGAGGAATTAATAAATAAAGTATATTTAAATCATCATTTAATCAGAAATGTAAGATTGGTTACTTACTGGATCTATATGAGAATCATCTGGATGAGCTGAAAGATTGATTTCTCCACTTGATTCAATCTGGAAATTTTAAAAGATTAAAGATTATAAGTTGTGTGGTTTAAAGATAGAGGCATATATAGATAGAAACACACTATCATAGATATTAGGACCTGTATATTGTATTAGGTTGGTGCAAAAATAATTTCGTTTTCTCACATAGTAACATATGTTAGAAAACGAAATTATTTTTGCACCAACCTAATAATATAGTTTTCTAAGTAAAAATCATGAATATATTTTATTGTCCAATGTCATTTCCTGTATGGTGCAATCCTATATTTTTGTATATATTAAATGTGTATGCAAAAGTTCCCATCTCTTAATTTCTTAAAACTAAAGAATAAATACAAACTGGTATTTCATTATTGATTTCTATGTCCACACTATCTCTCTCCTATATTATAAACATTTTATATTTTAGTATTGTGAATTAAAAATTAGTATTACTTAAAAAATGTTTTAATCATCTAGTGTTTGTTTTGTTTTTTTGTTACATGTATTTTTGAGAAAGGTTTATTGTAAATAAAAGCCAGATGATTTGTAAAAAACATTGTTACAATGTGAAAATTTTTATTTGTAGATTTAGCATTTAAAGAAATACCAAAATTATTTTTCCTTTGTAAATTGTTGTGGATTCATTTTGAATTTGTGGAAAATGTTTTATTATATTTACTAACCAATCAGAAACAACCTGGGCTAATTCCCGAAAATGCCACTTTTCTTCTTCAAAGATGTTTTTACAACAGGGGAATGGCAGAATTCAATTATTGATAATTCTTTCAATATCATTGATCAAATGAATGAACTACAGTCTGGAGATATTGTTCATCTATTTGGTATTGAGAACAAAACAACATTCATAATTTGCTGATTCCCCAATCCAAATCTATTAACTTGTGCTGTCCATGATATTGTAAATGCTGCTTGTGTACTATGTTGAAGAGATTAATGTGGCTGTGTGTTGAAGAGCATTTAACATTTATACATTACTGAATCAGGGAAAAACAATGAGAAAACAATTTTTGTTTCAACGATAAAAATATATATTAAAATCAACAAATACAAAACAATTTTGTAATGTGTGAATATTAAGGAAAAGAAAGTAGTTTCCCTTTATCTGTTAGCTTGAGTAAGATAAAATGCAATTAAGAATGTTTCTTGAATAGAATGTTCAAAGTTCTATGTTGAAATAGATTAGAATGATGCATTCAGAAAAACATACAGTTAATTCAGTTGTGTGTTATTTGTATAACAAACAGAGTGTTGGTTTGTAACTTGGCTTATTCACAGAAAACGAATGGTTAAATGTAATTCAAGTTCTGTGTCTGTGTAGTCAGTAGAATCAATAGTCTGTGTAGACATGTGTGAGTTGCTGAATTCTACTGTCTATTTTTGGAACAAAACACTGCATTTATAACTATTGGTAGGCTCCAGGAACAAAGGCGGGAGAATTGAACGAACACAGAAAATATATGATTGGATGAAAAATTAACCAATCGGTGATTTTCTAACAAAAGCATGTTTGTGAAATTCACGGCAGAAAAATTCAGTGTGGTGACTGCGATTAGTAAATTGTCCTGTGGTAAACAGTATTTATTATTTAACCAATCACAGTTGAGAAAACTGTAGGCGTGGCAAACGTAGTAGTAGTCACTACAATATCAAGTTCTTTTTTGATTTTGGTTTCTTCTTGGAAACAACATCCATCAATGTAAAATGTAAATAAAGTCCCGAACGAAAAATTCCTGCTTTTCTTTTTTCTCAAGTCTTCTATAAGATTTTTGATGTTTTGATGGTAGAAGACTTTAAAACATTTACAAAGTTTTAAATAAGAATTCTTAACAATTGACAACCGGAGAAATCATTACCATCGCCAAAATAAAAAGTGTTAAAAAGAAAGAAAATTTTCAATAAATAGCGTTTGTACGGCGTTCTAGTTTTAGATGTAAGGGAGATAACTTTAAATATAGACGTACATGCTTTTTAATAGTTGCTCCCCTTTGATTTAAACCACTTCATATTAAACTACAATTTAGATACAAGTGAATTATATATATATACATATATATATATATATATATATATATATATATATATATATATATATGAGAGATAGAGAGAGTGTGTGTGTGTGTGTGTGTGTGTGTGTGTGTGAGAGTGAGTGAGTGAGTGTGAATGAGCGAGTGAATGAAAGTCAGCTCCCAAAAATAAACAATCCCTAAGGTCTAAAATGCATTTTTTAAAAATCTTTTCTGAAGCTTTTATTTTAGTTCAATTTCAAGCAAATACATTCAATTTAATATCTTCAATAAGTAAAATACTTTGTTGTATTTTAAAATGAATTTAAATTGATTGAAATGAGTTTTTTAACTACTCAGTAATCTGAAAAATTTAGGAATATAATCTTTTATTGAATTATAGGTACTTTGGCTTTAAATTTACTATAGTTACTGCTTTTATTTTCTCGTGATGTCACATATGAACATCTGTATTTAAAAAATTTCGTACGTTTATACGTGCAGAAAAAAAAATTGAAAATTCTTTTTAAGACATTGGGTGTCACTGAATTATAGTAAGCTTTTTTTCATTTATGATTAGTAATTGATCAACTCCTTATGTGTCATTTAATGCCGAAATTTAATTTTCTTGGAAGTTTTGAAATAATAAAAATATCATGTTATTCTGTTTTCACAATTGAATACAAGGTAGATCATAATCAGCTTTTGTGCATATACATGTTTGTGTGGACATAATTATTACAGGATATGTGTGTTTTATGTTGTAGTTTTGTAAAAGTTATATTTTGGAATACAGTTTGATTTAAATTGTAGTATATTATACGGATTAATGACATGAAAGTTCTTTCATGTTCATTTTGTCATATATCAACATCTATGGGTTATTCAATGTTGAAATCTAAATATATTTTGAATGAAATTGTATGCCTTCAACTATAGATAAAATATATTGTTGGTATTTCTACCATAAAATGTATCACTGGTCATTTTACTGTAAAAATGTAATTTTATACTTTCATAATTTTTTTGTTTTTGCTTGGGGGTTTACTATTTGCCTATAGCTGAAACCCTAACAGTTGTTACCACCTCAGGTCATGGTGAACCTGGGAACAATAGCAATTAGGTGGTTCCACACTACTCAAAACCTACAAGCTCTCGATCAGAGGCCTTGCTGCTGGATGCAATTTATTGTCATACTCAGGCTATTACGATTAATAAGTATAGTTTTTACTTAATAACAGTATTGCATAACCTCTACAAATTAATACAGAATTTTAAAACATTTAAAACTTTATAAATTATTACAATTAAAATTTTTTTAAAAATGGAAACAATTCTTGTAAAAATCCATTATTCATTGAAAATGTTTTCTTAAGGCAATAGTGTCCATAATATATCTTATTCATGAAAGCAATTAAAAGCTTTTCTAATTAAATAATGTCTTAGTTCTATTGCATTTTTTATTTTACGATTCTGAGCAAATCTTCAGTACAAGAGGTCCTGCTTTTCAAAAAAAGAAAAATCAATGATTTAAATTCTCCAAGGATTTCTATGTATATCTAATATAAACATTAAGCTATGCAAAAATGAATTTCTTAAAATTCCCTAAAATAAAATAAGTGAAGCATAAAAGATGTATAAAAAATATTTTTCCAAATGATTTTAAAAAAGAAACTTTTCTAAAATAATTTAATTCATTTGTGAATAAATTTTAAAAGTTTCATTAAAATCCAACAATTATTTGACTTTTGCAAGAATTTCAAATTTAATGTGTTTTTTCCCACAAAAAGATGCTAAAATTTCCTATACTGAAAAATTTAACCAAAATTTTGTAGCTTCTAAAATGGATTAAAAAATACAATAATAAAAAAATCCTTTTGTCTTTCCTCTTAATAATAACATAATGATTTTGATAATAAAACTGTGTATTTATTAAGTTTGGGGCATTTTCTTATCATATATGTTTAATTTCTAGTGAAAATTGGGGGTGCCTATATTATATATATGTATATATTAGGGGCAAAGACATTTTAAATGTGTAGTGAGTGCGAAATAATAATTCTCATCACCCACTCACTTCAAATTCAGAAGACTGTGAAAGAAGGAAAGAATTCATGAACCTAATTGAGATTTTTGCATCTCATGGAAATTAACTGGTGAGCTGAGTGAAGAGGAGGAAAGAAATTCAGGATGCTATGTGAAATTGTTTTTGAACCAATGAAAACCTTGCCTTTACATATAATAATAAGAAAAATTAGCCAAAGAAGAGAGTGTCTGAAGTTATGTAAAAGGTTTTTGTTTTTGTTCATTGTAACCAGCATTGAAGTTCTTGCCAGTGTAAAATTACCTACCAATTATATTATTGGTCTCTAAACAGTATGTGCCACTTCAAAGAATTTTTCTCAACAATCCAAGAAAGCTAAGTATTTCAAACTATCTCTTTTTATCTACATATATAAATCATATATCCCTTTGGTGAGCAACAAACTGTCTTAGTTTTGTCTTAAACATTTTTTAATATTATTTCATGTCAAATCTGTTGTATGAACATTCCCTCTTAAAACTACAAACTTTGAAAATTTGTTTTCCTGAAACAAGATATTGACACTACCTCAACCATGTAAATTTGTGAATAAATCCTTATCTTGTTTTGTCAAATATAGCTGTGTGTTTCCTCATCATTATTATCCTTCATTAATCTTCTTGTCATGAATAAATCAACTGTTGATTTTCATCCCTATATCCATAACACTATAAATGCATTAGTTGCTCAATTTAATGAGACTGAGTATAATTTTGATTTAAAAAACATTACTCTAATTAAAAGTGTAAACAATTTACTAAAACAAAAGTGTTTTGAAAATGCTTTAATCACTAGATCATCTACAGTAAATTTACGTTCAGGTTCTTACATTTTACCATTCTTGACAGATCTTCTATTACCACAAAATCATCCTCTGTCTGAAAAAATAGGTTTAGTGGATTAAAGCATTGATTGATGAATTTGGTGACATACTAATTGAGTTCAACCCATGGCCTGAGCAGTGTGATTCAATGGAAAAAGGATGAACAATAACTGATCATTGTTAAAAATAAGAACTAGATGAGATATTCCTAGCACATGGACAGTAGAATGAAAACAGTCTAACCCTGTAGATTAAATAAAGTGTTCTGTTCAGAATTAACTGTAGGTTACCTAGATTGATATACCCCTATTGAAGACTAGAGAGCACAATTTTGGTGTGGGGGTGTAAGACAACTGGGGAATTTGGTATTTCCTCCCACTTCATCTTCATTGTTTTGGTCCTGAGAAATTAATTATTTCCTAATTTGGAAGTTTCCCCCTTTTTTCAGGTGATGGTTGTACCCACAGTTTCTTCCTCCTCCTCTTAGCATCTCCCACTAACACTCCTCAGCAGACGTGGACAGTTCCTTCAGCCTCTTTGGTGTCTCATCTGATCTGAGCCTTCAACTTTGGCCACCTCCCAACCAGTGAAGATTAACTTTAAGTTTGTTAGTCAAAAGGAATTATTACAAGTTTTATCATATCCATAAGTGAATTGATACCAGTGTTGATTTTTTACTGGTTTGAAAGTTGAATAAAAACAATTGGCCTTATTTCCCTGGACATGGTCAAATCAAGTATCAGGAATAGGAAAAAATGCTGGAGCTGATTTTGTCTTTATCACTATTTTGGCTTTTTAACATGGTACACAATGATGTGTCCAATCCCTCATATCCTTGTTGATTCCAGGCCAGATATAATTTTTACTAATTAACCTGCAGGTCTCTTTTATACCTGGTTGTGATATTGAGAGCACAATGTCAAATAATTTCCTACAGAGAGTTTTTTGGAATAAAAGGCCACAAATTTTTTGTAGAAATGTAATCACAAATTGATTGTGTCACTTACAGAATATATATTTCCTTTATTTGTAATGAAGAATTATTGTCCTCAAGATTAGATCTTCATTATCTTTTTGTGAAGTTGAAATAGCTTCAAAATCAATGACTAGAGTTATATTAATTGTAGAAATATTCCTGGAAAGTGTGTCTGCTAGAATGTTTGCAGAGCCTTTGATGTTGAATATCAGTTGTAAATTGGCTGATGAAATTGAGGTGCCTAAGTTCCTGAGGAGAATAGTTATCCAATTTCACCTTGATTGCTCCAATTAAAGGTTTATGGTCTGTGAGAATGTGAAAAGATCTATCTTCCAAGAAATATTGATAGTGTTGGATGGCTCAATAAACAGCCATTTACTCTCATCCAAAACTGATGTAACAAGTCGTGGTTTATGATAATATCTTTAAAAAGAAAGACACCGATAACTATTCATCTGTTTCATATTGTTTCAAGACTGCTCCATTGGCAAAACTTGAGACATCTACTGCAAAAGATAACTCATGATTGAGAAAAGTGAGGCTACTAACATTGGATAACTTTTCTTTTGCCAAATTAAATGCTGACAACTCTTCTTCAGAAGGATTTATATTACAGTTTTTTTTCTTTTGTCCTTGAAGAACTATTTCCACCAAATTAGGGATAAATTTCCTATAAAAATTCACCATGCCAAGGAATTAGCTTAGATTTTTTTAAAGTTTTAGGAACTGGCAAATAGTAAATAGCTTCAGTCCTTTCAGCTAACGATTTGATACTATTTTTATCAATCTTTCTCCTGTATTGTTGTCTGCTTCTTGATGAACTGTGATGCCTGTGTCTGCAATTGCTGATTTTTTAGTGAAATCACCTATTTGCCTTTTCCTCCTGTATTTGGAACACTTCTGGCCATTTTGAATAACTATCTACTACAATTAGATATAGATAGTAGAATCCCTCTAGCGGTCCTGCAAAGTCCATGTGGATACTTGACCAAGGTCGGTCCGACTTTGGCCACAGTTTATGTGTGATAGGTGACTTTTGCCGCCAATGCACAGGCCTTGCATGTGTTGACCATATTTTCGATGTCCTGGTCCATTTTAGACCAGTATACATAGCTGTACATTAGACTTTTCATCCTATTTACGAATATTAGGCATTTTAAATTGTCTACAGTAAGTTCGACCAATTTAAAATCGTCACAATGTTTGTGACGATGCGAACGTCAAGTAATCTTCACTGTCTTTCTTGGTTAGGTTTAAACACTTCCACCTTTTATGGAATAATGACGTTTTTGGGCTGAATAATTCTGTAAGGAGATTTACAGCTTCAACAAAAGTCAAATCACTAGTTTTTTGAGGTAATATGTAGTCCACAAATTTGCTATGTTCAGTAGTCCCTAATTTCCGGAGCAGTAGGCGTAGCTTTTTATAATCAGCCCATTTCCCACAATCTATTTCAAATAGATCCTCATACCTTCTGAAATATGAAGCGAAGGTTTTATCTTCATCTGGCGAATAAGTGAAATTGTCAATTGCACTCCAAATCGCATTTTGTGTAAAAGTAGTTTCGCTCTCGGTATTTTGACCCTCATTTGACCTTGTTTGTAGAAGCAATTCTTCAAACCTTTTCTGTTGTTCTATCATTTGTCTCTGTAATTTTAATTGTTCTTCTTCGTGTTTTTGCTGTAATTCTAATTGTTTTTCTTCGTTGTTGTTCAAACTGGACTCTAACCAGTTCTAAAATAGTAGTTTTAAACTCTTTCATGTTTTAATTTTCAGTATTATGCCTCTAACGTAATTTTAATTGAACCCAACCTTTGTGTTGCTTGGAGGGGAAGAAAAAAAAAACCAAATCACTTTTTTTTCTCTTTAAATGTTATTCTCGTACACAGTAGTTTTTTTTTTTGACAACCACGAAACGTAAAGTTTATAACTTTGGCGCTAGAGTTGTAGACACTGGTAAACAATTTTTTTTCTTTATGGTTTTTCGTGGAGTTCTTTAAATCCTTGTCGCCGATGTTGTGGACACTGATAAACAAATATTTTCCTTTATGGTTCTCCCGTGGAGCTCTTTTAAGTCCTCATTGCCAGTGTTGTAAACACTGGTAACGAAAAATTTTTTTCTTTTATGGTTCTCCCGTGGAGTTCTTAAATCCTTGTCGCCAGTGTTGTGGACCCAGAATAGGTCCGAAAGAAAACTTGAACTCAGCAATTTAGTGAAAACATATTATTAACAAAAAGAATGAATACAAAAGTGTTGAACATCTGACTGACAGCAAAGTACAGTAGTCAACTCGTCCACTGTAGACTGCTCACTTAAGAGGCATAATATAGTAATAGGACGAGTCCATTTAGTCCATCAAGGTAGGTCCCATAACAATAATGAACTCTACTAGAATTGGAACTTGAAAGCCAAGTTCCAATTCGGTCATTATCTCTTACACATCCAAAGTTACATCACTTGGTATTCCCAAGCAGTCACCCATCTGGGTACTGACCAGTCTCATCATTGTTTAAGTTCAGTGATCATACAGGAAACAGTGTTTTAACATGATGTAGCCATAACATACAAGATTGTTTAAAAATTATATTTTATAATGAAATTATAACAAAATATCAACAATTTTAACTGTTTCTGAATCTTTAGATGTGGTCACATTTATGACAGTATTGTATGTATTTTTAAAAATTGAAATTCGGAGTCTATGTTTAGTATTTGCTTTTGTAGGGAATACATATAATATCTGGTAATAATTTTTTAGATGTATCAAGCAATGTGACAATGAAACTCTGGTGTTGGTCAACAAGATGAGTCCATTGAATATTTATTGATAACACAAGAGAAAGTTAAAATACTCAAAGAAAAATATTAGGGACTTTGTACAGTGTCTCCATAAAATTGATCTAGATGTATAACACTTTTATGAAACTGGAAATGTGCCAAAGTAATTTAATCAGTTAAAATTGTTTTATTATTTCTACTGAAGGACTATGTTGTGATTTTGAGAGAGTTAAGAGCATAACATGTGACTCTAAATGCATGTGTTAAGGATAGACTAAGCCGATCCTTAATGTATTTTCTGTCACTGGATATTTCCCAAAATCTTCAGTTTCTTTTTGACACATCAAAACACAAGTAACAATTTGAACCATTATATATATATATATATATATATATATATATATATATATATATATATTATGGAACCTCGCCCAATGAATTTAATACATTCCAGAAATGAAATTTGTAACTGGAAATTTTGTATGTCAAAACAATTTTCCCCATTTAAAATAATAGAAATTAAAATATAATATATAAAACATAAATATATAAAATAAGATTAAAAAGTCTTCATGGTACATTTATGTTAAATATCTGACTTGAAATGCCATGGCAGGAAGGATATTCTTAATTTCGGAAGATGAAATTATTTTGTA